>CM026404.1:67286930-67498743 GCA_014843695.1 Archivesica marissinica
GCATATAATACATGGCAGCATATAATACATGGCAGCATATAATACATGGCAGCATATAATACATGGCAGCATATAATACATGACAGCATATAATACATGGCAGCATATAATACATGGCAGCATATAATACATGGCAGCATATAATACATGTCAGCATATAATACATGAGCAGCATATAATACATGGCAGCATATAATACATGGCAGCATATAATACATGACAGCATATAATACATGGCAGCATATAATACATGGCAGCATATAATACATGGCAGCATATAAGCAGCATATAATACATGACAGCATATAATACATGGCAGCATATAAGCAGCATATAATACATGACAGCATATAATACATGACAGCATATAATACATGACAGCATATAATACATGGCAGCATATAATACATGGCAGCATATAAGCAGCATATAATACATGACAGCATATAATACATGGCAGCATATAAGCATCATATAATACATGGCAGCATATAAGCAGCATATAATACATGACAGCATATAATACATGACAGCATATAATACATGACAGCATATAATACATGACAGCATATAATACATGACAGCATATAATACATGGCAGCATATAACAGCATATAATACATGACAACATATAATACATGGCAGCATATAATACATGGCAGCATATAACAGCATATAATACATGACAGCATATAATACATGGCAGCATATAATACATGGCAGCATATAATACATGACAGCATATAATACATGGCAGCATATAACAGCATATAATACATGACAGCATATAATACATGGCAGCATATAATACATGGCAGCATATAAGCAGCATATAATACATGGCAGCATATAATACATGGCAGCATATAATACATGCAGCATATAATACATGGCAGCATATAATACATGGCAGCATATAATACATGGCAGCATATAATACATGGCAGCATATAATACATGGCAGCATATAAGCAGCATATAATACATGACAGCATATAATACATGGCAGCATATAATACATGTCAGCATATAATACATGGCAGCATATAATACATGGCAGCATATAATACATGGCAGCATATAATACATGGCAGCATATAATACATGGCAGCATATAATACATGGCAGCATATAATACATGGCAGCATATAATACATGGCAGCATATAATACATGGCAGCATATAATACATGGCAGCATATAATACATGACAGCATATAATACATGGCAGCATATAATACATGGCAGCATATAATACATGGCAGCATATAATACATGGCAGCATATAATACATGGCAGCATATAATACATGGCAGCATATAATACATGGCAGCATATAATACATGGCAGCATATAATACATGGCAGCATATAATACATGGCAGCATATAATACATGGCAGCATATAATACATGGCAGCATATAATACATGGCAGCATATAATACATGGCAGCATATAATACATGGCAGCATATAATACATGACAGCATATAATACATGGCAGCATATAATACATGGCAGCATATAATACATGGCAGCATATAATACATGGCAGCATATAATACATGGCAGCATATAATACATGGCAGCATATAATACATGGCAGCATATAATACATGGCAGCATATAATACATGACAGCATATAATACATGGCAGCATATAATACATGACAGCATATAATACATGGCAGCATATAATACATGGCAGCATATAACAGCATATAATACATGACATCATATAATACATGACAGCATATAATACATGGCAGCATATAATACATGGCAGCATATAATACATGACAGCATATAATACATGGCAGCATATAATACATGGCAGCATATAAGCAGCATATAATACATGACAGCATATAATACATGGCAGCATATAATACATGTCAGCATATAATACATGTCAGCATATAATACATGGCAGCATATAATACATGGCAGCATATAATACATGGCAGCATATAAGCAGCATATAATACATGGCAGCATATAATACATGGCAGCATATAATACATGGCAGCATATAATACATGACAGCATATAAGCAGCATATAATACATGACAGCATATAATACATGGCAGCATATAATACATGTCAGCATATAATACATGTCAGCATATAATACATGGCAGCATATAAGCAGCATATAATACATGACATCATATAATACATGGCAGCATATAATACATGGCAGCATATAATACATGGCAGCATATAATACATGGCAGCATATAAGCAGCATATAATACATGACAGCATATAATACATGGCAGCATATAATACATGGCAGCATATAATACATGACAGCATATAATACATGGCAGCATATAATACATGGCAGCATATAAGCAGCATATAATACATGTCAGCATATAATACATGGCAGCATATAATACATGGCAGCATATAATACATGACAGCATATAATACATGGCAGCATATAATACATGGCAGCATATAATACATGGCAGCATATAACAGCATATAATACATGACAGCATATAATACATGACAGCATATAATACATGACAGCATATAATACATGGCAGCATATAAGCAGCATATAATACATGACAGCATATAATACATGGCAGCATATAATACATGACAGCATATAATACATGGCAGCATATAAGCAGCATATAATACATGACAGCATATAATACATGGCAGCATATAATACATGACAGCATATAATACATGACAGCATATAATACATGGCAGCATATAAGCAGCATATAATACATGACAGCATATAATACATGGCAGCATATAAGCAGCATATAATACATGACAGCATATAATACATGGCAGCATATAAGCAGCATATAATACATGACAGCATATAATACATGACAGCATATAATACATGACAGCATATAATACATGGCAGCATATAAGCAGCATATAATACATGACAGCATATAATACATGGCAGCATATAAGCAGCATATAATACATGACAGCATATAATACATGGCAGCATATAAGCAGCATATAATACATGACAGCATATAATACATGACAGCATATAATACATGACAGCATATAATACATGGCAGCATGGCAGCATATAATACATGGCAGCATATAATACATGACAGCATATAATACATGGCAGCATATAATACATGGCAGCATATAATACATGGCAGCATATAACAGCATATAATACATGACAGCATATAATACATGGCAGCATATAATACATGGCAGCATATAATACATGGCAGCATATAAGCAGCATATAATACATGGCAGCATATAATACATGGCAGCATATAATACATGGCAGCATATAATACATGGCAGCATATAAGCAGCATATAATACATGGCAGCATATAATACATGGCAGCATATAAGCAGCATATAATACATGACAGCATATAATACATGACAGCATATAATACATGGCAGCATATAATACATGGCAGCATATAAGCAGCATATAATACATGACAGCATATAATACATGGCAGCATATAAGCAGCATATAATACATGACAGCATATAATACATGACAGCATATAATACATGACAGCATATAATACATGGCAGCATATAAGCAGCATATAATACATGACAGCATATAATACATGGCAGCATATAAGCAGCATATAATACATGACAGCATATAATACATGGCAGCATATAATACATGGCAGCATATAATACATGGCAGCATATAAGCAGCATATAATACATGACAGCATATAATACATGGCAGCATATAAGCAGCATATAATACATGGCAGCATATAGGCAGCATATAATACATGACAGCATATAATACATGACAGCATATAATACATGACAGCATATAATACATGCAGCATATAAGCAGCATATAATACATGACAGCATATAATACATGGCAGCATATAAGCAGCATATAATACATGGCAGCATATAAGCAGCATATAATACATGACAGCATATAATACATGGCAGCATATAATACATGACAGCATATAATACATGACAGCATATAATACATGACAGCATATAATACATGACAGCATATAATACATGGCAGCATATAACAGCATATAATACATGACAGCATATAATACATGGCAGCATATAATACATGGCAGCATATAACAGCATATAATACATGACAGCATATAATACATGGCAGCATATAATACATGACAGCATATAATACATGGCAGCATATAACAGCATATAATACATGACAGCATATAATACATGGCAGCATATAATACATGGCAGCATATAAGCAGCATATAATACATGGCAGCATATAATACATGGCAGCATATAATACATGGCAGCATATAATACATGGCAGCATATAATACATGGCAGCATATAATACATGGCAGCATATAATACATGGCAGCATATAAGCAGCATATAATACATGACAGCATATAATACATGGCAGCATATAATACATGTCAGCATATAATACATGGCAGCTATAATACATTCAGCATAATACATGACAGCATATAATACATGGCAGCATATAATACATGCAGCATATAATACATGACAGCATATAATACATGGCAGCATATAATACATGGCAGCATATAATACATGGCAGCATATAATACATGACAGCATATAATACATGGCAGCATATAATACATGGCAGCATATAATACATGACAGCATATAATACATGGCAGCATATAATACATGGCAGCATATAATACATGGCAGCATATAATACATGGCAGCATATAATACATGGCAGCATATAATACATGGCAGCATATAATACATGGCAGCATATAATACATGGCAGCATATAATACATGGCAGCATATAATACATGGCAGCATATAATACATGGCAGCATATAATACATGGCAGCAATATACAGAGCATATAATACATGGCAGCATAACAGCAGCATATAATACATGGCAGCATATAACAAGCATATAATACATGACAGCATATAATACATGCAAAGCATATAATACATGGCAGCATATAACAGCATATAATACATGACAGCATATAATACATGGCAGCATATAATACATGGCAGCATATAATACATGACAGCATATAATACATGGCAGCATATAACAGCATATAATACATGACAGCATATAATACATGGCAGCATATAATACATGGCAGCATATAAGCAGCATATAATACATGGCAGCATATAATACATGGCAGCATATAATACATGACAGCATATAATACATGGCAGCATATAATACATGGCAGCATATAATACATGGCAGCATATAATACATGGCAGCATATAATACATGGCAGCATATAATACATGGCAGCATATAAGCAGCATATAATACATGACAGCATATAATACATGGCAGCATATAATACATGTCAGCATATAATACATGGCAGCATATAATACATGGCAGCATATAAGCAGCATATAATACATGACAGCATATAATACATGGCAGCATATAATACATGGCAGCATATAATACATGGCAGCATATAATACATGGCAGCATATAATACATGGCAGCATATAATACATGACAGCATATAATACATGGCAGCATATAATACATGGCAGCATATAATACATGGCAGCATATAATACATGGCAGCATATAATACATGGCAGCATATAATACATGGCAGCATATAATACATGGCAGCATATAATACATGGCAGCATATAATACATGGCAGCATATAATACATGGCAGCATATAATACATGGCAGCATATAATACATGGCAGCATATAATACATGGCAGCATATAATACATGGCAGCATATAATACATGACAGCATATAATACATGGCAGCATATAATACATGGCAGCATATAATACATGGCAGCATATAATACATGGCAGCATATAATACATGGCAGCATATAATACATGGCAGCATATAATACATGGCAGCATATAATACATGACAGCATATAATACATGGCAGCATATAATACATGGCAGCATATAACAGCATATAATACATGACAGCATATAATACATGGCAGCATATAATACATGGCAGCATATAATACATGGCAGCATATAATACATGACAGCATATAATACATGGCAGCATATAAGCAGCATATAATACATGGCAGCATATAGGCAGCATATAATACATGACAGCATATAATACATGACAGCATATAATACATGACAGCATATAATACATGACAGCATATAATACATGGCAGCATATAAGCAGCATATAATACATGGCAGCATATAATACATGACAGCATATAATACATGGCAGCATATAATACATGGCAGCATATAAGCAGCATATAATACATGGCAGCATATAATACATGGCAGCATATAATACATGGCAGCATATAATACATGGCAGCATATAATACATGGCAGCATATAAGCAGCATATAAGCAGCATATAATACATGGCAGCATATAATACATGGCAGCATATAAGCAGCATATAATACATGGCAGCATATAATACATGGCAGCATATAATACATGGCAGCATATAATACATGGCAGCATATAAGCAGCATATAATACATGGCAGCATATAATACATGGCAGCATATAATACATGGCAGCATATAATACATGGCAGCATATAATACATGGCAGCATATAATACATGGCAGCATATAATACATGGCAGCATATAAGCAGCATATAATACATGGCAGCATATAATACATGGCAGCATATAAGCAGCATATAATACATGGCAGCATATAATACATGACAGCATATAATACATGGCAGCATATAATACATGGCAGCATATAAGCAGCATATAATACATGGCAGCATATAATACATGGCAGCATATAATACATGGCAGCATATAAGCAGCATATAATACATGGCAGCATATAATACATGACAGCATATAATACATGGCAGCATATAATACATGGCAGCATATAATACATGGCAGCATATAATACATGGCAGCATATAATACATGGCAGCATATAATACATGGCAGCATATAAGCAGCATATAATACATGGCAGCATATAATACATGGCAGCATATAATACATGGCAGCATATAATACATGGCAGCATATAAGCAGCATATAATACATGACAGCATATAATACATGGCAGCATATAATACATGTCAGCATATAATACATGGCAGCATATAATACATGGCAGCATATAAGCAGCATATAATACATGGCAGCATATAATACATGGCAGCATATAATACATGGCAGCATATAATACATGGCAGCATATAATACATGGCAGCATATAATACATGGCAGCATATAATACATGGCAGCATATAATACATGGCAGCATATAATACATGGCAGCATATAATACATGGCAGCATATAAGCAGCATATAACACATGACATCATATAATACATGACAGCATATAATACATGGCAGCATATAATACATGGCAGCATATAAGCAGCATATAATACATGGCAGCATATAATACATGGCAGCATATAATACATGGCAGCATATAAGCAGCATATAATACATGACAGCATATAATACATGGCAGCATATAATACATGGCAGCATATAATACATGACAGCATATAATACATGACATCATATAATACATGGCAGCATATAATACATGGCAGCATATAAGCAGCATATAATACATGGCAGCATATAATATATGGCAGCATATAATACATGGCAGCATATAATACATGGCAGCATATAATACATGGCAGCATATAATACATGGCAGCATATAATACATGTCAGCATATAATACATGATAGCATATAATACATGACAGCATATAATACATGGCAGCATATAATACATGGCAGCATTTAATACATGACATCATATAATACATGGCAGCATATAAGCAGCATATAATACATGGCAGCATATAATACATGGCAGCATATAATACATGGCAGCATATAATACATGGCAGCATATTATACATGACAGCATATAATACATGTCAGCATATAATACATGACAGCATATAATACATGGCAGCATATAATACATGGCAGCATATAAGCAGCATATAATACATGGCATCATATAATACATGGCAGCATATAATACATGACAGCATATAATACATGGCAGCATATAATACATGGCAGCATATAATACATGTCAGCATATAATACATGACAGCATATTATACATGGCAGCATATAATACATGGCAGCATATTATACATGGCAGCATATAATACATGGCATCATATAATACATGACATCATATAATACATGGCAGCATATAATACATGGCATCATATAATACATGGCAGCATATAATACATGGCAGCATATAAGCAGCATATAATACATGGCATCATATAATACATGGCAGCATATAATACATGACAGCATATAATACATGACAGCATATAATACATGACAGCATATAATACATGGCAGCATATAATACATGGCAGCATATAAGCAGCATATAATACATGGCAGCATATAATACATGGCAGCATATAATACATACATCAGTTATATATATATATATATATCTCACCTTAGTTTATACGGAGGAACACTAAAAGACTTCTCTGACTGGTTGTACCCTAGCAACACATTCAAATGTCTCAACACTATATTCTACAACACAGAAGACATAAATCGTTAAATAAAAATCTACATATTTTGAGAACACTTAAAATGTGTGGACAATTTCAGACTGACATAATCTTAATATATGGATGCGTTCGCGAAGAAAAACAGAATTAAGAGTAAAACCAGACCGATATTTCGCACCTAAACTACTCAATTTCTAGGTGAAAATTCAATATAAGACATTTTCCTATATTACAACATTCAAGGTTTTAGTTGTTCTCAGTACTATATAAATGCGTTACATATATGTCAGCCATTTCTAGAGCTCTAACACACATATAAACCATTCTAGAGCTCAATGGTGACACCTCTCATTCTAACACACATATAAACCATTTCCAGCTCAAGGGGGACACCTCTCATTGCAACATACATATAAACCATTTCTAGAGCTCTAGCACACATGTAAACCATTTCTAGATCTCAATGGGGACATCTCTCATTCTAACACACATGTAAACCATTTCTAGAGCTCAATGGGGACACCTCTCATTGTAACATACATATTAATCATTTCTAGAGCTCAAGGGGGACACCTCTCATTGTAACACACATATAAACCATTTCTAGAGCTCAAGGGGGACATCTCTCATTCTAACACACATATAAACCATTTCTAGAGCTCAAGGGGGACATCTCTCATTGTAACATATAACATACATATAAATGATTTCTAGAGCTCAAGGGGGACATCTCTCATTGTAACATACATATAAACCATTTCTAGAGCTCAAGGGGGACATCTCTCATTGTAACATACATATAAACCATTTCTAGAGCTCAAGGGGGACATCTCTCATTGTAACATACCTATAAACCATTTCTAGAGCTCAAGGGGGACATCTCTCATTGCAACACACATATAAACCATTTCTAGAGCTCAATGGGGATACCTCTCATTGCAACACACATATAATACCATTTCCAGCTCAATGGGGACACCTCTCATTCTAACATACATATAAACCATTTCTAGAGCTCAAGGGGGACACCTCTCATTGTAACATACATATAAACCATTTCTAGAGCTCAAGGGGGACATTTCTCATTGTAACACACATATAAACAATTTCTAGAGCTCTAGCACACATGTAAACCATTTATAGAGCTCAAGGGGGACACCTCTCATTCTAACATACATATAAACTATTTCTAGAGCTCAAGGGGGACATCTCTCATTGCAACACACATATAAACCATTTCTAGAGCTCAATGGGGACACCTCTCATTGCAACACACATATAATACCATTTCCAGCTCAATGGGGACATCTCTCATTGTAACACACATGTAAACCATTTCTAGAGCTCAAGGGGGACATCTCTCATTGCAACACACATATAAACCATTTCTAGAGCTCAATGGGGTCACCTCTCATTGCAACACACATATAATACCATTTCTAGAGCTCAATGGGGATACCTCTCATTGCAACACACATATAAACCATTTCTAGAGCTCAATGGGGACACCTCTCATTGCAACACACATATAAACCATTTATAGAGCTCAATGGGGACACTTCTCATTGCAACACACATATAAACCATTTCTAGAGCTCAAGGGGGACATCTCTTATTGTAACACACATATAAACAATTTCTAGAGCTCTAGCACACATGTAAACCATTTATAGAGCTCAATGGGGACATCTCTCATTCTAACACACATGTAAACCATTTCTAGAGCTCAATGGGGACACTTCTCATTCTAACACACATATAAACCATTTCCAGCTCAAGGGGGACATCTCTCATTCTAACACACATATAAACCATTTCCAGCTCAAGGTGGACACCTCTCATTGCAACATACATATACACCATTTCTAGAGCTCAATGGGCACATCTCTCATTCTAACACACATGTAAACCATTTCTAGAGCTCAAGGTGGACACCTCTCATTGCAACATACATATACACCATTTCTAGAGCTCAATGGGGACATCTCTCATTCTAACATACATATAAACCATTTCTAGAGCTCAATGGGGACATCTCTCATTCTAACATACATATAAACCATTTCTGGAGCTCAAGGTGGACACCTCTCATTATAACACACATATAAACCATTTCTAGAGCTCAATGGGGACACCTCTCATTATAACACACATATAAACCACTTCTAGAGGTCAATGGGGACATCTCTCATTCTAACATACATATAAACCATTTCCAGCTCAAGGTGGACACCTCTCATTGCAACATACATATACACCATTTCTAGAGCTCTAGCACACGTGTAAACCATTTCTGGAGCTCAATGTGGACATCTGTCATTGTAACACATATATAAACCAATTGCAGCTCAATGGGTACACCTCTCATTCTAACACATATATAAACGATTTCTAGAGCTCAATGAGGACACCTCTCATTGTAACACATATATAATCCATTTCTAGAGCTCAATGTGGACAACTCTCATTCTAGCACACATATAAACCATTCCTAGAGCTCAATGTGGATAACTCTCAATTAGTTATTTTTATTATATATTTAAATAGATCAAACAAGGAAATGTTCTCAATCAGACATTTTGTAATTTGCTGATAAAACATGTCATTTGCTAGACAGGTGCATCATCTTAATAGAGAGAGCGAGAGGTGTGGATATGTCGCGAGCTGTGGATATTTCGTGAGCTATGGATATGTGGAGAGCTGTGGATATGTGGAGAGCTGTTGATATGTGGAGAGCTATGGATATGTCGAGAGCTGTGGATATGTTGTGAGCTGTGGATATGTCACAGGCTGTGGATATGTGGAGAGCTGTGGATATGTGGAGAGCTGTGGATATGTCGAGAGCTGTGGATATGTCGAGAGCTGTGGATATTTCGTGAGCTGTGGATATGTCACAAGCTGTGGATATGTCGAGAGCTGAATATGTGGAGAGCTGTGGATATGTGGAGAGCTGTGGATATGTGGAGAGCTGTGGATATGTGGAGAGCTGTGGATATGTCGAGAGCTGTGGATATTTCGTGAGCTGTGGATATGTCACAAGCTGTGGATATGTGGAGAGCTGTGGATATATGGAGAGCTGTGGATATGTGGAGAGCTGTGGATATGTGGAGAGCTGTGGATATGTGGAGAGCTGTGGATATTTCGTGAGCTGTGGATATGTCACAAGCTGTGGATATGTGGAGAGCTGTGGATATATGGAGAGCTGTGGATATGTGGAGAGCTGTGGATATGTGGAGAGCTGTGGATATGTGGAGAGCTATGGATATGTGGAGAGCTGTGGATATGTGGAGAGCTGTGGATATGTGGAGAGCTGTGGATATGTGGAGAGCTGTGGATATGTCGAGAGCTGTGGATATGTCGAGAGCTGAATATGTCGAGAGCTGTGGATATGTTGAGAGCTGTAGATATGTCGCAAGTTGTAGATATGTGGAGAGCTGTGGATATGTGGAGAGCTGTGGATATGTCACAAGATGTGGATATGTGGAGAGCTGTGGATATGTGGAGAGCTGTGGATATGTCACAAGATGTGGATATGTCGAGAGCTGAATATGTGGAGAGCTGTGGATATGTGGAGAGCTGTGGATATGTGGAGAGCTGTGGATATGTGGAGAGCTGTGGATATGTGGAGAGCTGTGGATATGTCGAGAGCTGTGGATATGTGGAGAGCTGTGGATATGTCGAGAGCTGTGGATATGTGGAGAGCTGTGGATATGTGGAGAGCTGTGGATATGTCTCCTGTATGTTCAAGGTGGTCAAGCCCCACTGAAGATGGATATTTAAATGTATATATTATTATAGTTACACCACAACACAAGATAAAAAAACAAACCTCTGCCTTTTGATCTTCCTCTGGAGTGTTGTTCATGGTACATTTGACCATATACTGTAATATACAAGAACTGTTAGCTAGTATTGTTCATATACTGTAATATACAAGAACTGTTAGCTAGTAGTGTTCATATACTGTAATATACAAGAACTGTTAGCTAGTAGTGTTCATATACTGTAATATACAAGAACTGTTAGCTAGTATTGTTCATATACTGTAATATACAAGAACTGTTAGCTAGTATTGTTCATATACTGTAATATACAAGAACTGTTAGCTAGTATTGTTCATATACTGTAATATACAAGAACTGTTAGCTAGTATTGTTCATATACTGTAATATACAAGAACTGTTAGCTAGTATTGTTCATATACTGTAATATACAAGAACTGTTAGCTAGTATTGTTCATATACTGTAATATACAAGAACTGTTAGCTAGTATTGTTCATATACTGTAATATACAAGAACTGTTAGCTAGTATTGTTCATATACTGTAATATACAAGAACTGTTAGCTAGTATTGTTCATATCATATACTGTAATATACAAGAACTGTTAGCTAGCATTGTTCATATCTATACTGTAATATACAAGAACTGTTAGCTAGTATTGTTCATATACTGTAATATACAAGAACGGTTAGCTAGTATTGTTCATATACTGTAATATACAAGAACGGTTAGCTAGTATTGTTCATATACTGTAATACAAGAACTGTTAGCTAGTATTGTTCATATACTGTAACATACAAGAACTGTTAGCTAGTATTGTTCATATACTGTAATATACAAGAACTGTTAGCTAGTATTGTTCATATACTGCAACATACAAGAACTGTTAGCTAGTATTGTTCATATACTGTAATATACAAGAACTGTTAGCTAGCATTGTTCATATACTGCAACATACAAGAACTGTTAGCTAGTATTGTTCATATCATATACTGTAATATACAAGAACTGTTAGCTAGCATTGTTCATATACTGTAATATACAAGAACTGTTAGCTAGCATTGTTCATATACTGTAATATACAAGAACTGTTAGCTAGTATTGTTCATATCATATACTGTAATATACAAGAACTGTTAGCTAGCATTGTTCATATCATATACTGTAACATACAAGAACTGTTAGCTAGTATTGTTCATATCATATACTGTAACATACAAGAACTGTTAGCTAGTATTGTTCATATCATATACTGTAACATACAAGAACTGTTAGCTAGTATTGTTCATATACTGTAACATACAAGAATTGTTAGCTAGTATTGTTCATATACTGTAATGTACAAGAACTGTTAGCTAGTATTGTTCATATACTGTAATGTACAAGAACTGTTAGCTAGTATTGTTCATATACTGTAATGTACAAGAACTGTTAGCTAGTATTGTTCATATCATATACTGTAACATACAAGAACTGTTAGCTACTATTGTTCATATACTGTAATGTACAAGAACTGTTAGCTAGTATTGTTCATATACTGTAATGTACAAGAACTGTTAGCTAGTATTGTTCATATCATATACTGTAACATACAAGAACTGTTAGCTAGTATTGTTCATATACTGTAACATACAAGAATTGTTAGCTAGTATTGTTCATATACTGTAATGTACAAGAACTGTTAGCTAGTATTGTTCATATACTGTAATGTACAAGAACTGTTAGCTAGTATTGTTCATATACTGTAATGTACAAGAACTGTTAGCTAGTATTGTTCATATCATATACTGTAACATACAAGAACTGTTAGCTACTATTGTTCATATACTGTAATGTACAAGAACTGTTAGCTAGTATTGTTCATATACTGTAATGTACAAGAACTGTTAGCTAGTATTGTTCATATCATATACTGTAACATACAAGAACTGTTAGCTAGTATTGTTCATATACTGTAACATACAAGAACTGTTAGCTAGTATTGTTCATATACTGTAACATACAAGAACTGTTAGCTAGCATTGTTCATATTGTTCTTAAATTATTGTTTTATATAAGCTACAACAGGTGCCTTCGGGCGTGCGGGCGGGCTGGCGGGCGGGCAGACATATATAACTTAGAACTCGGCAGACCTTTTCACCAATATGTACTGCCCGACTGCTTCTTTGATCAATCACCATAATGTAGCAAAATTGTCTAGGGGCTAACACCAAAATACCCCCTCCCACACCTCATCGCGACTCAAAATGCACCCTGCCCTTTTTCTGACCCACACTGCCCTTTTTTCCACGCTAGAATGAACCCTACAGGTGTCCATAGTCTCCTATTTCCATTGATCACAGACTGTCAAACGACTGCAAGGTAATCAGTACGAGAAGGGTATGAGATTAATCAAGCAAGACATTGTCAGTTTACACGTGTAGGGATTCTATCGTTAAAGTACTGAACCTGGCTTTTACACGTCTTCGTTAAACACACACAGATATGCTTCTCTTGTGTTCGCATAGACAAGGATATATGACTTGGTGGACAGGATTCAACGGTCGCTGGTCACATCAAGGAGGTGATCGCTTATTGCATGTGTGTTATTATATAAAACTTGTGTGGAGGAATTCAAAATGCTCGCCGAGATTAGGAAGCTTATAGCAAGTGGTCGCTAGCACACCGTACATGTAAATAAATAAATGCTTTTATACACCAAATGGATTATACCTACATACGGTGAACTACAAGCTGATGTCCATCCACGTACTTAGTGGAAGTCGTGATAGTGCAGTGGTAGCGCATTCGCTTCAGATGCAAAAGGCCCCGATTTCGAGCACCGATGGAGCTGTTACGATTGTGCCCTTAGGCAAGGCATTTAAATTCCACGTTACCTCTTCTCTCTCCCTCGTGGTGTTGGATTCCATCAGGAATGAGGTCTCAAGATTAATATAAGTTGAATGAACTAAAATAAATTTGTATGACCTATAGGTACTTAGTCCACTGGTAATGCAAATATATTACATGATTACATACCTTCATGAGAAGAGCTACCAGCTGGTGTACAGTCTCCCTATCTACTCCCTCCAGGTCCATAGCCCGCTGTAACAATGCTGCAAAGTTACTCTCCTCATCTGTAAACTCCTTGAGATAACCCCCTGAAATATGCATATGTAATCAGTAAACACCTTGAGATAACCCCCTGAAATATGCATATGTAATCAGTAAACACCTTGAGATAACCCCCTGAAATATGCATATGTAATCAGTACACACCTTGAGATAACCCCCTGAAATATGCATATGTAATCAGTAAACTCCTTGAGATAACCCCCTGAAATATGCATATGTAATCAGTAAACACCTTGAGATAACCCCCTGAAATATTCATATGTAATCAGTAAACACCTTGAGATAACCCCTGAAATATGCATATGTAATCAGTAAACACCTTGAGATAACCCCCTGAAATATGCATATGTAATCAGTAAACACTTTGAGATAACCCCTGAAATATGCATATGTAATCAGTAAACACCTTGAGATAACCCCCTAAAATATGCATATGTAATCAGTAAACACTTTGAGATAACCCCTGAAATATGCATATGTAATCAGTAAACACCTTGAGATAACCCCCTAAAATATGCATATGTAATCAGTAAACACATTGAGATAATCCCCTGAAATATGCATATGTAATCAGTAAACACCTTGAGATAACCCCCTGAAATATGCATATGTAATCAGTAAACACCTTCAGATATTATCACAATGAAACAACTAAAGGCAATCAGTAAATTCTTTGAGATAAACCCCTGAAACACCCACATCCAATCAGCAAACTCTTTGAGATGAACCCCTGAAACACCCACATCCAATCAGCAAACTCCATGAGATGAACCCCTGAAACACACACATCCAATCAGCAAACTCTTTGAGATGAACCCCTGAAACACCCACATCCAATCAGCAAACTCTTTGAGATGAACCCCTGAAACACCCACATCCAATCAGCAAACTCTTTGAGATGAACCCTGAAACACCCACATCCAATCAGCAAACTCTTTGAGATGAACCCCTGAAACACCCACATCCATTCAGCAAACTCTTTGAGATGAACCCCTGAAACACCCACATCCAATCAGCAAACTCTTTGAGATAAACCCTTGAAACACCCACATCCAATCAGCAAACTCTTTGAGATGAACCCCTGAAACACCCACATCCAATCAGCAAACTCTTTGAGATGAACCCCTGAAACACCCACATCCAATCAGCAAACTCTTTGAGATGAACCCCTGAAACACCCACATCCAATCAGCAAACTCTTTGAGATGAACCCCTGAAACACCCACATCCAATCAGCAAACTCTTTGAGATGAACCCCTGAAACACCCACATCCAATCAGCAAACTCTTTGAGATGAACCCCTGAAACACCCACATCCAATCAGCAAACTCTTTGAGATGAACCCCTGAAACACCCACATCCAATCAGCAAACTCTTTGAGATGAACCCCTGAAACACCCACATCCAATCAGCAAACTCTTTGAGATGAACCCCTGAAACACCCACATCCAATCAGCAAACTCTTTGAGATGAACCCCTGAAACACCCACATCCAATCAGCAAACTCTTTGAGATGAACCCCTGAAACACCCACATCCATTCAGCAAACTCTTTGAGATGAACCCCTGAAACACCCACATCCAATCAGCAAACTCTTTGAGATAAACCCTTGAAACACCCACATCCAATCAGCAAACTCTTTGAGATAAACCCTAGAAACACCCACATCCAATCAGCAAACTCTTTGAGATGAACCCCTGAAACACCCACATCCAATCAGCAAACTCTTTGAGATAAACCCTTGAAACACCCACATCCAATCAGCAAACTCTTTGAGATAAACCCCTGAAACACCCACATCCAATCAGCAAATTCTTTGAGATAAACCCTTGAAACACCCACATCCAATCAGCAAACTCTTTGAGATAAACCCTTGAAACACCCACATCCAATCAGCAAACTCTTTGAGATAAACCCCTGAAACACCCACATCCAATCAGCAAACTCTTTGAGATAAACCCCTGAAACACCCACATCCAATCAGCAAACTCTTTGAGATGAACCCCTGAAACACCCACATCCAATCAGCAAACTCTTTGAGATGAACCCCTGAAACACCCACATCCAATCAGCAAACTCCATGAGATGAACCCCTGAAACACCCACATCCAATCAGCAAACTCCATGAGATGAACCCCTGAAACACCCACATCCAATCAGCAAACTCTTTGAGATGAACCCCTGAAACACCCACATCCAATCAGCAAACTCTTTGAGATGAACCCCTGAAACACCTACATCCAATCAGCAAACTCTTTGAGATGAACCCCTGAAACACCCACATCCAATCAGCAAACTCTTTGAGATGAACCCCTGAAACACCTACATCCAATCAGCAAACTCTTTGAGATGAACCCCTGAAACACCCACATCCAATCAGCAAACTCCATGAGATGAACCGCTGAAACACCCACATCCAATCAGCAAACTCTTTGAGATAAGCCCTAGAAACACCCACATCCAATCAGCAAACTCTTTGAGATAAGCCCTAGAAACACCCACATCCAATCAGCAAACTCTTTGAGATAAGCCCTAGAAACACCCACATCCAATCAGCAAACTCTTTGAGATAAACCCCTGAAACACCCACATCCAATCAGCAAACTCTTTGAGATAAACCCTTGAAACACCCACATCCAATCAGCAAACTCCATGAGATGAACCCCTGAAACACCCACATCCAATCAGCAAACTCTTTGAGATGAACCCCTGAAACACCCACATCCAATCAGCAAACTCTTTGAGATGAACCCCTGAAACACCCACATCCAATCAGCAAACTCTTTGAGATAAACCCTAGAAACACCCACATCCAATCAGCAAACTCTTTGAGATGAACCCCTGAAACACCCACATCCAATCAGCAAACTCTTTGAGATAAACCCCTGAAACACCCACATCCAATCAGCAAACTCTTTGAGATGAACCCCTGAAACACCCACATCCAATCAGCAAACTCTTTGAGATGAACCCCTGAAACACCCACATCCAATCAGCAAACTCCATGAGATGAACCCCTGAAACACCCACATCCAATCAGCAAACTCCATGAGATGAACCCCTGAAACACCCACATCCAATCAGCAAACTCCATGAGATGAACCCTGAAACACCCACATCCAATCAGCAAACTCTTTGAGATGAACCCTGAAACACCCACATCCAATCAGCAAACTCTTTGAGATGAACCCCTGAAACACCCACATCCAATCAGCAAACTCCATGAGATGAACCGCTGAAACACCCACATCCAATCAGCAAACTCCATGAGATGAACCCCTGAAACACCCACATCCAATCAGCAAACTCTTTGAGATAAGCCCTAGAAACACCCACATCCAATCAGCAAACTCTTTGAGATAAGCCCTAGAAACACCCACATCCAATCAGCAAACTCTTTGAGATAAACCCTTGAAACACCCACATCCAATCAGCAAACTCCATGAGATGAACCCCTGAAACACCCACATCCAATCAGCAAACTCTTTGAGATAAACCCTAGAAACACCCACATCCAATCAGCAAACTCTTTGAGATAAACCCTAGAAACACCCACATCCAATCAGCAAACTCTTTGAGATAAGCCCTAGAAACACCCACATCCAATCAGCAAACTCTTTGAGATAAGCCCTAGAAACACCCACATCCAATCAGCAAACTCTTTGAGATAAGCCCTAGAAACACCCACATCCAATCAGCAAACTCTTTGAGATGAACCCCTGAAACACCCACATCCAATCAGCAAACTCTTTGAGATGAACCCCTGAAACACCCACATCCAATCAGCAAACTCTTTGAGATAAACCCCTGAAACACCCACATCCAATCAGCAAACTCTTTGAGATAAGCCCTAGAAACACCCACATCCAATCAGCAAACTCTTTGAGATAAACCCTTGAAACACCCACATACAATCAGCAAACTCTTTGAGATAAACCCTTGAAACACCCACATCCAATCAGCAAACTCTTTGAGATAAACCCTTGAAACACCCACATCCAATCAGCAAACTCTTTGAGATAAACCCTTGAAACACCCACATCCAATCAGCAAACTCTTTGAGATAAACCCTTGAAACACCCACATCCAATCAGCAAACTCTTTGAGATAAACCCTTGAAACACCCACATCCAATCAGCAAACTCTTTGAGATAAACCCTTGAAACACCCACATACAATCAGCAAACTCCACTAGAACAAATCCAAGAATAAATAACTTTTGTACATAATGCAATGTAACACCTTTTATTTTTTTTAATTATTTCGTCGCCCCCTAGGTAATCAGGGCGACATGGAAGTATACCCATTTTCATTTTTTGGAGGATACAGAAGACGCTCCAATTCCAGAAGCATCCCTGGTTCTTTTACATGCCCGGTGTATAGCACAGATACATGCGACCTTTAGTCCAATCTGATTGATAGTTAATATTAATATGGTCAGACGGACGGGTATGATTGAAGGTAACAGAACAATACACAACATCTTACCAACCTAACTGTGTGACATAGTTTCATGAATTCAATTCAAATACAGTGAAACCCCTCACAATCGGAAATCCTCTAAATTGACATTCCCTCCAAACCGAATAAATTTTTCCCCCTTCTGTGTTCATAGTAAAAATACGTCTGTAAACTGGATCCCTCTTTTCCAAATACCGAACAAATTTTTAAAAACATATGTTCATTTTCTCTCAGAATATTGTATTGTACACTTTAAATCAATCAGTTCTTTAATTGTTAACTGCCAAACTATGAGCCTGTCTCAGCCTCCTCCTAAGCATTGTAGAGTTGAATTGTTAATTTTGGAGTAATCTACACCACTATGAAAACCCCTTTACGTGTAACATAGTTACCATTTGCCTTACGCCTATGTACATGTGTAGTGATTAATTACCTAATGTTTTGATGACTCTTAATTTAATTATTTAAACATGTATGATTATATTATAGGACAACAGTCTTCTCAGTGTGTGTACGGTATGTCCTTTGTTGGGGACATCAGATATACATGTCTGCACTTGATAAAATGGATGGCGGAATTCCATTGTTTGGATCACGCGACCATCATATGGGATTTCGCCAGACATGTGGTGGTAGAGTGCTTACTAAGCAGTGTACACACAATGAATTGACTGGTGCAAGCCGGAATTAATGCATGGTTTGCAGAGGTGTTGCACTCTCTCTGGCAGTAGACACGGACGGGGTCACAGGGTCATGGAAACGCATGATCGTGTGATCAAATCTATTTGCTATTCCATGCCAAATTGTCAACAATTGAAAAGCTAAATGAATTTGATTAGTTAAGAGAATTGTGGGCAGAGCTTATAGCTCTCCTCACAATTGTCTATAAAACCATCTCGGACAGCTTTGGCAGGGAGAGAGCCTGGTTGGTTACTATTGAGACTAGCGTCTCTGTGTTTGTTATAATGTCGGCTCTTAGATGTAATTAAATACTATTAAGACTTTGTTGTTGCTGTGATTACGTCCGGAGAGCCTCGCTGAGTCCACATCGTAACATACGCCGTAAAACCCATCTAAACACAACAATTTTTTAATCAAAGGGCAACAACTCTGGTGTTACTGGGTCAATCCCAACGAAAAGTATATGTGCATAATTCACTATGTTGTTATTTTAAGGTTCCAGCAATTTGTTACCGAGAACTAGCTCCAGACAGATGTACACACCAGCAAAATTCCAGCAATTTGTTACCGAGAACTAGTTCCAGATGGATGTACACATGTGACACATGGCCTCCAATCAAAATCCTTCACATCGGAATTCCGGCGGGGGATAAAAATCACATCTCCGAATGAATTGCAGAATATGTAGCATATTACCATACCCTGAAACACGGAGTTGGAAATACAGCCGAGGTTGAACTTGGATGTTCCTTGTCTGTTGAGCCGGAATTGAGGCGCCGACTGCTGCCGCAAGCACGACTTGTCCTTGTCTTTGTCTGTTACAAGTACAAAACAATAGTGCTAGAATAGTGCAAGCACTATGCACAACACTACCACTAGACTGGGTGCCAGTCTATCGATTTTACACATTGTACTTTTTAAAACTATTTATCGTTCTGTTGACCTGTAAACAATGGCGGCCAATTATAAAGTTTCATCAAATTGCAGTGCATCGCTTTTGATTCAAGTACGTCATTAATTAAGTCACATGCTAATAGGCCTATTAATAGGATTAATGCGAGTCAATAATTACACGGACAATCCCCCAAGTTTCCCCAGGTGTTGATATGATCAGAAACTCAATACGGCCCAATTAATAGTCTCAGTGTTAAAAATATATTTATTTGACTGACAAGGCAAAATATATCGACGCCTGTTCCCAGGCTACCCTACCACGCAAACACTCAATTGTGAAATGTAGATTTGGCCAGATAGATACATGACATTAGACTGTAGATTTGGCCAGATAGATACATGACATTAGACTGTAGATTTGGCCAGATAGATACATGACATTAGACGGTAGATTTGGCCAGATAGATACATGACATTAGACGGTAGATTTGGCCAGATAGATACATGACATTAGACTGTAGATTTGGCCAGATAGATACATGACATTAGACCTCAGAATTGGTGAGAAGTTGTACTCGTTGTCGGAGTTTTGTGGAGGAGATGTACCAACCTTTGATTGGTGATTTGGTGAGAAGATGCACTCGATGTGCAGAGTTTTGTGGTGGAGATGTACCAACCTTTGATTGGAGACTTGGTGAGAAGATGCACTCGATGTGCAGAGTTTTGTGGAGGAGATGTACCAACCTTTGATTGGTGATTTGGTGAGAAGATGCACTCGATGTCGGAGTTTTGTGGAGGAGATGTACCAACCTTTGATTGGTGATTTGGTGAGAAGATGCACTCGATGTCGGAGTTTTATGGAGGAGATGTACCAACCTTTGATTGGTGATTTGGTGAGAAGATGCACTCGATGTCGGAGTTTTATGGAGGATATGTACCAACCTTTGATTGGTGATTTGGTGAGAAGATGCACTCGATGTCGGAGTTTTGTGGAGGAGATGTACCAACCTTTGATTGGTGAGAAGATGCACTCGATGTGCAGAGTTTTGTGGAGGAGATGTACCAACCTTTGATTGGTGATTTGGTGAGAAGATGCATTGGTACTGAAACAGCTCTTCTGTATGGAGGCTTGCCGCATAAACTCTTGCTCACCGAGCGTATACTGTCCGTACGCGCCAACGCAAATCTTGCACGATTCAGCTTGCGCAGAAACAGTTCACTTTCTCTATCACTGCTGGTCAAGTCTGAAAACCGTCAACAAATGATGAAGCACTGTAACGCTATAATTCCACATCATACAATCATTGGACAAACAAATATTGATGACTCATAATTCTTCCTATTTCCGACATGCTGCGTTATAATCTTTAGTAAATGAAGACATTGATATAGCCCATAAGTCAGATATACATAACAATAATATGCTCGTTATAATTATTAAGTGAATTCCTGAGGACCGAAAGCTACCTTCATGCTACAAATAATGAGCTACAGGAATTCCATGCATTTAGCCCTTTAAACCCGTTACTCAACCAGATATTGATTTTGGGTTTGACGTGGCACCAACAGCTTAGGTATGGCGACTTTCCAGCAAGTATTGGTGGAGGAAGATCCCGGATGCTCCTTCGATCAGTATTGAAGGCGCGGACGGACACACAGGTAGAACCACCGACCTTCCGCAAGCCAGCTGGATAGCTTTCTCACGTGAAATAATTCGACACCCCCGGTGGGATTTGAACAAGCAATGGTGAGGGGCAAGTGATTTGAAGTATACGACCGTAACCACTCGGCCACGGAGGCCCCAGGAATTCAATGTATTCATCCCTTTAAACACTATACTCCACATAAAATGCCATACAACACCGTTATCACTTGCCACAAATAGCCACCGTTCCACACCGTTATCACTTGCCACATATAGCCACCGTTCCACACCGTTATCACTTGCCACATATAGCCACCGTTCCACACCGTTATCACTTGCCACAAATAGCCACCGTTCCACACCGTTCTATTCACATAGATATTGATTATTGACTATGTATTACAGCATGCCACTTGCTTATCAGCAGTAATTGGCCCTTGTGTTGTGGAGTAAGGATTAACTTAATAAATCACCTATTTGAGTCCGTCTCACCTACCTTGTGCAACCTCCATTTTGAAGTCCAAATAAACCATCAGTTTGGGCTTTTGAAATATCCCTCTAGATAAACTCCACCATTAATTAAGGAATGAATCGCGGGTTAATAGTTTCCATCGGGTATGAACAACATTGGGTGTGCATGGTTCCACGCTAACTACACACACCCAATGTAGTTCATATCCCGATGGAAACTATTAACCCGCGATTCATTACAATTCATGCCACAGAAAACATAGCACACTATAGTCCAGATTTGCAACTTACCGTGCGCTGGAACAGCGTAAACTGTAAGACACGCCTTTTTTTTGCAATGAATGCTGCCTAATACTGCGAATGCGCATGCCCGTAACTACGAGTGCGCATGTCAGCTGCATATCATTAGTTGGGAACCCTCATACGAAAATGCATACAATCAGGGCACATACGTTCATCGAAGAAAATGCAATAGCGATGTAAATATTGGTCATTTAACAGAGTATCTTGCATTGTATCACAAGAGGATTGCTACAAACTGTGACTGTGGGAGAAGCGCGAAAGTGCTCTATCTGTCTTCTTCTAGATGCACTAAGAACAGTTTTGCGCTATGCCCACAGTATGTACACTATCTGATTATTAACTCTTGACAGGCTTGGTAAAATAACGGCTATAAATAGTTCAAATAATTATAGCAGATAACAATTAATTAATGTATATTTTTTAATTGTAGCTGAAAACTCTGGCAATATATTCTAAGAAACCACTTCTTGAGGTGAAAGAATTTCCAAAATCATTTAACTTGTCATGCACATTGTCTCGGTCTCCACTGGATTCTAATGGAAGATTGATAGATACGGTAGCTACTATTTAACACATTTTATTATTTCATTAAAGAAATTTGTTTGTTTCTATGCCAACATGAAACTGTCGCTATCAATGGCATGCGATATCTAATGACAGATATCAACATAATGACAGATATCCACATAATGACAGATATCTACATAATGACAGATATCCACATAATGACAGATATCTACATAATGACAGATATCCACATAATGACAGATATCTACATAATGACAGATATCTACATAATGACAGATATCCACATAATGACAGATATCTACATAATGGCAGATATCCACATAATGACAGATATCCACATAATGACATATATCTACATAATGACAGATATCTACATAATGACAGATATCCACATAATGACAGATATCTACATAATGACAGATATCAACATAATGACATATATCTACATAATGACAGATATCCACATAATGACAGATATCTACATAATGACAGATATCCACATAATGACAGATATCTACATAATGACAGATATCAACATAATGACATATATCTACATAATGACAGATATCAACATAATGACAGATATCTACATAATGGCAGATATCTACATAATGACAGATATCTACATAATGACAGATATCTACATAATGCATAATGACAGATATCTACATAATGACCGCCACCATTGCTTACAATATAATTATGTAGAATTTCAAACAGCCATTGTCAACTCTCAAGTCCGATTTTGGAAATTCTGGAAATTATTTCACCGATTAGATGGCTATTCATGATAACTGACACATCTTTATAGCCAGGTTTTGCATAGACTTAAAAATGAAAATACATACAATTTTAAGCGTGATATCCAAATTTCTAACATCAACCTCATAAAACAATGGCTACTTTACACAGAACACATATGATACAGAAAACTATGAGTACAAGTGCTTATTATTTGTACAACATATTTATGTTTGTTAACTTATACATTACGTGTAATAAAAACACAAGATACTGATGTACTAATAAACACAAATGTTCATAACTGCTTAAAACACGTAACAACACAATGCTTAAAACACGTAACAACACAATGTGGATACAACCAGACAGAATAAACATGTGTACCCAGCAAGAGGGTTGTACAGGCACTAACTGTATACATACAATGTTGCACTACAATGTCACTGAAGTAACACACACCTAACGCCAAAAATCACATATAATTTGTTCTCCACCACCATTCCTCGCTGCATTCCAATCCTCAACCAGAACCAAATGAATATGTCTCGATCAAGCATCAAAATAAAGAAATGTCAGATGGAAATGTATGGGTTTTTAACTATTAAAAGTCCCACTTTTAAAGTCCCAATTAAATATTTCACCCAATTTTAACTATTAAAAGTCCCACTTTTAAAGTCCCAATTAAATATTTCACCCAAATATTTGTGTATTTACGCAACATTACCATATGTTTCGGTGTACAATGCGCGCTATAATATAATTATATTATTACTTAGATACGAATCTTAGCCTATTTTTTGCCATTATTTGCCTAACACAATACTGTCTACCACCCAGGTTGATAAGCAGTGTTTTCCAGTATGACATGACATTTTCTCATTTGATATCGCTTGTGTGCATATTAACAAGTAGGTAACTTGATATCAACCTTAGACCGAAGTTAGCTAGGACCAATACCTAGGCTGATATGAAACTAGCCATGTAAGAAACTCTAAATATTTCAAGCAACATTTGGAGCTGCATATTGTCTAGTGTTTAAAATTGTCGTACCATAACTGACATTTTGACGGGGGAAATAGCATATGTATATATGGATGCTATGAAAATGGTTGCTAGATAAACACCATTGCCAGTGGACGTAACATATACAAATACTGGTGCGGGCCGTTGTCTAATGTTGTTAAAACTTGTGGCCCAAACCATTTGTATTTTCATGCTATGTATTGTATCTTTACGTGCATGACATGTACACTATTGATTCGCAATAAAATATGGTAAAATAAACTATTACCCATTTAGGAACAGGACTAAACAGTTCTGCGTGACCTTGGTGGGCTGTATCGTAACTCATAACTATATACACACTATAGTAGTAGTAGTGTATTTGGTACTATTTGTAGTGTTCATAATATTGCTAATATTTTTAATGTAGAATCTTACAAATTCATACACTATAGTCTTTAATTAAAATGTACATCAAATTAGCGTGTCTCAAAAACTGTTAGTTTATACACATTTATTTTAGCTCGATTGCGAAACACGTTCTTACAACTTATATTAATCACTCTCGAGACCTCATTCCTCATGGAATCCATCGCCACGAGGGAGAGAAGAAAAGAGGCAATGTGGAATTTATCGTGGACACAATCGTAACGGCTTCAGCGGGGCTCGAACTCTGGGCCTAGCGCACGAAAAACTGTTATCTGGAATATGTCAATCCGTGCCATGATCACAAATCTGCAAAATAGTCTCAGGTGGTCGGGTGGGTGAATAAATTTGTTGGGTGAAATGCATTGTGAAGAAAATGCAATAGATAGGTATATAGGAGAAACTAACAACATTGCTGAGACTTGAGGAGTGACAATAACAAGTAGAAGACAATAACTATACCCCACCACCCTACTGGGTTAGATGAATTGAGCACATTTTAGGTATTAAAATTGATAGTTTGTATTTTTATGGATAATAATTGAAAACACTGTAGGTATGAAAGTTATTCTAATGGCAAGCTAAAAAAACAAACCTTTTGTTTGTTTCAAATGAAGAGTAGGTAAAGGGAACTAAGTCAAGTATGATTTTTTCAGCTGGGACTTTTAGAGACTAATATATTTATTTATCAAAATAATGTTGTCATGCGCTTAATAATTGTTTCATACGTGGGAAAGCCTTCGACCGGCTCATGGTTGTATTGCCTGTAGATAACATGTACGAGACATGTGTACACAAAATATACAGGAAAAGAACATATAGCTTACAAATCAATTGTTTAAATTTAAAACCATTTTACATGGACCGATCACAAGAATAAATCTCAAAATCGACCAATGAAATCACTTGAGCTTGAGTTATATAGCTCCAAAGAGGACTAATATATTTTAGTTTCAACCGAAATCCTTCCGACCTTTATTCAATATGTCTGTAAATAGAAATGGTAGTGTTGTCAGTGAATTGCGATCACAGTCGAATAATACTATTCCGTGTTTGCTCAAGATAGTTCCAACAAAGCATATTGAGGGTTAATAAGATGAATCGGAGCAGACGTTTCAGATTAACTATTTCAGATAGGAACAAATAAACATAAATATTGGAGAGTTGGTGGACTTTAAACTTTATTTATTTTACAACGATTGCGAAGCAAGTTCTAACAACTTATATTAATCTCTCTCATTGGCGCGGATGAAAGCGTAAATGTGGTCATTCGTGTGGGAGGAAACCGGAGTACCCGGAGAAAAACCCACCTGTCCGATCTGGCCCACCACCGTACCATCTCACATACTTCCAGGTCTGAGGATCGAACCCGGGTTGCATTGGGGAGAAGCGAGCACACTAACCACAGCGCTAATCGGACAACCTTGGTGGACTTGACCTAAGTAAAGGTCACATACTGATTAGGAAATATTGCTTTATGTTTAATTGCAGCCCTGATGATCAAGTACATGTAAACAATTTCATAAAATCAACCTGTAACCCTTTCTATAACGGATTCATAATGGGGTATTGTTAGTCGAGGCTCCAGGACACTAAAATGATACATTTCTATCACTATCCAACAATATGCCGACCCCTTTGTACCCACCTGGATGCTACTGTACGGACAGATGATACTAAATGACATTTGTGAGAGGAACCAGTAGGGTAATGACTTACAAAAATATGTCTTTAATTGATAAACAGACAGTTATATGTACCGGTATTTAGTTTATACAAACTTATTTTACCTTGATTGCGAAACATGTTCTTTACAACATTAGCTTAATCGTTCCTGAGACCTCATTCCTTATGGAATCCATCACCATGACAATGAGAAAAGAGGCAATGTGGATTGAAGAGTCTAGACTAGAGACATCACCACCGTGGTTCTGGTGGGGTTCAAACTCACAACCACTGCGAGCCGGACACCGCATCCATTTGACCACGGAGGCTCAGTGCGTATTTCGTATGCTACAGCTGTACATAGAAAGTAGGTTTATGTGCAAAAATATCACAGACAAACGAATGAAACCAACACAGAGTAAACACACATCACATACAGTAACACAGTGCATAGCAACAGAGGCAAATAAAATGTAAAGTAAACAGAATACATAGTAAAATGATATCAAACCTATGAAATTAATGGACAAGGCCAATTCCTCTGAAAGAGTAAATGTTAGTATCAAGCAATTATGATATGTATTCATTATTCTAATGTTCATTATCTATAACTAGTGTTCATTATTCAAATGTTCATTATCTATATCTAATATTCATTATTCAAATGTTCATTATCTATATCTAGTGTTTGTTATACAGGTATTCATTATTCAAATGTTCATTATATGAGTATTTATTATACAGGCATTCAGTATACATGTGATCATTAGAAGAGTATATATTATATTGTTCATTATATAAGTGTTCATTAATCAGGTATTTAATAAATATGCATTACATGAGTGTTCATTATTCTAATGTTCATAATACGATAATCATCAAACACATATTCATTATAAAAATGTTCATTACATAGGTATTCAATGTCATAGTGTTCATTATATGAGAGTTCACTATACACATATTCATTATTCTAATATTCATTATACAGGTGTTTATTCTACAAGTGTTCATTAATCTAATGTTCATTGTACAAGTTTTAATATACTGGTGTTCATAATATAAGGGTTCATTCTATTAATATACATGTATATGGTAACAATCTGTTCCACGTTAATTTACCCGGATACAACAGAGGCTGTGACCTCGACTTCCTCGCTTACAACATTATTTTTATTTATACAAATTTATCTTAGCTCGATTGCGAAACAAGTTCTTACAACTTATATAAATCACTCTCGAGACCTCATTCCTTATGGAATCCATCGCCACGAGGGAGGGAGAATAGGCAATGTGTAATTTAAATGGCTTGCCACAAGGGCAAAATCATAATGGTTCCAGCGAGGCTCAAACTCTGGACCTTTCGCACCTGAAGCAAACGAGCTACCACTGCACTATCACGACATCCACATCATTAATGAGCCTAATTACCTCCTGTACCAACAGGTTAACATTTGGAAAACGCAGGCCGAAATAAATACACACATAAGCTATATACTGATACATAAGTGCAGTACAGATAATACTTGAGAAGATTTGACAATAACTAATTGAACAGCCATTAAGTTAGGGACTAATGGCAGTATTCACATTAATTGCAGTTGTAGAATTCTACGAGACTCGTCTTTCATTCTTATCCTTTATTCTGTAGACATGGCTCAAGGTGTGAATAAACATGGGTTATATTTACGATTATCAAGTCAAAACCTGCAGTATTAACATCTCGCATGTTATTGCAATGTTGTTGATTGGACTACAGAAACTGAGAGAAGAATCTTCCTGTTCGAGAAACTTTCACTGTCAACCGCTCTTGTGGGTGTATGTTTTACGTTTATTTATCGTCGCTACCGGTTGCCCATATGAGCGACTCCTGAAGAGATTAGTCATTTTAGAATTTTGGAGGATAGTACAATGATACAGACAGACCTATTCCAGTCTCCTCTGGTTCTTTTATGTGCACGGTGTACAGCACTGACACCAGACCTCAGTTTAAAGTCCCATCTGAAAGACTGTTCATTTTATTAGGGTCAGACAGGTGATCGAACCTGTGATCCCTGGATTACCAGTCCAGCGTGTTAACAACTGGACTACAGATCCAACATAGCTCTTAGGACCAAACATTCATTTTATATAGTAGTCAGATAGGTAAATATTTCGGACACTTAATTAGTGGAAAGTTTATTTTGTTAATTTACAGCTACAGTTGTTACCATTTGTGCTAAACAATTTTGTGTGCATGCAGGTCATACATTATTTTTTGAACTTCTTTTGTCTGTGGATAATTACAAATGTGTTGAAATCTTGTGTGTGTTGGGGAGTATATTCGTTTTTGCAAACAGCATAGAGCCAGATCAGATGGCACAGAACGTGTACAGAACGTGTCATCTGATCAGGCGCTATGCTATTCGAATACTGGAGAAAAATACCGCTGTTGATCTGGATCTATATTGTTTGTGCATTCCTTCCAATTTATTCAGCATTTTAAGGGTTAAATAAAACTGTGAAAACTACAGTACGGATTTTATATCAAATTTATGAAGCTTTCATTACGTAAAGCTGTATACATTTAATGCGTTTATGTGTTTACTCATCAAAGAAAGGGATTATTACAAATCAGGATTATCGGGAAGGGCCCATAACTAATGTTGCTAGCACATGTGGCCCGACCTGATTGCTTTTTTTGCTCTTTTAAATGGTCATGTTTTATATTCATATATATATATTTAAAGCGACACTACAGAATGTATTATATTATATGGTATATTTTTTCCCAAATATTTGCCTCAAAAACTGAGTATTTCAACTAATAAACAAACTTCGTATACGCGGTTTGTTGACATAACAAAATAATGTAAATATGGTCGACATCCATGCGTAATGCAACTCGTGTATCCTGAATAACACGATTTATGGTACAGAATTACCGTTATGTCTCACATTTGTGACTGTGCATATTTATTTGTAGACTAATCTTAGTTAAATTATCTCTAAACGACATTATATTGACCCCGATGACAAATGGCAATTCAGGAGCATGGATGACCGTTATATGAAATCCTACTTTCAAGTTTGAAAGTTTATAGACCACAAAAAACACCATTTATTAATTCAATGTTAGTGTTCGAATGTATTCAGAAGAATTTGTAGAAGCAATGCATTTATACGTGAAAAAATGCACAATATTGTTTTTTTGCAATGTAATGCCGCTTTAAATAAAATCTTGATTATCTGCCCATAAATAGACATGTATTTACGAAATTATTATTCTGAATATTTAACCTCGAAAACTGAACTTAAACGTGACAATATGGTTATACAATAAATACATTAAACTGTACGGGGGTTTTGATAACAAAAACTCAAGAAATTCATTCGATACTGCCACAAATACGTTATAAATACCTTTAGGTTGTTTAAATATGGGCATAGAGCATGGGTAGTGCGTATGTATGGGGGATTTGTAACAAGCAACACAAAATATGCAGGTACATAGTTAGGGAATGCATTGGCAGGGGGGGGGTCACTAACTAGGGCATTCTGGTAATTGAGTGTCATCGAATATTTGGTACACACATAGTGAACATATAAAACAGTTGCAAACGAACAATGTAACATTTTGCTACAGTTTTAAATCTTTTAAGACAAACAAAACAATTATAGCTGCTGTCAATAAGAAAAAACATAAACAACAAACACATTATTATAGACAGTATTCATTTTAAGCAAACCACATACACAAAATGAGCACATATTTATAAACTGTATTTTCTTTACAATGATTGCGAAACAAGATTTAATAAGTTATGTTAATCACTCTCGTTGACGCGGATGTATGCGTATATGTGTTCCTTCGTGTGGGAGGAAACCGAATTACCCGGAGAAAACCCATTTGCAAGATGTAACAACATTAACGAATTAATCACTCTCGTTGGCGCGGATGTATGCGTATATGTGTTCCTTCGTGTGGGAGGAAACCGAAGTACCAGGAGAAAACCCATTTGGCGACCAACATACCACATCACATCCTTCCAGGTCCGAGGATTGAACCCACGTTGCATTGGTACGAAATGCATGAAATGAGAACATGAAACATCAGCCAGCAAAGAATCTTGTCTAAACAATAATATGTTAAAAGCAATTAACACTTTCGCTCATAGAAAACTAGAATGATATCTCCGCCATACATATTGTTAGCATTTGTTTATCACAATCAATGGTGAAAGGTAGCCGGGAGAATCGGAGAATCGCAATCTATTACTATGTGTAATTGTTAAATTGGCTACTGATGTGTCCATGTTTGTGGTAGTGTTAATGATGTGTCCATGTTTGTGGTATTGTTAATGATGTGTCCATGTTTGTGGTAGTGTTAATGATGTGTCCATGTATGTAGTAGTGTTAATGATGTGTCCATGTTTGTTGTAGTGTTAATGATGTTTCCATTGTTGTGGTAGTGTTAATGATGTGTCCATGTTTGTGGTAGTGTTAATGATGTGTCCATGTTTGTGGTAGTGTTAATGATGTGTCCATGTTTGTGGTAGTGTTAATGATGTGTCCATGTTTGTGGTAGTGTTAATGATGTGTCCATGTTTGTTGTAGTGTTAATGATGTGTCCATGTTTGTGGTAGTGTTAATGATGTGTCCATGTTTGTGGTAGTGTTAATGATGTTTCCATTGTTGTGGTAGTGTTAATGATGTGTCCTTGGTTGGGGTAGTGTTAATGATGTGTCCATGTTTGTAGTAGTGTTAATGATGTGTCCATGTTTGTGGTAGTGTTAATGATGTGTCCATGTTTGTGGTAGTGTTAATGATGTGTCCATGTTTGTGGTAGTGTTAATGATGTGTCCATGTTTGTGGTAGTGTTAATGATGTGTCCATGTTTGTGGTAGTGTTAATGATGTGTCCATGTTTGTGGTAGTGTTAATGATGTGTCCATGTTTGTGGTAGTGTTAATGATGTATCCATGTTTGTGATAGTGTTAATGATGTGTCCATGTTTGTGGTAGTGTTAATGATGTGTCCATGTTTGTAGTAGTGTTAATGATGTGTCCATGTTTGTGGTAGTGTTAATGGTGTGTCCATGTTTGTGGTAGTGTTAATGGTGTGTCCATTGTTGTGGTAGTGTTAATGATGTGTCCATGTTTGTGATATTGTTAATGATGTGTCCATTTTTGTGGTATTGTTAATGATGTGTCCATGTTTGTGGTATTGTTAATGATGTATCCATGTTTGTGGTAGTGTTAATGATGTGTCCATGTTTGTGATAGTGTTAATGATGTGTCCATGTTTGTAGTAGTGTTAATGATGTGCCCATGCTTGTGGTAGTGTTAATGATGTGTCCATGTTTGTGGTAGTGTTAATGATGTGTCCATGTTTGTGTTAGTGTTAATGATGTATTCATGTTTGTAGTAGTGTTAATGATGTGTCCATGTTTGTGATAGTGTTAATGTTGTGTCCATGTTTGTGGTATTGTTAATGATGTATTTGTGGGATATATGAACAGATTTATTGCTGTAATGAGGTGTTGGTTAGAATATAAGGCTGTAATGAGGTGTTGGTTAGAATATAAGGCTGTACTGAGGTAGATGTTGACTGTGTGACAAGAGAAATGTGCGGGTCTATGGCTACAACGAGGTAGAGGTTACCTGTGGGATATGAGAGATCTCCAGAACTCTCCAGGTCAATCTGCGCCTCCAGGGAGAGGCTGTCGAAGCGTGAGAGAAAGAACTCCCAGCTGAGGATGTTGTGTGAGGGGAGAATGTTGGACAACATGTGCATGCTGTGCAGGATCATCGCACGGTCACTGATCACAGCATCAAACTGGAACTCTAGACACTGACAGATACACTGTAATAGAGAAACACTGATAGAGAAATACTGACAGATACACTGTAATAGAGAAACACTGACAGATACACTGTAATAAAGAAACACTGACAGATACACTGTAATAGAGAAATACTGACAGATACACTGTAATAGAGAAACACTGACAAATACACTGTAATAAAGAAATACTGACAGATACATTGTAATAGAGAAATACTGACAGATACACTGTAACAGAGAAATACTGACATATACACTGTAATAGAGAAACACTGACAGATACATTGTAATAGAGAAACATTGACAGATACACTGTAATAGAGAAACACTGACAGATACACTGTAATAGAGAAACACTGACAGATACATTGTAATAGAGAAACACTGACAGATACACTGTAATAGAGAAACACTGACAGATACACTGTAACAGAGAAATACTGACAGATACACTGTAATAGAGAAATACTGACAGATACACTGTAATAGAGAAATACTGACTGATACACTGTAACAGAGAAATACTGACAGATACACTGTAACAGAGAAATACTGGCAGATACACTGTAACAGAGAAATACTGACAGATACACTGTAACAGAGAACTACTGACAGATACACTGTACTAGAGAAACACTGACATATACACTGTAATAGAGAAACACTGACATATACACTGTAATAGAGAAATACTGACAGATACACTGTAATAGAGAAACACTGACAGATACACTGTAATAGAGAAACACTGACAGATACACTGTAATAGATAAATACTGACAGATACACTGTAATAGAGAAACACTGACAGATACACTGTAATAGAGAAATACTGACAGATACACTGTAATAGAGAAATACTGACAGATACACTGTAATAGAGAAACACTGACAGATACACTGTAATAGAGAAATACTGACAGATACACTGTAATAGAGAAACACTGACAGATACACTGTAATAGAGAAATACTGACAGATACACTGTATAAACCCCTGATTGACATACTTAGATAGAGGATGCCTTGATGGTCTAGTACTGTATAAACCCCTGATTGACATACTTAGATAGAGGATGCCTTGATGGTCTAGTACTGTATTGCCCTCTGGCTGACAGCAGCATTGATATCCTCTAGCGAGCCAAGCAGCAGACAGAAGATGTGGGCGAAGGCCGTCTTCACCGTCTTATTGTGCATTACCGAATCACTCTCCATAAACCGCGCTAATACGGTTGCTTTCTCAACTGAAACAGCATCAGAATAACATATAAAGCATTCATAACACACACACGTCAAGGGATTCATAACACGTCAAGGGATTCATAACACACACACGTCAAGGGATTCATAACACATCAAGGGATTCATAACACACACATCAAGGGATTCATAACACGTCAAGGGATTCATAACACACACGTCAAGGGATTCATAACACGTCAAGGGATTCATAACACACACGTCAAGGGATTCATAACACACACGTCAAGGGATTCAACACACACATCAAGGGATTCATAACACACACACGTCAAGGGATTCATAACACATCAAGGGATTCATAACACACACGTCAAGGGATTCATAACACATCAAGGGATTCATAACACACACATCAAGGGATTCATAACACACACGTCAAGGGATTCATAACACACACGTCAAGGGATTCATAACACACACATCAAGGGATTCATAACACACACGTCAAGGGATTCATAACACACACATCAAGGGATTCATAGCACACACATCAAGGGATTCATAACACACATACGTCAAGGGAGTCATAACACACACATCAAGGGATTCATAACACACATACGTCAAGGGATTCATAACACACACGTCAAGGGATTCATAACACGTCAAGGGATTCATAACACACACATCAAGGGATTCATAACACACACATCAAGGGATTCATAACACACACACGTCAAGGGATTCATAACACGTCAAGGGATTCATAACACACACATCAAGGGATTCATAACACACATACGTCAAGGGATTCATAACACACACATCAAGGGATTCATAACACACATGTCAAGGGATTCATAACACACACGTCAAGGGATTCATAACACACACATCAAGGGATTCATAACACACATACGTCAAGGGATTCATAACACACACATCAAGGGATTCATAACACACACATCAAGGGATTCATAACACGTCAAGGGATTCATAACACACATGTCAAGGGATTCATAACACACACGTCAAGGGATTCATAATAAACACATCAAGGGATTCATAACACACACATCAAGGGATTCATAACAAACACGTCAAGGGATTCATAACACACCACACGTCAAGGGATTCATAACACACACACGTCAAGAGATTCATAACACACACACACGTCAAGGGATTCATAACACACACACGTCAAGGGATTCATAACACACACACATCAAGGGATTCATAACACACACATCAAGGGATTCATAACACACACACATCAAGGGATTCATAACACACACACGTCAAGGGATTCATAACACACACATCAAGGGATTCATAACACGTCAAGGGATTCATAACACACACACATCAAGGGATTCATAACACACACACGTCAAGGGATTCATAACACACACATCAAGGGATTCATAACACGTCAAGGGATTCATAACACACACGTCAAGGGATTCATAACACACACGTCAAGGGATTCATAATAAACACATCAAGGGATTCATAACACACACATCAAGGGATTCATAACAAACACGTCAAGGGATTCATAACACACACACACGTCAAGGGATTCATAACACACACACGTCAAGAGATTCATAACACACACGTCAAGAGATTCATAACACACACACGTCAAGAGATTCATAACAAACACACGTCAAGGGATTCATAACAAACACGTCAAGGGATTCATAACACACACGTCAAGTGTTGAAGAATGCAAACAATGCTTCTCACACTGTAGGACTAGTGATCTTAAAAATACACTCAGCCTTAGCAACCATTTCACGTGGCCGTATGACGACAGTTGTCAAAGAAAATACACAATTATATCATCACCACTTTCAAGAATCGGCAATTTTCTCATGCTTAACCCGTAACCTGCTAATCATTAATAAAAGTCGCTTTTCCAAACAGCACAGAGCCAGATCAGATGACACAGAGTGTGCCGGCTGATCAGGTTTTATGCTGTTTGCTATTCGGATAGTGGAGCTAAAACACTTATCTGAATAGCAAATAACATAGATCCTGATCAGAGGCGGCGTTACGCCAAGGCTGATCTGGATCCTAGTTGTTTGCACATTCCGTTTAATTTATTCAGTATGTTTAGGGTTAACAATAATAGCCTCTTATCTCCACCTAATGGTCTCTACACTAGTGGTGATGTCTTCCATGAGGAATGAGGTATGTTATAAAAACTTGTTTCACGATTGAGTCTAAAAGAAAGTTAAAAACCAATAAAAACATTAACCTTTATTATTTTACAATGATTGCGAAACAAGTTTTAACAACTTATATTAATCACTCTCGTTGCAGCGGATGAAAGCGTATATGTGGTCATTCGTGTGGGAGGAAACTGGAGTATCCGGAGAAAACCCCATGTCCGATCTGGCAACCACCGTACCATCTCACATATTTCCCAGTATAAACTAATAATTACTATGCAATCCTTACCCAAATATGTTTCAATCATGCTGTCTCCAAGAGTTAGTTTACACAAATTTATTTTAGCTCGATTGCGAAACAAGTTATTTCAACTTATATAAATCACTCTTGAGACCTCATTCCTGATGGAATCCATCGCCACGAGGGAGAGAGAAGAGGCAACATGGAATTTAAATGCCTTGCCTAAGGGCACAAACGTAATGGCTCCAGTGGGGCTCGAACTCCGGACCTTTCGCACCTGAAGCGAATGCGCATCCACTGCGCTATCACGACTTCCACTAAGAGTTCAGTCAATATAGCAAGTGCTTGAAACCCTTGCAAGAAACATGCAAGTTTATCGAGTTTCCTCTGTGCAGTCAGTCATATATGTATTTCCTACATTGTTCACAAAATGTTTGTGCTTCGACCAAAGGCAGCTATAATTTACACGGGGAATTGATTTCCTCCGACAATCGTTGTAAAATAAATAAAGTTTAAAACAAAAACATCTTAGGTCACATGGCAACTCTCCAGCTGTTGTTGATGGGGGACAACTTGGTTCCCCTCCCACCAGGATGTCCACCCTGGTAGAACCACCAACCTACATTAAGCCAGCTGGATAGCTTCCTCACATGAAAGAATTCAAAACACTCAGTGGGATTTGAACCTACGGTGATAGGCAAGTGATAGGAATTGAGATTTCCTGTTGAATAGAGAAGAAATACATGGGACTTTAAACCAAGTTCAGTTCACGTAATACTTGGATCAATTAGCATGTTACCTGATAAAATATTCACAAAATGAAACTGAAAGTAAAACATTCACAAATGAAACTGAAAGTAAAACATTCACAAATGAAACATTCACAAATGAAAGTAAAACATTCACAAATGAAAGTAAAACATTCACAAATGAAACTGAAAGTAAAACATTCACAAGTGAAACTGAAAGTAAAACATTCACAAATGAAAGTAAAACATTCACAAATGAAACTGAAACTAAAACATTCACAAGTGAAACTGAAAGTAAAAATTCACACAATGAGAGACATCGGTCAGTTACTTCCCTTGAATACTCCTTAAAAGTAGATAGGTCCTATATTAAGTGATTTCGTCTGTTTTTATCCTTGTTTCCTTTGCACAACATGTTAGCAATTTTCATTTACTTTCTCATCTTATAATTATTAAATTACTGTATCCCGACATATATCCTACAGTATATACATTGGGTACTTATTTGTAAACATTTCTTATCAATTAATCAACAGGATTTTGATAAAATCACATTTATCACACCGCAACATATGGCTAAGGAACAACAGTAAAAACAAAGGAATAAAACTTAAAAGGACATATTTACATTTTGGGATAAATCAGACTTTATCTACAAAGGGAGGTAATAGAAAAACAAGCAATGTATCTCATTGCTTCAAGAATGATCTAACTTACCAGCAATGTATCTCATTGCTTCAAGAATGATCTAACTAACCAGCGATATATCTCATTGCTTCAAGAATGATCTAACTAACCAGCAATGTATCTCATTGCTTCAAGAATGATCTAACTAACCAGCGATATATCTCATTGCTTCAAGAATGATCTAACTAACCAGCGATGTATCTCATTGCTTCAAGAATGATCTAACTTACCAGCGATGTATCTCATTGCTTCAAGAATGATCTAACTAACCAGCGATGTATCTCATTGCTTCAAGAATGATCTAACTAACCAGCGATGTATCTCATTGCTTCAAGAATGATCTAACTAACCAGCGATGTATCTCATTGCTTCAAGAATGATCTAACTAACCAGCGATGTATCTCATTGCTTCAAGAATGATCTAACTAACCAGCGATGTATCTCATTGCTTCAAGAATGATCTAACTAACCAGTGATGTATCTCATTGCTTCAAGAATGATCTAACTAACCAGCGATATATCTCATTGCTTCAAGAATGATCTAACTAACCAGTGATGTATCTAACTACTTCAAGAATGATCTAACTAACCAGCGATGTATCTCATTGCTTCAAGAATGATCTAACTAACCAGCGATGTATCTCATTGCTTCAAGAATGATCTAACTAACCAGCGATGTATCTCATTGCTTCAAGAATGATCTAACTAACCAGTGATGTATCTCATTGCTTCAAGAATGATCTAACTAACCAGCGATATATCTCATTGCTTCAAGAATGATCTAACTAACCAGTGATGTATCTAACTACTTCAAGAATGATCTAACTAACCAGCGATGTATCTCATTGCTTCAAGAATGATCTAACTAACCAGCGATGTATCTCATTGCTTCAAGAATGATCTAACTAACCAGCGATGTATCTCATTGCTTCAAGAATGATCTAACTTACCAGCGATGTATCTCATTGCTTCAAGAATGAACTAACCAGCGATGTATCTCATTGCTTCAAGAATGATCTAACTAACCTGCTGCAAATCTCTCCTTCCAATCATCACTACTAAAGTTCTCCTCCACAATCTTCCACAGCATATCTGCTCCAGTGGGCAGTGTAAGACAGTGTAGTAACAAGGGAACACATTCAAACGCCACCTGAGAGTGCTTGGCCTGCAACTGATGCCATAAACTGAAAAAATCCAGTGAAAAGATGTGTATATTATGTGAACAAGGCATAGCATTAGAACACCACCTGAGAGTGCTTGGCCTGCAACAGGTGCAATAAACTGAAAATATCCAGTGAAAAGATGTGTATTATGTGAACAAGGCATAACACTAGAACACTACCCTGAGGGTGCTTGGCCTGCAACGAACTAGGCATAACACTAGAACACAACCCTGAGAGTACTTGGCCTGCAACTGGAGCCATCAACTGAAAATATCCAGTGAAAAGATGTGTATTATGTGAACAAGGCATAACACTAGAACACCTATGAAGGAAAGGGTTAATGATAGAACATTATGCACCTGTGCGCTAAATAACGCTAGAAAGACTTGCTTAGATGACCATAAATGACGTCATAAAAGACTGACAATCACGGACTGTGAGTCCGAAAACGCTCACATTTGACAACATTTCAACATGCAGTGACTAGGTACCACACATGCATATCTGTGAGAAATGAAATGCTTTATTCCACTGCTGTCATTGTTCTTCGCGGGTACATTCTAAATGTTATTCCGAAGCATAAAATAAAGATGATAGAATGATGACAAAGAGTATGCTTTGTTTGTAGACGTCAAAATATTGTTTGCAGAAATCATGAAACGTGTTTATAACTGGTGACCGGTGACATCCTGTAATTTATAGCAACTGTGAGAAGTGCATGGATAATTATTTGCTAGTATTGTAATTTGACCATTGATTTGTAAGCTATATGTTCCATTTTATGTATATTTTGTCCAAAGTTTAAACTTTATTTATTTTACAATGATTGCGAAACAAGCTTTAACAACTTGTATTAATCACTCTAGTTGGCGCAGATGAAAGCGTATATGTGGTCATTTGTGTTGGAGGAAACCGGAGTATATGGAGAAAACCCACCTCTCTGATCTGGCGACCACCGTATCATCTCACATACTTCCCAGTCCGAGGATCAAACCCAGGTTGCATTGATGAGACAAATATCCTCTTATTATTCACTGATCAATTTTTATATTTCATTAGAGAGAATAAAATAATAATCATAATGCGATCTCATTAACTCATTCTGGATACATTTAAAGGTTTTTGCAAACAGCTGCTGATCAGGATCTATGTTGTTTGCTACATAGCCAAGTGTCTTAGCAAGATCCTCTGAATAGCAAACAGCATAGAGCCTGATCAGACGGAACGTTCCATTGCAGCTGATCTATCTCTATGTTCTTTGCAAATACTGTTTGAACGGTATCCACAATGAAATGGGTTAATCAGACTGTTCTGCAATGACCTAACACAGCAATTTATTAGTGTGTGTTTTTACGTTTATTTATCGTCGCTACCGGTTGCCCATATGAGCGACACCTCCTGAAGAGATTAGTTATTTTAGATTTTGGAGAATAGTGCACGATACAGACAGAGACCCATTCCAGAATCTCTTCTGGTTCTTTTACGTGCACGGTGTACAGCACCGACACTAGACCTCAGCTTAACTTCCCAAGTGAAAGACTGTTAATTTTATTAGTGTCAGAGAGGGGATCGAACCTGCCATCCCTGACTTTATTAGTGGATTCGGCTAATGTTAAGTGCATTCGGCTAATGATATATATATAGCCAGCCAAATAATGACCGAAATCAACAAATTTCATTACTAAAATCATGTCTAACAAATGTTAGCTCGAGATTATGTAGAAATATTTTGCTAACATTTTCACTTACACAATAATGACTTTATTATTTCTCTTAATTCATAGAAGAAGAATATTATATGTTAAAACGTAACGTTGCTTGTTTACTGTATAACAAAGCTTACTAATTTACCTTTTTTATCATTGCGAACATAAATGTTATTACCTCCCTTTTAAATTTTTGTTAAGATGAAACACAGAACCTTTTTAATAATACAATATGATAAACAGCTATGGATGGATATATGATGCACCAGTTAACCCTTTCAACACCACAGACCTCTAAATTGGCTTACAAAAAAGTGTAGATCCAGAAACGATAAACTTCCAATAAATATAAACCGTCGTATACGCAAATTTGTTTATCAACACACGAAATGTAAACAAGCACAGTGCGCATGCATGAAACAACAGAGGATGTAGAAAACAACATATATATTTTGAACATGAAAGACTATATATCTATCATCCTCTAATGTCGAACCCCTCGCGGGGATGTAGAAATGTCCCTAAAGACTTAGCTAACAGAGGTATGAATCAACATATCAAGTAATTTAATTAAAAAAGATAACGTGGGACAAATGGGGACGATGCATTCCGAATGCAAAGAAGTGTGAACTATGCATACCAGTTGTAAACAAGTGCGTGACCGAACGACTCAGAAAGTCCTACTTTCGGTTTCGAGTTTGTTTTATCACAAAAAAACACTGTTTACCAAATGAACATAAGCATACAAAGTATAATGTGTAGCAGCATTGCTACCCATACCTAAAAATTGAATTTTTCAAATATCTTTTATTTCATATGATGTAATGCTGCTTTAAATAGCATTTAATTAGTGAAATGGGCCATCAATGACAGCCTACCAAAAAAGAGAGTCCAAATATTGTTTTGGAACTAGTTCAAATTATAAAAATATATGAAACAAATATATACACATATTTTGTTAACATTTTCGATATTCAGCACATGCCTTTATTATTTCTTCTAATTCATAGAAGAAGAATATTTTTTATGTTAACATGTGATATTGCTTGTTTATTGTATAACGTAGTTGACTAATCTACCATTTTTATCATTGAGAACATAAATGTTATTACCTCCCTTTTAAATTTATATAAGATATATTTATTAATAAAATATGAAGAAATAGTTTATAGGATTTTCGGTGATAAAACAGCTACGGTATATATTGTACGATTCTGTTTCCAGTGACATGTTCCTAGACAGAATTATTACAAGGTGGAGGGGGCGGAGGCAAACATGGTCGGGGTCGCATAAAGCAAACAGTTTTTTTATTAACCATTCCAGAATGGAAGCTCAATCAGATATTGACACTGTGTTATGATTTCATGGTTCAAAGCATGTCCAAGATAATCAGAGTGGACAGCAAGATTTCAACAGTGGACAGTGACATTTTAACTGTGGACAGCAAGATTTCAACAGTGGACAGTGACATTTTAACTGTGGACAGCAAGATTTCAACAGTGGACAGCAAGATTTCAACATGGACAGCAATATTTCAACAGTGGACAGCAAGATTTCAACAGTGGACAGCATGATTTCAACATTGGACAGCAAGATTTCAACAGTGGACAGCAAGATTTCAACATTGGACAGCAAGATTTCAACAATGGACAGCAAGATTAACAGTGGACTGACATTTCAACAGTGGACAGCAAGATTTCAACAGTGGACAGCAAGATTTCAACAATGGACAGCAAGATTTCAAGTGGACAGCAAGATTTCAACATTGGACAGCAAGATTTCAACAGTGGACAGCAAGATTTAAACATTGGACAGCAAGATTTAAACATTGGACAGCAAGATTTCAACAGTGGACAGCAAGATTTAAACATTGGACAGCAAGATTTCAACAGTGGACAGCAATATTTCAACATTGGACAGCAAGATTTCAACAATGGACAGCAAGATTTCAACAGTGGACAGCAAGATTTCAACATTGGACAGCAAGATTTCAACAGTGGACAGCAAGATTTCAACAGTGGACAGCAATATTTCAACAGCAAAATTTCAACAGTGGACAGCAAGATTTCAACAGTGGACAGCAAGATTTCAACAACTGACAGCAATATTTCAAGTGGACAGCAACATTTGACAGCAACATTTGAAGGGGACAGCAACATTTGACAGCAATATTTCAAGGGGACAGCAACATTTGACAGCACTATTTCAACAGTGGACAGCAACATTTCAACATTTGACAGCAATATTTCAATAGTGGACAGCAATATTTCAAGTGGACAGCAACATTTCAACAGTGGACAGCAATATTTCAACAGTGGACAGCAATATTTCAAGTGGTCAGCAACATTTCAACATTTGACAGCAATATTTCAATAGTGGACAGCAATATTTCAACAGTGGACAGCAACATTTCAACATTTGACAGCAATATTTCAAGTGGTCAGCAACATTTCAACATTTGACAGCAATATTTCAACAGTGGACAGCGACATTTCAACAGTGGACAGCAATATTTCAAGTGGTCAGCAACATTTCAACATTTGACAGCAATATTTCAACAGTGGACAGCGACATTTCAACATTTGACAGCAACATTTCAAGTGGTCAGCAACATTTCAACATTTGACAGCAAAATTTCAACAATGGACAGCGACATTTCAACAGTGGACAGCAAGATTTCAGAGGATCAGTTCATGGCATTGTCAAAGCATACTTGATTTAAAAATAGTCAATAATAATCGAACAAAGCAAATACTTTTAATCACTATATTTAATCACTATATTGATCCTCTAGTGCATATTTAGCATTATATTGATTTATTAAAGAGTTGATTTTCAACAAATAAAGCATTTGTGGAATGTTAAAGCAAGCTGTCATTGCCTGACCAATCACCATCCTTCCCGGCTGTTTACACGTGTGTACATACAAGAAAATATGTGCCGGCTGTATTAAACTGAATAAAGCAAAATTATGTGATAAAAACCAGGTCATTTATGGGCAGAGCTTCACAAGTTTGCTTGAATTGAAACCTGAATAAATTACTATTGAAAAATGAATATAGACCATAATTATAATATATAATCACGATTGTGAATCATATGCTTCTTAGAATATTTCGGTGTGCAGCACATTCTAAGTAAATGCGTAATGGGGCTTTAAAGCAGTCAGTAATGGTTCAACTGCACATTCAGACCACCTCCGTGATCGAGTGGTTATGGTCACCGACTTGTATACCACTGTAACCTATCATCACTGATGGTCACGGGTTAGAGCCCCGCTCAGGCCGTGTCTCATTTATATGAAAAAGTTGGCAGTTTGCTACGGAAGTTGGTTCACCAATTACTGGTTAACTGCTGGAGCCTGCCCTGGAAAGGTGTTGCTAGGTAAACTGTCCGTCGCTCAAATGGGCAATCAGTAGTGACGTTAAATAAACATAAATAAAACTAAAACAAACAAAAACTGCACATTCTCTTACAACTTACTTTGGTATTAGCTTCCTAGCGAGGTTGAACTTGAGGAACTCTGGGTACTGGTTGACGGAGTACTTACTTTGGTATTAGTCTTCTAGCGAGGCTGAACTTGAGGAACTCTGGGTACTGGTTGTCGGAGTACTTACTTTGGTATTAGTCTTCTAGCGAGGCTGAACTTGAGGAACTCTGGGTACTGGTTGTCGGAGTACTTACTTTGGTATTAGCTTTCTAACGAGGTTGAACTTGAGGAACTCTGGGTACTGGTTGACGGAGTACTTACTTTGGTATTAGTCTTCTAGCGAGACTGACCTTGAGGAATTCTGGGTACTGGTTGTCGGAGTACTTACTTTGGTATTAGCTTTCTAGCGAGGCTGAACTTGAGGAACACTGGGTACTGGTTGACGGAGTACTTACTTTGGTATTAGTCTCCTAGCGAGGCTGAACTTGAGGAACTCTGAGTACTGGTTGACGGAGTACTTACTTTGGTATTAGTCTTCTAGCGAGGCTGAACTTGAGGAACTCTGGGTACTGGTTGACGGAGTACTTACTTTGGTATTAGCTTTCTAGCGAGGCTGAACTTGAGGAACTCTGCGTACTGGTTGACGGAGTACTTACTCTGGTATTAGTCTTCTAGCAAGGCTGAACTTGAGGAACTCTGGGTACTGGTTGACGGAGTACTTACTTTGGTATTAGTCTTCTAGCAAGGCTGAACTTGAGGAACTCTGGGTACTGGTTGACGGAGTACTTACTTTGGTATTAGCTTTCTAACGAGGTTGAACTTGAGGAACTTTGGGTACTGGTTGACGGAGTACTTACTTTGTATTAGTCACTTACTTTGGTATTAGCTTCTAGCGAGGCTGAACTTGAGGAACTCTGGGTACTGGTTGACGGAGTACTTACTTTGGTATTAGCCTTCTAGCGAGGCTGAACTTGAGGAACTCTGGGTACTGGTTGACGGAGTACTTACTTTGGTATTAGCTTCTAGCGAGGCTGAACTTGAGGAACTCTGGGTACTGGTTGACGGAGTACTTACTTTGGTATTAGTCTTCTAGCGAGGCTGAACTTGAGGAACTCTGGGTACTGGTTGACGGAGTACTTACTTTGGTATTAGCTTTCTAACGAGGCTGAACTTGAGGAACTTTGGGTACTGGTTGACGGAGTACTTACTTTGGTATTAGCTCGAGCTAAAGGAACTTGAGAGTACTTACTTTGGTATTAAGCTTCTAGCGAGGCTGAACTTGAGGAACTTTGGGTACTGGTTGACGGAGTACTTACTTTGGTATTAGTCTTCTAGCGAGGCTGAACTTGAGGAACTCTGGGTACTGGTTGACGGAGTACTTACTTTGGTATTAGTCTTCTAGCGAGGCTGAACTTGAGGAACTCTGGGTACTGGTTGACGGAGTACTTACTTTGGTATTAGTCTTCTAGCGAGGCTGAACTTGAGGAACTCTGCGTACTGGTTGACGGAGTACTTACTTTGGTATTAGTCTTCTAGCGAGGCTGAACTTGAGGAACTCTGGGTACTGGTTGACGGAGTACTTACTTGGTATTAGTCTTCTAGCGAGGCTGAACTTGAGGAACTCTGGGTACTGGTTGACGGAGTACTTACTTTGGTATTAGTCTTCTAGCGAGGTTGAACTTGAGGAACTTTGGGTACTGATTGACGGAGTACTTACTTTGGTATTAGCTTCCTAGCGAGGTTGAACTTGAGGAACTCTGGGTACTGGTTGTCGGAGTACTTACTTTGGTATTAGCTTCCTAGCGAGGTTGAACTTGAGGAACTCTGGGTACTGGTTGTCAGAGTACTTACTTTGGTATTAGTCTTCTAGCGAGATTGAACTTGAGGAACTCTGAGTACTGGTTGACGGAGTACTTACTTTGGTATTAGTCTTCTAGCGAGGCTGAACTTGAGGAACTCTGCGTACGGTTGACGGAGTACTACTTTGGTATTAGCTTTCTAACGAGGTTGAACTTGAGGAACTTTGGGTACTGGTTGACGGAGTACTACTTTGGTATTAGTCTTCTAGCGAGGCTGAACTTGAGGAACTCTGCGTACTGGTTGACGGAGTACTTACTTTGGTATTAGCTTTCTAGCGAGGCTGAACTTGAGGAACTCTGGGTACTGGTTGACGGAGTACTTACTGGTATTATCTTCTAGCGAGGTGAACTTGAGGAACTCTGGGTATGTGCGGAGTATTACTTGGTATTAGTCTTCTAGCAGACTGAACTTGAGGAACTCTGGGTACTGGTTGACGGAGTACTTACTTGGTATTATCTTCTAGCGAGGCTGAACTTGAGGAACTCTGGGTACTGGTTGACGGAGTACTTACTTTGGTATTAGTCTCTAGCGAGGCTAACTTGAGGAACTTGGGTACTGGTTGTCGGAGTACTTACTTTGGTATTAGTCTTCTAGCGAGGCTGAACTTGAGGAACTTTGGGTACTGGTTGACGGAGACTACTTTGGTATTAGTCTTCTAGCGAGGTTGAACTTGAGGAACTCTGGGTACTGTGACGGAGTACTACTTTGGTATTAGTCTTCTAGCGAGGCTGAACTTGAGGAACTCTGCGTACTGGTGACGAGTACTTACTTTGGTATTAGCTTCTAGCGAGGCTGAACTTGAGGAACTCTGGGTATGGTTGACGAGTACTTACTTGGTATTAGCTTTCTAACGAGGTTGAACTTGAGGAACTTTGGGTACTGTTGACGGAGTACTTACTTTGTATTAGTCTTCTAGCGAGGCTGAACTTGAGGAACTCTGCGTACTACAACACAACACACAACTTGAGGAACTCTGGGTACTGGTTGACGGAGTACTTACTTTGGTATTAGTCTTCTAGCGAGGCTGAACTTGAGGAACTCTGGGTACTGGTTGACGGAGTACTTACTTTGGTATTAGCTTTCTAACGAGGCTGAACTTGAGGAACTTTGGGTACTGGTTGACGGAGTACTTACTTTGGTATTAGTCATCTAGCGAGGCTGAACTTGAGGAACTCTGCGTACTGGTTGACGGAGTACTTACTTTGGTATTAGCTTTCTAGCGAGGCTGAACTTGAGGAACTCTGGGTACTGGTTGACGGAGTACTTACTTTGGTATTAGCTTTCTAACGAGGTTGAACTTGAGGAACTTTGGGTACTGGTTGACGGAGTACTTACTTTGGTATTAGTCTTCTAGCGAGGCTGAACTTGAGGAACTCTGCGTACTGGTTGACGGAGTACTTACTTTGGTATTAGCTTTCTAGCGAGGCTGAACTTGAGGAACTCTGGGTACTGGTTGACGGAGTACTTACTTTGGTATTAGCTTTCTAACGAGGTTGAACTTGAGGAACTTTGGGTACTGGTTGACGGAGTACTTACTTTGGTATTAGTCTTCTAGCGAGGCTGAACTTGAGGAACTCTGCGTACTGGTTGACGGAGTACTTACTTTGGTATTAGCCTTCTAGCGAGGCTGAACTTGAGGAACTCTGCGTACTGGTTGACGGAGTACTTACTTTGGTATTAGCTTTCTAACGAGGTTGAACTTGAGGAACTCTGGGTACTGGTTGACGGAGTACTTACTTTGGTATTAGTCTTCTAGCGAGACTGAACTTGAGGAACTCTGCGTACTGGTTGACGGAGTACTTACTTTGGTATTAGTCTTCTAGCGAGGCTGAACTTGAGGAACTCTGGGTACTGGTTGACGGAGTACTTACTTTGGTATTAGCTTTCTAACGAGGTTGAACTTGAGGAACTTTGGGTACTGGTTGACGGAGTACTTACTTTGGTATTAGTCTTCTAGCGAGGCTGAACTTGAGGAACTCTGCGTACTGGTTGACGGAGTACTTACTTTGGTATTAGCTTTCTAGCGAGGCTGAACTTGAGGAACTCTGGGTACTGGTTGACGGAGTACTTACTTTGGTATTAGCTTTCTAGCGAGGCTGAACTTGAGGAACTCTGGGTACTGGTTGACGGAGTACTTACTTTGGTATTAGTCTTCTAGCGAGGCTGAACTTGAGGAACTCTGGGTACTGGTTGACGGAGTACTTACTTTGGTATTAGTCTTCTAGCGAGGCTGAACTTGAGGAACTCTGCGTACTGGTTGACGGAGTACTTACTTTGGTATTAGTCTTCTAGCGAGGCTGAACTTGAGGAACTCTGGGTACTGGTTGACGGAGTAGTTGAGACATTCACCGTGAAGAATCAGGTACTTCATCGACATCAGCAGTGAGTGTAGCGCATCTATGTCTGTCAACATCATCAATTCCTACAAAAAGTAGAACATGCTGGATTCATTGAAGCAACATAGGAACATACTAAGTCAATCCCCCACCACCCCCTCACCACCTTCCCCCTCTACCTCCCCAAGACATAATACATTGGAAAAGGATAATAAAATACATCTCTCGTTTTAAGAAAGGTTAAACATTTACAATCAATTCATTGTGTTATTGAGCTTAGATCAATATCATGGCCTAGTGGTTAAGGCGTTCATATACGGAGCGGGAGGTCGATGGTTCGAATCTTGTCAGGTGTTCGTTTTGATATGGCAGGTTGGTGAGCCACGAACAAGTAAATAATGGTTACCGATTGTCTACAAGCCTGGCGCCTGGCCTACAGGCATAGGATTCGGGAAGTAGTGATGTTCATAATAAAGGTGTCTCTAAGTCAGTAATGGCTGGCTCCCCCTTTCAATATGGGTGACACTAAAATAATTTATTTTTGTACTAATTGTACACACATCCTAGCTAACTCCTGACATTTGGACCAAGTCAAACTATTTTTTCTATTTTTTTTTTGGTGAAGCCAAGAAACTTCATTTAATAAGATTTCATTGGATTCATTTATGTACACACAACATATTACATACATATTTTCAATATACATAATAGTATTAAGAATGTCATATATTCCATTCATTATCGGTGCTGTAATAAATAAGTATTTAAAGTTAGTATCCAATTCTATTGAATTTTATTCTCATTCTAATATATACTAAACTCAAGATTGCATAACATATTTTAAAATAAAACCACAATTTCACTCACATATGAATTCAAAATGGCACCAAAAAAAACAACCTCAGTTTCGGCAACCAATCAAATTTTATGTACCAGAAATGTGTTTTACGTTATTTTCACATGATTGTATCCGTGTCCTTTTAAAGCCAACCATTAGATTTTTCGCATTACAAAATTAAACAAATATTTGTTTGTATATACCTATGAGTATAGGATTTTTAGGGTACATATGAAAGACATAAACATTTACATATTTTCGAAATAAATGGTGAATATTGGATCTGTTTCTGCTCTTTATAGTGTTTGGCAGTTTTAGCGTCTACCATATAATCAAGTACCTGCTACTGACAGCGATGACATCATTTGCAAACAAATTCTAAAACAGATGGTGTCCGGAAATAGGGAGGCTATTGACGATAATTCACACAAATCTCACAATTTCAAGACAAAAGTTGGTTATCCGTCTTGTACGTGTTCCAACTTATAGGCCTTGTAAATATCAAACGTAGCTGTATATTTATTACCTGTACAAGTGTGTTAAACAGCTGGAGATGTACAGGCATCTGAGACGTGTCGTAACTGACATCAGGTATGTCCAGGGCCCCGCCACAATCCCTAGCCTCACCACCTAATACAAGAGAATTAATACTTCCATACAGTATAATACAAGAGAATTAATACTTCCATACAGTATAATACAAGAGAATTAATACTTCCATACAGTATAATACAAGAGAATTAATACTCCATACAGTATAATACAAGAGAATTAATACTTCCATACAGTATAATACAAGAGAATTAATACTTCCATACAGTATAATACAAGAGAATTAATACTTCCATACAGTATAATACAAGAGAATTAATACTTCCATACAGTATAATACAAGAGAATTAATACTTCCATACAGTATAATACAAGAGAATTAATACTTCATACAGTATAATACAAGAGAATTAATACTTCCATACAGTATAATACAAGAGAATTAATACTTCCATACAGTATAATACAAGAGAATTAATACTTCCATACAGTATAATACAAGAGAATTAATACTTCCATACAGTATAATACAAGATAATTAATACTTCATACAGTATAATACAAGAGAATTAATACTTCCATACAGTATAATACAAGAGAATTAATACTTCCATACAGTATAATACAAGAGAATTAATACTTCCATACAGTAGACCAAATGATAAACATGTGAAATAAAGGAGCACACAGGAATCTGTTACCCTTGTCACAATCTCAGGTGATTCTGTATGACAGCATACAATGATTTGTGATGACAGTAGGTCACAATGTAACATGATTTGAGTAGGTCACAACATAATATGATTTGTGATGACAGTAGGTCATAATGTAACATGATTTGAGTAGGTCACAACATAACATGATTTGAGTAGGTCACAACATAATATGATTTGTGATGACAGTAGGTCACAATGTAACATGATTTGTGACGACAGTAGGTCACAATGTAACATGATTTGTGATGACAGTAGCTCACAATGTAACATGATTTGAGATGACAGTAGGTCACAATGTAACATGATTTGAGATGACAGTAGGTCACAATGTAACATGATTTGTGATTATAATAGGTCACAATGTAACATGATTTGAGTAGGTCACAACGTAGCATGATTTGAGATTACAGTAGGTCACAACGTAACATGATTTGTGATGACAGTAGGTCACAACGTAGCATGATTTGTGATGACAGTTGCTCACAATGTAACATGATTTGTGATGACAGTAGGTCACAATGTAACATGATTTGTGATTATAATAGGTCACAATGTGGCATGATTTGAGATTACAATAGGTCACAACATAGCATGATTTGAGATTACAGTAGGTCACAAAGTAGCATGATTTGAGATTACAATAGGTCACAATGTAGCATGATTTGAGATTACAATAGGTCACAATGTAGCATGATTTGAGATTACAGTAGGTCACAAAGTAGCATGATTTGAGATTACAGTAGGTCACAATGTAGCATGATTTGAGATTACAATAGGTCACAATGTAGCATGATTTGTGATGACAGTAGGTCACAACATAACATGATTTGAATAGATCACAAAGTAACATGATTTGTGATGACAGTAGGTCACAACATAACATGATTTGAGTAGGTAACAACGTAACATGATTTGAGTAGGTCACAATATAATATGATTTGTGATGACAGTAGGTCACAATGTGACATGATTTGTGATGACAGTAGGTCACAATGTAACATTATTTGTGATGACAGTAGGTCACAATGTAACATGATTTGTGACGACAGTAGGTCATAATGTAACATGATTTGTGACGACAGTAGGTCACAATGTAACATGATTTGAGTAGATCACAATGTAACATGATTTGAGTAGGTCACAATGTAACATGATTTGTGACGACAGTAGGTCATAATGTAACATGATTTGAGTAGGTCACAATGTAACATGATTTGTGACGACAGTAGGTCATAATGTAACATGATTTGTGATGACAGTAGGTCATAATGTAACATGATTTGTGATGACAGTAGGTCACAATGGAACATGATTTAAGTAGGTCACAACGTAACATGATGTGTGATGACAGTAGGTCACAATGTAACATGATTTGTGATGACAGTAGGTCACAACGTAACATGATTTGAGTAGATCACAACGTAACATGATTTGAGTAGATCACAATGTAACATGATTTGAGTAGATCACAACGTAACATGATTTGAGTGGATCACAATGTAACATGATTTGAGTAGATCACAACGTAACATGATTTGAGTAGATCACAACGTAACATGATTTGAGTAGATCACAACATAACATGATTTGAGTAGATCACAACGTAACATGATTTGAGTAGATCACAACGTAACATGATTTGAGTAGATCACAACATAATATGATTTGTGATGACAGTAGGTCACAACGTAACAGGATTTGTGACGACAGTAGGTCACAATGTAACATGATTTGAGTGGATCACAATGTAACATGATTTGAGTAGATCACAACGTAACATGATTTGAGTAGATCACAACATAACATGATTTGAGTAGATCACAACGTAACATGATTTGAGTAGATCACAACGTAACATGATTTGAGTAGATCACAACGTAACATGATTTGAGTAGATCACAACGTAACATGATTTGAGTAGATCACGGGGAACTGAAAAGAATCTTGATCTTAAACCTTTTTGCATTGTACACGAGTACATGCAGCAATGAATCGTTCAAAACGATCACTAAGAGCTAGAGGTCTTTGATCGGATAATGCATGATTTAGATGTCAGAGTTTGAAATGTCGGACAAGGTAGGCGACCTATTTCTGGTATTTTTTTGAAAACAATAACGTTAGAGGTATCCACATGATATTTAGTTATTTACCTGTAATACAGGTAAAATACAGGTAAATATAGAATCAGTGTCACCTGCGTTTGGCGCTGAGAGAAGCGTTTTATCAGATATTTGGTGCCGAAAGAGTTAATACACAAGTGTGTGATCTATGAAACACTTATACTCACTTGAAGAGGAATCTTTGCTTGCAGCCATTGAGCCCTGGAGGTCCTCCACCCTGGGTATGTCCTTGTTGGGGATCTTACACGGGTCTCTGGGACTGAACAGTTGCATGACTAAGCTTGCCATCTGGTGCCAGAGAGCGATGTTCTGACAGAACTGGCAGTTGACAGTCTCCTGGTCCTCGATGCAGGAGTGTGTACCATCCCACGGTTTACTCAGCATCATGGTGAGCAGGGACATGAGTTCCTTACTCGTCTCATTGTATATACCCAGGTGTCTCGGGCTCTCTTGCAACTCAAGCTATAAATAGATTAGCGGAAAACATTGTATATACTAAATTAATTTTAGCTCGATTGCGAAACAAATTCTTACAACTTATATTAATCACTCCCAAGACCTCATTCCCGATGGAATCCACAGCCACTGCAATGTGGAATTTAAATGCCTTGTCTAAGGGCACAATCGTAACGGCTCCAGTGGGGCTCGAACTCCGGGCCTTTCGCACCTTGTAAATACAGTCCTACCTGTCTTAAGCAGCCAGTCAAGAGAAAGTGGCTGCTTGACACAGGTGGCTGCTTAATATATGTGAAATATATAGCAAGATGCCAGTTTGGGAATACGGAGGCTGGTTGCTACTACTGCACTACCCAAAGTTACAGTGATCAGGAGTATTCTGTGTGAACATAGTATACATCAACCAAGAACTCTAGAAGCCATAATAAAGTCATTATTTTACAAGTTCTTGACCTAGGAAAGGGTCAAAGTAAACATGCATAGGCAGGTGTGAAGCACGAGTGAATGTTCCTGACCAGGAGTACAGTGTGAAGCGCGAGTGAATGTCCCTGACCAGGAGTACAGTGTGAAGCGCGAGTGAATGTTCCTGACCAGGAGTACAGTGTGAAGTGCGAGTGAATGTTCCTGACCAGGAGTACAGTGTGAATGTTCCTGACCAGGAGTACAGTGTGAAGCACAAGTGAATGCCTGACCAGGAGTACAGTGTGAAGTGCCCTGACCAGGAGTACAGTGTGAAGCACGAGTGAATGTCCCTGACCAGGAGTACAGTGTGAAGCACAAGTGAATGTCCTGACCAGGAGTACAGTGTGAAGCGAGTGAATGTCCCTGACCAGGAGTACAGTGTGAAGTCCTGAAGGAGTACAGTGTGAAGCACGAGTGAATGTCCCTGACCAGGAGTACAGTGTGATGCTGATCCCAGGAGTACAGTGTGAAGCACGAGTGAATGTCCCTGACCAGGAGTACAGTGTGAAGCAGAGTGAATGTCCCTGACCAGGAGTACAGTGTGAAGCACGAGTGAATGTCCCTGACCAGGAGTACAGTGTGAAGCGTGAATGTCCCTGACCAGGAGTACAGTGTGAAGCACGAGTGAATGTCCCTGACCAGGAGTACAGTGTGAAGCACGAGTGAATGTCCCTGACCAGGAGTACAGTGTGAAGCACGAGTGAATGTCCCTGACCAGGAGTACAGTGTGAAGCACGAGTGAATGTCCCTGACCAGGAGTACAGTGTGAAGCACGAGTGAATGTCCCTGACCAGGAGTACAGTGTGAAGCACGAGTGAATGTCCCTGACCAGGAGTACAGTGTGAAGCACGAGTGAATGTCCCTGACCAGGAGTACAGTGTGAAGCACGAGTGAATGTCCCTGACCAGGAGTACAGTGTGAAGCACGAGTGAATGTCCCTGACCAGGAGTGTGTGAAGCACGAGTGAATGTCCCTGACAGGAGTACAGTGTGAAGCACGAGTGAAGCCTGACCAGGAGTACAGTGTGAAGCGTGAGTGAATGTCCCTGACCAGGAGTACAGTGTGAAGCACGAGTGAATGTCCCTGACCAGGAGTACGTGTGAAGCACGAGTGAATGTCCCTGACCAGGAGTACAGTGTGAAGCGCGAGTGAATGTCCCTGACCAGGAGTACAGTGTGAAGCACGAGTGAATGTCCCTGACCAGGAGTACAGTGTGAAGCACGAGTGAATGTCCCTGACCAGGAGTACAGTGTGAAGCACGAGTGAATGTCCCTGACCAGGAGTACAGTGTGAAGCGCGAGTGAATGTCCCTGACCAGGAGTACAGTGTGAAGCACGAGTGAATGTCCCTGACCAGGAGTACAGTGTGAATGTCCCTGACCAGGAGTACAGTGTGAAGTGCGAGTGAATGTCCCTGACCTGGAGTACAGTGTGAAGCACGAGTGAATGTCCCTGATCAGGAGTACCGTGTGAAGCACGAGTGAATGTTCCTGACCAGGAGTACAGTGTGAAGCACGAGTGAATGTCCCTGACCAGGAGTACAGTGTGAAGCACGAGTGAATGTCCCTGACCAGGAGTACAGTGTGAAGCACGAGTGAATGTCCCTGACCAGGAGTACAGTGTGAAGCGCGAGTGAATGTCCCTGACCAGGAGTACAGTGTGAAGCACGAGTGAATGTCCCTGACCAGGAGTACAGTGTGAATGTCCCTGACCAGGAGTACAGTGTGAAGTGCGAGTGAATGTCCCTGACCTGGAGTACAGTGTGAAGCACGAGTGAATGTCCCTGATCAGGAGTACAGTGTGAAGCACGAGTGAATGTTCCTGACCAGGAGTACAGTGTGAAGCACGAGTGAATGTCCCTGACCAGGAGTACAGTGTGAAGCACGAGTGAATGTCCCTGACCAGGAGTACAGTGTGAAGCACGAGTGAATGTCCCTGACCAGGAGTACAGTGTGAAGCCGTGAGTCCCTGACCAGGAGTACAGTAACCAGTGAATGTCCCTGACCAGAGTACAGTGTGAAGCTGACAGGAGTACAGTGTGAAGCACGAGTGAATGTCCCTGACCAGGAGTACAGTGTGAAGCACGAGTGAATGTCCCTGACCAGGAGTACAGTGTGAAGCGCGAGTGAATGTCCCTGACCAGGAGTACAGTGTGAAGCACGAGTGAATGTCCCTGACCAGGAGTACAGTGTGAAGCACGAGTGAATGTCCCTGACCAGGAGTACAGTGTGAAGCACGAGTGAATGTCCCTGACCAGGAGTACAGTGTGAAGCACGAGTGAATGTCCCTGACCAGGAGTACAGTGTGAAGCCGAGTGAATGTCCCTGACCAGGAGTACAGTGTGAAGCACGAGTGAATGTCCCTGACCAGGAGTACAGTGTGAAGCGCGAGTGAATGTTCCTGACCAGGAGTACAGTGTGATGCGCGAGTGAATGTTCCTGACCAGGAGTACAGTGTGAAGCGAGAGTGAATGTCCCTGATCAGGAGTACAGTGTGAAGCGTGAGTGAATGTCCCTGACCAGGAGTACAGTGTGAAGCACGAGTGAATGTCCCTGACCAGGAGTACAGTGTGAAGCACGAGTGAATGTTCCTGACCAGGAGTACAGTGTGAAGCACGAGTGAATGTCCCTGATCAGGAGTACAGTGTGAAGCACGAGTGAATGTCCCTGATCAGGAGTACAGTGTGAAGCACGAGTGAATGTCCCTGACCAGGAGTACAGTGTGAAGCATGAGTGAATGTCCCTGACCAGGAGTACAGTGTGAAGCACGAGTGAATGTCCCTGACCAGGAGTACAGTGTGAAGCACGAGTGAATGTCCCTGACCAGGAGTACAGTGTGAAGCACGAGTGAATGTCCCTGATCAGGAGTACAGTGTGAAGCACGAGTGAATGTCCCTGATCAGGAGTACAGTGTGAAGCGCGAGTGAATGTCCCTGACCAGGAGTACAGTGTGAAGCACGAGTGAATGTCCCTGACCAGGAGTACAGTGTGAAGCGTGAGTGAATGTCCCTGACCAGGAGTACAGTGTGAAGCACGAGTGAATGTCCCTGACCAGGAGTACAGTGTGAAGCACGAGTGAATGTTCCTGACCAGGAGTACAGTGTGAAGCACGAGTGAATGTCCCTGATCAGGAGTACAGTGTGAAGCACGAGTGAATGTCCCTGATCAGGAGTACAGTGTGAAGCACGAGTGAATGTCCCTGATCAGGAGTACAGTGTGAAGCGTGAGTGAATGTCCCTGACCAGGAGTACAGTGTGAAGCACGAGTGAATGTCCCTGACCAGGAGTACAGTGTGAAGCATGAGTGAATGTTCCTGACCAGGAGTACAGTGTGAAGCACGAGTGAATGTCCCTGATCAGGAGTACAGTGTGAAGCACGAGTGAATGTCCCTGATCAGGAGTACAGTGTGAAGCGTGAGTGAATGTCCCTGACCAGGAGTACAGTGTGAAGCACGAGTGAATGTCCCTGACCAGGAGTACAGTGTGAAGCGTGAGTGAATGTCCCTGACCAGGAGTACAGTGTGAAGTGTGAGTGAATGTCCCTGATCAGGAGTACAGTGTGAAGCGTGAGTGAATGTCCCTGACCAGGAGTACAGTGTGAAGTGTGAGTGAATGTCCCTGATCAGGAGTACAGTGTGAAGCGTGAGTGAATGTCCCTGACCAGGAGTACAGTGTGAAGCACGAGTGAATGTCCCTGACCAGGAGTACAGTGTGAAGCGTGAGTGAATGTCCCTGACCAGGAGTACAGTGTGAAGTGTGAGTGAATGTCCCTGACCAGGAGTACAGTGTGAAGTGTGAGTGAATGTCCCTGATCAGAGTACAGTGTGAAGCACGAGTGAATGTCCCTGACCAGTAGTACAGTGTGAAGTGTGAGTAAATGTCACTGACCAGGAGTACAGTGTGAATGTCCCTGACCAGTAGTACAGTGTGAAGCGCGAGTGAATGTCCCTGACCAGGAGTACAGTGTGAAGCGCGTGTGAATGTCCCTGACCAGGAGTACAGTGTGAAGCTCGAGTGAATGTCACATACCTGTTTCAATGTAAGGTCGAGCATCATCACATAGCAAGGTAGTATTATTTCTGTCTCTCTATCGTATATCTCGAAGCTTTCCACCACAGTTGGGTCTTCCTTGTTGGGGCTCAGTGGGGGAGGTAAGTCGCCTGTGGGTGAAGCTCTGGAGAGGTTACTGGGCTCGGGCACGGTGGATTCATGATCAAGTTCTATCATCTGTAGGTGCTTCACGCCAAGCTTCACCATGGAGAACAGAGTATGCAGCGGTATGACAATCTCCAGTCCAGACAGTATCTATATATACATGTAGAACAGAGTATGCAGCGGTATGACAACTCCAGTCCAGACAGTATCTATATATACATGTAGAACAGAGTATGCAGCGGTATGACAACTCCAGTCCAGACAGTATCTATATATACATGTAGAACAGAGTATGCAGCGGTATGACAACTCCAGTCCAGACAGTATCTATATATACATGTAGAACAGAGTATGCAGCGGTATGACAACTCCAGTCCAGACAGTATCTATATATACATGTAGAACAGAGTATGCAGCGGTATGACAATCTCCAGTCCAAACAGTATCTATATATACATGGAGAACAGATATGCAGCGGTATGACAATCTCCAGTCTAGACAGTATCTATATATACATGGAGAACAGATATGCAGCGGTATGACAATCTCCAGTCTAGACAGTATCTATATATACATGGAGAACAGATATGCAGCGGTATGACAATCTCCAGTCTAGACAGTATCTATATATACATGTAGAACAGAGTATGCAGCGGTATGACAATCTCCAGTCCAGACAGTATCTATATATACATGTAGAACAGATATGCAGCGGTATGACAATCTCCAGTCCAAACAGTATCTATATATACATGTAGAACAGAGTATGCAGCGGTATGACAATCTCCAGTCCAGACAGTATCTATATATACATTGAGAACAGAGTATACAGCGGTATAACAACTCCAGTCCAGACAGTATCTATATATACATGTAGAACAGAGTATGCAGCGGTATGACAATCTCCAGTCCAAACAGTATCTATATATACATGTAGAACAGAGTATGCAGCGGTATGACAATCTCCAGTCCAGACAGTATCTATCTATATCTATATATGTAGAAGAACAGAGTATGCAGCGATATGACCTTGACCTTTGAGAAATGGACCTGGGTCTTGCGCTTGACATATTCTCCCATTTTGTGAACCTTTGTGCCCAGGTATTTCAAAAACGCATGACTGCCAGACAGATGAGCTGTCATATGGAGGGAAAACCTTTTGTTATCTAATATATGTAATTAGATACTATTTTACATCTTTGCAGATAAACACGATACTAGAATCTACATTATGAATTAGTATATTCAACACCTCTTATAGTGCATCTGTATTAACTCTGCATGCTGGGTATAATAAGGCTACAAATAGTTCAAATATTTGTAGCAGACGACAATTCATTAATGTATTTTTCTTATTTATAATTGAAAAATCTGGAAATTGTGTCATAATTACTGTTATTTAAACCGCTAGCATGCAGAGTTAAAGTGTTTTATGTTTATTTTTCGTCGCTACCGGTTGCCCATATGAGCGACGCCTCCTGAAGAGATTAGTCATTTTAGATTTTTGGAGGATAGTGCAATGATACAGACAGAGACCCATTCCAGAGTCTCCTCTGGTTCTTTTAAGAGCACGGTGTAAAGCACCGACACGAGACCTTGGTTTAAAGTCCCAACTGAAAGACCATTCATTTTATTATGGTCAAACGGGGGATCGAACCGGGGGATCGAACCGGGGGATCGAACCTGCGATCCCTGGAAAAAAAAACTCTCGGTCACATATAACTTCCCAAAAGACGGTCGTTTAAAGTGTGGACAGCAGTAGTAACTTAATCCAACTACCTGTAGCCATTGCAACGCCTGTTCTTGAACGTAAGCACTAGCATCAGCAAAGCGGACCTCCACAAAGTGATACATCTTGTCCAACATGAATGGTAGGGGGCACATGTCTATGTCAAACGCTTTACTGAAAGTAACATATCAATTATCTTAATTGCTAGGTATTAGAAGATTCTCTAGTAATGAACAATAAAACGATATCTTTTGTGAACACTTCTCTTATTGTTTTTATGAACATTTCTCTTATTGTTTTGTGAACATTTCTCTTATTGTTTTGTGATCATTTCTCTTATTGTTTTATACATTTCTCTTATTGTTTTGTGAACACTTCTCTTATTGTTTGTGAACATTTCTCTTATTGTTTTGTGAACATTTCTCTTATTGTTTTGTGAACATTTCTCTTATTGTTTTGTGAACATTTCTCTTATTGTTTTGTGAACATTTCTCTTATTGTTTTGTGAACATTTCTCTTATTGTTTTGTGAACATTTCTCTTATTGTTTTGTGAACATTTCTCTTATTGTTTTGTCAGGTATGGTATCATAAACAACATACCTGAGCAGCACCTTAAGGAGATGAAGGTCTTCAGTAGGAACCTCGGTCCGGATTGCCTCCATCCAATACGGTATCACGTAATCCCAGATCTACAAATATAGTTACCGAGGTAATCACACATTATCCTATCCAAAGTAGCATACGAGTCCGTATATCCAAGCATACAGGAGTGCATGGATCCACATACAGTCCAGGAGTATACGGAGTCTGTATATCCAAGTATACATGAGTGCACGGATCCACATACGGTCCAGGAGTGTAAGGAGTCCGTATATCCAAGTATACAGGAGTGCACGGATCCACATACGGTCCAGGAGTGTAAGGAGTCCGTATATCCAAGTATACATGAGTGCACGGATCCACATACGGTCCAGGAGTGTAAGGAGTCCGTATATCCAAGAATACATGAGTGCATAGACAAATGTATGTTTTTCTAAGTATAAATTTATTTATTTTATAATGATTGCGAAACAAGCTTTAGTAACTTATATTAATCACTCTCGTTGGGGCAGATGAAAGCGTATATATGTGGGAGGAAACCGAAGTACCCAGAGAAAAACAAGACCGTACCATCTCACATACTTCCAAGTCTGAGGATCGAACACGGTTCGCATTGGCAAGAAGCGAGCATGCTAACCACTGAGTTAATCAAATAGACGTTTTCTAAACAAATGGATGTTTTTCAACAAAGTAAGTGTGATTTGTGGCGATGTATATTAAACAAGAATATAAATAGTAATTACCTGATATGAGATTATGTCGTATGGTACCAGACAGAAAAAACAGTTGAGACCTTCCTTGATCTGTGTTGTTCTGGTAGCCAATGTATCCCTGTAATATACATAATGTATCCCTGTAATATACATAGTGTATCCCTGTAATATACATCCCTGTAATATACATAGTGTATCCCTGTATATGTTATGTTATGTTATATTTCGGGTTTTACGCCTGCATCAGCACCATTTGGGCTATATCGCCGGCGGGCAGTTTACTTAACAACACCTTTCCTGGGCAGGCTCCAGCGGTTAACCAGTACTTGGGTGCACCAACCTCCGTAAGAAACTGCCAACTTTTTCATATAAATGAGACACGGCCTGAGCGGGGCTCGAACCCGTGACCATCAGTGATGATAGGTTACAGTGGTATACAAGTCAGCGACCTTAACCACTCGACCACGGAGGCGGACTTCCCTGTAATATACATAATGTATCCCTGTAATATACATAATGTATCCATGTAATATACATAGTGTATCCCTGTAATATACATAATGTATCCCTGTAATATACATAATGTATCCCTGTAATATACACAATGTACCCATGTAATATACATAGTGTATCCCTGTAATATACACAATGTATCCCTGTAATATACATAATGTATCCCTGTAATATACATAATGTATCCCTGTAATATACATAATGTATCCATGTAATATACACAATGTATCCCTGTAATATACATAATGTATCCATGTAATATACATAATGTATCCCTGTAATATACATAATGTATCCCTGTAATATACATAATGTATCCCTGTAATATACATCCCTGTAATATACATAATGTATCCATGTAATATACATAATGTATCCCTGTAATATACATAATGTATCCATGTAATATACATAATGTATCCCTGTAATATACATCCCTGAATATACATAATGTATCCATGTAATATACATCCCTGTAATATACATAATGTATCCATGTAATATACATCCCTGTAATATACATAATGTATCCATGTAATATACATATGTATCCCTGTAATATACATAATGTATCCATGTAATATACATAATGTATCCCTGTAATATACATCCCTGTAATATACATAATGTATCCATGTAATATACATCCCTGTAATATACATAATGTATCCATGTAATATACATCCCTGTAATATACATAATGTATCCATGTAATATACATCCCTGTAATATAATAATGTATCCCTGTAATATACATAATGTATCCATGTAATATACATCCCTGTAATATACATAATGTATCCATGTAATATACATCCCTGTAATATACATAATGTATCCATGCAATATACATCCCTGTAATATACATAGTGTATCCATGTAATATACATCCCTGTAATATACATAATGTATCCATGTAATATACATCCCTGTAATATACATAATGTATCCATGTAATATACATCCCTGTAATATACATAATGTATCCATGTAATATACATCCCTGTAATATACATAATGTATCCATGTAATATACATCCCTGTAATATACATAATGTATCCATGTAATATACATCCCTGTAATATACATAATGTATCCCTGTAATATACATAATGTATCCCTGTAATATACTTAATGTATCCCTGTAATATACATAGTGTATCCCTGTAATATACATAATGTATCCCTATAATATACATCCCTGTAATATACATAATGTATCCCTGTAATATACACAATGTATCCCTGTAATATACATAATGTATCCCTGTAATATACGTAATGTATCCCTGTAATACATAATGTATCCCTGTAATATACCAATGTATCCCTGTAATATACATAATGTATCCCTGTAATATACACAATGTATCCCTGTAATATACATAATGTATCCCTGTAATATACACAATGTATCCCTGTAATATACACAAAGTATCCCTGTAATATACATAATATATCCCTGTAATATACATAATGTATCCCTGTAATATACATCCCTGTAATATACATAATGTATCCCTGTAATATACATCCCTGTAATATACATATGTATCCCTGTAATATACATAATGTATCCCTGTAATATACATCCCTGTAATATACATAGTGTATCCCTGTAATATACATAATGTATCCCTGTAATATACATAATGTATCCCTGTAATATACATCCCTGTAATATACATAATGTATCCATGTAATATCATAATGTATCCCTGTAATATACATAGTGTATCCATGTAATATACATAGTGTATCCATGTAATATACATAGTGTATCCATGTAATATACACAATGTATCCATGTAATATACATAATGTATCCATGTAATATACACAATGTATCCCTGTAATATACATAGTGTATCCATGTAATATACATAGTGTATCCATGTAATATACATAATGTATCCCTGTAATATACATAGTGTATCCATGTAATATACATATGTATCCCTGTAATATACATAATGTATCCATGTAATATACATAATGTATCCCTGTAATATACATCCCTGTAATATACATAATGTATCCATGTAATATACATAATGTATCCATGTAATATACATCCCTGTAATATACATAATGTATCCCTGTAATATACATAATGTATCCCTGTAATAACATCCCTGTAATATACATAATGTATCCCTGTAATATACATCCCTGTAATATACAATGTATCCCTGTAATATACATAATGTATCCCTGTAATATACATAATGTATCCCTGTAATATACATAATGTATCCCTGTAATATACATAATGTATCCCTATAATATACATCCTGTAATATACATAATGTATCCCTGTAATATACATAATGTATCCCTGTAATATACAAATGTATCCCTGTAATATACATAATGTATCCCTGTAATATACATCCCTGTAATATACATAATGTATCCCTGTAATATACACAATGTATCCCTGTAATATACATAATGTATCCCTGTAATATACATAATGTATCCCTGTAATATACATAATGTATCCCTGTAATATACATAATGTATCCCTGTAATATACATAATGTATCCCTGTAATATACATAATGTATCCCTGTAATATACTAATGTATCCCTGTAATATACATAATGTATCCCTGTAATATACACAATGTATCCCTGTAATATACATAATGTATCCCTGTAATATACGTATCCCTGTAATATACACAATGTATCCCTGTAATATACATAATGTATCCCTGTAATATACACAATGTATCCCTGTAATATACATAATGTATCCCTGTAATATACATAGTGTATCCCTGTAATATACATAATGTATCCATGTAATATACATAATGTATCCATGTAATATACATAATGTATCCCTGTAATATACATAGTACATATGTATCCCTGTAATATACATAATGTATCCCTGTAATATACATAATGTATCCATGTAATATACATAATGTATCCATGTAATATACATAGTGTATCCCTGTAATATACATAATGTATCCCTGTAATATACATAGTGTATCCCTGTAATATACATAATGTATCCATGTAATATACATAATGTATCCATGTAATATACATATGTATCCAGTGTATCCCTGTAATATACATAATGTATCCATGTAATATACATAATGTATCCATGTAATATACATAGTGTATCCAGTGTATCCCTGTAATATACATAATGTATCCATGTAATATACATAATGTATCCATGTAATATACATAGTGTATCCAGTGTATCCATGTAATATACATAATGTATCCATGTAATATACATAATGTATCCATGTAATATACATAGTGTATCCAGTGTATCCATGTAATATACATAATGTATCCATGTAATATACAGTGTATCCATGTAATATACATAATGTATCCATGTAATATACATAGTGTATCCAGTGTATCCATGTAATATACATAATGTATCCATGTAATATACATAATGTATCCCTGTAATATACATAATGTATCCATGTAATATACATAATGTATCCATGTAATATACATAGTGTATCCCTGTAATATACATAGTGTATCCATGTAATATACATAATGTATCCCTGTAATATACATAGTGTATCCCTGTAATATACATAATGTATCCATGTAATATACATAGTGTATCCATGTAATATACATAATGTATCCCTGTAATATACATAATGTATCCCTGTAATATACATAATGTATCCCTGTAATATACATAATGTATCCATGTAATATACATAATGTATCCATGTAATATACATAGTGTATCCATGTAATATACATAGTGTATCCCTGTAATATACTCTACTTGATGGTGTAATAGATGTAAGACAGGTGTACTTACCAGAATCCTCCGACTCTAGCATACTCTACTTGATGGTGTAATAGATGTAAGACAGGTGTACTTACCAGAACCCTCCGACCCTAGCATACTCTACTGGATGGTGTAATAGATGTATGACAGGTGTACTTACCAGAACCCTCCGACCCTAGCATACTCTACTTGATGGTGTAATAGATGTAAGACAGGTGTACTTACCAGAATCCTCCGACTCTAGCATACTCTACTGGATGGTGTAATAGATGTAAGACAGGTGTACTTACCAGAACCCTCCGACCCTAGCATACTCTACTGGATGGTGTAATAGATGTAAGACAGGTGTACTTACCAGAACCCTCCGACCCTAGCATACTCTACTGGATGGTGTAATAGATGTAAGACAGGTGTACTTACCAGAATCCTCCGACTCTAGCATACTCTACTTGATGGTGTAATAGATGTAAGACAGGTGTACTTACCAGAACCCTCCGACCCTAGCATACTCTACTGGATGGGGTAATAAACATGAGACGACAACTTCAAAATGTGTCTTGTTCACATCTCTCAACCATTTACATATATACTGAAAACAGACAGCATACAAACATCAGATAGTAGTACAAGTATGTTGTACATTTAACCTTTAACATGCTGTATAACAAATGTGTACCGGTAATATTTTTCTTATTCTTCCTAGAAAGTAGAGCCTGACATTTCATTCAAAGCGTCCCATAAATAACTGCCGGCTTACTCTCCCTTGGTTCATTAAATAATTACATTAATAGAGATTTCTCGATAATTTAACCCTTTCCCTTATAATAGCACGTCTTGATGCCATTACCAATACGACATACATTGACAATGTAGTAGTCAAATTAAAGTTCATAATGCAAGCCAGCATCTCATGTAGTCCAAGTAATATCTATGGAGGTGGGATAGATATGGCGACTACTTATCCACTGCATGATAGCTAAATGGCTGTCGTTTGTATGGGGATATAATAGTATATTAACCTAAATCTCATGTAGTCCCAGTAATATCTATGGAGGTGGGATAGATATGGCGACTACTTATCCACTGCATGATAGCTAAATGGCTGTCGTTTGTATGGGGATATAATAATATATATACCTAAATCTCTATGAAGGAAAGGGTTAAGCGACAGTTTTCTAACTTGACTTCAAAAAATAGTTATTGGGCAATGGCTGGTTGATAATTTCAAGCTAGCCTGAGATTTTGCCTTGTCCATCATATAAATATATTTATTTGACGCCCAAACTGTTACTGGAGCCATATTGAGTTTCTGATAATATGAACGCCTAATTACCAATTATCATCAATCCTATTAATAGATCTATTAGCATGTGACTTAATTAATGAGGTGACTTGAATCGAAAGCGAGGCACTGCATATGTTGATGAAACAGTATAATTCGTCACCATTTTTTAAGGATCATTGTTTTAAAAAGTACAGTGTGCGCCTGATTAGAAATAATATGTTGACAAATGTTGGCAAGGTAAATGATGCTACGAGAGCATTCGAGTATTTCCGGAAATGATCGTGTATAACCGTGCCTGTTCGATAGAAGAGTTGACGTTCTTCAAATTAGCACCTGCAACAATGTAGATGGTGCTACGCTCGGACATTAGGTTTCCCCAGGCTGTCGTTTTACCAGAAGTAAAAACGTGAAAATTCAACGAACTGCAACTGTGCTCGAAATAAAATTTCCAGTGTTATGTGAAAGAGAAATTTGTTTTATTAAAGCGACCCTATATTGTAATAAAGGATGTTTTATTAAAGCGACCCTATATTGTAATAAAGGATGTTTATTAAAGCGACCCTATATTGTAATAAAGGATGTTTATTAAAGCGACACTATATTGTAATAAAGGATGTTTTCTAGTAAAAGTAAAAAGTACCAGATATTTAAAGAATATAATTTCCAATAAAAATTTCAAATATTCGCACAGAAACGAAAATAATCCAATAAATATAACACCGTCGTATACGCCAATTGTTTATCAACAAACGTATGTAAACAATGCTTATTATCCACACGTGATGCAACTGCGTATGTTGAAACAGCTGCCTCAGATGTTTGTTCTGATTGCCGATAGAGAATGGTGTGTTCCTAATGTATATAGGGCGATTCAGAAAAGTCGTACTGACTGAAAATAGTTAAACAAATACTATTGGAATAATGTGTAGTAGCATTGCTGCTTGTACATAAAATTTCAAATTTTATAATATTCTTATTTCATACGATACAGCGTCGCTTTGGTTTAAACAGTATTTATTCCAATAAATTTACATGTATAACACATAAAATGTTACAAATTACATAAATTGTGAATGGTTTGGATTGGAAAACAAGTTTTCAGAAAACTTATATTAATTCCTCTCCAAAATGTGTCGCTTTAATACTGAGCTAAGGTCTACGCGGATAAGGAAAGAGTTGATACATGTCAGAATATGTTGTCTCAGGTCAAGGGGTAATAACAGAAAATAATGTTAAGTTCCAAATTGTTACTAATACATTTAGAACAGAGATAAAAAAGTTATACCTCTGGCTTTAATCTCTCCAATGCATTTCCAACATTATCTGAAACAAACAGGACATTTTTTTATAAAAGCTTGCCGATATGTTTTGCCAGTTGTTTAATAACCACTCGTTGCTGTTGGTTCAAGTTGTGTTCGGAGCCGGCTACGTCAAGGACGACTTCCAGCTGGCTTGTGGAAGATCACTGGTTCTACCCAGGTGCCCTCCCATACCTTATTTAGTCTATTTAGGTCAGTCCAGCTATTATTGGTGGAGGAAGACCATGGATGGGTGCCCCTCCAAGCACAGATGGGCACCCACCTATACCATAGAACCGAGTGCTGTATCGACCAGAGTACGGTGTTGCAGCTGAATTATTCTGTAGCTTTCCCTCATCTGTACGAGGTGGTTCTACATAAACACAATCACACATTCTATCCATTACCAGCTGAAACAAGACTGTCACTAGCCTGCATTCCAGTATGTTGATTTTTCACTTTTTAACTTATATGATAAGAAACTGAACACGGCTCAATTAACGGTTTGGGTGTGTATGCATATATAATGAACAAGGTAAAATATATCAACGCATGATCCCAGGCTAGACTATCACTTACCATCAGGTAGATAGGCTGTGGCATCAAACCATTGCCAGGCTAGACTATCACTTACCATCAGGTAGATACGCTGTGGCATCAAACCATTGCCAGGCTAGACTATCACTTACCATCAGGTAGATACGCTGTAGCATCAAACCATTGAAATAACATACCCAGCAAGCGACCCAAGATTTCCTACAAACAACAGCAACAAACTAGAAATATCACAGTATGTAATTCCTATCAGTGCAATATCCCTTTCACAAAATGGAAACGGTCCCAACTTCCAAGTCTGCCCTCTAGAAATGACAAGAGAATATAATGATCTGAAGTGAAAGTGTAGATCATGATATGCGGCATAATTTCAAAATCAATCTAGTGTAGCATAACATTATGGAGCTGAATACTGGATTCATTTCCAACATTTGAAGTGAGCAGGCGCATAGCTGGGAGCGTACAATTTATTTTTAGATGCAAAAAAAAGATAATAAAATGCTAAAAATGCAATAATAAGAGAGGTTAGGGGTGATATACGAGTCTCGACAGTCTGAGTATATGAAATTATACAGACTGGAAACTAGTATAAATATGGTTTGCGTAACTTCTCCGTCATCTGCGTAAAATAATAAAACAGAGATAATCCATAGTAGGTTGTTACATCATTTTATGACAGCACAGAGTTCCTCCCCTTTGTTTATGTACCACACAAATTTATAAATGCCGTCCTCCAATAGTAACGTGTTTGACCCACCATATCCAGATGTTCGACACTGCACAATGTCAAAAATGTAATCGGATTACCTTCTAGGGAAAACAAACTGGATTACAGTGTCCCACTTGCTGATCAGCAACTTTACCTTGTTGTTATTATCAGTACAGAGATCGAGACATAAATCCTAATTTATTGATCGACGTGTTTGTACGAAGATAGGAGCGAAAGACTAGCCTTTCTACTTCATCTGCAGGCTTAAAAGAAATGATCTAGTCCAAATGTAAGTATTTAATTTACAGTCAAACCTGTCTTAAGCAGCCATCCAAGGGAATCACAGAAATTGGCTGCTTAGCACAGGTGGCTGCTTTATAGAGTTCAAATGTATAATAGAACAACATATTGGGAATTCTGGAAACCGGCTGCTTAATACAGGTTGGCTGCTTAATAGAATTGACAACTAACACAGGTTTGACTGTATATATACATAGAGTGGTGGAACCTATGCTCGGCGTAAATCCTACATATCATGGCCTATAAATTTTTTCCAATCCGGATAGCCACCTGAAATGCTCATAAACCGCACATTTCGGTGGAAATAAATTTCCCAACAAGTTGTCTGTTTATATTCAGCTACTGAACCAGTCATGTGACAGTTGCATTAGGCTACCGGTATGCACAACGGAATGTTATTGAACCATGCTTCACCTCTGTCAGCGAAAATATGTTAAAACTATTTAAATATTTTAAATACGGATGTAAATGGAAAAAATACGCCGAGCATAGGAATACACGTCGAGCATAGGAATACACGCCGAGCATAGGAATACACGCCGAGCATAGGAATACACGCCGAGCATAGGAATACACGCTGATCATAGGAATACACGCCAAGCATAGGAATACACGCCGAGCATAGGAATACACGCTGATCATAGGAATACACGCCAAGCATAGGAATACACGCCGAGCATAGGAATACACGCCGAGCATAGGAATACACGCCGAATACACGCCGAGCATAGGAATACACGCCGAGCATAGGAATACACGCCGAGCATAGGAATACACGCCGAGCATAGGAATACACGCCGAATACACGCCGATCAGGAATACACGCCGAGCATAGGAATACACGCCGAGCATAGGAATACACGCCGAGCATAGGAATACGCCGATCATAGGAATACACGCCGAGCATAGGAATACACGCGATCATAGGAATACACGCCGAGCATAGGAATACACGCCGAGCATAGGAAACACGCCGATCATAGGAATACACGCCAAGCATAGAATACACGCCGAGCATAGGAATACACGCCGAGCATAGAATACGCAGCAAGGAATACACGCCGAGCATAGGAATACACGCCAGCATAGGATACACGCCAAGCATAGGAATACACGCCGAGCATAGGAATACACGCGAGCATAGGAATACACGCCGAGCATAGGAATACGCCGAGCATAGGAATACACGCCAAGCATAGGAATACACGCCGAGCATAGGAATACACGCCGAGCATAGGAATACACGCCGAGCATAGGAATACGCGAGCATAGAAATACGCCGAGCATAGGAATACACGCCGAGCATAGGAATACACGCGAGCATAAGAATACGCGCCGAGCATAGGAATACACGCCGAGCATAGGAATATGCCGAGCATAGGAATACACGAGCATAGGAATACGCGCCGAGCATAGGAATAACGCCGAGCATAGGAATGCCGAGCATAGGAATACACGCCGAGCATAGGAATACACGCCGAGCATAGGAATATGCCGAGCATAGGAATACACGCGAGCATAGCAATACGCCGAGCATAGGAATACGCTGAGCATAGGAATATGCCGAGCATAGGAATACGCCGAAAATAGGAATACGCCGAGCATAGGAATACGCCGAGCATAGGAATACGCCGAGCATAGGAATATGCCGAGCATAGGAATACGCCGAGCATAGGAATACGCCGAAAATAGGAATATGCCGAGCATAGGAATACGCCGAGCATAGGAATACGCCGAGCATAGGTTCCACCACTCTACCTCTGACCAATCGTCAAATCAGCTATTATTCACTCTGATTTGAATTCTGTCTAAATTCCATTTTGTTTTAGTTAAGATTAGAAACATAAATCCTGCCTGCTGCAAATTTATTTACAGCACGTTTGTTTACATACATGTTATATGGCTAATTTAAATATGTGAAATATATGTCAACAGTCATCTGAAACCATATAACCTATAAAGTTCCCATCAATGGTGTATAATCCAGATTTCCCCCAAGCTAAGCACCTGGTGTGACCGTGACATTGGCGACCGGGTCTTGCACGAGACATTTACAGAATGTACAAAATCAAGCCAATGCATACACCCACTAATACATGCAAATATACATACACCAATCTGCCTTGTAACAACGTCGAGATCTCCACAAGCGAATTCAACAGAAAGTAAACAAGAGAAATAATATCAAAGTAAAACACTAATGGCATCTATTTGGAAACTGGTAAAGAAATTGCTAAAGGAAAAAAACTAGTAGATGTTATGAAAATATCCTGTAGGGACTTGGTAAATAATTTTGTAATGTTATATTAGAATGAAGAATCCGACGGGCAGACACTTTACTTGTTCTGAAATGAAATCTTAATGGCAAAAATTATAATCAAAGCAAAATGAAATTTCAAATTGATGTTTCTTTACGTAGAAAGTGTAGGTGATGCCAACGTTCGATGTTTAAAATATTGCATTGTAAATTACATAGGAACATTTTGTTTTCTCTGTGTGCTAAAATATCTATTTAAAAAAATAGCTTTTCTTATTTTCTTTTCCATTTTGAGTTATAAATAATAACCCGTTTATTTTCATTTAATTATACATATAAACACACAAAGCAAACATACATTAACCTGCTATACATAGTCTGGAGTACATACAAGTTTAGACATTATATTTTATTTGAGAGAAATGGCTTGAAGGGAATGAGTGAATGAGCGAGAGCGAGAGAGCGCGGAGATACACAGAGATAGAAACACACACACAGACAGACAGAGAGTGAATGACTGATGGAGAGAGCTGTCACTTCCGGTAACCAGAATGATATACATGGAGATCCAAAAGTAGCTTTCTAGATCACCCACATTGTGTACATCCTGGTATTAAGGTTAATATATCCCGATTGATAGAAAGTTTGAAATTAATTCAAATACGGACCAAAATACTGTACAAACTGTAGTAACAGAGGCAAACCAACACTTACACAACACAAAATCATGCATCTTCATGCAAACCAGATAATCATAGCGCTATATGAGGTTCTGAAATAAACAACAGACGCTTGATTGGCATCACAAATACTAATTGCTCGATTCTAATCCAAAGTTTGTCCAAAATGGGGGCGGGATGACATACTATTTTCTATTCTAAGTATACAAAATGACAACAACAATATATTTAATGTCTACGTAGCCAAAAAAGAGAATGGGCATTATGTAGCATTTCATTTATTATGTCCTAGCATGCCGTAACATGCAGTTTTGAAACATGCTAGCACAAAAGATTACATTGGGAAGGGTCGAATCTAATGTTTTGAGAACTTGTGACCCGACCCACTTGCCATTATTTATGTTGTAGTTTGCTATGATGTATTATATTGTATATGCACTTTAATATTGGCAATATTTAAACTAAAAGATTACATATTTATCAAAAATATGAAAGAACCATATTTTATACAAATAATCTCTGTTAGCTCGATTTTGCGAAACAAGTTTTTACAACATTAGTTTAGTCACTCCCGAGACCTCACTCCTCATGTATTGCTATGAGGGAGAAAAAAGAGGCCACGGGTATTTAAGTGTCATGTCTAAGAACACTACAATGGTTCATGGCTCGTACTCAAAGCCCCTCGGCTACACGGCAGACCGATTAGCGCAGTGGTGAACGCGCTTGCTTCTCACCAATGCAACCCGGGTTCCATCCTCGACCGGGAAGTATGTGAGATGGTACTGTGGTCGCCAGATCAGACAGGTGGGTTTTCTCCGGGTACTCCGGTTTCCTCCCACACGAATTACCACATTTACGCTTCCATCCGTGCCAACGAAAGTGATTAATATAAATTGTTACAGCTTGTTTCCAATCGTTAAAAATAAATAAAGTTTAAACTTTTTACATGGCGGACAACGTATAAATTACACCACTGGAGTGGATGTTGTTGAGTTGGCATTGCGATGCACAATTCAGGTTACAGGGTCCAAAACAGTTTGATACGTCATTTACATAAGTTAAAAATAGGTATGGAATTATTTTTTATATTTGAATTACATAGCTGCAGAAAATTCAAGTGTTCATATCGTATTTCTTGCATCATAAGACCCTTACTAAGCTACATTAGCACAGTGGTTAGCATGCTCGCTTCTCACCAATGCAACAAGGGTCACCAATGCAACAAGGGTCACCAATGCAACAAGGGTCACCAATGCAACAAGGGTCACCAATGCAACAAGGGTCACCAATGCAACAAGGGTTTGGATCGGGTAGTATATGAAATATAAATAAATGGTTGTTTGTCTTATCTTAATTAACATTATGTACCAATGGCTGTATTACACTACAAGCCAAGTCATGCGATAAATGTGCTTACTATAGGATTATTCCGTCAACCAATCAGAATCAATCCAGGTTGTATTACACATGTGTACATATAAAGAAAATATGTGATGGCTGTATTACACTGAATACAAGCAGTCATGATAAATGTACTTACTATAGGAATATCTTCCCTGGGAGCACACAACTCCACCAGTAACCAGATGCCGTACCGGCTCAGCATCTTCCTCTCGCCTGCCTCCTCCACTTCAAACAACAAATCATCATCACCATGGCGATGTCGATGTTCTTCCCCCATCTCCACGGTACGCTTCGACTCCAGCGGCTGTGCCTCTTTCAATAATCTGTTATAGCGAAATCAAGGTGCTATCCTTTTTTTAAAAACCATTTTCGAACAGTTTCTAATTGGACATGTAATACTCGTGTACAATTAATGGTATATCTATAAACAGCATAATAGCCCGTCATATTCGACACCACCCTGTTTCTCTGTTTAAAGTTGCTGTTAGCAGGGATTCTAAAACTGCCGGTCTGTCAATCAATTTTTGACAAACAAAACTGTTAAAGAAATGTTGTTTGTTTGGATTTATGCCAGCACCATTTTGGGCTATATCGCCGGCGGGCAGATTACCTAACAACACCTGCCCTAGGCAGGCTTCAGCAGTTAACCAGTACTTGGCGCCCCAACCTCCGAACGAAATACCAACTTTTTTATATAAAGAGACACGGTCTGAGTGAGGCTCGAACATGTGATCATCAGTGATGATAGGTTACAGTAGTATCACGTCAGCGACCGTAACCACTCGACCTGGAGGCGGACCAAAAAAAAGAATGATGTATTACTATTACACCAAGAGAATGAAACAGTAAGAAAGCAAATGCTTTCTGACTGGATATAGCACGAAGCACACAATGGATACAGTCAATCATCTTAACTGTGAGCAATGGATCATGACATTTTTGTTTTTCATACAAATTTCGCCTCGATTGCAAAACGAGTTTTAACAACCACAAGTCTATCGCTCTCGAGTCCTGATGGAATCAATGAGAGCAGAGGTTCTGACGGGGCTGAAACAAAAATCTATAGAAACAATTGCAACTTGCCTACGGGTACTGGATATAGCATGAAGCACACAATGGATATGTACAGTCAATCATCTTAACTGTGAGCAATGGCTTTTCATACAAATTTCGCCTTAGTTTAAACTTTATTTATTGTTCTTCTTTTGTACAAAGAGCATATATGCATCGAAATTATATAAACACACAGGTTGCAGGAAGATAACAAAGGATTGGAAAACAAGATAAATACAATCTTATATAAATTCCTCTCCTAGATGGAGCATTTAACAAGTTGGTGTAGTCCGGTATAAGTAATGTAAGATGTTGTTCTTTGTCTGTTCACGGCTTAAATTGCTCATTAAAGTTTAATTGTATGATATATGGTTCTTGAATCAAGATAGGTTATGCTTGCAATGAATTTCGCCTCGATTACAAAACGAGTTTTAACAACCACAAGTCTATCGCTCTCGAGTCCTGATGGAATCAATGAGAGCAGAGGAAACGTGGATTTAAGTGTCCTAAGGTCGCCACCATCGTGGTTCTGACGGGGCTGAAACAAAAATCTATTGAAACAATTGGAACTTGCCTACGGGTATTTCAATCAAACTTCTAGTTTTGTTGTATCAATTTCTCACAGTAATGAATATTTGTTGTATTGGGTTACATAGCACGATAAATACATACGCAATAATAGCATCCATTAGATATCGCTGTATCTGCGGAGTACACGACCAGATCAGCTCAATGCTCTGATGATACACATGACCTTCACCTTTCTTGTTACCGTGACGATCTCTGTTGCAGTTGTTGCAGTAGCGGATTGGCCGGTTCCCGTTCACACTGGCACACTCTATGGAGAAACACGTGGAGATGGCTATGTTGGCCCGGACTGATTTACAACTCTGAAATATTTAAAGGGGCATATCCAAACACGATTTGTAAAAACCGTTAAATTAAAACCTAAACACGTACAGTGTAACCTGTCTTAAGCAGCCAGCCAAGGGAATCACAGAAAATGGCTGCTTAGCACAGGTGGCTGCTTAATAGAGGGACATTGTATAATAAAACATGGGCAGATGGTTACCTCTACATATACCATACGTTATTTTCACATTTCTGTGAAAGGATGTTTACCTGTACATATACCATACCTTATTTTCACATTTCTGTGACACATGGGGGACACATGGGACATGGGAAGATGGTTAACTGTACATATACCATACCGTATTTTCACATTTCTGTGACACATGGGACATGGGAAGATGGTTAACTGTACATATACCATACCTTATTTTCACATTTCTGTGACACATGGGACATGGGAAGATGGTTAACTGTACATATACCATACCTTATTTTCACATTTCTGTGACACATGGGGACATGGGAAGATGGTTACCTGTACATATACCATACCTTATTTTCACATTTCTGTGACACATGGGACATGGGAAGATGGTTACCTGTACATATACCATACCGTATTTTCACATTTCTGTGACACATGGGGGACATGGGAAGATGGTTACCTGTACATATACCATACCTTATTTTCACATTTCTGTGACACATGGGGGACATGGGAAGATGGTTACCTGTACATATACCATACCTTATTTTCACATTTCTGTGACACATGGGACATGGGAAGATGGTTACCTGTACATATACCATACCGTATTTTCACATTTCTGTGACACATGGGACATGGGAAGATGGTTAACTGTACATATACCATACCTTATTTTCACATTTCTGTGACACATGGGACATGGGAAGATGGTTAACTGTACATATACCATACCTTATTTTCACATTTCTGTGACACATGGGACATGGGAAGATGGTTACCTGTACATATACCATACCTTATTTTCACATTTCTGTGACACATGGGGGACATGGGAAGATGTTACCGTACATATACCATACCTATTTTCACATTTCTGGACACATGGGACATGGGAAGATGGTTAACTGTACATATACCATACCGTATTTTCACATTCTGTGACACATGGGACATGGGAAGATGGTTAACTGTACATAACCATACCTTATTTTCACATTTCTGTGACACATGGGACATGGGAAGATGGTTACCTGTACATATACCATACCTTATTTTCACATTTCTGTGACACATGGGGGACATGGGAAGATGGTTACCTGTACATATACCATACCTTATTTTCACATTTCTGTGACACATGGGGGACATGGGAAGATGGTTACCTGTACATATACCATACCTTATTTTCACATTTCTGTGACACATGGGGGACATGGGAAGATGGTTACCTGTACATATACCATACCTTATCACACAACAAATGGGAAGATGGTTACCTGTACATAACCATACCTTATTTCACATTTCTGTGACACATGGGGGACATGGGAAGATGGTTACCTGTACATATACCATACCTTATTTTCACATTTCTGTGACACATGGGACATGGGCAGAAGTATATCCATCATGTATTCACTATGATCTTTCTTCAGGACCTCGGCACAGTCGCTACAGATGTACAGCGGCGGGGGTTTATCTCGCGAGTGAATCGCCAAAGCTGGATTCAGACACATCTGGTAACAGAAATTCACTTTTTTAAAACTGGATATGAAGTTGATATATTACATAAGGATGCGCATTTATGAACATGTATAAACAAGTGGACCATGTTCAAGCTGGGACATACTCATTCCAGCACAGATACATAAAACATGGTCTTAAATTCAAATTGGAACAATGTTAGCTGTTTTAATACATTAGCTGACCCAATGCTTTCATAGTAAATATCATAACGGCCACCAAAATTATATGACCTGATCTGTTGATGCAACCTTAAACACAAACAATACAGAAATATGTATATTACAGTCAAACCTGTCTTAAGCAGCCACCCAAGGGAGTCACAGAAAGTGGCTGCTTAGCACAGGTGGCTGCTTAATAGAGGTCACATGTATAATAAAACATCATATTGGGAATCTGGAAACTGGCTGCTTAATACAGATTGGCTGCTTAATAGAGGTGACCACTAACACAGGTTTGACTGTATATATGTAAGCATATAGGCCTACAGTCCAACCTGTGTTAGTTGTCATCTCTATTAAGCAGCCAGTTTTCAGATTCCCAATATGTTACTTTGTTATACATTGTTTTATACATATTTATTTTTAGCTCGATTGCGAAACAAGTTCTTACAACTTAATCACTCTCGAGAACTCATTCATGATGGAATCCATCGCCACGAGGGAGAGAGAATGGCAACGTGGAATTTAAATGCCTTGCTGCCTAAGGGCACAATCGAAATGGCTACAGCTGGGCGGGAACTCGGGGCATTTCGCACCTGAAGCGATTGCGCTACTACGGCGCTATCACAATTTCCATAAGTTTTGACCGCTATTAAGCACCCATCTGTGCTAAGCAGCCACTATCTGTGCTTCCTCGGCAGGCTGCTTAAGACAGGTTTGACTGTAATGTATATTACCTTGACAGCCTGACAGTTTCCCGAATTTACACAATCTTCTCTCTGGCACAAAACTGGTGGCCATGCTGAAAAATAAAATAAACAAAATCCATTTTTTAACTAAATTTTGTTGAAAACACGCTTGCATAAAATGTGTTAACCCATTTCATTCTGGATATATTTAAAGGCTTTTGCAAACAACATAGAGCCAGATCAGCCGCAGCGTGACGCTGCGTGCTGATCAGGATCTATGTTGTTTGCTGCATAGCCAAGTGTCTTAGCAAGATCATCTGAATAGCAAACAGCATAGATCCTGATCAGATGGCACGTTCCGTGGCGGTTGATCTGGCTCTATGTTCTTTGCAGATACCGTTTGAACGGTATCCAGAATGAAATGTGTTAAGAATAATGAGCTATCTATACGATCAATATGCTACTGTTATAAACATTTAATATTTGTTACCGTTTTAAATTTGAAAATTTAATATTTGTTACCGTTTTAAATTTGAAAATTTAATATTTGTTACCGTTTTAAATTTGAAAATTTAATATTTGTTACCGTTTTAAAAATTGAACATCAATTTTATTACCATTTTAAGAATTGAACATTAATTTTGTTACCATTTTAATAATTGAACTTTAATTTTGTTACCATTTTAAGAATTGAACTTTTGCTTCCATTTTAAATACTTTGTGTGCATGTGCTTCAGTGTGATTTAACTGTAATATAATTCACACCACAAGTTGTCTATAATGATTCTGAAATTGACGTACCACTGTATTTATAATGAATGCCTCGTCTGTCTGACAGTGATGGGTTCAACTGTGGCCAGTAGTAGAAGAGCAAATTGGCAGCTGGGGCTCGCGCTGTCGGAGGACCGTACGCTATAATACTCAATATATCCTTAATTATGTCCTTCTTTAAACTCATGAAACACTCGAGAATCTGGGAATGGTACGCTGCAATCAAAATAACAATTAAATATATCATACATGGAAATACTGTCAAATACTATAATTTCGAGAACACTTTATGTCGTAATTTTCACGATTTTGAACATTTTCAATTAAGTTGCGGAGTTTTAAATTAGCGCATCCGTGATGTATCGAGAAAAAATGAAGGTGTCTGTTTATGTAGATCGCGTATAATTGTAGTGACTTTCAAAATGTACATATGATATAACTCTACATTCGGATATATTCACGAGAATCATAAATTCGAGATCAGCTTAGATCGCGAAAATTAGTGATATATATAAAATCTCGTGTTCTACAGTATATAATCTATCATTTATTCTTTAAAGACAGATGGTCAGAACTTTTTTTTGCTTGGAAACTGTTGCTAAATAAGGACAAAGTTGATATAGCTACAGAAATACAACACCATTACAGTTTATATATATATGTTCAATAAACCATTAATAAGCTAATACAAATTGCAATTAATTCTAAACTTGGTGTTTTGTTGACTTTGAAATGATAAGACATTATCCGGGTTTCCAACCCACATAGCCAAGGTGACAAGGTAGCTGCGGCAGGTTCACTTACATCCATTGTCCGTGTGCTGGAAGACCATTGTTATAATTGCAGCGGCTGACTCACTGGCGTACGTTGGTTCCGAACAACCATCAAAGCCTGGCAAGGAAATAAAGGAAAGTACAGTGAAACCCCTCTAAACGGAACACTTCCGAACAGCCACCGGACTAGAGGTAAGTTCATCTGGAATGGTCACATCTCACCAACAGCCACATATCTCTCTATAACAGTCAATATTTCCCTAAGCGTATTTGCATATTTAATCCATACAATAGCCATCTCCATCTTTCAAATTGTACTTTTATTTTTCAAATTTAATGCCCAAACAACATTCATATATCTATGTATCTATTTACCGTCTCCGTGGACTAGTGGTTAAGGTGTCCGCCTACGGAGCGGGAGGTCGAGGGTTCGAACCTTGTCAGGGGTTCATTCCGATATGGTTGGTTGGTGAGCCACCAGCTAGATAAATAATGGTTACCGCCTGGCGCCGGGATAGGATTCGGCAAGTACTGATGTTCATAAAAGAAGGTGACTTAAGTCAGTAATGGCTGGACATTTCAATAGGGGTGACACTATAAGAACACTTTACTTTTATATAGCATCCACACTGCCCAAACTGTACATTAATCGTGCCTACATGCTCAGGGTGATGGGTCACTTGGGTTCAAACTATTAATTGTAAACTTACCGAGCGTCATAGGCAAGAGGTTACTACACAGCAAGTCAATGGTGTCCTTGTGCAACGTCGGAGGAAATATGGCAAGTGTCGAGGCCACGGTGTAGGGGAGTGAATCCAGTAAATCATTCTCGAGAAAGGGAACCAGGCATCCGAGCACATTCAAAACGGATTCACCAAGTTCTACAACACAAGATTCATTCTATGAAACTATCATTTTAGCATTTTCAAATAATTATATTGGTCATCACAAGCAAGATCGAAGAGGTATCATCGTGGCAACGTCTCCCAACATAAACAGACCTGTGCCGGAGATTTTCAAATAATTATATTGGTCATCACAAGCAAGATCGAAGAGGTATCGTCGTGGCAACGTCTCCTAGCATAAACAGACCTGTGCCGGAGATTTTCAAATAATTATATTGGTCATCACAAGCAAGATCGAAAAGGTATCGTCATGGCAATGTCTCCTAGCATAAACAGATATGTGCCGGTATCGTCGTGGCAACGTCTCCTAGCATAAACAGACATGTGCCGGTGTCGTCGTGGCAATGTTTCCTAGCATAAACAGACCTGTGCCGGAGATTATAAACCTTTTCACAATAGCTCAAATGACTCATTTTATACCCTCGCGGTCATCATTTTAACAACTTTGAAATAACATTGTACATCGATCATTCCTACAAAATGTTGCCAAAAGTGGACCGGTGGTTTGTGAGATGTTTTCGCCCACCTACATTTTAACAACTCTAAAAAGGCTACACCCATCGACTATAACTGTGAACTTCTACCATTGGCCAAGCGGTGTGATTGAAGAAGAATTTTGAAATTTATAATAAAAGTAGAAGACGTTTGAAATCTCTCATAAAAAGTTGACCTTTAGACAGCTATCTTGGATGACGCAATCATCCGATTTTGATGAATTAGAGTGATCGTCTCGTCGATATCTTAGATTTGTTATATGACATGACCATATTCAATTACAAAATAATATTTTACCCTTACTTGCCCTCCCGGGCCACGCCCATTTTTTATTCCGGGGTTGCCATTTGAACATCTTTGAAAGAACATTGTACATTATGACATGACCATATTCGCTTAAAAAATAAATTTAACTTTCGGGCCATGCCCATTTTTTATCCCGAAGTCGCCATTTGAACAACTTTGAAAGAGCATTGTACATCGATCATTCCTAACAGAATGCGTCAAAATCCGGCTGGTGGTTCGTGAGATTTTTTAATGAATTTGTGCTATTTTTAGACAGCGGCCATTTTGTATTATGTAATGTTAACCATTACGTATCCCCCACCTACCCAAACATCATGACCATAAATGGTGGCTATAAACCCAATGGTTATTGAGGAGAAGACATTTGAAAATGTTCAAAGACGCCGGACGAACGACGGAGACACATTGCGGTAACAACACCTCACATGGGCTTTCCTATCATGGAAATCGCCAGTACCTGATCTGGAGACGACCATACCATCTTACATACTTTGTGGTCCGAGAATCAAACCCGAGTTGCATTGGTGAGAAGCGAGCATGCTAACTAACCACTGCGCTAAACAGACAGCCATGAAGTTTTATAACCTCAAGGGCTGACCTCTCTGCTAATTGTAACAAATGCAAGAAGATAAATGGTGTACAGTCATGCAACTGAGTTCATTTTTCATAACTTAGTTTAATCATATTTTATTGCTCGATTCGTTCTACATAACATGACAAATTAAATAAAGGCAAACTGGTCGGGCCACAAGTTCTAGCAACATTAGTTACAGCCCTTCCCGAAGTTACGACCCTTCCCGAGAATTTTATAGAACATTTTTTCATAACTATAGCTTATAATAGGTTTTAGTATACATAGTGTTTGTAAATTTTGTACAATTTTCAACTGATTTTGTTCTTAATTATTGATATTATTCAAAAACTAAGATTGCGTATTTAACGATATTTAACTTTTATCCGTATTTACTATTTCAAAACGAACATCGTGTATTTGACAATGGGTCCACTTCCTGGTATCCGACATGAGTTACATTAAGCTGACATACCTAGCTGTCCAATCTGCATGGTTGGGACAAGGTCTATCATACTCAGCGCTGCCTTGTAGAGCCCGGCGTAGTTGAGGTTAGGAAACACAGACAGACGAACACTGTCCCTCTGTCCCGGACCATAGCTCTCAGCCGGGATGTTTGGAACATCCTTCAGGATACTGTAAATAGTTTTGTTTATACACCTTTATTTCTTAGCTTAATTGCGAAACAAGTTCTTACAATTTATATTAATCACTCTCGAGACCTCATTCCTGATGGAATCCAACCGTCACGAGGGAGAGAGAATAGGCATGTGGGATTTAAATGCCTTGTTGACTCGGACAATGTTGACAACATTGTGTACGATACATCACCTATATATGGTGAACATTTGTGGCACATTAGTTTTAAAATCCCTCCATAGCCAAAGAAGTAAGGCCCGGACAGGAAATATTGACTCAGAAGGACACACGGACGGAGGGACATACGGACAGTGTGAAAACTATTTGTCACCGAAGAAGAAATTATTCGGGGACTATAAAAAAGATATCACAGAGAAACATGATCCATAAGCATATTTTTAAACTAACAGGATTGATGGCAAGTTGGTAGAACGTAGGCCAAACATTTAGACTTGAAAAATTTGACATTTCACATCAATCAATCTTCTGATATTTAATTCTGCTATTAACCCTTTCAACACTACAGACATATAAATAGGCTTACAAAAAGAGTAGATACAGATGAACCGGCTCGTCAGGATCTGCACTTTTTGTCAGTAATATTACTATTTTTAGACAAAAAATATTACCCATTTTGATAAATGAACTAGTCCAAATGTAATTTTCTTATTAATTTATTGGTCTAAAAATATCATGGACCAGTCCATGTCAGTTACTTGGTGTTGAATGGGTTAAAAAAAGCATTATTAGCACATAGGGCAAAACTGTAAACATTACTTACTATATGACCATAGGGAAAAACTGTAAACATTAGTACTTACTATATGACCATAGGGCAAAAACTGTAAACATTACTTACTATATGACCATAGGGCAAAACTGTAAACATTACTTACTATATGACCATAGGGCAAAACTGTAAACATTACTTACTATATGACCATAGGGCAAAAACAAATTTGTGTCTTGTACCTGACAGTAAACGTTACTTACTATATGACCATAGGGCAAAACTGTAAACATTACTTACTATATGACCATAGGGCAAAACTGTAAACATTACTTACTATATGACCATAGGGCAAAAACAAATTTGTGTCTTGTACCTGACAGTAAACGTTACTTACTATATGACCATAGGTCCAAAAAAATTGTGTCTTGTGCCTGTGATTATTAGTAAAGAAACATATAGATGAAACATTTTTAAAATGAATATAAAAGTATACTGAGGTTACGTAGAATAAAATGTCTTACATATTGCATTAGGTAGAACGGTACCTGAGTAACTACAATGTATATCATTTTGCTTAACCATTAGCGCGCTGTAGGCGAACTGAGCAGATATCAAATGTGTAATATTTTTCTTATTATTCGAAGAAAGTAGGGCTTGTGACATTTCATTCAAATCGTCTTATCTACTCATTTCGCCTACAGCATGCTAAAGGTGAAAGTGGCCACCGCATAAATGCATCTGGGCAACTAGAGGTACCTGAGTAGAGTCTGTGAGAAGTACTTCAGAGTGCTGGCAATATCTACCCCCGTAGGTTGTGGTGTCAGGTTGTTGGATACTCTATAGTGATAATCTCGTAAGTTCCGTATCTTAGATGTGACTGAATTTATAAACATATATTTCACATAATTGATCTTTATCATTCTATCATAATGCTTCACTATTATAAGCATTGATTAAAAAGGTTCATACAAATACATTTTAGCTTGATTGCGAAACAAGTATTTACAACATTATATTAATCGCTCTCGAGAATCTATCGCAATTAGAGAGATAGAAGAGGCAATGTGGATGTTCCTGAGGACACCACCACAGTGGTTCTGACGAGGGTTCGAACTCTCAGTTACAAGGTGGCTGCCATATCCATTACACCACGGAAGTTCCACTTCATAAAAGCTATGGTCTTGACCATGTTTTTCTTTTTAAACATTGTTGGGTTTTTTTGGGGGGTGGTGGTTTTACCACACACCAACAGCTGGAATCATAGAAATGCAGTAAAAACCAAACATGTATTAATTTCATACAATAATAATCACCTGTCATAAACAAGGGTGACAGTGAAGTTCAGAAACCAAACAAGAAGCTGGGCATAATTACTTGGGTGCCTTCGGACAACCAGAAGGGGACTGGGTAATTTATTTTATGACATTCCGATAGCAAGTCCTCGCTAAAATAACAAGAGGACCAGTGTAACGGACCAGTTCTCTAACCCGAGAAGCTAATTTCTAATTTATTTTATGACATTCCGCTAGCAAGTACTTGCTAAAATAACAAGATGACCAATGTAACGGACCAGTTCTCTAACCCAAGAAGCTAATTTCTCAGAAACAGATCTTTCTAATAATGTGGCTACATGTAGAGTGAAAATGTTAATGAATCTCTAAAATTGGTTCAGACTTTGCATATCTCAGTGTGCAGAGCAATGAAAGTAAAAGCATTATAATATATAGAGAATATTAGGTTGCTGTCTTATAATATTCATTTATTAGGAGAGTTGGAGAAAATATACAGTTTTTCGGAGACGAGCATAATAATTTGAAATGTATATAAGACAGTAACCTAATATTCTATTTATCCGATCTTCTCATATTTAAAGAAAGAAGTTTAAGAAAGGAAAGATTACCCGAATATTCATAACCTGAAGTATATCATACCGTATGTGAACATATGACGTCATACACGCAGCATTATGACGTCACAAATGGTTTATTAGGCAGGCAGTTTTTGACCATTATTACGCATAAAAGGCTTTTAAGGTCTCTGTGAATATTAAAATATGAAATAAAATGTTTGTTTATTATAGTGTCATCCTATGCTTGTACCATGCCAGGCTCGTAGGCAATCAGTAACCATTATTTAACTAGCTGGTGGCTCACCAACCGGCCATATCAGAACGAACACCTGACAAGGTTCGAACCTTCGACCTCCCGCTCCGTAGATGGACGCCGTAACCACTATCCACCACAGCCATGTGATAATATGTTGTATACATGTAGGCCACAGAGAAATAATGAATGAGAAGTTACTTACATGTAGCAGCACGTGTGGTGGCCATATTTCTTCTGTCAACAGATATCTGCTAGGAACTTGCTAGGCCATTGTAGATTTACCAACAGTACCCTGAACGTACATGTATTATTTCTGTATTAGTTTGTAACCATGGTGACTGAGCATTTTACAGCCATAGATTATTTTCTTAACTCTTAACCGGCCAATCACAACTAAAGTCACTTTTGCAAACACCATAGAGCCAGAACATGCCGTCTGATTAGGCTGTTTGCTATTCGGATAGTGGAGCTAAAACTTGTCTGAATAGCAAACAACATAGATCCTGATCAGATACAGCGCTACATTCCGTCCAATGTATTTGGCTGGTTACGGGTTAATCAGTGGCTTGCTGGTAGCTTTCATATAAATAGAGTAAATCCCACATATAATAGCAAGTATAAAATGTTAATTGCACTTGCCGTATATTATTATTTTCTTATGAAATTTTTTCAAGCGGCGCAGTTCACGTTGAAACAAGCGTTCTGATTGGATTATTAGAATGTAACTAGATGTTTATTTTATTTATGAAGAATAATCATAATCCAATCAGAACGCTTGTTTCAACGCGAACTGCGCCGCTTGAGAAATTTTCAAAACAAATTGAAAAATTCTACGAAATCTCTTTTTGACGTACATTTTTGCCGAATAAACCTACACGTTAGTGGAAACACATTTTATTGATAATGTTATTCACTGTTAAAACTCTCCCGTCGAAGATTTTTTTTGTTGCTGACAGAACCCGTGTCCTAGTATGTAAATGTGACCTGCTATGGCCAATGTCTGTGGCAATTGTTTGCAAAGTATACATGCATGCAGCTTAAAGTTGTGTTTTATTTGAAAAACAATATAAAGACTCGGGATAGGTGTTATATTTGGACAGATTTGTTCAAAATTGTTTCAGATAGGGCCATTTTACTGATCGATGCGAAATCTGACATCACACAGAGTAGAATGAATCCCTGTACTTAAATATATATACTAGTACCCCCACACGTGCCGAATCCCTGTGACCGATACACCCAACGTAATGCTATTGAATGATGCTTAAGCTCTGTCCACCACTCTAGTTACGTCATCAACTATCTCGTAATGACATAAGTGACAGGCTATTTTAAGAAAGCTGCATAAGTTATTAATTGCTCATAATGACTGAGCTCACTTCGCCTTTTCCAATAATAGCATACTTGCTCATTATTATACTATAATAATGAGCAAGTATACTATTATTGGAAAAGGCGAAGTGAGCTCTAATTTATAGCAGCTATGGATGTGTCTATAGACGATATAAATAACGGGTTTGCAAGACTAATTTGAGAATCATCAGAATGCCCCACAGTTCCTTCAAATTACACATATGAAAACACATATAGTCATACACTACTACACATAACTATAGCTGAAAATCAAGGAAATATGGTACCAACAAGTGTAATTCTAAGATGAAAGCAGTGGCAATATTGTTTTTTCGATCAGCATCTGCATCATTTATGGAACTTCGCATTTGTGACTTGTAGGGGTGTGGTAAAGTTCATTCATTGAGAGTCAAATGATTTAACAAATGACTGTAATTTACTAATCAAAAACTGCAGGCGTGTAAACAAGGCTTTATAATTAAGAACTAAAATATAATAATTGCAATATGAATTTGCTTTTTAATTATTAGAGGAAAAAGTCCGTGTTACAAAACGTGTCTGAAAATTACCCACAGGTTATATTTAACTCGACCTTTTATCAAGCGTTCAGAAGTAACAAATTTAATCAGTGTGAAAAGTATGGAAGCAAGCGATGGGGCAATGGATCTTTTCGACGATTTTTCTTCACTGCCTACTATGCAAAATAGAAATGACCCATGGATACCTACGAAGGATAATCCTACAGCTATTCCAAAGTTGTTAGATCCATTAAGGAATATGATAAGCTCCGAGATATATTTAAAGTCACTAGGTACGAAAATAAGTTATTCGTGCACAACCGTTTTCGTACAATTTGGTTTATAATTCTAAACCTAGTAACTAGGCAATGTAAGAATGTTTGTGAGGTGCCTTGCTCGACAAGAACACTACATACATGCCATGACCAAGTATCGAGCCTCAATTCCAAATGTGATGCTCTTATCACTGGACCACAGACCATAAGTGGCGTCCAGTGCTAGAGCATCGGATTTGGAATTGAGGTTTCCCGGGTTTGATACTCGATCAGACAGAATAGGTTCAATCATTTCAGTCTGATATAATTTTGTACGCCTCAAGACATTCTTTGACTTAATCTATTTATGAGGAACAGATACATACTTGTTACATGTATACTAATTGAAAAATCACTGTATTTCCTGAGTATCACGGATATATGTATGTATATAGAGGATATTTGTTTGTTCAAGTGTATGAACACATTATATCTGACCGAACTATCATTGAAAGTATTATTATCGCGGAGTGAAACATAATTTGATCATTCGCTTAATGGGGTCTGAGTGGTTACTGTCTTTGACTTCAAATCACTCGCCTGGTGTCAAATTCTTTCATGTGAGGAAGCTATCCAGCTGGCTTACAGAAGGTTTGTGGTTCTAACTGGGTACCTGTCCATGCCCGAGATACTGCATGGTCGGGGACCTGTGATCTTCCTCCACCAATAATAGCTGGAGTGTCGCCATATGACCCAAGCTGTTGGTGTAACTTTAAGCCCCAAAAACAACAAACAAACAATTATTTTTTATGTTAGGCTGAAAAGTGTTTTTATGTTAGGCTGAAAAGTGTTTTTATGATAGAAAATGATGCAATCGTGTGCAACGTTGGCAATTTACCAGTCAGTAAGTGTATTGACATCGACACAAAACCGGCTAAAGCCGGTCAATACTTGTGCAGTCACTGCTCCCTTAATTACCAAAGTGTTAGTAGCGTTTTGAAGGTGACAGAACATATTAATCAAATAAACAGATATTTGAGCATGTTTACAACATATGGTTTAGTTGAAAAAATACTGACAAAAGACAGCATTGGATACAATAACTTTAACTCTTTGGATTTACTAAATAGTAAGGGGTTAAAACAATAAAATTTGGCCTGGTTTATTGAAATGTTGCTCTCCAATTATTCCCAAAGAGTTATTAGAGTGTTTTGTAGTTTATTTTGTTCTTAGAGTAAAATTTAATAAAATATTGATCATTGAATGTTGTTGATTGCAAAGACAAATTATTTGTTCAGTTTATTAGTTAGGTGATTCAGATAAGCCTTCATAAGTCTTGGTATTCTACTTACACTATATCAATTATGTCTATTATTGTGCATGTTTGTTTAAAGCGACATTACATCGCAAAAAGCAAATAAAATGCATTTTTTCACGTATAAATGCATCGCTACTACAAATTCTTCCGAACACTTTCAAACTTAAACATTGAATCAATAAACAGTGCTTTTGTGGATTAAAAGTATGATTTCATATTACGGTCACCCATGCTCCTGAATTGACGTTTGTTTGTCATCGGAGTCAATACTAAACGTGAGATAATGTCATTTAGGGATCATTTAACTAAGAATAGTCTACAAATAAATAGGCACAAATACGAGATATAACGGTAAATCTGTAACATAAATCGTGTTATTCAGGATACACTAGTTGTATTACGCATGGATGTTTACATTATTTTGTTATGTCAACAAACCGCTTATATGACTTTTTGTTTATTAGTTGAAATACTCAGTATTTGAGGCAAATATTTGGAAAGAAATTATACCATATAATAGATAACTACATTTTGTAGAAATTTGTGTTTTCACTAATGTAGTATCGTTTTAAATAAAACATAAATATTGAAATGTGAATTCTTACCTAATAATTATGTACGTCATATATGTAGCCTAACTATTACGGCCAAGCTTTGTTGCTCAAGGAAACAAGACTAATAAAATTGTTCACTTACTTGTGCATGACACCGAGTCAAAACGATATTAACTCTTTCAACACCAAGTAACTGACATGGACTGGTCCATGATATTCTTAGACCAATAAATGAATAAGAAAATTACATTCGGACCAGTTCATTTATCAAGATGGGTAATTTTGTCTAAAATTAGTAATACTACTTGCAAAAAGTGCAGATCCTGATGAGACGGCTTGTCACGAGAGTATTGACCAGGACGGTTTTCTTAACTGTGAGTGATTTTGACTCGACAACATTGATTGTGTGATTGCCCTAGATCCTCTTGTTGACAACATTTGAACATGCAGCAGCTAGGAACAACACACACAATACCGTGAAATATACAAATATAAAATTTTATTTCACTGATAAATTTCTATATTTCATTGGAAAGCGTAAAATAAAAACTGATATTGCTATGCATATGTCTACCTGTGCAAAGATGTGTTATAATAACACTTTCCGCAGGTATATTGCCTACATTGTGTGAATAGAAATAGCAATTTATGCATTTAAAGTTTAAATTTTAAACCGCTTTCGTATTTTTCAGAAAAAAGAAGGAACAAGATTAAAGGTTTATCGGAGACTGTGAAGGCTAAGGACATGATAGAAAGCATTCATGAAACACGAGACATGCACGTGTCACAGTACATGGCACACTCGGCGACTACACACACTTACAGTGACTGTCTAGTTAGTGATACAAATGAATCAGTTGTGTCATCGATACAGAGAAGACTTTATCCAGATAAGCAGGCTCTTAATCCGTTAGAACTTGTGCCTCTAGTTGAGGAAGATGTTCTATCAAAAACTGTAGCAGAACTGGATGACACAGAATCTATTGGCGAGATTTGCTGTGAAGACAAAACGTGACTCAGTTGTATTATTAAAGCGACATTACATCGCAAGGAGTCAAACAAATCAGTTTTACGTATAAATAGCATTGTTATTGCAAATTCTAATTAAGTAATTCGAACAATAATATATAATCAATATGGTGTTTTTTTTGGAGTGTAGGACATAATCCCCTCAGACATAATCCTCCCCATGTGTTTTGACAAGGGCAGACAAAATCCCCCCTATAGAAACACAGGTAGGACATAATTCCCCCATTCAGATTCAAGGTAGGACAAAAACCCCAGGTAGGACATAATCCCACCGTGGAAATGCAGCCTAGGACATAATCCCCCTCGTCTGAGATTGATGATGCCCTGCTCTGCACTCGTTTCATATTTACAAACCTCTCAGGATATAAATCCTGTGTTTTAAAATGATTGACGAATAAATTGTATATAATAAATAACATATCAGATGTTTAGTAACTGTATTGGCACAACAAACATGAAACAAGCACATTAATAATTCACAATCATTGGCGTAGCTTCCTATAGGCCGTGGCTTACACCTTTTCCAGAATAATCGAAAAAATAAAAATGCCAAATCTGCAACAAAAATCGGGAGGCCAGGATTAAATTATATACGCTATAAACAGTTTTCCTGGGGACGACCTCCGGACCCCCATCCCGACTTAAGTTTTAAGTTTGTCTTAACGATTCCAGCCAAGCTATGCCCCTGACAATAACCACATATACTTTCTTTTTGAGAACTAGTTACATTTCCAAATTGGTACAAAATCATGTGCTCCAGATACGGTTTAAGCATAATGAGTATGTTACCTCCTGATTTTTATTTCAATGCTGGTCTTTATATTTTTATGGGGGGATTTTGTCCTACCTTGAATTTGAATGGGGAGGATTATGTCCTACCTGTATTTTAGACGGGGGATATTTTGTCCTCCACTGTTAAAAAACATGGGGGGGGGATTATGTCTGTATCCCGGTTTTTTGCGGTCTACAAACTCTGAAAAATGAAAGTAGGATTTCATAATCATAATGGTCAATCACTCCTGAATTGACATGTATTATAGAGCCTGTACTAAGCGTGTGATACTGTCGCTTAGAGATAATTTAAATCAGATTAGTCTATAAATATATATGCATACGCACAAAATGAAATGTGAGGTATAACAGTAAATCTGTATCATAAATCTTGTTATTTGGGATACACACGTTGAATTACGCATTGAATGTTGACCTATTTACATTATTAAATTTTGTTATGTCCACAAACGTATATGACGCTTGTTTATTAATTGAAATAATCAGATTATTTGGAAAACAGTTATACCATATAATAGGAAATTACATTCTGTAGAAATTTACTTTTTCACCGATGTAGTGTCGCTTTAAGCTCTACGGGTTTAGTGCAACACTGTTCTGTACAAAGAGATAAAGAAGACGGATGAAACAACTTTGAGCAAAACCATGTATACACCTGAATCATTTGTCAGCATCGGGAATTCAGGATTGCCATAAAACCGTGTATGTACATTTGTACTGTAGGCTGAAATCTCACAAACTGCTAAGCAAAATATAAGGAAACATCAGAGACATATTTACCGCCAATACTTTTTTTTTTTTTTTTTTGGCACATGTTTTGTCAAATACATGGCTTCAAATATTTATTTGTGAACTATATGGCTCTTTGGTGGCTCCCAAGTTTTTTTAATTCGCTCCAGTGTTTATCAATTGGCGACAGAAGTATAAGAGTATCTCTGGGTTCTGACCAAGGATGGAGGTATCATTGTGCAAAGAAGATTCATTAGTAACCAAAGAACACGAATTGGAACGGCACGAAGATTTAAGTATTTATGTATTATTTCAAACCGTTCACGTTATAAAAATCTGATGTACTCCGAAGTACAACCTGTGACATAATAATATATGTATAATATGGACGGCATAGGTTCAAGAAATCTATTCTGAAAATCTACAAAATATGTTCTTTATTGCTATCAAACTTCATTGTTCTAGATAAATGCAATACCCAATCATTTGTGTTTACATTTCATTGTTCTAGATAAATGCAATACCCAGTCATTTGTGTTTACATTGTATATTATTAAATTATATGTTAGAAACACCAGAATTGTTCAATTCATGTTGTGTGAATAAATTTATCAGATACAGGTTATGCATTTATTGGTACTCTTTTGAGCTCACCTGAGCACGGAGTTCGAGCCCCGCTGGAGCAGTTACGATTGTGCCCTTAGGCAAGGCATTTAAAATTCCACATTGCCTCTTCTCTCTCCTTCATGGCGATGGATTCCATCAGGAATAAGGTCTCAAGAGTGATTAATATAAATTGAAATCGAGCTAAAAATAAATTGCATTTATAAAAGTTTATTTTGAGTCGCCTCCGCCGAGGCATGTGGAAGACTGGTTCCTCTAAGTAGATTATTCTTCCTACGTCAGTTTTGGATCTGGTAGACATCCTGGGGCGGATTCCTCTGCTCCAGGGTGACAAGTCCTTCTTCTTTCATGTAAACGGTCCTTTTTAGTGCCGCATCCTCCATTTGTCAGCTCCCAGCAGCAATAATAGTTGTGGTTTCTTCGCTCGGGCCCACGTCGCTACTGGATCAGGGTAGAATTTATGCCACATCCCGCCGTTTCCATCGAGAATCGGGCTAAAAACATCCACCAGCTATCTGCCGTCTACAGCACCGAGCATTGCTCTCTCGCCAAGTAGGGAAGCTACTCGTACCGAGTCACATGGCTTCTTCTGTTCCGATAGCTAGGCTGGCATCAGTGAAGTCCTTGACCCAGTTTCCTACTGTGTGCTGTGCCTAGGTCACGACCCGCACATTGTGGAGAAGAGACCAGAGCGCATGCGAGCTGTTGGCATGTGGTATCTCTAGGAAGTTCAGTTCTGACATAATTTTTCTCAAATTTGGCCACAAGCCATCTCGCAATAACATGTAGGTCAAATCCACAGGGATTCGGCACGTTTGGGGGTACTAGTATATATATTTAAGTAAATATATATACTAGTACCACCAAACGTGCCGAATCCCTGTGGTCAAATCAATAGCTCACCTAGGATGAATTCTATTTTATAATAATCCTGATTACAAGTTCTAGTTAAATTAGTTAAACCTGTGTCAGTGGTCACCTCTATTAAGCAGTCAACCTGTATTAAGCAGCCAGTTTTCAGATTCCCAGTATGTATGTTCCATTAATGTCAAACCCCTTGCGGGGACCTAGCCATGTTTTCCTGGGCAGGCTTAGCCGACCTAAGTGGTTAACCAGTACTAAGCAATGTGTGTGAGGTGTCTTGCTCAATGACACTACATACGTGGCCTGACCAAGTATCAAACCCGGGACCGCTCGATTCCAAATCCGACACTCTACCACAGGACCACTTCTACCAGTTACTGGCCAAGTTCAACAAACTGAACATTATTGCGCATAGAGAAAGAATTGGAATAAAAGTGATAGTATGTACAGTGGAGAGTTAAAATAAATGAATAAGACTGTTAGGAGATTAGATAAAGATGGTGGCTAGTTGAGCCTTGAAGGCGTCAACTGTGCCAACTGATATAGTGTCCGGAGGACGCCACACAACGATGTTACTTTGCTATACATTTGACCTCTATTAAGCAGTCACCTGTGCTAAGCAACCAGTTTCTGTGATTCCCTTGACTGGCTGCTTGACTGTACATGTGACAGGGGCCATTCATATAAAAGCCACTCTGGCGTAGGTTCGTTCGATATAAATTTCTTTATTCCGTATACATGGCAAAAGGCCTAAAACATAGTTAAATAACATATATCATAGGACATAAAAGAAAAGTATAAAACATTTCAATAATTGCACACATTATTCAATCCATATGTACATGTAGAAGTTATATTATCATAACATAAATCGTACCACAGTGTCGTAAAGTAAAACTCTTTCAATATAAATTGAAAGGTAAATATTCTCTACAATAGTTTATGACTTTACTGGCAAGAGTTTCCCTGGGTTTCTGACCAGTGTGCAAAGAAGATATAGTAGTCCAATGTATGCAGAGCTTTCATTCACGTTCATACAATCTTTCATTCATACAAATACAACAAACAAAACGATTGGACACAAGATATTGACATGTGAAGACAAAACACGTGCACGACAATAATTTATTGACCCGATAAACATCAGTATTTAGTCTCCGACGTAGATTGCCGAGTATCCCCGATTCAATAACGTTCAGTAACACAAAGAATGATGATACACGAATTGGAAAGGCTATAAACGCATGCGCGAATATTAAGTATTTATGTATTATGGACAAACAGTTCACGTTTACATACGGATCTGTAGCCGTCCCCCGTCTGACCATAATAAAATTAACAGTCTTTCAGTTGGGACTTTAAACCGAGGTCTACTGTTGGTGCTGTACACCTTGTACGTAACAGAACCAGGAGAGACTCTGGAATTGGTATGTCTGTATCATTGCACTATCCTCCAAAAATCTAAAATTACTTATCTCTTCAGGAGGCGTCGCTCATCAACACATCGGTGAATTACTCCATTATTTCAAATGACAAATACACTTTTGTGCTTACCCTCTACCATTGGATGCTTCCAGGACTATATATGAAGGTGTTCATGGATGGATTCTCCATTGCAATATCGAGCAGATATCGATATAAATGCGACCGTTGACGCCAATGGCGAAATAATATTTTATATACCCCATGCGAGTGTTGTACAGAAGCCTGATTTCACGGGAATTGCAAGAGCACAGCCGTCGACGTTTCGAAGTCTGGCTGTTGTCTGATAAAGTATATCGAAGATATATTAGCAGATCTAGAAGAAGTCATGAAACAAGCTGAGCACTGCCTTTGTGAGTATGATATGGTATTAGTGACCATAGTACCCTGTCGGGTGTGCAAATTGCGGCTTGTACTGAAATGGTTGAAATATGACCTGTGTCTGCACCTAAGTTGCAGTCACTTCCTCCAACACCGGAATCATTCTATAAAAATGTGAAACGAGCATATTCCAAGCCTGCGTATGGAGCATATTCCAAGCCTGCGTATGGAGCATATTCCAAGCCTGCGTATGGAGCATGGCTTGGACAAATATGCACGTTATCTCGATACATTAGATCAAGGATGCAGGACAGACGGTGATCTAATGCCGTTGTTTCCAGTCATGACCCCAGATAATGTGCAAATGGCTCTACAAGAAATCCTAAAACGTGTGCGATGTTCAATGCGAGAGTCGGGTGCCGTGTTCTACTATGCGATGTCGTTGCAAACGTTCACGAGTATCTTTGCACTGTGTTTTGTGCATGTCAGGGCGTTGACACAATGATGATAAAACGTTAATATGAATCATGACACTTGTTATTGCTCATGTATGGAACTTAAAATGTGTATCTAGTCATTATATTGAAGGATTTACATTTTACATGAGCATCTATTTTCTGGCATTTATGTATCTTGTCATCGCATAATTATTGCCAACATGTTATATTTTGATACTAGTATTAATTTATTGCAGATGTTTGCAGCTAATACCTGTATGGTGTATCAGATCATTGTGTTGAATATTGATATATATTTGACTATATTTAAGCTGTAACAGGGCATATATATATATCTAGTCATCAAATCATTTTAACCGATACTTTGTGTTTTGCTAAGCTAATCAATATAGCAGTATATTTTCTTATCTGTAGTGTTTGGTGTTTGTTACATGTCTATCTAAATTTTACAATAAATCATTTGTCTTATTTGAGTATCTAATATCTGACTATCTGACGTGCCATGTAAAAAATAGTCATCATATTGATATGTTATGTTTGTGTTAAACTAGTCATCATATAGAGCCGTATTTGAGATTGTGTCAGAACAATGTACCAAACATATTATTGTTGGTGTATGCATTGTTAAGAGTAACGTATATCGCACCAATTATGTAACGTTATTACAATACTAGTGTATCTATGTTTTATATACAACACGAGTTGCTGGAATAAATGTTATACTAAATAGTGTATGTACATGTATAAACTACATGCACCAGAACGATTTAGATTTCATATAAATAAATGCATTTGTCGCAATTTTAAAATTCCGGACATATAATGGTAACGCGTCTATACCATTATAATTATCTACACATTGCTACTGTAACATCTCACCATCAATCATTATTGCTACTTCTTTCAACTGTATTTAATGTGTATGTATTATTTACATTGTATAATTCAGAATTGTCTGTTGTTTCCCTTTAGATTAATTACAGTACTTGACATAGCTAATATGTTAATAAATATACGTTAATTTCATCATTTATGGTAATGTATGTTACAATGTCCTGATAAATAGGACCATTCAGTTACTATTATTAATACTAACATTTGTTATAGATGGATGTGTTTTAGTCGATTTATGATATATTTGGTTAATATATTAAGACAGCAACTCCGTTCTGTGCATTGCATTTACTTTTGGCGGCCATCTTGGACGCCATCTTGCATTCAGAGAGTTACCCAAAGATGACATGATGTCATCATTCAGTTTCTTAATTGGTAATGTCTTAGCTACAAGAAACTGCAAAACTATTTTGTATAGACAACTTTGCAAGTTTATATGGAAATACGCCATCCAACTGCCGGACTATTATGTAGTACAGATATCAAAGAAAGTAGCATAGGTTCCAGTCTGTCGATTTTTCACTTTTTAACTTCTGCCAAAATATGATCAGAACTTAATACGGCCCAATTAATAGTATCGGCGTTAACATATATTTATTTGACTGACCAGGCAAAATATATCGACGCCTGTTCCCAGGCATTTCACACTTCATATCCCGTTATATGTATTGTGGTCAAGACCGACAAATCATTCTATTACAATTTCTACATTGTAACCAGTGTTTTGTCCCTTTGTATTCGTTAAATTGGAACTAGCTCGGTAAGCTAAAACAATATCTCATCCTATTTTATAGTAATTTCTTTCTCAATGCTATACTTACTTATTTCAAGTTGTGCATGCGCATAGGATATCTCATGGACAATATATGATAGCAAGCTGGTGACCAATGATGATTAGTTAACGTGTGAGAGATGAGAAATCGGATTCGTGGACACATATAAATAAAGAACCATTACTCTTGCCAGTCCTCTAGTCCGGTACCGACTATTGGAATTTAGTACAGTAATTTCTTTTCATAACGAATAACAATTCTGTATAACTATTCTTTAGTTATAATTGGTATTGGGGTAAAAATGGATTTACCCAGCAATTAGGGATGTAATAAAGTATAACAATGTTGTATATATGTCAAACATGTTCTATTTATGCCATTTCTTGTCATATTATTAACTTAGTATGTCGTTCCTCTAGTATTAATATGTTATTAAAATGATATAACTCTATTTATGTATAATATCAGTGTCTGTAAATGCAGATACAAACCCATCTCCCCCATCATGTAATAGAATCGTCCGACCTCACAGACGAACCCAACAATATTAAACTATTTTAAAATAGTTCCATATACTTTTGTTATATTTGTTTATTTATAATAGTCCGTTAAGTTTATGAACATCAATCCATGGGGTGACATGTTAGTGAGTTGTTATTGGGAAAATATGTTTGGTGTTGGGCGTTGTTGGCAAAAAAAATCACTACACAGTAATTGTATACATACATGTACAATTTAATAAAAAATAGCACCATTTTACGGCGAACAGAATATACCAGGATTTCATGTTTTGCAGCCTGTGATATAATGTTAGCAACGTTATATGTCTAATAATAATAACAAGTAAGTAATATCGTTTTGATTTAGAAATATTTCTTTATGATACTGGAAGATAGATGTAGTCTGTTTGGTGTAATTATTAATATTAGAACCTGTTTTTCAATGTTGACCTACTTTCCAGAAATCATAGCATTCACATTGAACTGCTTTGTACGTAAAATCCTTTTCTCGACCAGTCAATCAGATCACGATATATATTTGTCATTTATCAGAGATAAACCCATTTATCTTGAAGGTCGCAACATATATCGATAAATATTGCAACACGTGCGACTATATTAGTTTCCACCAGGTCCTGTTACATAACGGCATTAACAATTTAATGCGTATTATTTATCATAGACTTGAACTGTGGTGGGTGGGGTATTTTGTTAAAACATATTAAAATTGTGTTCCCGTGATACATCATTACATTCTGGTATCAGTATGTTAATATACTATTATTATATTGTGTTTGTGTATTTATATGTATGTGTTTTTGCATTGTTTAATGCATTTAATGAGTTTGGGTATGTTGGGATCTTTTAAAAACTTTACAATTATATACAACACCTGTGTCCTGGATTTCCCATGGAATTGTTGAATAAAAATGGGTGGCGTCCTTGTAGTAATATTTAGACTTGAAAAATGTGACCTTTTACTATCCAGGCACAGGCACAAGACACACTTTTTGCCCTATGGTCATATAGTAAGTAACATTAATATATGACCATAGGCCAAACAATGTTTTTTGTGTCTTGTGCCTGTGTATCACTAATCCAGGCATTTTTCAAATTCTAAATGCTAAACCTCAATTATATATTTTATGTAGAGATCTTATATATATATTGTATAATTATATATCAGTTAGGTATATAGGACTAGCGTCCTTAGTCCATTGGTAGAGCGTTGGATTTGGTATGGAACTGTCCCGGGTTGTATGATCGATCAGGTCACATATGTAGTGTCATTGTTGGCTGTTGCAAGGCACCTAACACACATTGCTTAGTATTTGTCGGCTAACCCTGACCATGAAAACATGGCTAGGTCCGTGCAAGGGGTTTGATATTAATGGAACATACATACATACAAAAAAGTAAAATGGTGCAGGGATTGAACCCACGACCACCCGCTTGCAAGTTGGCTCTCCTAAGTGGGCATGTGCAGTCTGATGTATAGACTGTGCCGAATCGCTACACTTCTCCCTCCTGTTCTTTGTAAATGTACAGACAAGTATGAGGTGCTGAGAATTACTCGCAAAATAAAGCTACGCATTGTCCTTTACACCATCAACAACACTAAAGATAACCGATGCCGCTACATTGTAAATACCCCTGGCAAGGCAAACGTTTCTTTCCTATGCTTTAAGCAGAAAATGTCATTCACACGCTATATCTGCAATGACTTCTAATTATACAACAACAACACCAATGTTTATTTAGCAAATCCACATAATATATGCCTTTGACTAACGACAAGGAGTGTAGCAAACATGTTTAACTCCCTGAAAACCTGTGTCCTGGGGGCTTGAACACATGGCTGCCGTCTTATAAGCCTTCCACACTTCCAACTGGATTAACCAATTAACTGGGCAGTCTGAAGAACCGACACCATCTAAAGTAATTGCAATGTCATAATAATCACTGATAAGATTAGACAGTTTAGCATTTCATAACTGTCGATTTATATGCAAAACACACCTTTTATTCTACTAGGTTGACATCACAATGTCCAGGAAGTGGAAACACAGCGTGGTAGACTCGGTTCCAGACAACATGCTACATTGCCTCTGTCGCTAACACAATTATGATACAAAGATGATGATGCAGCGCAATTTATCAATTTGTAATGGATGGGTTCCACCTTGGTTGTGTTGACTTAGACGAGGGAGCGGCTGGGAACCTGTCAAGCCGGAACTGTCCACCAGACTGTATAGATGTGATGACTGAAACCCATCATTATCAAAAAAGGGTAAATTACTGTGCAGACTAGTAATAATTATATCTGCATTTAACTCGGCTCAATAATTTTATAATTTTAGCAGTCAACAATTTATTAATGTGTTTTTCTTGTTTGTAGTTTAGGGGGGTATTCAGGAAATAGTCAAGTGATTTTCATTAGTATTGTGTCATTATTAATCTACACTACTGAAGCACCTCGTTGAAAATTATATTTTTTGATGAATAAACCTGCGTCTTTTGAGTGAAATCTGGCTGGATGCGGTAAACGTTTTGTGAAATTATTATATAACATACATATATACATTTTTAAATTGTGATTTATTTGAGGAACACTTATTATATATATAAAGACTCTGGATAGGCGCTATAATTGGAACATATTTCTTTACAATTGTTGCATATAGGGCCACTTTATTGATCAGTGCGAAATCTGACGTCCTACTGAATAGAATCCCTGAACTACCATTTATATATTAGTACCTCCAAACACTTCATATCCCAGTGTTACTATTCCTGAATACTCCCAAAAAGTATATACATCTAAAGTTGTTTCTTCTGTTTTATCTGTGTTTTCTTTGCTCAACATGCTATCAGTTTCCAAATGGAAAATTCAATTTCTCAGCAAGACAAACTAATATTAATTTGTTTTTCAATGAGTAAATACTCAAAAAGGGTGACAGCACTTTAACTGGGCATGGTTTTCGGGGACATATGTATTACCCTGCTCCTGTTAAACAACTCACTGGTGTACATGTTTTATTATTTTTAGGACATTCCAACCTAGGATGTTAAGTTACAGATTCAAGCTCAATGGCATTCCTTGGATTTCATCATGGTGTAAGTATTTGCCAAAACAATCCACATTTAGTTTATACAAATTTAGTTTAACTTGATTGCGAAACAAGTTCCTACAACTTATATTAACCCTTTCCCCCATAGAAGCACCTCTTGCTGCCATTACCAATACGACATACATTGACAATGTAGTAGCCAAACCAATGTTCATAATGCAAGCCAGAATCTCATGTTTTCCCAGTAATATCTATAGAGTTGGGATAGATATGGTGACTACTTATCCACTGCACTATAATTAAATGGCTGTCGTTTGTATGGAGATATAATAGTATACTAACCTAAATCTCTATGAAGGAAAGAGTTAATCCATCGCCACAAGGCAGATAAGACAATAATTATGTGAAATTTAAGTGCATTGCCTTGCAATTGTAACTGCGAATTCCACTTCTACATTCTCTGTAATTTTATTTTCATTATTTAATACCCTTTGTTAGTAGCATCTCTGTATATTTAACACGCATTACTTAATGGTCTCCGTCTGCCCGTCACAAATTTGTGTCCTCTCAAATCTCTTGAACCGCTGGAGGAATCCTATAATCACTTGACATGTATGTTGCTCGAGATGATGTGCAGAGCATATGTTTCAGGCATGTCGGGTAATGTTGATACATGTAATTGTGAAAAATAGGGCTGCCACCTGTACAGATTTTTGTAAACGTGTACACGATCCTTTGTACACGGCATGACATCATTTACACTTTGTTTATTCTCCATGATTATTTCCCGCCCCCAGTATTTCCCGGCCAAGCTTGACATGTACTAGGTCTCACAAAATTCAGTGAAACGGTCGATGCTATGATTTTATTACGTCACTAAGCTTCATTATACGATGTCATCAATTAAGATAGTGTAAACGGTTACTCAATTAGTACACTTGTATTGCTATTACACGACACGGCTCCGTTTACACGTGTAACCGTGAAAACCCTAGTGAGAAATACTCCTCATGTCAGACACATCAGATTTTGTATGCATTTTAATCATTTGTCTGACCAGTGTCAAACTATTAATATCACAATATCATGGCCTGTAATTGGTGCCTATGGTACCAAAACAGTTTGTAGTGAAACTCAGATTACATATGTTGATGATAATATGAAGAAATTGTCATTAATATGCAACGGATCGACATAACATTTAGTTTCAGTCCTTGTATATACAAGCCTGCCATAATTGAATTGTGCCAATGTCTGAGATTTTTAAAATCACAAAAGTTAGTATGCGAGGAAGATAATTCGAATTCACAAATGGAGCGACAAACAATAAACCTGAAGATCCTGCCGTTGTCACCACTTTCGAATAAGCACTGCTGTATAAAATTATGTAGATTCAAACATAAAAATAGTACGTCCAGGATTATAAAACTATTTTCAAATTCTGTACCATAGTGTTAGGTTGATACCCAGAATCAGCCAATCAAAAATGCTTGATATTCATCTTGAGAGTTGAGAATGTTTTATCATTTTGGAACATGTCGTAGCATTTACAATTGTATATGATGGGGAGGAGAGTTGGGGGGTTACAATTGACTGATCAGTGATGTGGTATGGTCCACAAGGTAATGATCATCCTGAAAGGTAACGGCCATGATGTGGGATAGGTCATGTTGATTGTAGCAATTACGAAATAGTCATCTCCATGTTTGGCTGAAGTTTATCACAACTTTGTGATTTATTGACAATTTGTTCTCACAATTGATACCATGTTCTTTGCCAGTATTGTCTGCCGTTTTTTTCTTAATCGCTTCTCAAAACTTATACTTGATTCCACGAAACTGCCAATTGCCATTCAATATGTCTACCATTTTAAATTCATTTACTATTTCTATTATAATTCCCATAATTTTTGATGATTTTAAGATTTCCAATATGGTGGATTATTTTTGCAAGTACCAGGAACATGTAGATAGGATCCTGGAAATACACATGAAGTCTAGCATTCAACAAACTCAGAGATTGGTCCACATTATAGATTTGTCCGATCAGATCATGTTTCCAAGAACCCACGTTATTGTAGTGCACACATGTACTCGCAGTAAAGCCACTAAAAATTATAATACCAACCAACATTTTTGTTCCTGTATTTTGACACTAATGCCAGAAAGCCAATGTCAATTACAGTAATCTACAGCTATTGGGCCTGTATATACAATAACAAGAATTTATATATTGTCTTTTACAGGAATACATATTTGCTGCAGATGGTCACAGATGTTCGGTTGTACTGTATCGTTCCGTATGTGAACAGTCAAATGTGTCATAGTGGTTGTCTGTGATGAGACATAGCAAAATAATAAGATGATCATTGTACCATTTATTGTGATTTATGGAAAACACTCAATACAGTGTCTTGAATGTGTTGGAATATTAGTGAAATACATGTCACGATAGAGAGCAATAACATATTTATTTACTGTAGGCTATGCAGGTCAATTTGGTTTAACATTTAAACATACATTCTTGAACACAGTAGTTGAAGTTATACTTCTCTGTAAATGTTCAAATTTCTAACTGTATGAATAGTGTGAGAATAAGTTAGGAATAAGTGACTTCTTCCCAAGATTTCAGCCAAACTTAATCACTGACTGCCTGACCCAAACAGCCATCAATTAATTACATATTTAAATTATGGAGAAATATTTCCTAACCACTTGACCTGTTTACTCCTACAGATTGGCGGTAGTTTCTATGGAAAACAAGTGGAAATTACGCACAATGTTCAAAATAGCCGTTGTCCATTTTCGATCATTAGTTTATTTCCGTCAATAACCTTTTACGATGTTTAAAGCGGACATCACAATATAGCATCCCCTCATGTAGTTTATAGATGCGTAAATCTTGAAAAACTTTAGCAAGTGTTGAAGAAACTACATACAATGTATATGGTTACTGCTCGTCCGACGTCGTCACAATGAACATGTTCAAGCGTCTTCTCCTCAGCAACCATAGGGTCTATAGTCACCATTTATGATTTAGTATTTACTTGTCATCATGGTACAAATTCTTCCATCTCAAAATATTACAAATTCTTCGGAAAATCTACCACCGACATTTAGTAAGATTGATCAATGTATGATATTCATAGTTGTTGCATGACACCCTTGTGTGAACAATGGAGTCAGGTGAGCGATATAGGGCCATCGTGGTCCACTTTATTGTTAATAAACTAAAACATCATAAATATTTGCTCAAGTTGTTAGAAATGTATAGTTTCTTATGCAATTGCATATGTATTTAGACTACATGTATATAAATAATGTTCATCAATGTTTTATGATTTGCATCTTTTTGAATATCTGTGTAGAAACATTGCTGTCATATACTATGATGATATTTGTAGTATCTTACTTGCATTAAACATGTTTATTTCTTAATATTGTTATTAAGTGATTCCCTGACGCAAATCCCCAACCCAGGTCACAGATGATAACACAACTGTTGACTATAGAAATTCCTTGTTTTTTTCCACCAGACTGTTGGCCTACATGTATTTATAAACATGGACAAAATGACTTGGTAGCAACATTTTGTCAATATATATATACCGAGTCAAAAAAGAAACGATACCTGGTGTTTATGTGTCTATAATTTCAACATTTATTAAGAAAATTCATAAGATGATAGTCCAACATGTTTGAAAGAGGAGCACATAAAGCATAATGAGCCTCCGAAACTGTCTGCTGCGTGATGACGTAATTCGTCGGACAGGGGTCTAATGGAGTTGTCACACAGACGTCAATACCGAGTATGGCCACCATTTGCGTCTCTCACTGCAATGCACCGCCGTCGCATCGAACGGAAGAGTGTCTGAATCTCTTGTTGGTCAATATTTGTCCACTCCTGACGCAAAACATCCCTCAGTTGGTTTAACGTTACCGTCTGACGTGGCGGTCTAACGTATCCCACAAATGTTCTATGGGTGACAAAGCAGGCCACGGCAGGGTTTCAATATTGCTCTGCTCCAATAATGTGGTGGAAATCCGAGCAGTATGACACCTGGCGTTGTCCTGTTCGAACAGTGTGACGTTTCTGTTGGCGTTAAAGAACGGCACAACAACTGGCGCAAGGATCTTATCACAGTACCGCTGGGCGTTTAGGTTCCCGTCCACCACTAACAGTTCAGTGCGACTGCCGAAGGTGATACCGCCCCACGTCATAACGCTTCCGCCCCCGAACAGATCGACCTGACGTACACATGCGTCGGCGTAACGTTCACCGCGTCTGTGATATACCCGCTCTCTGCCATCCGCTCCGTGTCAGGATGGGTCCAACGTATGGCCGATAGGCACAAATGCCACGTTCACCGAGCCGGTTCCTGACTGTTTGTGCACTGATGCGATTGTTGGTCATCCCAGGAGTAACGGCAGCTGTGTGCGTAGCAGGTAGGAACCGGTCATGTAAATGTGACGGTCCTGTTCACGCGTCGTCACACGTGGTCGACCAGATCTTGGACGGTCGTCCACCGATCCATGTGTTCGATAAAGTCGAAGTAGACGTGTTATCGTGATCCGCGTAACCCCCGAGTCGATTTGCGACGTCACGCTGACGTAAACCGCCGTCAATCATGCCAATGGCACGCATTCTCTGATTGCGGTTTAGCCTAGGCATTTATTTTGTTAGAGGTAACAATCGGTATGTAAGGTGTTTTTCCTCGATGATAATGCAATACCAGTACAATAAACCGGTTTTCCGATTTGTACATGTGTAGGAAGTTGTCTTTGTTGAGGAGCACATGCAAATCGGCAATTCGGCGTTCCAGGATTATCGGGTGTTTATTTACCTGTGTTTATGGTTGGCTGACGTTGCAATAAGATACCCGGTACTGATACGTAATAATATATTAAACCTTTCTATGGTTTTATCCGTTTTACGTCATTTTTAGTTTGGTATCGTTTCTTTTTTGACTCAATATATATGTTTTTATGTCTTAATGTATTTTACCTAACCACTGCTTCCTAATTTTTAATTTCCATTAACTGCTACTTTCTTGTCTAACCTTTCACCCCTATTTACAGGTCGAATATACAAATGTAGGTTTCCCCTACCACCCATCACCACTTATGCAAGTGACCTAGCATATTGAATATACATTAAGATTTAATGGCATTCTTTAGCTAAATTGGTTTATATACATGTAGTCAGTGCAACAACCCTTTTCTAAAACACTGTCGACATGTTTGCTATATTGTCGTTTCTTGTGCATAACAGTAATCCATGCATAGTTATTCTTAGTATAAATAGTGTGTGTTTTACGTTTATTTATCGTCGTTACCGGTTGCCCATATGAGCGACGCCTCCTGAAGAGATTAGTCATTTTGGAGGATAGTGCAATGATACAGACATAGACCCATTCCAGAGTCTCCTCTGGTTCTTTTACGTGCACAGTGTAAAGCACCGACACGAGACCTCGGTTTAACGTCCCATCTGAAAGACTGTTAATTTTATTATGGTCAGACGGGTGATCGAACCTGTGATCCCTGGATTACCAGTCGAGCGTGTTACCACTGGACTACAGATCCACCTAAATGGTGTCCACACGTTGGTTGTTTTATATGCCTGTTGTATAGCAACGAGGCGAGTCTCTCGTTTATAGTCCCATCTGAAAGAGTTGATATTGAGAGGGTCAGGCTCATCACTTTTAGATGATGTTTATTTTAAACGTTTTAGAAAACTTAGTCGCCCAAATGCGATGGCGATTTTTAAATATGGGGGGTTGAGATGTCTTGCTAATATATACATCCATTCTCTAACCCCTATATTGTTATTTATAGCAGATGAGTATTGCTATGGCAACAATTGTTGTCATAGCTTTTCTTGTTTATTTATGAAAAACCAAATAATTTTACAACGTATATGTTTGAAACCTGTATAAATATGAACACTCCATGGTGGTTGTGTACTTCCGTATTGGATTACAGCACATTGCATTGCACTAAATATAATCACTTGAGTATGCCCTATTTGCTTCTAGTACTCTTTTGATCAAAGCTAATAGACTATGTAGATAATTACTATTAGGTGTGTCTAGATACTGGCATGCATAAACAAGTGATTGCGTCTAGAGGCTGAGCGCTAGAGGTCCTGAGATGTGGTGAGACGTTGCCCATATGAGCGACGCCTCCTGAAGAGATTAGTCATTTTAGATTTTTGGAGGATAGTGTAATGCTACAGACAGAGACACATTCCAGAGTCTCCTCTGATTCTTTTACGTGTACTGTGTAAAGCACCGACATGAGACCTCGGTTTAAAGTCCCATCTGAAAGACTGTTAATTTTATTAGGGTCATACGGGGGATCGAAAGGTCCTGAGATCTAGTCTAGCTGGGGATAAACTCTTTCCCCCTCCAAACAATACGTCTCTGGAATGGCCTCCCCTACTATGTACAGTCCAACCCCAGCTTAACCATTTTTTCTGAGCGGTTGGCCACGGTACCACTAATGTAACACGATGTCTGTTTTTAACCTTAGTATGTAGTTCTTTTAACACTCTCTATCTCACTAATTGAGATTTTTAACCACTGTCCCTGACCACAGGGATTCGGCACGTTTGGGGGTACTAGTATATATATTTAAGTATATATACTAGTACATCCAAACGTGCCGAATCCCTGTGTCCCTGACAAGCGCCTCCCTGTCATACTCGCGTCTGAGTGTTGGGAGTACTATGTAGAACTAGAACTAGATACTCCCAGTGATGTTTCTCATTATGCCAAGTATTTTGGGTGAGATGCTAAACCGAGGTCATGTAACATACTGTTTACCATAATATAACAAAGGAATATGCGTCTGTATAGGCCTATTCAACTCTATACAAAGGGAGCTAAGACCGAATGGTTTAGGTCGTTGACTTCAGATCATTTGTCCTTCATTTGTCACCGATGTATTGGGGGTTCTGAATTAATTAATTAATGCGGGGAAACTATCCAGCTTGCTTGCACCGGGAAGGTCGGTGATTCTACCCGAGATCCCGCCAGTGACTGACATATACTGCATGGAGAGACCCTGGGTCAGACTGTTCTGTAATCCAGTGGTTAACACGTTGGACTGGTAATCCAGGAATCACAGGTTCGATCCCCCATCTGATCATAATAAAATTAACAGGACTTAATGGGACTTTAAACCGATGTCTCGTGTCGGTGCTTTACATCATGCACGTAACAGAACCAGTGGAGACTCTGGAATGGGTATCTGTCTGTATACCATGGCACTGTCCCCCAAAACTCTAAAGTGACTAATCTCTTCAGGAGGCGTCGCTCATATGGGCAACCGGTAGCGATGATAAATAAACGTAAAACACACACTGGGTCTACATCCACCATTAACAGCGGGAGATTATATATATGTCTGTCATTTCTAAGCATTTGGTATACATATATTAGCTCCACACCGTCCAAAATAGTACTGTGTATTTTGAACTGCAAGGAGAGACACTATATAAGCTCTGCTTCCGTTTTGATCCTTTCCTATTCTTTGATTGTGTATGCATGTATTATTTTGTGAATGTATATAGTGGAATAAATATGTTTAAACCAACAGCGGGAGAGAAATATGACACCAATGTGAACACACTACACTCTAACTGGTTTCATTAGCCAAAAGTGTAACAATTATAATTTAAAATAAAACTATAAATGTAGACATTATGTGTACAGAGCTGCTTTCACCAATTGAACAAAATCCGTAAGAGATGAAGGGTACACCTCGGGATGCAGTGCGTTATACTTAACGCAGCCCTATATCGCATGAAATAAAAGATATTTGAAAAATTCAAATTTTACGTATGGGTAGCAATGCTAATACATATTCTTACATTATAATTTGTATAATTATGTTCAATTAGTAAACAGTGTTTTTTTTGCGATAAAACAAACTCGAACCCGAAAGTATGACTTTCCGAGTCGGTCGGTAACGCACTTGTTTACGATCGGAACGCATCGTCCGCACTTGTTTAGATTCGGAATGCATCGTCCCCATTTGTCCCACGTTGTCTTTTTTAATTGAATTACTTGTCGATTCATACCTCTGATATCTAAGTCTTTTAGGGACATCTACATCCCCGCTAGGGATTCGACATTAGGGGAAGATAGATAGATAGATAGTCTTTCATGTTCAAAATATGTTGACATTCAAACATGCGTGTCTACATCCGCTGTTGTTTCACGCATGTGCGCTATGCGTGTTCCAATTCCGTGTGTTGATAAACAATTCGCGTATACGACGGTGTCTATTTATTGGATTTTCATCGATTCTGAGCGACTATTTCGATTTTTGTAAACACACATACATTAGTATTTATATTTTACCAAAACACATTCTTTATTACGATATAGTGTTGCTTTAACATGTTTTATTCAAATTACTGGCCAAAAAAGAACGGGACACTCGAGTACAGTGGGATTTCTTCTTTCTGAGCATCACCATGACGATAACATGGCTTGGTTGCTATGCTTTGTTTTATATTTGCAGATGGACGACGAGTTTTATCAGTTGTATCCCTATCAGGTACCGGAGTGGGCCGGAAACCTTCAGAATGCTCCGACACATTTTGTTAAGGTATGTATTCACAAACGTACTGTGATATCGACTGTAGCCGTATGGTGTATTGTATTGTATTTTCCATTAATGTCAAACCCCTTGCGGGGACCTAGACATGTTTTCCTGGGCAAAATTAGCCGACCTAAGTTGTTAACCAGTACTAAGCAATGTGTGTGAGGTGCCTTGCTCAATGACACTACATACGTGGCCTGACCGAGTATCGAACCCGGGACCGTTCGATTCTAAATCCGACGCTCTACCACTGGACCACGGACGCCACACACAGGTGTGTGCTGTGGGTCAGCCACAATAGCATATAACCAACTATAAAACACACAACATTCGAATATACTGAGTCAAGGTCCGCCTCCGTGGTCGAGTGGTTAAGATCGCTGACTTGTATACCACTGTAACCTATCATCACTGATGGTCACGGGTTCGAGCCCGCTGAGACCGTGATCTTTATATGAAAATGTTGGCAGTTTCTTACGGAGGTTAGTGCACCAAGTACTGGTTAATCGCTGGAGCCTGCCCAGGAAAGGTGTTATTAGGTAAACTACCCATCGCTGATATGGGCAACCGGTAGCGACGATAAATAAACTTTAAAATGTAGTCAAAGAAGAAACTGTACATGTACATGGTGTATGCATGTATCTATTTTCATTACTAAGTAATAAGCATTGCACCTGATACACCGCTACAAGTTGAAGTGCCGTAGCCAGAATCTGAAAATAACCGAGGCAACCCCCTCCCCTGAATTATTTTTAAATATTCTTGTCTGTGCATTCTGAAGGCATTTTATCAGTTTTCCTATATACCTGTTGTTACTTGCCAAATTCTAACCGAGGTAAGTGCCTCATTTTCCTCAGTGTGGCTACGGGCCTGATCGGCATCAGTTACGCTGTGAACATGCATGGGGTCAAGTGAAATATTCACACAATAGTCAACATCGGGTATGACCACCATTGGCACATTTCACTGCAATGCATCGTCACCGCATCGTCACCGCATCGTCACGATATACTGTGAGAATCTCATACCGGCCAATGTTATTCCACTCCTAACGCAGTTGTTATTCCTCCGATAATATCCCTCAGTTGTTGTAGCGTCGCAGTCCGCCTCCGTGGTCAAGTAGTTAAGGTCGCTGACTTGTATACCACAAACTGATGGTCACGGGTTCGAGCCCCGCTCAGACCGTGTCTCATTTATATGAAAAAGTTGACAGTTTCTTACGGAGGTTGGTGCACCCAAGTACTGGTTAACCGTTGGAACCTGCCCAGGAAAGGTGTTGTTAGGTAAACTGCCCGCCGGCGATATAGTCCAAAATGGTGCTGATGCAGGCGTAAAACCCGAAATATAAAATAAATAAATATAAATTGTACGTCGCGGAATTCCATGAATGCTCTATCGGAGACAAGTCTGGTGACAATGTTGGCCATGGTAAGCATTCGATGTTCTCCTGTGTCTCCTCAGTGGTAGTGCGTGCAGCATAGCATCGGGCGTTGCCATGTTGGAACACGGTGTCGCGTCGATTGACGTTTAAGAATGGCACAGCGCGCGTATTAATTGTATCACAGTTTCCCGACATAATAATGAGTTCCGTGCGGCCGTTGAATGGGATGCCGCCCCATTCCATAACGCTACCACACATAATCCGACCCACCCACGTACACATGTTTCGGCGTAACGTTCTCCCTGTCGACTGTACGTTCTACATGCATACATGTATATTATTGATTTAGAATGACATATTGCCCTCAGTGGGATTGAACCTACAGCGGTGAGAGAAAATTATTTGAAGTCAATGACCATAACCTGACCACGGAGCCCCCTCCCACATGTTGTTATTACTACAATTCATGGTGTATTTTAAATATCGAATATGTACATATTTATAGTTATCAAATCTGAACACACCTGTACATAGATGGCATCTACCGGGTATACCTTCAAATGTCGAAGTTTATATCAAGAGAGATGACCTCACTGGCGCAGAATTGTCGGGTAACAAGGTACGAGAGAAATTATTACACTTGTCACGAAATGAGTGTATGTGAACAATATAACTGCTTTTCATATACGTTTATTTAAACTGAGGTCACGTGTCGGTGCTTTACACCGTACACGTAAAAGAACCAGAGGAGACTCTGGAATGGGTCTCTGTCTGTATCATTGCACTATCCTCCACAAATCTAAAATGACTAATCTCTTCAGGAGGCGTCGCTCATATGGGCAACCGGTAGCGACGATAAATACACGTAAAACACAAGTTTATTTATTCAGTTATGTGGATAGTTGCTGTTCATATGTTGAGAAACTTGCATGATATGCTATCGTCAATCGAACTAATATGACCACATACCCGGTACAGTAAAATCACTATATTAAGACCACGAACGTGTCTGGGAAAAGGTGTCTTATTTTAGCTATGTGTTCTCATTACTGAGTTCACCGCCATGTTACACAGTAATGGAAGGCGATATAAAATATGTAAATCTACCTGGAATAACGTGCATTAAAACTGCAGATAATCACTATGTATATAGATACAATTAAACATTATCAGATCAACGCAATAACAGATGGATATGTAGTCCAGTGGTAACATGCTGAACTGGTAATTCAGGGATCGCAGGTTTGATCCCCCGTCTGACCCTAATAAAAGGTATCGTGTCGGTGCTGTACACCGTGCACGTAAAAGAACCAGAGGATATTCTGGAATGGGTCTCTGTCTGTATCATTGCACTATCCTCCAAATTGAAATATCAGAATATTTTATCAGAATATTTCCCTTCACAAATTCATTATCATATGATCTTGACTATAAAGTCATTAACATGTTCATATAAAAAGTATTGTATGAAATAAGCTCAACTTTCAAACATTTATGACATCAGATGACACAATACACAGGATTAATCATTTTTATAATTCTTAGTAATTTGTCAGAAACCGGTCTTATGACTGGAGTTCTGGTGTAATTTTAAACTGAAATAGGTGGTCTTATTACTGAATAACGGGGTGGTCCTATTATAGGGTTTTGCAGAATAGTAGAAATAATTTCGTTCTGAGAAAAACTTGTCCTAATTACAAGATGGTCTTATTAATGCGGTGGTTTTAGTAGTTTTAGTAGTTCAAACACTACAGTAACACATGTCAATTTACACTAACTGGATGATAATATAGCTATACATCTCTATTGACCTAACACACTATTTTAAATGTGTAGAAATATTGTGATATTCGGCGACATATTTGCATTACAGGAACCTATCTTGAGACACTTTTCCAGTTAGCTGAAGTGCTATATTTCCCCCCCAGGATTGAATATTACATTACAATTTTGTTTACCCTCTCATGTGACGGACCATCATTATCTATTTTAATTCAATACGTTGTATATTCTCATGTTGTACAAATGTACCTGAGTGTAATAAAAGAGCCCGTCTCCGTCCGTCTGTCTGTCTGTCTGTCTGTACACATTCCCCCCCCCATTTTTCAGGTGAGACCTCTTCAATTACTGTTCGCAGAGGCATTGACGGAAGGGGCCAAGCATGTGGTCACTGGTGGCGGTCCTCAATCAGGTCACTGTCGATCCGTGTCACTCATCTGCCGCTCACTTGGCCTGAAACCTCATATTGTCATAGAAGGTGTAGACAGGGTTTGTATTGTGATATTTTCTTACATACCTGTGTCTGTCCAGTTGGCTTGCAGACATCCATTGGTTCTACATACTAATCTTAATAAACGGGTTAATGGTGCAGTGGTTAATACGTTGGACTGCGATTCCAGGGGTTGGAGGTTCAATCATGCATCTGACCATAATTTAAAAGTCGTTCAGATTGGACTATGAACCTCACGTATCTCTGCTATACACCGAACATGTAAAACAACCAGTCTTGCTTATAGCATTGAGTGTATTCTGTATCTTGCACTATTCTGCAAAATATAAAACAACTAAAATACCACTGGATGCGTTGCCCAGATTAACCCGTAACCTGCCAATCACAACTGAAGACGTGTTGCAAACATCTTAGAGCCAGATCAGACGGCACAGAATGGCTCTATGCTGTTTACTATTCAGATAGTGGAGCTAATACACTTGGCTGAATTGCACATTTTATTCTCAATTTATTCGGCAGGTTAAGGGTTAAGTAAGGGACGACGATGAATAAAGTTAACTTATATAGACAAAAACTGGGCCCACAAAACCCACTAATCTTGTGCGATCATGTCATTATTATAGTATAATGTAGAAACAAGCCCATTGGCCAGGACAAAATATGCTGCAAACGTTAATTATTAACTCATGTATAAAACAAAATTAGAAGATGTCGACAATGTTGTACTAATGATGTGTTTGTACAATTAACCTTTTGCACGCTAGCGGCAGATAAAATCACTTTTGCAAACAGCATAGAGCCAGATTCGACGTCACATAATGTGCCGTCTGATCAGGCTCTATGCTGTTTGCTATTCAGATAGTGGAGCTAAAATACTTGGCTGAATAGCAAACTACGCCGCGGCTGATCTGGATCTGTGTTGTTTGCAAATGTGACTTTTATTTACTCAGCAGGCAAAGGGTTAACTATAGGGCTAACTTCGAATGTGTTTCTCACAGAGATATTCTAAGGAGCGGATGATTAGAAAGTGTGATTCTTGTGTTGTATTTCCATTTTTCAATAATAAGTCAATAATGTTCTAAATAAAAGACGAGGACAGATATTAACAGGCGGTTGTGAACTATTTGACAATTACCTACTCATGGGCCGCCGTAGCTGAGTAGTTAAGATCCTTGACTTCAAATCACTTGCCCCTCACTTCTATAGGATCGAATTCAACTGTGGGTGTCGAATTATTTCATGTGAGGAAGCTGCTAGTATTCAGCTGGCTTGAGTAAAGTAGGTTGGTGGTTCTACTCGGGTACCCGTCCGTGCCTGAAATACTGCTTGGAGGGGCACCCGAGGTTTCTTTGGAGAGACGCTTATGACTTAAACTGTTGATCCGACTTTCAGCCCCTCAAAAACAACAACACCAAAATGACCCCTCCAATCATCAATAAACCATACATGATTGTTTAGTTTAACGTTATTTATTTTACAACCATTACGAAGCAAGTTTTAATAACTTATATTAATCACTTTCATTGGCACAGACGAAAGCATGTGGGAGGAAACCGGAGTACCCGGAGAAAACCCACCTGTCCAATCTGGCGACCATCGTACCATCTCACATACTTCCCGGTCCGAGGATCGAACCCGTGTTAGATTGGTGAGAAGCTAACATGGGATACATTATAGTTTAATATTGCAACACCTGGCGGTATTTTGTAGAAAGAGGATCTTGGCTCTCAGGGAAATACATTATTGTACCGGCTGGCTGGAAGCAAGCTATACCTGGCGCCACAAGAAAACTACGAGAGCTTCAAGAGACGAGTTAAAAAAATGAAAACATTTATCAGGTAATATAAAAAATTTAAAACAATATAACATATTTCTTCCAGTGATATAAATGTAAAAAGTAAAGCAATGAGTTTTATACTAATGTTTAATGCTTTGTGTCTATTGGATGATACTACAATCTAGTTATAGCGGGTGGCCAGTTTAGTGTTCTCTTATATCCCTCATCGATACTGTTCTATATAGTTACTGTTGTTATCTCACCTGAACCAAATACACTGCTCAATGCTCATATATCGTTGCTATATCACCTGAACCAAATGCAATGCTCATATATCGTTATCTCACCTGAACCAAATGCAATGCTCATATATCGTTGTTATCTCACCTGAACCAAATACACTGCTCATATATCATTATCTCACCTGAACCAAATGCAATGCTCATATATCGTTGTTATCTCACTTGAACCAAATACACTGCTCATATAGCGTTGTTATCTCACTTGAACCAAATGCAATGCTCATATATTGTTATCTCACCTGAACCAAATGCAATGCTCATATATCATTATCTCACCTGAACCAAATGCAATGCTCATATATCGTTGTTATCTCACCTGAACCAAATACACTGCTCATATATCGTTATCTCACCTGAACCAAATACACTGCTCATATATCATTATCTCACCTGAACCAAATGCAATGCTCATATATCGTTGTTATCTCACCTGAACCAAATACACTGCTCATATATCGTTATCTCACCTGAACCAAATACAATGCTCATATATCGTTGTTATCTCACCTGAACCAAATACACTGCTCATATATCGTTATCTCACCTGAACCAAATACAATGCCCATATATCGTTGTTATCTCACCTGAACCAAATACAATGCCCATATATCGTTGTTATCTCACTTGAACCAAATACACTGCTCATATATCGTTGTTATCTCACCTGAACCAAATGCAATGTCCATATATCGTTATCTCACCTGAACCAAATGCAATGCCCATATATCGTTGTTATCTCACCTGAACCAAATGCAATGTCCATATATCGTTATCTCACCTGAACCAAATACACTGCTCATATATCGTTGTTATCTCACCTGAACCAAATGCAATGCTCATATATCGTTGTTATCTCACCTGAACCAAATGCAATGCTCATATATCGTTGTTATCTCACCTGAACCAAATACAATGCTCATATATCGTTGTTATCTCACTTGAACCAAATACAATGCTCATATATCGTTGTTATCTCACCTGAACCAAATACAATGCCCATATATCGTTGTTATCTCACCTGAACCAAATACAATGCTCATATATCGTTGTTATCTCACTTGAACCAAATACAATGCTCATATATCGTTGTTATCTCACTTGAACCAAATACAATGCCCATATATCATTGTTATCTCACCTGAACCAAATACAATGCCCATATATCGTTGTTATCTCACTTGAACCAAATACACTGCTCATATATCGTTGTTATCTCACCTGAACCAAATGCAATGTCCATATATCGTTATCTCACCTGAACCAAATGCAATGCCCATATATCGTTGTTATCTCACCTGAACCAAATACACTGCTCATATATCGTTGTTATCTCACCTGAACCAAATGCAATGCCTATATATCGTTGTTATCTCACCTGAACCAAATGCAATGCTCATATATCGTTGTTATCTCACCTGAACCAAATGCAATGCTCATATATCGTTGTTATCTCACCTGAACCAAATACAATGCTCATATATCGTTGTTATCTCACTTGAACCAAATACAATGCTCATATATCGTTGTTATCTCACCTGAACCAAATACAATGCCCATATATCGTTGTTATCTCACCTGAACCAAATACAATGCTCATATATCGTTGTTATCTCACTTGAACCAAATACAATGCTCATATATCGTTGTTATCTCACTTGAACCAAATACAATGCTCATATATCGTTGTTATCTCACCTGAACCAAATACAATGTCCATATATCGTTGTTATCTCACCTGAACCAAATACAATGTCCATATATCGTTGTTATCTCACCTGAACCAAATACAATGCCCATATATCGTTGTTATCTCACATGAACCAAATACAATGCCCATATATCGTTGTTATCTCACCTGAACCAAATACAATGCCCATATATCGTTGTTATCTCACCTGAACCAAATACAATGCTCATATATCGTTGTTATCTCACTTGAACCAAATACAATGCTCATATATCGTTGTTATCTCACCTGAACCAAATGCAATGCTCATATATCGTTGTTATCTCACCTGAACCAAATACAATGCTCATATATCGTTGTTATCTCACCTGAACCAAATACACTGCTCATATATCGTTGTTTTCTCACCTGAACCAAATACAATGCTCATATATCGTTGTTATCTCACCTGAACCAAATACAATGCTCATATATCGTTGTTATCTCACCTGAACCAAATACAATGCTCATATATCGTTGTTATCTCACCTGAACCAAATACACTGCTCATATATCGTTGTTATCTCACCTGAACCAAATACAATGCTCATATATCGTTGTTATCTCACCTGAACCAAATGCAATGCTCATATATCATTGTTATCTCACCTGAACCAAATACAATGCTCATATATCGTTGTTATCTCACCTGAACCAAATCATGCTCATATATCGTTTTTGTGCAATGCTCATATATCGTTATCTCACCTGAACCAAATACACTGCTTATATATCGTTGTTATCTCACCTGAACCAAATGCAATGCTCATATATCATTGTTATCTCACCTGAACCAAATACAATGCTCATATATCGTTGTTATCTCACCTGAACCAAATACAATGCTCATATATCGTTGTTATCTCACCTGAACCAAATGCAATGCTCATATATCGTTATCTCACCTGAACCAAATGCAATGCTCATATATCGTTGTTATCTCACCTGAACCAAATACAATGTCCATATATCGTTGTTATCTCACCTGAACCAAATACAATGTCCATATATCGTTGTTATCTCACCTGAACCAAATACATGTTTGTTGTTTTACCTGAACCAAATACAATGTATGTCCATATATCGTTGTTATCTCACCTGAACCAAATACAATGTCCATATATCGTTGTTATCTCACCTGAACCAAATACAATGACCCTATATCGTTGTTATCTCACCTGAACCAAATACAATGTCCATATATCGTTGTTATCTCACCTGAACCAAATACACTGCTCATATATCGTTGTTATCTCACCTGAACCAAATACAATGCTCATATATCGTTATCTCACCTGAACCAAATGCAATGTCCATATATCGTTGTTATCTCACCTGAACCAAATACAATGTCCATATATCGTTGTTATCTCACCTGAACCAAATACAATGACCCTATATCGTTGTTATCTCACCTGAACCAAATACAATGTCCATATATCGTTGTTATCTCACCTGAACCAAATACACTGCTCATATATCGTTGTTATCTCACCTGAACCAAATACAATGCTCATATATCGTTATCTCACCTGAACCAAATACAATGTCCATATATCGTTGTTATCTCACCTGAACCAAATACACTGCTCATATATCGTTGTTATCTCACCTGAACCAAATACAATGTCCATATATCGTTGTTATCTCACCTGAACCAAATACAATGTCCATATATCGTTGTTATCTCACCTGAACCAAATACAATGACCCTATATCGTTGTTATCTCACCTGAACCAAATACAATGTCCATATATCGTTGTTATCTCACCTGAACCAAATACACTGCTCATATATCGTTGTTATCTCACCTGAACCAAATTCAATGCTCATATATCGTTATCTCACCTGAACCAAATGCAATGCTCATATATCGTTGTTATCTCACCTGAACCAAATGCAATGCTCATATATCGTTGTTATCTCACTTGAACCAAATACAATGCTCATATATCGTTGTTATCTCACCTGAACCAAATACCATCGTTGTGTCAGGTCGATAGTATATCTTTGAACGTAATGTGAGTGATTTACGATTGTTTTCTCTAGTGACAGTTATAGAGAGAAGTGTTACTGTATTCCTGTGGGTGGAGCAACAGTGACAGGGGTATTCGCTTTCATATCTCTCTTTGAAGAGCTCCTCCACCAGGTATGGACAAAAATAAGTATATTCCAGGGAAAAGTTAGTTTGATGTTATCTTATGCTGTTGTTATTGGTGTCCGCCCTCGTGGTCAAGATGTTACGGTCGCTGACTTTTATATCACTGTAACCTATCATCACTGATTATCACGGGTTCGAGCCCTACTCAGACCGTGTCTCATTTATATTAAAAATTTGGCAGTTTCTTACGGAGGTTGGTGCACCAAGTACTCGTTAACCGCTGGAGCCTGCCCAAGAAAGGTGTTGTTAGGTAAACTGCCCGCCGGCGATATAGCCCATAATGGTGCTGATGCAGTCGTAAAAGCCAAACAAACCAAACAAACAAAATGTTGTTATTCGGCTCTTACCACTCCTCTTACCCTCATAGAAGGTGCCATTACCACTATGACATACATTGACAATGTAGTAGCCAAACCAATGTTCATAATAAAGGCCAGGTTCTCATGTAGTCCCAGTAATATCTATGGAGGTGGGATTGATATGGCGACTACTTATCCACTGCATGATTGCTATATGGCTGTCATTTGTATGGAAATATAATATTATATTAACCTAAATCTCTATGAAGTCCCAGTAATATATATGGATGTGGGATAGATATGGCGACTACTTATCCACTGCATGATAGCTAAATGGCTGTCGTTTGTATGGAGATATAATAGTATATTAACCTAAATCTCATGTAGTCCCAGTAATATCTATGTAGGTGGGATAGATATGGCGACTACTTATCCACTGCATGATAGCTAAATGGCTGTCGTTTGTATGTAGATATAATAGTATATTAACCTAAATCTCATGTAGTCCCAGTAATATCTATGGAGGTGGGATAGATATGGCGACTACTTATCCACTGCATGATGGCTAAATGGCTGTCGTTTGTATGGAAATATAATAGTATATTAACCTAAATCTCATGTAGTCCCAGTAATATCTATGGAGGTGGGATAGATATGGCGACTACTTATCCACTGCATGATGGCTAAATGGCTGTCATTTGTATGGAGATATTATATACTGACTCGAAAAAGAAAGTGTGCACTTGGTTAGAGGGAAAATGTTATACTTATATATATAAGCAATAAATAGGCACATTTAGTATAAAAATGTGCAAAAATGTATTGGCTACACATGTTCTACTTTTAATTGAAATTTGATCATTATCAGAACACTGTTTTACGTGTGAATATAAGTATATAATTTCCCCTCTAACCAAGCGCACACTTTCTTTTTCGAGTCAGTATAGTATATTAACCTAAATCTCTATGAAGGAAAGACTTAAACAATTCGAGGTTATATAGAACCTCCCTAGAGTGTATATATGTGTGAGAGATAGAGAGGGAAGGAATCGTCGAGCTCGAGAGGTAGACAATCTGGTTCCCTTCTCTGTATAAGTAACTGGTACTCGGTTTATAGGTTCATCTGAATGGCTAATTTGAAGTGTATACGTGTTTTCTTACTTTGATACTAGTTTGTGCCTGTCGCATCGCGGTATATATATCGTTGGTACACACACATTCCATTGTGTATCAGCGAAGTAAAGGCAGCATGAGTGCATGGTTCCTTACTGCGGCGTATTTAATAACCATATGGATAGATATATAAAGTATTGTACAAAAGGTCACAAGCACACGTGTCCATCGTACATATATATATATATATATTACATATGACGAAAATAAACATTCAATACGTTGCTACCATAAACATATATATCAATTTAGCATGACGCATATGCCCAGTAATACGTTGCTACCACAAAGCCTACCAGTCATCCTATAACTACATAGACATATACATTCCTATAGTTCCATATTAACATCTTATCGGAACATACTAACAGTATATCCTTCCCACGAGCCTCATTGTTATTGTTATCTGTCACTGAATTTACATCAATGCATTTGACATTCGTTGAAAGAGAACACACACACAGGGCTTGTCACCTCGGACCAGAGGAAGAAGGTGCCTCATTGGGATGTCTCCAGAAGCAACATAGCAATCATAACCTACTTAGAGAAACCAGTCGCTTACATGCCTCGGCGGATGCGACTCTACATAAAACTACAGGAACGGAACCTCGCACACTTTGCTTAGTACTGGTTAACTACCAAGGCCTAGGTCGTGCAAAGGGTTTGGAAATAAATATATAGAGCATGCGCATGAGAATCTTCATTATATTGTAAAGTATGCACAAACAATTCTTCCTTCCTTTGTAGAGTTTGCTCAAGAGATTTAATATACTAGAATAGAGTATGCACAAACAATTCTTCCTTACTTTGTAGGGTTTGTTCGAGAGATTTAATATACTAGAATAGCGTATGCACAAACAATTCTTCCTTCCTTTGTAGGGTTTGTTCGAGAGATTTAATATACTAGAATAGAGTATGCACGAACAATTCTTCCTTCCTTTGTAGAGTTTGTTCGAGAGATTTAATATACTAGAATAGCGTATGCACAAACAATTCTTCCTTCCTTTGTAGGGTTTGTTCGAGAGATTTAATATACTAGAATAGAGTATGCACGAACAATTCTTCCTTCCTTTGTAGAGTTTGTTAGAGATATTTAATATACTAGAATAGAGTATGCACAAACAATTCTTCCTTCCTTTGTAGAGTTTGCATGAGAGATTTAATATACTAGAATAGCGTATGCACACACAATTCTTCCTTCCTTTGTAGAATTTGCATGAGAGATTTAATATACTAGAATAGCGTATGCACAAACAATTCTTCCTTCCTTTGTAGGGTTTGTTCGAGAGATTTAATATACTAGAATAGCGTATGCACGAACAATTCTTCCTTCCTTTGTTCGAGAGATTTAATATACTAGAATAGAGTATGCACAAACAATTCTTCTTTCCTTTGTAGGGTTTGTTCGAGAGATTTAATATACTAGAATAGAGTATGCACAAACAATTCTTCCTTCCTTTGTAGAGTTTGCATGAGAGATTTAATATACTAGAATAGAGTATGCACAAACAATTCTTCCTTCCTTTGTAGGGTTTGTTCGAGAGATTTAATATACTAGAATAGAGTATGCACAAACAATTCTTCCTTCCTTTGTAGGGTTTGTTCGAGAGATTTAATATACTAGAATAGAGTATGCACAAACAATTCTTCCTTCCTTTGTAGGGTTTGTTCGAGAGATTTAATATACTAGAATAGAGTATGCACAAACAATTCTTCTTTCCTTTGTAGAGTTTGTTCGAGAGATTTAATATACTAGAATAGAGTATGCACAAACAATTCTTCCTTCCTTTGTAGGGTTTGTTCGAGAGATTTAATATACTAGAATAGAGTATGCACGAACAATTCTTCCTTCCTTTGTAGGGTTTGTTCGAGAGATTTAATATACTAGAATAGAGTATGCACAAACAATTCTTCTTTCTTATGTAGGGTTTGCACGAGAGATTTGATGATATTGTAGTGACTGTAGCTACCGGTGGAACATCGCTGGGACTGGCTCTTGCTAACTTCCTCACTGGATCCAAACTCAGGTATTATTATTGCATTGTTCTCACCCGGTCTTCGTTGTGCTGGGGTTTGTTAGTATGTGATGAAAAAGACGTATCCTTTCCCATGACAAAGTAATGGATATAAGCATAAAATAACATACAGTAATATCTTTGCTTCCCGAATCATTTTCTTTGTATCAGGACACTTAGTAACCATTATTTTAACTATCTGGCAGCTCACTCACCGACTAGCCAGAGCACTCCATATAAGTATTATATACTAGTAACTAGATGACGGCTCATCGTCCGTCAGTGATGAAATAGACTTTGCTTTGTCGGTTCTATTTCAGGGTTCACTGATCAAATAGACTTTAGTGGTTTGTCGGTTCTATTTCAGGGTTCAGGCCCTCACGATTGCCTTTAGTGGTTTGTCGGTTCTATATAAGGGGTCATGCCATCACGATTGCCTTTAGTGGTTTGTCGGTTCTATTTCAGGGTTCAGGCCCTCACGATTGTCTTTAGTGGTTTGTCGGTTCTATATAAGGGGTCATGCCATCACGATTGCCTTTAGTGGTTTGTCAGTTCTATTTCAGGGTTCATGCCAACATGATTGCCTTTAGTGGTTTGTCGGTTCTATTTCAGGGTTCATGCCAACATGATTGTCTTTAGTGGTTTGTCGGTTCTATTTCAGGGTTCATGCCAACATGATTGTCTTTAGTGGTTTGTCGGTTCTATTTCAGGGTTCATGCCAACATGATTGTCTTTAGTGGTTTGTCGGTTCTATTTCAGGGTTCATGCCGTCACGATTGCCCTGCCTAAGGAAGAACTGTATGGTAATATGGACACATTGCTGCATGAACTGGGGTTGAATTCTGTAGTATCTGCTGATATTCTGGATATCATAGAAGGTTATGTCGGAGAGAGATATGGAACAGCAACTGAGCAAGGACTTGGTAGCCAACAAGTTATATTCCTGTTCAAACTGATTCTCACAATTTCTAAAGTTGCTCTCATATAATTGTGCTCTGACAATTTCTAAAGTTGCTGTCATACAATTGTGCTCTGACCATTTCTAAAGTTGATGACAATTTCTAAAGTTGCTGTCATACAATTGTGCTCTGACAATTTCTATAGTTGCTGTCATACAATTGTGCTCCGACAATTTCTAAAGTTGCTGAAATCCTTTTGCACTTTGAAAATGTCATGTATGTGTATATGGAGATCGTCCGGATTTATGTATGTTAGTTTATACAAATTTATTTGAGCTCGATTGCGAAACAAGTTCTTGCAACTTATATAAATCACTCTTGAGACCTCATTCCTGATGGAATCCATCGCCACGAGGGAGAGAGGAGGCAAGTGGAACTTAAAATGCCTTGCCTAAGGGCACAATCATAACGGCTCCAGCAGGGCTCGAACTCCGGACTTTTCACACCTGAAACGAACGCGCTATCACTGCGCTATCACGACTTCCACAATGTACGCGCGTTTTTGTGCATGTTAGAAATGTGACAGTAATGTTATTGTGATATGTAATTGTAAATTGTTATCCTCATTGTGAAAAGGTTGCAATGAAATATGATTTAGTTCTTGGTAATTCCGTTTCTCAGTAAGAAATCACAACAGCAATGACATTAATGTGTGTAGATCCACGTCACCCTTAGCATGTTTTATTAATATGTCTAAATTAATGTGTGTAGATCCACGTCACCCTTAGCATGTTTTATTAATATGTCTAAATTAATGTCGTATTCGATGCTGAAATTGACTTCTGACGTATATGTCTATACCGCTGTTAGGAGTCAGGGTCATTGCTTTTGGCTCTGTCTGTCTGTCTGTCTGTCTGTCTGTCTGTCTGTCTGTCTGTCTGTCTGTCTGTCTGTCTGTCTGTCTGTCTGTCTGTCTGTCTGTCTGTCTGTCTGTCTGTCTGTCTGTCTGTCTGTCTGTCTGTCTGTCTGTGTCTGTCTGTCTGTCTGTCTGTCTGTCTGTCTGTCTGTCTGTCTGTCTGTCTGTCTGTCTGTCTGTCTGTCTGTCTGTCTGTCTGTCTGTCTGTCTGTCTGTCTGTCTGTCTGTGCATGGACAGGATAACAAAAAAACATTGATGGATTTTGATACAATTCTGTGGATATATAGAGGGTATGTCTATATGGAAGTACAATCGAACCTGTGTTAGTGGTCATCTCCATTAAGCAGCCAACCTGTATTAAGCAGCCAGATTCTGAATCAATTGTTTTATTATATATTTTACCCCTATTAAGCAGTCACCTGTGCTAAGCAGCCACTTTCTGACTCCCTTGGCTGGCTGCTTAAGACAGGTTTGACTGTAATTCGATTTGGGGAGAAATCGGTCAAGGTGTGGGGTCAAGGGAGTCAGCGAAGTGTCCTCTCCCATTGACTGCTATAATAAACTATATTTGCATGTAGCTATAAAGCAAATCAAGATGAGACACATAGTGCCAATGGAACAGATATAGCAAACCTCATATACCCTTTCAAAGAAACAATACCCCGTGACCTTTAGGTTAATATGTCAAGGTCATATCAAGGTCATGTTAATATGTCATGATGTGAATATATATCACTGTACAAGCAAGCATTTGTTGTTGGGTCAAATACCAGCGTGGGGGTTTGCACCTCTCTAAGAGCTATAATGTATACCATGATGCGAATATATACCACTGTACAATTTGATATTGGGTCAAATACCAGCGTGGGGGTTTGCATCTCACCAAGTGTTATAATATATACCATGATGCGAATATATACCACTGTACAATTTGATATTGGGTCAAATACCAGCATGGGGGTTTGCATCTCTCCAAGAGCTATCCTCTGGTGGATCGATGTTTGCTACTGTTTCTCGAAATTTTAGATTTTTGGAGGATAATGCAATGATACAGCCAGAGACCCATTCCAGAGTCTCCTCTGGTTCTTTTATGTGCATGGTGTAAAGCACCGACATGAGATCTCGCTTTAACGTCCCACCTGAAAGACTGTTAATTTTATTAGGGTCAGATTACCAGTCCAGCGTGTTACCACTGGACTACATATTAATCTTTTGTTTCTAATTTAGTCTACCGTTTATATGATGCATTCTGTATGGATCCTTCTACCCATGGTTTGCTAATATATCCTACTTTTTCATTTGTAGAGTTTATAACAAGTGTAAGCTCTAAAACTGGGATATTGCTGGATCCCTATTACACGGGAAAGGGGGCAATGGGGATGGTGCAAGAACTAAATACTAACCCTTCAAGATTCAATGGCAAGAGAGTGCTGTTTATACACACAGGTACGTATAATAATTTAATGTTCTTGCCCATATACATATTTTTCTTTCTTTTTCGGATTTAATGTCGCACCGACATAATCGGTCATGTGGCGACTTTCCGGATTTTATTGGTGTAGGAAGACCCTGATTGCCTCTTCGAGCAGTATTTCAAGCAATGACGACACCCAGATAGAACCACCGACCTTCCGCAAGCCAGATGTATACTTCCTCACATGAAATAAGTCGACCCCATTGGATTCAAACCTAGAGCGGCGATGGGAAAGTGATTGGAAGTGAGAGACCGCATCCACTCGGCCGAGGAGGCCATTGTTTGGGTTAGTATAAGATAGATCTACACCAGCGTAAATGTCTGGAATATACATGACCCATACTACATGTCAAACACCACTGACATTTATAATTCATGTATATAACAGTGCACTATTGTTATTTTAGGTGGAATATTTGGATTGTTCAACGGAGAAATGGACAGAGTACTGGATGGTAATGGAGCAGTTACTAATGACACCACACCTTGGCCGGATGAATCAATATCTCCTGTGCGTAAATAACCAGCCACTAACGACGTCATCTTGTCTGGATGAAACAATATCTCCAATGCATCACTAACCAGCCACTAATGACGTCATCTTGTCTGGATGAAGCAATATCTCCTGTGTGTCACTAACCAGCCACTAACGACGTCATCTTCTGGGTGAATCAATATCTCCTATGTGTCACTAACCAGCCACTAACGACGTCATCTTGTCTGGATGAAGCAATATCTTCTGTGAATCACTAACCAGCCGCTAATGACGTCATCTTGTCTGGATGAATCAATATCTCCTGTGCATCACTAACCAGCCACTAACGACGTCATCTTGTCTGGATGAAGCAATATCTTCTGTGCATCACTAACCAGCCACTAACGACGTCATCTTGTCTGGATGAAGCAATATCTTCTGTGAATCACTAACCAGCCGCTAATGACGTCATCTTGTCTGGATGAATCAATATCTCCTGTGAATCACTAACCAGCCGCTATTGACGTCATCTTGTCTGGATGAATCAATATCTCCTGTGCATCACTAACCAGCCACTAACGACGTCATATTGTCTGGATGAATCAATATCTCCTGTGCATCACTAACCAGCCACTAACGACGTCATCTTGTCTGGATGAAGCAATATCTTCTGTGCATCACTAACTAGCCACTAACGACGTCATCTTGTCTGGATGAATCAATATCTCCTGTGCATCACTAACCAGCCACTAACGACGTCATCTTGTCTGGATGAATCAATATCTCCTGTGCATCACTAACCAGCCACTAACGACGTCATCTTGTCTGGATGAAGCAATATCTCCCATGCATCACTAACTAGCCACTAATGACGTCATCTTGTCTGGATGAATCAATATCTCCTGTGCATCACTAACCAGCCACTAACGACGTCATCTTGTCTGGATGAAGCAATATCTCCCATGCATCACTAACTAGCCACTAATGACGTCATCTTGTCTGGATGAATCAATATCTCCTGTGCATCACTAACCAGCCACTAACGACGTCATCTTGTCTGGATGAAGCAATATCTCCCATGCATCACTAACTAGCCACTAATGACGTCATCTTGTCTGGATGAATCAATATCTCCTGTGCATCACTAACCAGCCACTAACGACGTCATCTTGTCTGGATGAAGCAATATCTCCCATGCATCACTAACTAGCCACTAATGACGTCATCTTGTCTGGATGAATCAATATCTCCTGTGCATCACTAACCAGCCACTAACGACGTCATCTTGTCTGGATGAAACAATATCTTCTGTGCATCACTAACCAGCCACTAACGACATCATCTTGTCTGGATGAAACAATATCTTCTGTGCATCACTAACCAGCCACTAATGACGTATTGGTCACGTGGACACGAACGAACGTAGAGAAAATAACGAGAGAGAATAAAAACCGATAATAAAACGGATTTATGAACTTTAATAATAAGTTTTCTCGTTAAATGAAGTCCTTAGTATTTTTATATTGTTATTATTATAATCTAAATGTGGAAGTCGTGATAGCGCAGGGGTAGCCCTTTCGCTTCGGGTGCGAGTTCGAGCCCTGATAGAGCCGTTACGATTGTGCTCTTATGCAAGGCATTTAGTTTCCACGTTGCCTCTTCTCTCATTCGTGACGACGGATTACATCAGGAATGAGGTCTTGATAGTGATTAATATAAGTTGAAGCAACATGTTTCGCAATCGAGCTAATATAAATATGTATAAACTATAATGACGATGACATGAAGGCAATGACAGTTCAAGTGTACGTGCATCTGTGAAGGATCAGCATAAGACATCATTGGTTTGTATCGATATTGCAGACACTAAATATTCCATAAGTATTTCAACCCCTAAATGTGAATTTGATCTTGAATCTAAGTCCTGAGATGGATATGCGATACTGTCCTGTCATTGATGAGAAGTATCGACCAAATTCCGTAAATCCCTCGTTTAGAAGATATTGAATAAACTTATGATAATAAAGACCATCTGATGTTTAACCTCCATGTGTGTCTTTGATCTTGATGTTCGGGACATGTGACTTATACGCGACACGTCATCTCATTGAGTTGCAAGATACAAACCAAATCCATTGAGCATATATATCTGTGTGACCTTGACATAGATGAAGGACATCTGGGAGGAGTTGCACATGGGAGTTGTTGCGCATGGGAGTTGCATTGTCTCAGAATGGTTAATACTACAGTAGTGTATCAACAACAAACGCTTTTGAAATGTTGCATCTCTGTGTGCTGACCATTTAACCTTTAACATGTGTGACATTTACCTTGAAGATAAGTATATATAATAGAAGTGTTTGTCGCATTTCAATAACCATGGTCATTCGTTCTAATTATACTCGGGGGGGGGGGGCATTTCCTTTTTTGAACAGTAGTAAGAAAAACTCCATGTGTACTAGATCCGCAACCAGTGACTGTTAATCTATCAATAGTGAGCTCCTATCACGCTCCATAAATGCAACTTGATGACATATGAAGTAAATGTACATACAAAGTCATCACGACAACCGTAATGTATAGAAAACATACAAATCAGCATTGTAGCGCTTTTATTGTCAAGTACCATGCAAATGAATGTCAACCAATTACATGTCCTGTAGTTGACGACGCTAACGATGATGTTGATGGCACAACAGTTGATGAAGGCACGGTGACTGGTGTTGATAAAGAAACTGATGCCGTCGAATGTGATAATACCTTTCTTGTGGTCTTTGAAATAGGAACACCAGATGTCGATGACGGGGTATTGTGTTGAGTTGATTTCCCTGGAACATTGTTGTTGTTCCCGAACATTGTCAAAGGATCAAGATGTTGATGACCAGTTCCGGACGTCCCTGGCTGAAACGCTCCAGCATTTTGCATCAGCTTTGCCATGATACCAATTGGGTCGAAGGCGCTTTGAATATGCTGAGTTTGTGCAGAATACTGCACTGACTGTTTAGAACCTGTTGTAGAAATATGTGTACTTGTAATAGCTGTGTTTCCAGCCTTATTCTGGTCGTACTTTAGATTTGAACGAACACCCTTGTCGAGTTGTGGATTAGCCGCAAACATGTTTATTGGTGACAAGGCTTGTTGCATAGAAGGTTTGTTCAGTTTGTCCGGATCAAAGGCCGACGTGGCCGCCATTAATGTGGCTTTATCCAATCCCGGATTGCGAGCAAGCATGTCCATCGGATCTAGATGTAAATGCACTTGGTTGTACTTGTTCGGATCATAAACAGCTTGGTTCACTGAATCTGGGTTGAACGCAGCTATAAAGGCGGAAGTATACGCCCCAGTATTCCCGTTGTTATTTCCTGAGACGACGCCCAATAAATAGCCAATCATGCTATTAGTATGGTTGGCATTGTTACCGTTTCCTTGCTCTTCGAAAGGTTTTTGAATAGCCAACTGGTTAACTATATTTGGGTCAAAATCGGTCATGTATCCAGCGCCTCCATCCATGCCCATGTTACCCATTCCAAATCCATCAGACCCAAAACGAGTATTTACCGCATTCGGATCGAAGCTGCCATATCCACCAATATTTGCAGCGGAATGGTTGAACAAATCGCCACTCTGGGAAAACCCGTTTCCTTGTATACCAAGGACGTTACTGAACTCTTGATTCACTGTGTTTTGATTGAATCCATTACTAGTGAAGCCTGTGCCGAATCCGACCATATAGGTTGAATAATTACTCGCTGCACCACCAAATGTACCTGTCATCATACTTGGATTAAAGGCGGCAATATTTTGCGCAGATTTAGCATTAGTGTCATTAGCTATATCTCCCGCATTTACACCTAGTAGCTGATCAATATTTAAGTTCATTGTCGCACCTCCTCTTCCGAATGTGTTTGGGCTATATTCATTATGAAGGTCTTGTTTCCCTTGATATTGAGAGTTAAGAGTACCCGTATATCCTGTATAAGACGGTGCAAGTTGTCCCGGAACAAAATTGGTTTGCCCTTGAATAGCGTTAACTGTATTCGGATCAAATCCATAATTAGCACTACTTGAAGAAATGTCTGGATTTTCACTTGGTGTAGGCGGTGCAGAACTGTTTGACAAATCGACCAGGTTAGCACCTGATAGCAATTCCGCTGTTGTTGATGATGGCATGTGGGGTGGTTGTGTTGTAGCAGGATATGTCAGATCTGTAGATAAATAATTTCTTTTCTGTTGATGGACAGGAACAATAGTCTCTATATCCCTAGTTTGAATCCATGACTTTGCATTAGGGTTGTATACATTCTGTGCAGCGTTCAGCTTGTTTGGATTGAATGCCTCATTTCCTGTTGGCAAAAGCACGTGTCGCAGATATTCTGGTGGCGAAGCTATGTGTGCAACTCCGGCACCAAATTGCTGGCCAATTATTTCCAGTTGGTAACCTTGTCCGGGGAATAAACTCCCGGGTACAAAATTATAGCTGTGTGGTGGCATGCGTGTCGTGATTGGAATTGCTTGTGGTCTCGTAGTCGCGTGGACAGTTTCACTGTTATGTATGGTATGTTTATCACTATTTGGTTGCATATCCATAGGATGTGATTGTGACGATGGATGTTGTAATTTAGATCCAGATATAGGCACTGGACCCAAATGTTGCTGTTGCATATTTCTATGGCTTTCCATTAAGACTTCATTAACAGCATTCGCATTGAAAGGCTGCGGTTGTGCATCATTATACGCGCCGCTAAATCTATAATCATGTTGTTCTTGACCGTAGGGAGTGCCCGTGGCTACAGAGTGTGCGGGTTGCGCTTGGTACAATCTATTAACAGTGTCCTGCATGTATTGTTCATTTATGGCGTTAGCGTCAAAAGCAACTTGTAGATGAATGTTATTTGGATTAGATCCTGTCTGGGTAACATAGCTGCTAAACGCGGAATTGGGACGAAACAAATGCTGTTCACCGATTGCTTTATTCGGATCAAAAGCGCTTGCCGCTATGTTTTCACGGTATTGCGGTTGCGCTCCGCCAAAAGCATTAACAGAATTTGAATCAAATATACCAATGGCCGAGTTTTCCATCTGCGGCTTTTGTGTAACACTAAGTAGTTGTGGTTGCCATGTATCGGTCGGCACATTGTTCTTGTTTTGTTCTGGAGTTCCCATGTCCGCCACTAAATCTGTCCGTTTTGGCAGCCGTCCGTCAAGTAACCCTGCACTATCGGCTATATTCGAAACTACATAAGGGGACTCTGTTGTTACATATTGCCGACTTCCTAACTTGTTCATCGTAAACTTGGAGGAACTAATCTCTGTATTAGGACTTTCAGGTGTCATCGGATTAGGTTTCCGGGTAGTTGTTTCCATTAGCCCATAAGGATTGTTGTTCCGGCTACCAGAAATTTGCATGTTGTAAAAGCCTTGATGGGTTGGTGGATTTTTACCCACAATTTCGGTGTTGCCTTGGAACAAAGGAATATGAATGTTTGAAAAATGCTCGTTATTGGTGAATTTTCCTAGCGCAGCTCTCCAGTTGTAATTACCATAAACGTTATCTAGAAGTTTCTCAAGCGGATTGTGTATGGTCGTTGGTTTTGCAGCAGCTATTTCTTGCAGATGTTCTATTGTCGTTCTGTTTATGTTTGGGGCAACATCTCTAAACGTAGGTTCAAACGGATTTACATCTTGAAATCCTAAATCGGTATTGGAAAAGAATGAAGATTCCTCCTCAGAGAGTGTGCGTACTGGTACTCCCGGTAGTGGTATTGCTGCGCATCCTGAAAACATGTAAGAATACGTGTCTTAACAATAATGTAAAGTGAAACTCTTTTTGCAAATTTTAACAAATCACGACATACAAATTGGATGGAGGGAGTAAACCGAAGTAATGCCGCCTCCGTGGTCCAGTAGTTAAGGTCGCTGACTTGTACCACTGTAATCTATCATCACGGATGGTCACGGGTCACGTGTTTTACGTTTATTTATCGTCGCTATCGGTTGCCCATATGAGCGACGCCTCCTGAAGAGATTAGTCATTTTAGATTTTTGGAGGATAGTGCAATGATACAGACAGAGACCCATTCCAGAGTATCCTCTGGTTCTTTTGCGTGCACGGTGTAAAGCACCGACACGAGACCTCGGTTTAACGTCCCATCTGAAAGACTGTTAATTTTATTAGGGTCAGGCGGGGGATCGAACCTGCGATCCCTGGATTACCAGTCCAGCGTGTTACCACTGGACTACAGATCCGTCTGTAACACGGGTCACGGTTTCGAGCCTCGCTCTTTATATGAAAATGTTGGCAGTTTCTTATGCCGGTTGGTGCACTAAGTACTGGTTAACCACTGGAGCCTACCCAGGAAAGATGTTTGTTAGGTAAACTGCCCGTCGCTCATATGGGCAACCGGTAGCAAAGTAAAATAAACGTAAAAACATAAATAAAAACAAACCGACGTAATCAATAGTAGAAGATAAATTCAGACAAGAATTATTCATATACATGTACTTGCATTTGTGCTTTATGGCATACTATTTACGGGTGGGCAGAGTTGAAGATTATAAGTTAAAGTAGTATTGGTAATAAAATATTAATATGATTTCATGTATCTCCCGTTGTCGAGCGGTTACGGTCGTTGACTTCAAATTGCATGCTCCTCAAAGCTGTAGGTTCGAATCCTTCTAAGTGTATTGACTTCTATGTGTTGAACACAAGGATACTTACATTGCAATAATTTGAGGTCCCACAAAAGTTAAACTAACCTTTCAACACAAGAACCACAGCAGCTACTAATCCGACTTGTAACATTTTTTGCTATTTATTTTGTTTACCAAAAAATGTGTATTTTCAGTTTTTGTTAACAAATCAGAAGTCAACTTTTCGCAATGTCACTGATGGCTACTTCAATTAAATGATTACGTGAACATGGGAATGTGTTAATATTGCTATAAATATTCAAATGATTTATTCCATATAGAAATCGAAGTGGAAATGAAACACCTTTGGTACAGGTGCACGGTATCATAAACTATATCGAACATATCAATTAATTATGTCATACATTATCATTTAACACGATTACACAAAGACGAATGGTCGATTACAATATACCGAAGAGACCCTGGACTGGATCTCTGTCTGTATTATTGCAATATCCTCCAAACATCTAAGATGAATAATCTCTACAGGAGGCGTCGCTCATATGGGCAACCGGTAGCGACGATAAATAAACGTAAAACACGCACGGCTACATGCTCCGTAGTGCGATGCTTGGCACGCTACTTTCTTACCAATGAAACCTTGGTTCGATCCTTTAATCGGGAAGTATGTGAGACGGCACGGTGGTTGCCATTAGATGGACATGTGAGTTATCTCCGTTTACGCAGGCCTCCCACACGAATTACAAAGTATGTGAGACGGTACGGTGGTTGCCATTAGATGGACATGTGAGTTATCTCCGTTTACGCAGGCCTCCCACACGAATTACCAAGTATGTGAGACGGTACGGTGGTTGCCATTAGATGGACATGTGAGTTATCTCCGTTTACTCAGGCCTCCCACACGAATTACAAGCATACGCTGACATCCGCGCCACCGATAGTGAGTGATGCATATAATTAGTTAAAGCATGTTTCGCAATCATTGTCAAATAAATAAAATGTATACCTTACTACATTCATATTCATGTAATATACATACATATACACGAACTTTTATCAAAATCCATCAACAGCATTTTGAGTTATCCTGTGTTAAAGTATGGTAAATATCGTAGAGATGTAAACCCACGTGCTGGGTGGGATACAATTCCTAAAATGACACCAGGATTATGACAATGGTTTAATTGTTAGTTGTAATGAGAGAGAGGGTAAATCAAAGGGGGCCCCAGGGGTGGGGTCGATGGGTCAGAAAATTTGAACCCCATCATTTCCCATTAGTTAGGCATAATATCAACCCATTAAGCCAAACAAAATTAATAAATGTTGGCATTCATGACTAGTGATGTGCATCAGTTTCAAAATCCATAATCGATTAATCGGAATAATCGGACGGGTAAACCGATTAGATAATTGATTATTAATCGGGCAATTGATATAAATCAAAATCATTCCATCTAATTTGTGAGTTTAACAATCTATTTAGTACTAATAAATTACTTACAAGTTACTAGTTTCGACAAATTAGTTACTCAGTTACATCTGAGTACTAGACTTTAAGTTAGTAGACTGCCACCTGATATAAAATTAGTTTTTAAGTTAGTAGAGGACAGAACGCTTAGTGACATACTAGTGAAAAGTCTAGTACTAGATACAGTTAGAATTGTTGTTGCAAACGTGCAATGCTAATAAAATACAGCCAATAGTAAATCGTGGTTTTATTTGAGGTATAAACAAACATAAAAGTAAGAGACAAAAATAAAGACTCGTCGATTATAATCGATTACACATTTTCACAATCGATGTCAATGCCGGCGAACGATTGTCGGCGACTTAGCGATAATCAGTTTATCACTATTCATGACACTTCATACCACACCATAGACAAGCATTCTACATGTATATACATACAATATTTCATCAAAATCTACCACATTATTTTGAGTTATCCTAAGTTAATGTATTATAGCTATCGGAGAGATGTAATCCATCGTGCTGGTAATTGACACGTGGACAAATGCTCGATATTACAGCGGTATACTGGGGATGTGAATGGACACAGACACCCGTGACCCAATGCCTTGATCTATTTCTCCCACAATATAGCACGTCCTCCTATAGAGACAAGTACTCTATATCCATGCAAAATCTCATCAAAATCCATCAATAACTTTTTGAGTTATCCTATACACACAGACACACACACACATACAGTCGCAGCCCAAAACAAAACCGCCTGTCTCTATAGGCAGGTGTTAATAATGGTGTAGGCGAGTTTAAAGTTGATTTATTTTACAACGATTGCGAAGCAAGTTTTAACAACTTATATCAATCAATCTCGTTGTCGCGGATGGAAGCATATATGTGGTCATTCGTGTGGGAGGAAACCGGAGTACCCGGAGAAAACCCACCTGTTCGATCTGGCGACCAACGTACCATCTCACATACTTCCCGGTCCAAGGATCGAACCCGGGTTGCATTGGTGAGAAGCGAATAACAGAGAGTAAACCAATAACACATGCAAGGTTCGATATGATTGTGCCTGGTTCTGCTCTCGTATTAAGTAGATATTAAATATATGTCTTTATTTATAGAGGGTGGTCTAATTAGTGCTGAACTAATCTTCCTTATGGCTCTCTTAAATTTCTTAAAACTATAGCATTAATGCACATACACAATAATTATTACCAAAGTACACAGTTACGCCATGCAATATACATGTATAATGTTGTACAATGTAACTTAAACAAATCAGGTAATGCTATTGAAATACAAAACGACATATATGCATATTGAATGGCAATCATTATATATAAATTATAACTGTCTAGTGTATACCGATTAAAAAGTGGTTGTATCCATATTTTACATTGTGTCTTGAACATATTTAAAGATCTGGACGTCTTAATTTCCAATGGTATACAATTCCATATCTTTGGACCAGAGTATTCTAAAGATTTCTTGTACATTTCACATCTAGGTCTTGGAATATAGAGATCAATATTTGAAGCATATCTCAATGTCATATCTGAAGTAACTGTATTGAGATGTCTTAATTGAAAATGTTCATTCAAATAATTCAGTACAATAGTATTTTTTATTTTTTATATTATATGGGATTAGTCATGGACTGTATCTATCTGAGCGCAATGCTGTTGGTCGTACACTTTTACAAGGGATGAATAAACACTTGGTTAGTTTTGGTATGACTATTGTTGTTATTTTCGTTGTTTATCTCCTAGACATTGCTACACCTGATCGACCTGCAACATGGCCTGTTATAGTGATAACAACGATACTTGTAACAGGTGACAGATTAACAGAAATATATCCAAAAGCAACATCTATGCTATAATCTACTATCTGATCTGCGTATTAATGTAAGATATGACGGTATTGTCTGCAGCACACGCTGCTTGGAAGCCAGCCAGTGCCATATTAACCTTTGAGTTTATGTGGGCCCCTCGGCACCCCTCTCCCCCGTTCGCTCTCTCCTTTCCTACAATTGATTACAATAAAATAACAAATGAAGTACATGCAATTAGGGTAGCAACGAAACCACCCTCTCTCTCTCGTCCACTCTCTCCTTTCCTACAATTGATGACAATAAAATAACAAATGAAGTACATGCAATTAGGGTAGCAACGAAACCACCCTCTCTCTCTCGTCCACTCTCTCCTTTCCTACAATTGATGACAATAATGATATTACAAATGAAGTACATGTCCGTGGCGATGCCAGTTCTAACCTGTCCGTGACGATGCCAGTTCTAAATATGTCCGTGGCGATGCCGGTTCTAAACCTGTCCGTGGCGATGCCGGTTCTAACCTGTCCGTGGCGATGCCGGCTCTAAACCTGTCCGTGGCGATGCCGGTTCTAACTTGTCCGTGGCGATGCCAGTTCTAAACCTATCCGTGGCGATGCCTGTTCTAAACTTGCCCGTGGCGAATCTGGTTCTAGCCTGTCTGTGGCGATGCCTGTTCTAAACTTGCCCGTGGCGAATCTGGTTCTAGCCTGTCCGTTGCGATGCCGGTTCTAAACATGTCCGTTGCGATGCCGGTTCTAAACATGTCCGTGGCGATGCCGGTTCTAAACCTGTCCGTGGCGATGCCGGTTCTAAACATGTCCGTGGCGATGCCGGTTCTAACCTGTCCGTGGCGATGCCGGTTCTAAACCTGTCCGTGGCGATGCCGGTTCTAACCTGTCCGTGGCGATGCCGGCTCTAAACCTGTCCGTGGCGATGCCGGTTCTAACTTGTCCGTGGCGATGCCAGTTCTAAACCTATCCGTGGCGATGCCTGTTCTAAACTTGCCCGTGGCGAATCTGGTTCTAGCCTGTCCGTGGCGATGCCTGTTCTAAACTTGCCCGTGGCGAATCTGGTTCTAGCCTGTCCGTTGCGATGCCGGTTCTAAACCTGTCCGTGGCGATGCCGGTTCTAAACATGTCCGTGGCGATGCCGGTTCTAAACCTGTCCGTGGCGATGCCGGTTCTAAACATGTCCGTGGCGATGCCGGTTCTAAACCTGTCCGTGGCGATGCCGGTTCTAAACATGTCCGTGGCGATGCCGGTTCTAACCTGTCCGTGGCGATGCCGGTTCTAAACCTGTCCGTGGCGATGCTGGTTCTAACCTATCCGTGGCGATGCCGGCTCTAAACCTGTCCGTGGCGATGCCGGTTCTAACTTGTCCGTGGCGATGCCAGTTCTAAACCTGTCCGTGGCGATGTCGGTTCTAACATGTCCGTGGCGATGTCGGTTCTAACCTGTCCATGGCGATGTCGGTTCTAAACCTGTCCGTGGCAATGCCGGTTTTAAACATGTCCGTGGTGATGCATGTTCTAAACCTGTGCATGGCGATGATGCATCGAAATAGATCAGTGGCGATATGGGTTACGGTTTAAGTATGTGAAGTACGTGTCAATATTGACGTAAACATACTGGGATACAAAACTGGATTCTCAGGATAATTTACATCCTAGTGTCTACACATCTATTTTAGTTCGATTACGAAACAAGTCTACAACATTAGTTAAAATCACTCTCGACCCCTCATTCCTGATCAAATCCATCAGCATGAGGGAGGTATAGGTAAGGTATGTTTTTATTTCATCAAATACAAACAAACATTATAACATATGAAGTAAGTCAAAAATGACCCATGATCAAATATGGTATAATAGTACAGTGTATTTCGGCGGTGGTACGTACAACTTAATAATAATAATACTGTGTACGCTGGAACTTTTAAACCTGAAAATATATTACATTTTTCAAGAATACGTTAATTGACAAATATTTACGTTAGGGGGGATGGGCAATATGGAATGAAGTGTAGTGTCTTACTACAAGGGTGCTTTCATACTGTACATGTAAAATAAACTGCTTCATTTCTTATTCTAGTACCATTTATTACCTTTAAGATTGTACTAGCATACATAATTATGGTTGCTATGGCAACCCATTTTACTTTACTTTGCACGAACCGATGACTTCAATATATATGTGATAAGATACACACCAACTACAGACTTTTCAAGTGTACTGATGGGTTTTCAAGCAATTTATCTCAGCATTGGTTTTGACCTCATTTGATCAGACATAGAGTCACATATATCGACTTAATTAAAGCGACACTACAACGCGAATGTCTGCAGCATGTAATTTGCTGTAATCCCCCCCCCCAAATATTTGCCTCAAAAACTGAGTATTTCAATAAATAAACAAACGTCGTATACGCGGTTTGTTGACATAATAAAATAATGTAAAATTTATAGGGTCGACATTCATGCGAAACACAAGCCGTTATCCTGAATAACACGAGATATAGTACATATTTACCGTGATCTCACAGTTGTGCCTAATCTTAGTTAAATTATCTCTAAACGAAAGTATCGCATGTTTAGTTATTGACTCCAATGACAAGCAACGCCAATTCAGGAGCGTGGATGTCCGTTATAAATATGAAATACTTCTGTCACTTTTGAAATATTGTATACCACAAAAACACTGTTTATTGATTCAATATTAGTGTTCGAATGTATTCAGAAGAATTTATTTTATTTCCTTTTTGCGATGTACTGTCGCTTTAAGTGATCCAAAACGAGGCTGTACAAGCCCGTATGATGCATGGTTTCCGAATGATATATTTCCTGTTTGATTGAGTCTTTAGTTGTAAAGATAGTTAGTAATAATTATAGCTAGATATGTGATATAACACTCTCAAACATAGTACACACGTAATGTAATGCGCATTTAAATTTATAAATATGACATATATTAGTGTTAACAGTGAGTTGACAGTACTTTACTCGGACATTGTGATACTAGATCTTGACTTTAGTATAGGTCTTAGCAGTGGATGCAGTTGTACCACGGACACTTCATTTCTCGTGTTCCCAGTGCTAGATCTACTCCGTATAGACAGTCCGATATTTCTTTTCAGCGATCCTGTCGCGAATGTAATGTGACTGCCCATTTTCCACAGAGCTCTACGAAATCTTGGGTCCAAGAAACCATAAAGAATAGGGTTGATAACACTGTTGATAAAATAAAGGCGTAGGAAAAATATCCAAGCAGTTTGTTGAGAGGCGGTGAGTTCTGTCAGAAAGTTGTTTGCATCTGCCATGAGCACAATTAGACAAAAGTACAACATAGTAGTTCCGACGAAAACAGCTGTTAGAATGAACATTATTAGCGTTTTTCGACGAAGACGAGTTCCCGTACGACCTGCGAGACTTGCTATAGTAGATCGTCGTCGATGATACATTGTAGTCTGTCTCATTTTCTGCGTCGTTGGGCTCACGGGACTTTTAGGGACCCTGCGTAATACAAGGCCAGGTACTTGTAACGAATTTCTTTCGCCTGGTTCTGAAAGCACCTCTATTGATACTGTAAGCTTCTTTCTAGCAGCCGATGATTCTTCAGGTTCTTCACGATTGTTCCTTAATGGAACCATTTCCAATTGTTCAACAGTAGCATTTGCACTCGCATCGTCTTCAGTAAGTTCATTTAGGTTGTCATCAGTAACGTCGCCGTGGCTATCTGACAGATTCACAGATGAACGAATATCAAAGTCTTCAGAGTCCGATAATCCAGACTCAATGTCTGCAGGAAACCGGAACACGTTCCCAAGAGCCTCGTTCTCGTTATCGTTTCCGGTGATCTCCACCCCACTATCATCTGCTCTTGGAGTAACCACAGTAATCTCGGTAGTCCTGACTAAAGGTCCAGCAGGAATACAGAACAGCTTAATTGCAATTAGAACGTACAGTACAATCGTTGATAACATTACAACACAATTTACACCAGCATACAAAATAGCCACATGAAGCTGCGGCCAGATCGTGTCTTTGAATGCATCATCCTTTTCGCACATACGAACAGTAATGTTGATTCCTTCGTGTGTAGTTTGGTATGTGTGTATTCCCCAAAATACTGCGTCACTCGACGCAGGAATGGCGGAAAGGAATAACACAAGTACAGTTAACTTTATGGCACATTTCGGCTGAATCTGCTTGCTGTGTGGTTTGCAAACCTTCCGGAATCTGTCAATCGCAATCAGCAAAAGAGTTGAAGCCGATGAAGACACTGTAAACACATTCAAGAACGATTTAATCTTGCATAGAACGGCACTTTCGAACATAAACCAGTGCAGTAGCGTGTATATTTCCATTGGCATCAGTATCATACAGCTGGTTAGATCAAGTCCCGCCAACACGAGGACAAAATATTTAAAATTGCAAGTCGGGTATTTACGCTTGTAAACAAAAATGACAACACCGTTTCCAGTAACTCCTAAGATGGAAAATAGTCCGATGAAAATGATAACTGGTAACGATGTTAATGTCCTCTCATCTGCGTGTGTACTGAGCAACATGGTCAGTGTCACAGGTTTTATAATATTAAAACATTTAATAAAGCACACATAAATTATAATAACACTCATTCAGCAAATGTAACAGGATGATCTGCGTCATTCCTAGGCAATCATTGATCTAAAATACGAGTAACTACCGGTATGTTTATACACATTAATAACGCATAAACACATTTCACTTTAATACAATGCAGGCTCAGTCTAGTGGAACATATTTGAAAAACGGAAATATTATTTAACATATAGGCCTATGCTTTGTAGATGATGTCTGCGAGGTAATGGAATTTGAATGATTTATTTATTGAATTAATTAGTCATAATGGCATGCTACAGAGTAATGACATACAGGTTAATGTTTACACATTTATTTTAACTCCATTGCGAACATTAGTTTAAAGACTCGGGAAATAGAGATGTCGTTCTTGATGTAATACATTACCACGAGGGAGAGGGAAGAGGTAATGTTCAAGCATCGTGGTTCTGGTGGAGGCTCGATCTCACAATGCCGCAGTTACTAAGCCGAAACTCTATCCATGTCACCATTGAAACGGTATTGTCATTTTTGTTTTCATTCGTAACATTTGTGTACCAAAGTGGAGAGACGTTTTTGTTTATTTGAAGTGTAGAAAGTTCAATGATTGATTAGATGGAGGAAGGAAGTAATTCTGAATGATATTGTGGATTAAACTATTACGAGGAGAGTTCAATGAGGCATGCTGGATTTTACGAGGGGCGTTCAATAAGGCGCGATAGACAATACGAGGGGCGTTCAATAAGTCATGCTGGACATTACGAGGGGCGTTCAATAAGGCATGCTATACATTACGAGGGGCGTTCAATAAGGCATGCTATACATTACGAGGGGCGTTCAATAAGGCATGCTATACATTACGAGGGGCGTTCAATAAGGCATGCTATACATTACGAGGGGCGTTCAATAAGGCATGCTAGACATTACGAGGGGCGTTCAATAAGGCATGCTAGACATTACGAGGGCGTTCATAGGCAGTCATACGAGGGGCGTTCAATAAGGCATGCTATACATTACGAGGGGCGTTCAATAAGGCATGCTAGACATTACGAGGGGCGTTCAATAAGGCATGCTAGACATTACGAGGGGCGTTCAATAAGGCATGCTATACATTACGAGGGGCGTTCAATAAGGCATGCTAGACATTACAAGGGGCTTCAATAAGGCATGCTAGACATTACGAGGGGTGTTCAATAAGGCATGCTAGACATTATGAGGGGTGTTCAATAAGGCATGCTAGACATTACGAGGGGTGTTCAATAAGGCATGCTAGACATTAAGAGGGGCGTTCAATAAGGCATGCTAGACATTACAAGGGGTGTTCAATAAGGCATGCTAGACATTACGAGGGGTGTTCAATAAGGCATGCTAGACATTATGAGGGGCGTTCAATAAGGCATGCTAGACATTACAAGGGGTGTTCAATAAGTCATGCCAGACATTACGAGGGGCGTTCAATAAGGCATACTAGACATTACAAGGGGTGTTCAAAAAGTCATGCCAGACATTACGAGGGGCGTTCAATAAGGCATGCTAGACACTACGAGGGGCGTTCAATAAGGCATGCTAGACATTAGGAGGGGCGTTCAATAAGGCATTATATACATTACAAGGGGTGTTCAATAAGGCATGCTAGACATTAAGAGGGGTGTGCAATAAGGCATGCTAGACACTACGAGGGGCGTTCAATAAGGCATGCTAGACATTAAGAGGGGTGTTCAATAAGGCATGCTAGACATTAAGAGAGGTGTTCAATAAGGCATGCTAGACATTAAGAGGGGTGTTCAATAAGGCATGCTAGACATTAAGAGGGGTGTTCAATAAGGCATGCTAGACATTAAGAGGGGTGTTCAATAAGGCATGCTAGACATTAAGAGGGGCGTTCAATAAGGCATGCTAGACATTAGAGGGGTGTTCAATAAGGCATGCTAGACATTAAGAGGGGCGTTCAATAAGGCATGCTAGACATTACGAGGGGCGTTCAATAAGGCATGTTATACATTACGAGGGGCGTTCAATAAGGCATGCTAGACATTAAGAGGGGTGTTCAATAAGGTATGCTAGACATTAAGAGGGGTGTTCAATAAGGCATGCTAGACATTAAGAGGGGTGTTCAATAAGGCATGCTAGACATTAAGAGGGGTGTTCAATAAGGCATGCTAGACATTAAGAGGGGTGTTCAATAAATCATGCTAGACATTAAGAGGGGTGTTCAATAAGGCATGCTAGACATTAAGAGGGGTGTTCAATAAGGCATGCTAGACATGCGCTCGTTTCTCACCAATGCAACCCTGGTTCGATCCTCGGATCGGGAAGTATGCGAGATGGTACGGTGGTCGCCAGATCGGACAGGTGGGTTTTCTCCGGGTACTCCGGTTTCCTCCCACACGAATGACCACATTTACGCTTTCATCCGCGCCAACGAGAGTGATTAATATAAGTTGTTGAAACTTGCTTCGCAATCGTTTTAAAATACAAATAAAAAAGTTAAAAAAAGAAGAAACCCAATCCGTTGGTTAAGTATGTATTTATAATAACGAGTATGCTTGATACATTCATATATTCATGTATTTAAAGTATTTAAACTATACTTTTTATTATTATTATTCCAATGGGTCCTGGCCAACCAACACTCCCACTGTAATGGACACTGTGGCCACCGTGTTGGGCCGGGCACTTAAATCAGTCCACATTGCCTCTTCTCACCCCCTCGTGACAATGTATTCCACCAGGAATGAGGTGGCGAGCACTATTAATTCAATGTTATAAAAACTTGTTTCGCAATCGAGTCGAGTTAAAGTAATTTGTATAGCCATTTGTATCGAGCTTTAATACAACTGTACATAAGAACTTGTATTCATCAGTCCTGACTGTTAAGCCTGTTAGGTGGAAGTCGTGATAGCGCCGTGGTAGCGCCGTGGTAGAGCGTTCCCTTCAGGTGAGAAATTCCCGGAGTTCGAGCCCGGCCGGAACCGTTACGATTGTGCACCTAGACAAGTCCGCGTTGTCTATTCTCTCTCTCCCGTGACGATGGATTCCACCAGGAATGAGGTTTCGAGAGTGATTAATATAAGTTGTAAGAACTTGTTTCGCAGTTGAACTAAAATAAATCACTAGGGATGAGATTAGTTTAGTGTACATGTATACACATTTATTTGAGCTCGATTGCGAAACAAGATCGTCCAACTTATATTAATCACTCTCGAGACCTCATTCCTGATGGAATCCATCGCCACGAGGGAGAAAGATGATGCGACATGGAATTTAAACGCCATGCCTAAGGGCACAATCGTAACGGCTCCAGTGGGGCTCGAACTTCGGGCCTTTCGCACCTGAAGCGAACGCACTAGCACTGCGCTATCACGACTTACACAAGGGATGATGATGATGTGTATGAATGATTAACTCCCCTCGTATGAATTATGAACATCCCTCGTATGAATTGTGAACATCCCTCTTTACGAATTGTGAACACCCCTCGTATGAATTGTGAACACCCCTCGTATGAATTGTGAACTCCCCTCGTATGACTTGTGAACTCCCCTCGTATGACTTGTGAACACCCCTCGTATGAATTGTGAACACCCCTCGTATGAATGGTTAACTCCCCTCGTATGAATTGTGAACACCCCTCGTATGAATTAATTGTGAACATCCCTCGTATGAATTGTGAACACCCCTCGTATGAATTGTGAACTCCCCTCGTATGACTTGTGAACTCCCCTCGTATGACTTGTGAACACCCCTGTATGAATTGTGAACACCCCTCGTATGAATGGTTAACTCCCCTCGTATGAATTGTGAACACCCCTCGTATGAATTGTGAACATCCCTCGTATGAATTGTGAACACCCTCGTATGAATTGTGAACACCCCTCGTTATGAATTGTGAACACCCCTCGCATGAATTATAAACACCCCTCGTATGAATTGTGAACACCCCTCGTATGAATTGTGAACACCCCTCGTATGAATTGTGAACACCTCTCGTATGAATTGTGAACACCCCTCGTATGACGTGTGAGCATCCCTCGTATGACTTGTGAGCATCCCTCGTATGAATTGTGAGCATCCCTCGTATGACGTGTGAGCATCCCTCGTATGACTTGTGAGCATCCCTCGTATGACTTGTGAGCATCCCTCGCATGACGTGTGAGCATCCCTCGTATGACTTGTGAGCATCCCTCGTATGACTTGTGAGCATCCCTCGTATGACGTGTGAGCATCCCTCGTATGACTTGTGAGCATCCCTCGTATGACTTGTGAGCATCCCTCGTATGACGTGTGAGCATCCCTCGTATGACTTGTGAGCATCCCTCGTATGACTTGTGAGCATCCCTCGTATGACGTGTGAGCATCCCTCGTATGACTTGTGAGCATCCCTCGTATGACTTGTGAGCATCCCTCGTATGACGTGTGAGCATCCCTCGTATGACTTGTGAGCATCCCTCGTATGAATTGTGAGCATCCCTCGTATGAATTGTGAACATCCCTCGTATGAATTGTGAACACCCCTCGTTATGAATTGTGAACACCCCTCGCATGAATTATGAACACCCCTCGTATGAATTGTGAACACCCCTCGTATGAATTGTGAACACCCCTCGTATGAATTGTGAACACCTCTCGTATGAATTGTGAACACCCCTCGTATGACGTGTGAGCATCCCTCGTATGACTTGTGAGCATCCCTCGTATGAATTGTGAGCATCCCTCGTATGAGGTGTGAGCATCCCTCGTATGACTTGTGAGCATCCCTCGTATGACTTGTGAGCATCCCTCGTATGAATTGTGAGCATCCCTCGTATGACGTGTGAGCATCCCTCGTATGACTTGTGAGCATCCCTCGTATGACTTGTGAGCATCCCTCGTATGACGTGTGAGCATCCCTCGTATGACTTGTGAGCTCCTCGTATGACTTGTGATCCCTCGTATGACGTGTGAGCATCCCTCGTATGACTTGTGAGCATCCCTCGTATGACTTGTGAGCATCCCTCGTATGATGTGTGAGCATCCTCGTATGACGTGTGGCATCCCTCGTATGACTTGTGAGCATCCCTCGTATGATTTGTGAGCATCCCTCGTATGAATTGTGAGCATCCCTCGTATGACTTGTGAGCATCCCTCGTATGACTTGTGAGCATCCCTCGTATGACTTGTGAGCATCCCTCGTATGACTTGTGAGCATCCCTCGTATGACTTGTGAGCATCCCTCGTATGACTTGTGAGCATCCCTCGTATGACTTGTGAGCATCCCTCGTATGACTTGTGAGCATCCCTCGTATGACTTGTGAGCATCCCTCGTATGACGTGTGAGCATCCCTCGTATGACTTGTGAGCATCCCTCGTATGACTTGTGAGCATCCCTCGTATGACGTGTGAGCATCCCTCGTATGACTTGTGAGCATCCCTCGTATGACGTGTGAGCATCCCTCGTATGACTTGTGAGCATCCCTCGTATGACTTGTGAGCATCCCTCGTATGACGTGTGAGCATCCCTCGTATGACTTGTGAGCATCCCTCGTATGACGTGTGAGCATCCCTCGTATGACTTGTGAACACCCCTCGTATGAATTGTGAACATCCCTCGTATGAATTGTGAACACCCCTCGTATGAATTGTGAACACCCCTCGTATGAATTGTGAGCATCCCTCGTATGAATTGTGAACATCCCTCGTATGAATTATGAACACCCCTCGTTATGAATTGTGAACACCCCTCGCATGAATTATAAACACCCCTCGTATGAATTGTGAACACCCCTCGTATGAATTGTGAACACCCCTCGTATGAATTGTGAACACCTCTCGTATGAATTGTGAACACCCCTCGTATGACGTGTGAGCATCCCTCGTATGACTTGTGAGCATCCCTCGTATGAATTGTGAGCATCCCTCGTATGACGTGTGAGCATCCCTCGTATGACTTGTGAGCATCCCTCGTATGACTTGTAAGCATCCCTCGCATGACGTGTGAGCATCCCTCGTATGACTTGTGAGCATTCCTCGTATGACTTGTGAGCATCCCTCGTATGACGTGTGAGCATCCCTCGTATGACTTGTGAGCATCCCTCGTATGACTTGTGAGCATCCCTCGTATGACGTGTGAGCATCCCTCGTATGACTTGTGAGCATCCCTCGTATGACGTGTGAGCATCCCTCGTATGACTTGTGAGCATCCCTCGTATGACTTGTGAGCATCCCTCGTATGACGTGTGAGCATCCCTCGTATGACTTGTGAGCATCCCTCGTATGAATTGTGAGCATCCCTCGTATGAATTGTGAACATCCCTCGTATGAATTGTGAACACCCCTCGTTATGAATTGTGAACACCCCTCATATGAATTGTGAACATCCCTCGTATGAATTGTGAACACCCCTCGTATGAATTGTGAACACCTCTCGTATGAATTGTGAACACCCCTCGTATGACGTGTGAGCATCCCTCGTATGACTTGTGAGCATCCCTCGTATGAATTGTGAGCATCCCTCGTATGACGTGTGAGCATCCCTCGTATGACTTGTGAGCATCCCTCGTATGACTTGTGAGCATCCCTCGTATGACGTGTGAGCATCCCTCGTATGACTTGTGAGCATCCCTCGTATGACTTGTGAGCATCCCTCGTATGACGTGTGAGCATCCTCGTATGACTTGTGAGCATCCCTCGTATGACTTGTGAGCATCCCTCGTATGAATTGTGAGCATCCCTCGTATGACTTGTGAGCATCCCTCGTATGACTTGTGAGCATCCCTCGTATGACTTGTGAGCATCCCTCATATGACGTGTGAGCATCCCTCGTATGACTTGTGAGCATCCCTCGTATGACTTGTGAGCATTCCTCGTATGACGTGTGAGCATCCCTCGTATGACTTGTGAGCATCCCTCGTATGACTTGTGAGCATCCCTCGTATGACGTGTGAGCATCCCTCGTATGACTTGTGAGCATCCCTCGTATGACTTGTGAGCATCCCTCGTATGACGTGTGAGCATCCCTCGTATGACTTGTGAGCATCCCTCGTATGACGTGTGAGCATCCCTCGTATGACTTGTGAGCATCCCTCGTATGACTTGTGAGCATCCCTCGTATGACGTGTGAGCATCCCTCGTATGACTTGTGAGCATCCCTCGTATGACGTGTGAGCATCCCTCGTATGACTTGTGAGCATCCCTCGTATGACTTGTGAGCATCCCTCGTATGACGTGTGAGCATCCCTCGTATGACTTGTGAGCATCCCTCGTATGACGTGTGAGCATCCCTCGTATGACTTGTGAGCATCCCTCGCATGACGTGTGAGCATCCCTCGTATGACTTGTGAGCATTCCTCGTATGACTTGTGAGCATCCCTCGTATGACGTGTGAGCATCCCTCGTATGAATTGTGAACACCCCTCGTTATGAATTGTGAACACCCCTCGCATGAATTATGAACACCCCTCGTATGAATTGTGAACATCCCTCGTATGAATTGTGAACACCCCTCGTATGAATTGTGAACACCTCTCGTATGAATTGTGAACACCCCTCGTATGACGTGTGAGCATCCCTCGTATGACTTGTGAGCATCCCTCGTATGAATTGTGAGCATCCCTCGTATGACGTGTGAGCATCCCTCGTATGACTTGTGAGCATCCCTCGTATGACTTGTGAGCATCCCTCGTATGACGTGTGAGCATCCCTCGTATGACTTGTGAGCATCCCTCGTATGACTTGTGAGCATCCCTCGTATGACGTGTGAGCATCCCTCGTATGACTTGTGAGCATCCCTCGTATGACTTGTGAGCATCCCTCGTATGAATTGTGAGCATCCCTCGTATGACTTGTGAGCATCCCTCGTATGACTTGTGAGCATCCCTCGTATGACTTGTGAGCATCCCTCGTATGACGTGTGAGCATCCCTCGTATGACTTGTGAGCATCCCTCGTATGACTTGTGAGCATCCCTCGTATGACGTGTGAGCATCCCTCGTATGACTTGTGAGCATCCCTCGTATGACTTGTGAGCATCCCTCGTATGACGTGTGAGCATCCCTCGTATGACTTGTGAGCATCCCTCGTATGACTTGTGGTTGTTGGTGTGGTTGTTGTTGTGAGCATCCCTCGTATGACGTGTGAGCATCCCTCGTATGACTTGTGAGCATCCCTCGTATGACTTGTGAGCATCCCTCGTATGACGTGTGAGCATCCCTCGTATGACTTGTGAGCATCCCTCGTATGACGTGTGAGCATCCCTCGTATGACTTGTAAACACCCCTCGTATGAATTGTGAACAACCCTCGTATGAATTGTGAACACCCCTCGTATGAATTGTGAACACCCCTCGTATGAATTGTGAACATCCCTCGTATGAATTGTGAACACCCCTCGTTATGAATTGTGAACACCCCTCGTATGACTTGTGAGCATCCCTCGTATGACGTGTGAGCACCCCTCGTATGACTTGTGAGCATCCCTCGTATGACTTGTGAGCATCCCTCGTATGACGTGTGAGCATCCCTCGTATGGCGTGTGAGCATCCCTCGTATGGATTGCAATGGGCATAGCCGGTTTATAATCTTATATATATTGGGTATAGAGTGAGCATTGTCAAGTGTATACTAGTTAATTGATTTCATACAGGTCATGTATATTCTTATAATTATATACATAATGGTGCGCAATATTAGCTAGCTAATTAAGTTGATAACACACGTGAAACCTTCGCTGTGTAGTGGATACGGTATCCGCCTTGAAACTGAGAACTTGTGAGTTCGAACCCAGTCAGAACCACAGTGGTGGAGCTGCCCTCCCTTAAGCAACACCTCTTAGCTCCACACATTGTATCGTCTATCTCCCTCGTGGTCGTGGCTTCCATCAGCAATAAGTTCTCTAACGCGATTAAAGCGAAATTACATCTCAAAAGCAAAATAAATGCATGTTCCCCGTTTAACTCTTTCAGCGCCGAATAATTCAGAGCATGTGCAAACAACATAGATCCAGATCAGCCGCGGCGTAACGCCGCGTCTGATCAGGATCTATGTTGTTTGCTATTCGGGCAGGTGCTTCAGCTCCACTGTCGGAAGAGCAATCAGCATACATTCTCATCAGACGGCACGTTCTGTTCTATCTGATCGGGTTCTCTGCTTTTTGCAAAGTCTCTTTTATGTGACATTGGCGGTGGAAGAGTTAAATGAAGCTAAATATACTTACGAAATGATTGAACGCTATCATTGACCAATAACCAATAACCAATAACAGTGTTGTTGTTGTCTACAAACTCTCGACAGTGAACATATGATTTCATGTAACTGTCATCCATGTACAAACGTGAGTGGTATAATTATGACTATATGATTATATGAGTAACATGCAGATGTATATACTATACAGGATATTAGCTGTGGGAGAGAAAGGGAGAGAGGGAGAGGGAGAGGGAGGGGAAAGGGAGAGGGGGATATAGAGTAATAGGGACAGGGAGTGGGATAAGGAGAGAGGGATATATATAGGGAGAGGGAAAGGGATAGGAGGAGGGAGAGGGAAAGGGATAGGGAAAGGGGAGGGGAAGGGAAAAGGAGAGGGATCTGGAAAGGGAGAGGGAGATGGAGAGAGAGGGAGAGGGAAAAGTGGGAGGGGAAGGGGAAGGAGAGGGAAGGGGAGAGGGAAAGGGAGAGGGGCGCGAGGGAGAGAGAGATCCATCCCGTTTGCTTTTCTTTAAGTGTATGTTTTGTATAATATACATATATGCAAAATGAATCGAAGCATACACTATTATTAAACTGCTACATAGCCTGTGAACAGGCGTTATGCGTTGCCTTGCCCGTGAACTTGTTGACCATATTATAGATATAAACGGTCGATCTAGGTATCTTTAATGGCAGCCTGCATACTTACTTATCACAGTTACTAAGCATGAAAGTAGATATACTGATGATGGAAAGTAGATATACTGATGATGGAAAGTAGATATACTGATGATGGAAAGTAGATATACTGATGATGGAAAAACGATATACTGATGATGGAATGTAGATATACTGATGATGGAAAGTAGATATACTAATGATGGAAATAAGATATACTGATGATGGAAAGTAGATATACTGATGATGGAAAGTAGATATACTGATGATGGAAAGAAGATATACTGATGATGGAAGGTAGATATACTGATGATGGAAAGTAGATATACTGATGATGGAAAGTAGATATACTGATGATGGTAAGTAGATATACTGATGATGGAAAGACGATATACTGATGATGGAAGGTAGATATACTGATGATGGTAAGTAGATATACTGATGATGGAAAGTAGATATACTGATGATGGAAGGTAGATATACTGATGATGGAATGTAGATATACTGATGATGGAATGTAGATATACTGATGATGGAAGGTAGATATACTGATGATGGAAAGTAGATATACTGATGATGGAAAGTAGATATACTGATGATGGAAGGTAGATATACTGATGATGGAAAGTAGATATACTGATGATGGAAGGTAGATATACTGATGATGGAAGGTAGATATACTGATGATGGAAAGTAGATATACTGATGATGGAAAGTAGATATACTGATGATGGAAGGTAGATATACTGATGATGGAATGTAGATATACTGATGATGGAAGGTAGATATACTGATGATGGAATGTAGATATACTGATGATGGAATGTAGATATACTGATGATGGAAGGTAGATATACTGATGATGGAATGTAGATATACTGATGATGGAAAAACGATATACTGATGATGGAAAGACGATATACTGATGATGGAAAGTAGATATACTGATGATGGAAAGTAGATATACTGATGATGGAAGGTAGATATACTGATGATGGAATGTAGATATACTGATGATGGAAGGTAGATATACTGATGATGGAAGGTAGATATACTGATGATGGAATGTAGATATACTGATGATGGAAGGTAGATATACTGATGATGGAATGTAGATATACTGATGATGGAAAAACGATATACTGATGATGGAAAGACGATATACTGATGATGGAAAGTAGATATACTGATGATGGAAAGTAGATATACTGATGATGGATAGTAGATATACTGATGATGGTAAGTAGATATACTGATGATGGAAAGTAGATATACTGATGATGGATAGTAGATATACTGATGATGGTAAGTAGATATACTGATGATGGAAAGTAGATATACTGATGATGGAAGGTAGATATACTGATGATGGAATGTAGATATACTGATGATGGAAAAACGATATACTTATGATGGAAAGACGATATACTGATGATGGAAAGTAGATATACTGATGATGGAAAGTAGATATACTGATGATGGAAAGTAGATATACTGATGATGGAAAAACGATATACTGATGATGGAAAGTAGATATACTGATGATGGAAAAACGATATACTGATGATGGAATGTAGATATACTGATGATGGAATGTAGATATACTGATGATGGAAAGACGATATACTGATGATAGAAAGACGATATACTGATGATGGATAGTAGATATACTGATGATGGAAAGTAGATATACTGATGATGGAAAGTAGATATACTGATGATGGATAGTAGATATACTGATGATGGAAAGACGATATACTGATGATGGAAAGTAGATATACTGATGATGGAATGTAGATATACTGATGATGGAAAGTGGATATACTGATGATGGAAAGTAGATATACTGATGATGGATAGTAGATATACTGATGATGGAAAGAAGACATACTGATGATGGAAAGAAGATATACTGATGATGGAAAGACGATATACTGATGATGGAAAGAAGATATACTGATGATGGAAAGTAGATATACTGATGATGGAAAGTAGATATATTGATGATGGAAAGTAGATATGCTGATGATGGTAAGTAGATATACTGATGATGGAAAGTAGATATACTGATGATGGAAAGTAGATATACTGATGATGGAAAGACGATATACTGATGATGGAATGTAGATATACTGATGATGGAAAGAAGATATACTGATGATGGAAAGACGATATACTGATGATAGAATGTAGATATACTGATGATGGAAAGTAGATATACTGATGATGAAAAGTAGATATACTGATGATGGAAATACGATATACTGATGATGGAAAGACGATATACTGATGATGGAATGTAGATATACTGATGATGGAAAGTAGATATACTGATGATGAAAAGTAGATATACTGATGATGGAAATACGATATACTGATGATGGAAAGAAGATATACTGATGATGGAAAGACGATATACTGATGATGGAAAGTAGATATATTGATGATGGAAAGTAGATATATTGATGATGGAAAGACGATATACTGATGATGGAAAGACGATATACTGATGATGGAAAGTAGATATACTGATGATAGAAAGCAGATATACTGATGATGGAAAGAAGATATACTGATGATGGAAAGTAGATATACTGATGATGGAAAGTAGATATACTGATGATGGAAAGTAGATATACTGATGATGGAAGGTAGATATACTGATGATGGAAAGACGATATGCTGATGGTGGAAAGTAGATATATTGATGATGGAAAGACGATATACTGATGATGGAAAGTAGATATACTGATGATGGAAAGACGATATGCTGATGATGGAAGGTAGATATACTGATGATGGAAAGTAAATATACTGATGATGGAAAGACGATATACTGATGATGGAAAGACGATATACTGACGATGGAAAGACGATATACTGATGATGGAAAGACGATATACTGACGATGGAAAGTAGATATACTGATGATGGAAAGTAGATATACTGATGATGGATAGTAGATATACTGATGATGGTAAGTAGATATAATGATGATGGAAAGTAGATATACTGATGATGGAAGGTAGATATACTGATGATGGAATGTAGATATACTGATGATGGAAAAACGATATACTGATGATGGAAAGACGATATACTGATGATGGAAAGTAGATATACTGATGATGGAAAGTAGATATACTGATGATGGAAAGTAGATATACTGATGATGGAAAAACGATATACTGATGATGGAAAGTAGATATACTGATGATGGAAAGACGATATACTGATGATGGAAAGTAGATATACTGATGATGGAAAAACGATATACTGATGATGGAATGTAGATATACTGATGATGGAATGTAGATATACTGATGATAGAAAGACGATATACTGATGATAGAAAGACGATATACTGATGATGGATAGTAGATATACTGATGATGGAAAGTAGATATACTGATGATGGAAAGAAGATATACTGATGATGGAAAGTAGATATACTGATGATGGAAAGTAGATATACTGATGATGGAAAGTAGATATACTGATGATGGAAAGACGATATACTGATGATAGAAAGACGATATACTGATGATGGAAGGTAGATATACTGATGATGGAAAGAAGATATACTGATGATGGAAAGTAGATATACTGATGATGGAAAGTAGATATACTGATGATGGAAAGTAGATATACTGATGATGGAAAGTAGATATACTGATGATGGAAAGACGATATACTGATGATGGAAAGAAGATATACTGATGATGGAAAGTAGATATACTGATGATGGAAAGTCGATATACTGATGATGGAAAGTAGATATACTGATGATGGAAAGTAGATATACTGATGATGGAAAGTAGATATACTGATGATGGAAAGTAGATATACTGATGATGGAAAGTAGATATACTGATGATGGAAAGTAGATATACTGATGATGGAAAGTAGATATACTGATGATGGAAAGTAGATATACTGATGATGGAAAGACGATATACTGATGATGGAAAGTAGATATACTGATGATGGAAAGAAGATATACTGATGATGGAAAGACGATATACTGATGATGGAAAGTAGATATACTGATGATGGAAAGAAGATATACTGATGATGGAAAGTAGATATACTGATGATGGAAAGTAGATATACTGATGATGGAAAGACGATATACTGATGATGGAAAGTAGATATACTGATGATGGAAAGTAGATATACTGATGATGGAAAGACGATATACTGATGATGGAAAGTAGATATACTGATGATGGAAAGTGGATATACTGATGATGGAAAGAAGATATACCGATGATGGAAAGTAGATATACTGATGATGGAAAGTATATATACTGATGATGCAGATGCTATTGATAAGAATAATGATAGCGACGGTGACGATGGTGTTCATGATGATACAACAATAATGACGATAATACAATTGAAGATGATGTATCCAGAAATAGGAAAGTGCATTCGTCGATCTTAAGCTAATCATAATTTAATGCTCACTTGCAAAGCACTTTGCTTAATAATCTAAACAGATATCGATCTAGCCGTACACGATCGCTTCAAAAGGCCAAACGGGATTGAGAGTTAGTTTATTATCGAGTGTTTATACGTTTATTTATCGTCGCTACCGGTTCCCCATATGAGCGACGCCTCCTGAAGAGATTAGTTATTTTAGATTTTGGAGGATAGTGCATGATACAGACAGAGACCCATTCCAGAGTCTCCTCTGGTTCTTTTACGTGCACGGTGTAAAGCACCGACACGAGACCTCGGTTTAACGTCCCATCTGAAAGACTGTTAATTTTATTAGGGTCAGACGGGGGATCGAACCTGCGATCCCTGGATTACCAGTCCAGCGTGTTACCACTGGACTACATATCCGTCTGTTATCGAGCATGACTTTATTATTTATAAATTTGAAATTATGACCCACAGTAACCCTGGGTTACAGTATAGCATTTATCTAGTCTGATTATGGGGTACATACTTATATAAGATACTGTTCAATAGCAAATTAGCCAGTTCCGCAGACAGTTTCCAAAGCGCTACAATATATTAATCAAATTGAAAAGAGAATTGAAACCATCAAAGATGTACATGCACCTTCTGGCTTGGCTAAGTTTGGGATTAGTTGGAATTTATTCCGGCGAATGGCATAAATACAGACTACGAAGAGATTGTAAAATAAAATCTGAAAAGGAATTTGTAGAAATATCTTCTTGCGAGACATTAATGTCTTGCGTGTCCCGATGTCAACATGGGAATGGATGCATCAGTGCACCTTGGTCATCCGGAACAAAGTCCTGCCTTTTGTCCAAGAAGGAAACAATGCATGAAACAACGCTTGGCTACAACCGAAACTACGAGTATGCGGATGGATGGGTATGTGCATCAATAATGATATATCCAGGTATGTTTGTTTTTATTGTTTGGCAATATTAAACTGAGACATTTGCATATTCCGTGAACATACTTCGTTAATAATCGGATTTCCGAAGTAAAATATCAGCTTTCGATTATGGTACACTTATGTAATTGATTCAAATATTAACGGTAAAAACCTAACGTATGTCCTGGTCGTAGTTCACGGAAACTTACGAAGGCTTTGGCGGAGATTAATGAGTCTCAGTTTAATGTTGCCAAGTAATAACTAAGCTCATTGTTATGAATACAGAGATATATTAACTATTTACCTAATACAGTGTGGCTAAAATGATATAAGATAGGCCTTAATGGTAAGATCCTAAGGATAATACGTGCAATGTATCAATCCGTTAAATCGTGTCTAAAGCTTAACTGTAACACATACACAGACTTCTTCGATATCTCAATCGGACTACGCCAAGGGGAAATCATTTCGCCAATAATGTGGGCTTTGTTCGTGGAAGACCTTGAATTATACTTACAGGATACGATTAATAGTGGCATTGATATTAAGGACATATGTTTGATTTTATTATTATTCGCGGATGACATGGTTCTGATTGACTTAACACCAGTTGACCTGTAAAATACATTAAATAATCTAAGTATGTATTGTGACAAATGGGGCCTTGAAGTTAATGTTTTAAAGTCGAATATAATGGTGTTCCGTAAACGGGGTGGTCTAAAGAGAGGAAAGCAATGGTTTTATCGGGGAGATGCCGTCGAGGTGGTCAATGACTTTAACTACGTTGGTGTTACACTTAACTATATCGGTAATTTTAATTTTAATTCACAAAAACTCCATGGCAAAGGCCTAAAAGCTATGACCATACTAACAGCTAATCTACGTAAACACGAGACAAAACCAAAAACCGCTCTCCAGCTCTTCGATGCCCTAGTATCATCCATTTTACATTACGGAAGTGAAATATGGGGATTTTCAAAAGCCAAATATATAGAGACATTGCACCTGAAATTCTGCAAGTTCTTGGTGTTAAGCAATCAACTAGTAATGTAGCTGTATATTATGAACTTGGAAGATACCCATTGGATATAAATTATGTAGATATATAAAAGTTGTAAAATATTGGTTAAAAATAGTTACAACTGAACATATAATTATTAAGTCGATGATACAGACGTGACTAGACGATTTAGTAACTGGCAAAGAGAATTGGTTGTTCAGAGTTAGGGAATTGCTAAGTAAATGTGGCTTTTTGTATATATGGGAAAACCCACATGTCATCAACCATACACAGTTTATTTCTGAATTTAAACAAAGGATTATAGATGATTTTCTTCTGCAGACTTCACAAGCTGATCTTCGAATAAATAAGGTACTTATATTATATAAAAATGTAAAGATTAATTTTGGTTACGAATCGTACTTAGATATAATACTAAGCAGAAAATTAAGAATTGCATTTACAAAATCGAGGCTATCAGCGCACAACTTACGGATTGAAACTGGCAGATATGGTAGAAACCGTATTGATCAAAACGAAAGGTTATGTTTATTGTGTAATACAAACAACATGGAAGATGAGTTTCATTTCATGTTTAAATGTCAGGTGTATAGTACATTAAGAAATAAATATATTAAACGTTTATATTCTAATCGACCAAGTATGTTCAAATCATTGCAAATATTTCAATGTAACAATTCCCTATAGCTGGTTTACTTTAGTAAATATATTCATGAAGCTTTATCCCTTCGTAATTCACTTGTTTAGGATATATGAGTTACCAGTTGAATACTCCCTACACTCTTAATACAGTCATGATCATGTTTTACATATTCTAATATCCATCATGACATTGTCATTATTTTTCCATGTATGTCCATAATCATTACATCATTTGTCCATCCTCATCATGATTGCATTTATCATAATATTGTACTATATATATATATATTATTGTAAATATGTTTAAATGTTACAGACGAGAAAGTGTAAAGATTAAGTCTTAATAAAGCATTCTTCTTCTTCCTATGTTTAAAAGGAGATCACGTGACCAGTTCGTTCAAAACTGGATCACATCAGTAAACACAATGTCGAAACTTGATTATTATTGTAAATTTAAGCCTACATTCTGTTATGAAGATTATATTGATCAAACGTCTGTCTAGTGATAGTTTATGTCAATGTTTTACATGTTTCAGATTAACATTCCATTAATTAGAAATTGAATTTGGAAGATGTAATGGGTATTTATAGAAACAATAGATTATGTAAGTTATGGAATCAAAATGTAATGGAATCAGAATACCATTTTATGTTATGTTGTGAAAACAACAGAGATATAAGATTGAAATAGTTGGGCTACATAGCATGGCAATCAATGAATACATTTATATCTATCATGTCATGCAAAAATAAGTAGCTATATCATTACGTAGTAATACCCTGTCAATTACTACTGTTTCTTAAATGTATTTCATCTGTTATATATGTATATCTGTAACATGTTTGTGATGTCTTTGTCATATTTCTATCGTTGTAAATGGCCAAAGGCAATATAGTTGCTGATTATGCCAATAAATTTAAAACTTGAAACTTGTTATATACTTTTAGACTGGTCTAGTTTTGAAACCGTTTGTCACAGATTGAAATATTGGCTTAGTATTCACGACTTGTAGAATAAATTAAACCATCGAATACTGTACCGTAATCGTATAGTAAAACATCCAACAAGTCCAAGTTATAACACAAGTAGTTATTTATCATTAAATTGTCACGATGTGCCTAAGCACAATACGATTGTGGAGCCGCTACGAGTGTGCCCTTAGGCAAGACATTTAAATTCCACGTTGCCTCTTCTCTCTCCCTTGTGGCGATGGATTCCATCAGGAATGAGGTCTTGAGAGTGATTTATATAAGTTGAAATAACTTGTTTCGCAATCGAGCTAAAATAAATTTGTATAAACTAAGCACAATACGGCGCTTTCAAAATCCCAGTTCGTCTCTCAAAATCTTAATTTATCCCATCTTTTATAGAGAAGCAAGCTTGGCGATGCATTCCATAACATGTCAAGCTAACAGATGTTCAAGTAAACATGTATCGTATAACTGTCACTCAATATATCAATTCGGATAATGTTTTGGTGCAAACACATGCTTGTACGGAAATAACATGTTAATATTTTGGAATTGTACTGTTTAAACTGAAACATCAGAGTACATTTCAGAGACATGTGTGGGCAAACCTTTAATATGCTGATCAGGCATATATGTAAGGGATGTCCACGCCAAGTATACTTGTTTCTCTGCCAAATATACTTCCTGCTCTACCATCATAAACAGTTAGTACAGTTCCATGTATAATTGCCTTGTATAACGACCGTATACAGCATTATTAGAAATGGACCGATACTCATTAATATGTATCATGCTATACAACTAATTATGGTGGTATTTAATTAACATAATCAACATATAACCCCATTATGTTACAATACCACTTGCTCGTGTGATTCTCTTGTGATCATTACCACATTTTTCTTATTTCGTACTTATCCCCCAACAAAATGCCAAAATGTCGGAAATACACGTTTTCAGGGTAATCACATTTTGGCAGGTCCATAATTAGTATTAGCATATCCTGCTTGTGTTAAATGGTCATATTTTTTCAAGGGTTCTTGTAATACAATTATTGCTGTACAGCTTATGCCATGGAGTATCTTAAACACGTATACTAGAGGACATAGAAAACGCACACCTACATTATATACTAGAGGACATAGAAAACGCACACCTACATTATATACTAGAGGACATAGAAAACGCACACCTACATTATATACTAGAGGACATAGAAAACGCACACCTACATTATATACTAGAGGACATAGAAAACGCACACCTACATTATATACTAGAGGACATAGAAAACGCACACCTACATTATATACTAGAGGACATAGAAAACGCACACCTACATTATATACTAGAGGACATAGAAAACGCACACCTACATTATATACTAGAGGACATAGAAAACGCACACCTACATTATATACTAGGGACATAGAAAACGCACACCTACATTATATACTAGAGGACATAGAAAACGCACACCTACATTATATACTAGAGGACATAGAAAACGCACACCTACATTATATACTAGAGGACATAGAAAACGCACACCTACATTATATACTAGAGGACATAGAAAACGCACACCTACATTATATACTAGAGGACATAGAAAACGCACACCTACATTATATACTAGAGGACATAGAAAACGCACACCTACATTATATACTAGAGGACATAGAAAACGCACACCTACATTATATACTAGAGGACATAGAAAACGCACACCTACATTATATACTAGAGGACATAGAAAACGCACACCTACATTATATACTAGAGGACATAGAAAACGCACACCTACATTATATACTAGAGGACATAGAAAACGCACACCTACATTATATACTAGAGGACATAGAAAACGCACACCTACATTATGTACTAGAGGACATAGAAAACGCACACCTACATTATATACTAGAGGACATAGAAAACGCACACCTACATTATATACTAGAGGACATAGAAAACGCACACCTACATTATATACTAGAGGACATAGAAAACGCACACCTACATTATATACTAGAGGACATAGAAAACGCACACCTACATTATATACTAGAGGACATAGAAAACGCACACCTACATTATATACTAGAGGACATAGAAAACGCACACCTACATTATATACTAGAGGACATAGAAAACGCACACCTACATTATATACTAGAGGACATAGAAAACGCACACCTACATTATATACTAGAGGACATAGAAAACGCACACCTACATTATATACTAGAGGACATAGAAAACGCACACCTACATTATATACTAGAGGACATAGAAAACGCACACCTACATTATATACTAGAGGACATAGAAAACGCACACCTACATTATATACTAGAGGACATAGAAAACGCACACCTACATTATATACTAGAGGACATAGAAAACGCACACCTACATTATATACTAGAGGACATAGAAAACGCACACCTACATTATATACTAGAGGACATAGAAAACGCACACCTACATTATATACTAAAGGACATAGAAAACGCACACCTACATTATATACTAGAGGACATAGAAAACGCACACCTACATTATATACTAGAGGACATAGAAAACACACACCTACATTATATACTAGAGGACATAGAAAACGCACACATACATTATATACTAGAGGACATAGAAAACGCACACCTACATTATATACTAGAGGACATAGAAAACACACACCTACATTATATACTAGAGGACATAGAACACGCACACCTACATTATATACTAGAGGACATAGAAAACGCACACATACATTATATACTAGAGGACATAGAAAACGCACACCTACATTATATACTAGAGGACATAGAAAACGCACACCTACAGTATATACTAGAGGACATAGAAAAAGCACAACTACATTATATGATTATTATTACATGAAAACGAAATACGAAGGATTCCATCAAAGACATATCACATCTTTATTACACAACACAAACTGAACAACTCAAAATATTCCAAAATGTTTAAAACTATGTATTTATATAGTTATTGTTTTTTCATGTAAAAACACACTTATCCGAAGTTTGCGTTTTCTATGTCCTCTAGTATAATTATATTTCATCGAATTGTTTACAGTGCGAATAATTGTGTTCTCAGTTTTCCAGGCACTAGCATCTACGTACCATACAGAATCAGGCATGACACTAGATGAAGCTAAAGCACGCTGCATAGAACTGAACACAATACTTGCCAGCCCCGATACACTGATAGAGGCATTGTCACTTAGATTCTCGTACTGCAAATGCAATTGGCTATCAGCTGAGACGAACGGTCTTGTGCAGTCCATACCTCGAGATGGTTGTCACGATGGAGCAACCGGGTACACCACATGTAACCATACTGAAGCAGATGCCTGGTGCAAAACCTGAACTAATTCCTACATATCCGATTGATACCTTTCAAGTAGGGATGGCAACGAATAGCGATTAAACTATTCGAATATTCGGCTGGATCGGTATTCGAATATTCGAATATTTTTTTGAATTCTATCAAAAACTCAAAATCACTCAAACTCTTATAAAAATTGCCAAACTAACCTAAACTCTGTTTTACGCGTAAACGTCATCATCTTCAAATGATTATTGAGATTGATATTGTACCCGAAAATGGTAAATCCAATGTGCATAGATTACACCTAGCAGTTTTCTTATTATCAGAGCGAGTCAGCATTTCCAAACGTGTGACTGAACAGGTGGCATTTTTGAGGACAATATAATATAATTTTTTTTTTAGAATATTGGAATACTGGAATAGTATTCGGATAATCGGACGTTCGAGTGAATATTCGAATATTTGAATAAGTGTTGCCATCCCTACGTTCAAGTAATACATAGCAAACCAATAACTAAATAGTGTGTGTCTAGTGCGTGTGCGTGTGCGTGTGCGTGTGATTTGTAAGAGTTGATATGTGATTTGAATACTCTGATAGTTGAGAACTTAACATGTTAATAGTATATTTTGATCGTTGTATGTTGAATGACTCACATTTGAAGATGGACTATGTGTTGACAAGTTAATTAATATGGCAGAACGGACTTCATTCACTGAGTGGTTAATATAGTTGACTTCAAGTCACTTGCGCTTCATCACTGTTGGTTTGGACCCCAATTGGTGTGTGTTTTACGTTTATTTACCGTCGCCACCGGTTGCCCATATGAGCGACGCCTCCTGAAAAGATTAGTCATTTTAGATTGTGGAGGATAGTGCAATGATACAGACAGAGACCCATTCCAGAGTCTCATCTAGTTCTTTTACGTGCACGGTGTAAAGTACCGACACTAGACCTCGGTTTAGCGTCCCATTTGAAAGACTGTTAATTTTATTAGGGTCAGACGGGGGATCGAACCTGCGATCCCTGGATTACCAGTCCAACGTGTTAACCACTGGATTACAGTGGTAGCGCGATCGCTTCAGGTGCGAACTGACAGGAGTTACGAGTGTGCCCTTAGGCAAGGCATTTAAATTCCAATGCCTCTTCTCTCTCCCTCGTGGCGATGGATTCCACCAGGAATGAGGTCTCGAGAGTGATCACTATAAGTTGTAAGAAATTGCTTCGCAATCGAGCTAAAATAATTTTGTAGTAACACGATGATCGGTGTGAGCCGAAAAATCAGTCCTACATATACTACTCAGAAACGTCCGAATACAAACACTGGAGAGATGGACGATCTCCAGGTATTGATAAAACTTTGATACTCGCAGTAATGTATGTACATCATACAGCAAATAGAGAGATAGAGAGAGAGGAGGAGAGAGAGAGGAGAGAGACACAAAGAGAGGGGGAGAGAGAGGGAGAGAGAGGGGGAGAGAGATGAGAGAGATAGAGAGAGGAGGAGAGATAGAGAGGGGAGAGAGATAGAGAGAGAGATAGAGAGAGAGGAGAGAGAGCAAGATAGAGAGAGAGATAGAGAGAGAGAGAGAGAGAGAAGAGGAGAGAGAGAGAGAGAGAGAGAGAGAAGAGGAGAGAGAGAGAGAGAGAGAGACAGACAGACAGACAGACAGACAGACAGACAGACAGACAGACAGACAGACAGACAGACAGACAGACAGACAGACAGACGGACGGACGGCGGCGGACGGACGGACGGACGGACGACGGACGGACAGACAGACAGACAGATGAAATTATGTGTTGTGTTTGTATGACGATTTTGGTTATTTTATAGGGGAAATAACAATACTTACTAGAATTATATATTTACTGCTGTTAACTCCCCTTAAGCCCATGTAAAAAATAATGCAATTAAATAAGTGTTTTTATATAAACCATTCGTATGCGCACACTATTTATAATAATATTTGCTTCTATTCCGTCAATACGCGCCTTTTTGTGCTGAAATCTCATATTAAATATATATAAGTATTATGTATATATTATTCATACTATATACCTTACCTCCTCATTACAGAAAGTAAGCCTCGACTTTGGTATGTATGTATGTAATTAGTAGAGTTGCTATATGTACAGACGGATCAGTAGTCCAGTGGACTGGTAATCCAGGGATCGCAGGTTCGATCCCCCGTCTGACCCTAATAAAATTAACAGTCTTGGTTTAAACATATTTATTTGCTATCATGTACATGGTTATTTACAACAATTGAAATAAGGAATTGGACAGAAAGCTATACAGCTTATGGTTGTCCTCTCCTTCCTAAATAAGTAACAGTCTTTCATATTGGACATTAAACCGAGGTCTCGTGAACATATTAGTAATTTTAGATTTTCGGAGGATAGTGCAATGATTCAGACAGATACCCATTCCAGAGTCTCCTCTTGTTCTTTTACGAGCACGGTGTAAATCACCAACATGAGACCGCGGTTTAAAGTCCCATCTGAAAGATTGTTAATTTTAAACCGAGGTCTCGTGTTGGTGCTTTACTGTAGCATATCTATTATATATGCGTATGTTTTATGCTTAACATGCGTAAATAATGCTATACTTTGCATATGCATGTGACATAAACAGTCCAGCAACTGTAAGAAATAAATTCATTTGTAAAACTTTTAACAAGTTCAGAAAAAAATCCATTCAACGATACAAAACAGAATTTATAAATTTCCAGACATCTATTCAATCTCAAGAGAATTCCAAAATAAAATATATCTACTGCACGTACAAAAATTATTGTTTTACAATGTATATATTTATTAGAATGTCATTTACGCCATGGTACAATGGTAATGGGACCGTGTTATATATGACTAAAATTAACGCGATATGACCGTTAATCGATAGTTGAGGCACCATATCAAAGCACTATACCCACGTTCATCGTATTGCTAACTTTTATAATGATCTTGTAATTGTTTCCTGACACCTGCCCTCAATCATTCAGTCTTGAACTATTTTCTTGTTGTTAACTAAATATTAGTACGCGGCGCGTGCACAGCGCGCGACTCTATGGAAATTTTGCAATATTTTAATGAGGATTCCTCGCAGGGATCTTCTGCGACACTTCGGCTTTTGTCCTCAGCCAATCAGCATTAAGATGATACGATAACCTTTGCGCATGACAAAAGATTGGATACTGACAAGAAAATACCTGCTGATTCAAATGGATGTCAAAATGTCAACCAGAATGGCAAAATCATGCAGAATTTAATCAAATTTGAAGTGACCCTCTTCTCAGATTATATGTCCGATAATGTCAGAGATATCAGCGGTATGCCAACTCCATAGCAACTCAAACAAGAACTAAAACACTGCAGCAGCAAAGTGTTGAATTACAAGATATTGACTTCTAAAGGATACTATTTTGTTTGTAGTAAAATATATATTTGTTTTATATATAATAAAGACTTTATTTTTACGAGAGAACTCATTTAACAAAAGATAATCTAGCACGAGGCCCTCAATATATAAACACATCAAATGATAGGACTATAAGAGATAACTGCATATTGGAATTATATAGTAATGTTAAAGCGGAACAGTAGAGAAACTATGTATAATATGTTATGGAATATGATAAATGAAATTGTCTGGCAGAGTAGAAAAGGGGGAATGAGACAATTAATGACAATAAATCTATATAACAATGTACAGCTATGACGTATAGGGGTATCTTGAAAATAAGTATGAAATCAGCTTAAAGACAGACATTCACAGAATCTAGTAACTGTTGCAATGATAATGTTCAAATGTGCTAAATACTGTGTACACTATCATCTGAAGTAATAGTAGTAGAAATATGTGATTAGTTTGTATTGTTAGTTAGTTAGTTAGTTGGAGCATTTTGAACTGAGTGAGGCAATGAATTCCAAATAGATGATCCCGAAAATGCAAATGTATTACGAAATAATTCACTTTGGTCTTTGTGTGTATAACTGATAATCTGAGATTGATCTGAGAATTCTAGGATGTATATCAGACGTAAACGTGAAGGAGGATTTTAAGCATTCTGGAGCAGCCATGTAATTCCAGATATTTTATTGATGTTTATGCAACTTAATTTGAGCTCGGTTGCGAAACATGTTCTTACAGTGTTGATTTAAGTGTCTTGCCAAAGGAAATCCCCCCATGGTTTCTGGCAGGGCTCGGAATCACAACCCTCCGTTACGGGCCAGACACCATATCACTACACCACATAGGCTGCCACATTCAGGGCGTTATTGCTATGGGTGTTGTATAAGTGTTATATACGTGTAACCATAACTGAGTGGAAGACATTAACAGTTACTTAATAGTTGCTAATGAATCAAACTCGAGTGCTGAGGTGGTCACTGGTTCGAACCCGAGCGTCCGGTGTAAGGAAAATGTGGTTTATCGTGGTTTATCGTGGTTTCATTCATAGTGGCTAAATTAGTTATAGAAATAACTGTCCCAGATTCGAATCCGAACCATAACCTTGATTGTTTCACACTTGCTCAAACATACTGGAGAAAGGCAACACGATTGAAAATTCTTCAAATGCAGTAGTTATGAAAATTTGTTTGGAATACCATACTCCACACAGACGGGGAACCATCTTCGGGATGGTACCAATCTGTATGTATCTGAAGTACCTTTGCGGACACGTATTACACTGGAACAAGAAATGTCCACAGGGTCTAGAAATTACAAATAATGTGTGGAAAACGTGTGTAGATACGCCTTTTAACGAGCCTACTCACGTTTGAAGGACTACCATGTTCATACCTGCTGGGCTACCGGCATACTGTTGATATATGTAACCAATATACGTCCATTGCGATTCTAAAAGTAATATGTTCACCACTTTATCACAGGGTGTTGTGTCTGCTAACAATACGTCAATGAATTGAAGTTGAAAAATAAGGTTTAAAACCTCGGTGGGCCATGCCGTTCGGATTTCATTTGATGATGGATCACCATAGTTATGGTTCAGATCGATAGCCGCTATACATAGCTACGTGGTTATATATCGAAAGTGTATATATAGCTGCCACAGGGCTCTGTCGAAATGTAAAATGCAACAAGAAACGTTGAAAAAACGTACCAAATTTTGTAAATTTCAAACGGTCACGGTCATTAAACTCGATAATATGTGCTTGTGATATTACTCTTGTTTTATGCTATGATATATGAAGGTCGCCATATGCGTGGTCTCGGGTCGAGAACTGGTCATATTAGGCGCAATAATATCTCTTGAAATTGACACATCACTTCGCTATTCAAAAATTGACCATTATATCTACATTGCATTATGCAGTGACTTTCTAATGAATCAATCTCGAGTGCTGCTGTGGTCACGGGTTCGAGCCCGAGCGTCCGGGGTCCGGACAATGGGGTTTATCATGGTTTCATTCATAGTTGTTATGTTATATATATATAAATAACGTTCCCAGGTTCGAATCCGAACCAACAGGTTGATTGATTATCACATGCTCAATCACACTCGAGAGCGACCACACGATTGAAAATCCTTGAACCGAGTTGATTCTGCTCATGTTGTATATGGCCCTGTGCTACAATGACCTAGGGACATGGTCTTCTTGGCTACAAGAGCATACCAATAGTATTGTCATAGATTGGTTCATTCTGACACACGGACTCCCACCGCAAACCTGCACATGTTGCAATTGACCTATGTTCACGCGTTGATACGAGCGCTTGTGTTTGGAATATCGCCATATATCAAATATAGTAGTGTAGGTATGACACCCAGTTTTAGCCTGAGACCAAGATTAATTGGGTCCGTTAAAATGTATATCAGCCCAATAGCGCTCGCCGCCGCAGATCACCCAGCTGGAATATGCCGAAACTGACGCTACAAGAGACCAACAGGAATTGGACCGGTGGGTAGACATTGAGCTCAGGACAGCTGACATGAGCATTACATAAAATACTGTTTCACTCATCTTAAGCGAACAGTCAATACCGATACAGAAAATGACTGTTTCGCACAGGTTAAAATAGGTCACTGCATAACTGAGGCCAACTATAAAGAGCATTGTAAAATTACTATAATCGTCGACCATAGAAACGTGGAGATGGCTCGCGGTACTGCTTATTATGTAAGGTCATGTGGTACACTGACCCATCTGTATCATACGCAGAACAAATTGTCTGAGCCACACGATTTACTAACATTACAAAAGGTTTCCATGTTTTTCTGACAGTAGATGCACTTAGCCAACATTATAATTGATTGCTAGTAACAATTCTAGTTTTCTTGCACATTCAAATAATTTCTTCGAATAGACGGACCTGCTGTTCTTTCACATACCTTAAGCATACATCACCAAACATTAATGAAGCAACACATTGTTTGATTTTCCAAAATAATGATATTTTTATAACCAAAACAAATCTAACAATAACCAAGACTTCTAGTCCGTCTCCGCCGCCTTGATGCATAACGCAGATTTGCAAAAGTTCAGGAAGCGCTGGCCAATGCTTGGCTTCTTCTTGCGTTGTATTGGGGTGCATTCTTGCACATCTCTATGTACACTCTGTGTAGTCGTCTCTGCATCATCAACCTCCGTATGCATTACTGTAAAATACAAAGACGAAGAAACATGTATACCATCATTTATTTTGAGCACTTCGAGCTTAAAATAAAGGCTAACTCAACTACATTAGTCGACCAGCCAATATGTTTCCATTCTATCTATATTCCTGTACTGTCTAATATAGCATGTTTCTGATTATTTATATCTATATACTAGTATAATAGTTGGGGCGGTTGTGGGGTTGTGGTGTGTGTTGTCGTGGAGAGAAACCACATAATTGTGTTCGTACAAATACATATCATTTATATAGCGTAAAATTTAAAAATTATTCTATTGCGCTTCATAATTACAGATGCAATTTTAAGCATTTACACATGACAATAATATATGGAAATATAAATAAAAAAGTATACATATATAGATATAACTAGGATTCTAGTAAGTGGATAAGAACATATTATATCATAATATCTACACCATTACAGTAAATAAGTGAGTGATTGGATTAGCGATAAAAGTGGCAATATGAACCATACACCCAAACACCGCCGTAAGAATGACAACCTTGATGTGGCCAGTACAGTGATTGGGCCGGTACAGTGATTGGGCCGGTACAGTGATTGGGCCGGTACAGTGATCCGCCCATCACACGACATAGCTTGAACCCAAGAGAATGCCCATACAACACTGCACTCGTCAATCCAATACTTATAAAGTCGATCTTTGTTACACATAATTGAATGATATACGTGTGTATACATGTAGCTATAGGGCAGCATTAATTAATGAATAAGAGGAGGGTAGCTTACTAATGTTGTTGTTAGAACTTGTTGCCAACCCATTTTGCTCTTTTTCTTTGCTTTATCATGAGTATGTATGCAATAAAGTGTAAACTTGATAGCAAATAAAATATGATTAAACTAAAGAAATAGTAATAAATAAAAACAAACTGAGAAATGTTGTTCTGATTTCATGTATGTAAGATTTACCTTGGTAGCCGGATTTCCTGAGCGCTTCGTCAATATGTTGTCTCATGAGGTTATTGAGCGCTCGTTGAATATGTATTCTTTTTTCTTCCATTGTTTGTTCGACGACACCTTTTTCCACTCTATCCAGCAGCCCCGCTAAGAAAAACTGCACCGTTTCTCTAATTTCTAGGTCTGTCATGATAGCTTGTATTTCTTGTTCTCAATGTACGTTTGTATTGTAAATATGTTACGCCGTTATAACCGGGGTAACGACGTCGCTGTACTGCAGACGGGACGTCACGTGGCGGAAATGACTCCATTTGTCGCTGAGTTGCGCAGTTGTTGCGCAACTTCACTTCATGTGTGAAAGGCCCGGAGTTGGTGCCCAGCTCTAACCGTTACCCAAAATGTTACATAAACTTGTTTCGCAATCGAGTTACATTAATAGCATGTTGATTTATTAAAGGTTCGAATTGGGATGATTGGGTGTAAAATGCGGGGAAAGTGTAATACAGGGAAGCCCTTAAAATATAATGAAACAATACATTTGTATAGCCTTCTGATATATGACTCGAACACAATGGAATACATCTAACCCACTCCTAACACTACACGTAACATGGTATAGAGTTAATTTATTTAAATTCCACGTTGCCTCTTCTCTCTCCCTCGTGGCGATGGATTCCATCAGGAATGAGGTCTCGAGAGTGATTAAAACTAAACATTTAGCTTTAAACCCAAACAACAAACAAGGCCATATATAAGTTTGCATACACATTCTAAGGGTATGCTATGAAAATGTCCAAGTAGTAGTAGTCTTTATTTACATCTCATCATTGTACGTACCGTATTGACAATAATATTACATGCATAGTTTACACAATAAAAGTACAATGCCACTCCAACATGGAGTTATAAGATATATATGATAGGCTTGCAGGACTGGAGACACATGAACTTCCAGACACCGCAAGCGAAACACTTATGATAACATGTTTTAAGGCATTATGGCAAATGCTCCAAACTTAAGGTTGTTGTAAGTCAGTAATCTAAACATGTTTGCTTCTTTTTACATACTATTGTGTTGCTTTTAGGCAACTGAACCCTTTTCTCTACTGAAGAAAGGTGTTCTGGTTATAAACACTTGTATCAGCTTTTGTGTGTGTTACCATCATCTCTTTCCCTTGCATTTCATTTCGGTAAGTTATGATGATCGGTATACACTAATTAATAGCTGCATGGTTATGTCAGTTCTTATGACCATTATTGTACACTTGTACTACTTTGTATATATGTATGTTTATATGTGTCCATGTAAAACGTGTAATTGTATATTATGTATATTCACTTGTGCTCTTCATGTATATGGAGGATTAATTAAATGAACGACATAATATATACACGTATAGGTACTATAGCACACTGATTAAGAAATGTTCATAAATACCCTTTCCTTCATAGAGATTTAGGTTAATATTATATCTCCATACAAACGGCAGCCATTTATCTATCATGCAGTCAATCCGTAGTCGCCGTATCTATTCAACCTCCATAGATATTTCTGGGACTACATGGGATTCTGGCCTTTATTATGAACATTGGTTTGGCTACTATATTGTCAATGTATGTCGTATTGGTAATGGCGTCAAGAGGTGCTTATATGAGGAAACGAGTTAAATATAGCTTCGCTTTGATCTGACCATAGCGAATATACAGATATTATGGACGAGATAAAAAAATATGTACGCAGAAATACAAAGATATAATGACATTATTCACAAATTAAAAAAATATTTACATAATAAACACTGACGCCTCTGTAGAATAATAAAACAGGTTTTGGCACAATTACGAATCATCTCTTAGTTTGAAAACAGGGAACAATATATACACTAAACAACATTTCTAATCGGTTATTTAGTGTTTTACAATATTTGAAGCACATTAATAATCATATAATATCAATATTCATATTATCTTATTTAATACATTTTACTACAGATCTGTAGGCAATGAATTGCTGTATAATCAACTGGTAAACTACAGTGCAATAAATAACAATAAGAACATATGTAAACTGTATGATTATTAGTTGACTCCAAATATTATAAAACACCAGGTGACCGATTAGGAATTTGGTTGAGTATGTTCAATGATTCAATGTACAATCTGTTTTCGATAGATGATTGAGCTTATTTACCCTCGCCTCCGGCGAACCATGTGGGCGAGTGGGTCTTCGATAGATTAATGCGTGATGATATATGTATAGGATATAAGCCGACAACGATCCAATAATATGTAAACTATTGGATTGTGTGAGGCGCGTAGCGCCGGCGACAGTAACACTATTTTACATATTGGATTGTGTGAGGCGCGTAGCGCCGGCGACAGTACCACTATTTTACATATTGGATTGTGTGAGGCGCGTAGCGCCGGCGACAGTACCACTATTTTACATATTGGATTGTGTGAGGCGCGTAGCGCCGGCGACAGTACCACTATTTTACATATTGGATTGTGTGAGGCGCGTAGCGCCGGCGACAGTACCACTATTTTACATATTGGATTGTGTGAGGCGCGTAGCGCCGGCGACAGTACCACTATTTTACATATTGGATTGTGTGAGGAGCGTAGCGCCGGCGACAGTACCACTATTTTACATATTGGATTGTGTGAGGCGCGTAGCGCCGGCGACAGTACCACTATTTACATATTGGATTGTGTGAGGCGCGTAGCGCCGGCGACAGTACCACTATTTTACATATTGGATTGTGTGAGGCGCGTAGCGCCGGCGACAGTACCACTATTTTACATATTGGATTGTGTGATGCGCGTAGCGCCAGCGACAGTACCACTATTTTACATATTGGATTGTGTGATGCGCGTAGCGCCGGTGACAGTACCACTATTTTACATATTGGATTGTGTGAGGCGGGTATCGCCGGAGACAGTACCACTATTTTACATATTGGATTGTGTGAGGCACGTTTCGCCGGCGACAGTACCACTATTTTACATATTGGATTGTGTGAGGCGGGTATCGCCGGCGACAGTACCACTATTTTACATATTGGATTGTGTGAGGCACGTTTCGCCGGCGACAGTACCACTATTTTACATATTGGATTGTGTGAGGCGCGTAGCGCCGGCGACAGTACCACTATTTTACATATTGGATTGTGTGAGGCGCATAGCGCCGGCGACAGTACCACTATTTTACATATTGGATTGTGTGAGGCGCGTAGCGCCGGCGACAGTACCACTATTTTACATATTGGATTGTGTGAGGCGCGTAGCGCCGGCGACAGTACCACTATTTTACATATTGGATTGTGTGATGCGCGTAGCGCCGGCGACAGTACCACTATTTTACATATTGGATTGTGTGATGCGCGTAGCGCCGGTGACAGTACCACTATTTTACATATTGGATTGTGTGAGGCGGGTATCGCCGGAGACAGTACCACTATTTTACATATTGGATTGTGTGGGGAACGTTTCGCCGGCGACAGTACCACTATTTTACATATTGGATTGTGTGAGGCGGGTATCGCCGGCGACAGTACCACTATTTTACATATTGGATTGTGTGAGGCACGTTTCGCCGGCGACAGTACCACTATTTTACATATTGGATTGTGTGAGGCGCGTATCGCCGGCGACAGTACCACTATTTTACATATTGGATTCGTTTGAGGCGCGTATCTTTAAGTTACTTAAAACACACACTTTAAATATATAACAAGATCCAACTAATTAAAATTGTTAATGTCGTATATTTACGTGTAGTATTTAATATAAACCTCTGACCTTTTGACAAAAGTACAAAGATATGACGTCACGACAGTGTTTAAAAAATAAATAGTGCATAGATTGTTACTCTTTTTTTATATCACGGATAGACCGCAGATCTATAAATCTAAATACCGCTTCTCCTTTTGTTGTCCACCGACTGTTTGTTATTCCGATTTTCCAAACACTCATTAGTGCAATTGTATTTTCCCTGGACGCAATTGATAAACCAAAATAACCCCGCGGAGAAATTCTCTATTTATTCAAATTATGAAGTAATGGCAGTAGTGCTCCTGTATTTCTGCAACATTATCTCAAAATCTTTGTATTTGCGCGACAGAAATTAGTACCCTTCATATGATCTCCGTAAAATAATTACCAAAATTACCGATAAACCTCACTCAACACTCGCAAATCCACACTAATGACGAACAACTCCTTGTTTTCTTATGTTGCAAATTATAGTGATATGTGTCGCGAAAACAAATTACAATGTTGGAAAATATCGCACCCGCTAACGAGGCATTTCTTGACGAATTAAAGGTTTATTCTTATTAAACGATGGTTAAAAAATCGGATAATAAGGATACGCGGTGTCAAGTTGTCTATCTACGTGTCAATCAAAGGATGATGATAAGGCGATAGGTCTCTGAAACGTCATGTTTTAATGACATACTTATCGCTCTACTTTCTTGATTTGGTCTCTCGACTCATCAAGAGCGGTGTTGGCAAAATAGTTCCTGATACGGTTGCAAAGTAATGCAACATTTACGAAGCATACGCTGAATAGGGACTTCAAATCACGTGACCCTCATCGCTGTAGGTTCGAATCTCCGATGCACTGGGGTCGTCGATTTCTTTCGTGTGAGGAAGCTATCCAACTGGTTTGCGGAAGGTCGGTGGTTCTACTCGGTTGCCCTTCAATACCGGAAATACTGCTCGAAGGGGCACCCGTGGTCTTCCCCCACCATTAATAGCTAGAGAATCGCCATATGACCTAAGATAATGGTGTGACTTTAAACACCAAAAACAAACAAACAAACGTCCCCAGTCATCTTAAGGAGTCCCCCCTCATAAAACAAAGCATAAAGTATGCACTTTATTTATTATGCAACGATTGCGAAAAAACTTTAACAATTTATATTAGTCACTCTCGTTGGAAATCCTGGGGGGAAAAACCTACCCGTTCTGACGACAACCGTACCTGTTCATATGCTTCCCGGTGCGATGATAGAATGGTCACGTGTTGCATTTGTGAAAAGTGTAAGACCAGCTATGCAACCCCTTACATTGTAATATACATACCAAGTACAGAAAATATGCCCACCCTCTAGCTTATTGTCGAAATTTTCTCCCTTAGAAAAGCTTTATCGGAGACGGCTATCTCGCTTACCAAGGCGAGGTTTGCCCATTGAGATATATAGTAGAAAACCACTTCAACGTCAACATATTACTGCTGAACAATCAGTCATGATTATGATTGGCAGGCGCAGTCTAGAACAGTTAGTTAATCTAAAATGGTATATGCAAGTTAAAAAGATAAAAGGATCTACAAAGGTATAGTTAAAAGCAGACAGTACAAGGATTAGAGAGAGAGAGAGAGAGAGAGAGAGAGGCCAGTCTGCTAAATAACTTATTAATACTTAGCTAGTTTAAATTCACACCTGTAGATTTAGTATGGTATTCCCCAAGTCGTGAAACAAGAATAATCTGTAAGCAAACACGCCTGCTCTTGTATAGTAGATTCGGACGTTTTACGTACACGCAAGAACGTATTTAATTAATTTCTGCCTGTGTTTATTTTGACTAAACAAAGTTTCGCAAATGATACCAAGCGAAGCGGCAGCTGAAATGAAGCAAGGCACGAATGCCCGGGAAACTTGGTATGTTGACCGATTGTGGTACCACAGTTGTGTAAATAGCTTCATCAAGTTGGCATATATGTAAACACTGAATCCACTTCCCGCAAATTGGATCAGATTGGTGTTAATTATACGTATTAAATGGTCCGTAATGGTAGTAAATTAGCCGAAGATGTTGTGTATATCCGCACGGTGTGTTTGACCACTAAGTTAACCAACCTCAAACAGGTATACACCTTCAATATACCAGATCTACCCGAGTACAGGTAATGGTCGTAACCGAATACTGCAATAATAACAGTTTACATTGTTGAGAATATATCTTTAAAACTATAACTAATGCAAGTTTAAACTTTGTTTATGTTTACAACGATTGGACACAAGCTTGAACAACTTATATTAATCACTCTGGTATATGGTCACCCATACCTTGGACAGCATCAAACTATTTGTTCTATTCGTCAGTGACATTAACTTTAAACTTTATTTATTTTACAACGATTGCGCAGCAAGTTTTATCAACTTATATTAATCAGTAATAATCACCCTCGTTGGCGCGGATGAAAGCGTATATGTGGTCATTCATGTGGGAGGAAACCGGAGTACTTGGAGAAAACCCACCTGTCCGATCTGGCGACCACCGTACCATTTCATATACTTCCCGGTCCGAGGATCGACCGTGGGTTGCATTGGTGAGAAGGGAGCGCGCTAACCACTGCGCTAATCGGACAGGCAATTAAGAAATTTCGAAACATGATACTGTCAGAAATTATTCTCAATTCTGAAAGTAGAGGCTAAATTCTCTGCAATATATGGCTCAACGTGCAGCACATTCTAAACAACCTCAGAGTAGGGTCTTAAACTGAATAAAATAGTTTAGTTTAATCATATTTCATTACTCGATTCATTTTACATACATAGGCATGACACTTTAAAGAAAAGCAAACGGATCGGGCTACAAGTTCTAGCAACATTAGTTACGGCCATTCTCGAATAGAGATAAAACATACAGTTAGTCTTAAGTATGTTTTCACGAATATTAAATTTAGTTCGTTGTTACATTTAGTTATTGTTATTGAATACGATAACGAACAGACTCACCACAATAGTCAGTAATATTAATGTTATTGTGTTTCTTAGAATATAATTCTGGAAGTCGTGATAGCGCAATGATAGCGCGTTCGCTTCATGCGCGAAAGGCACCGAGTTCGCGCCCAACTGTAGGCGTTACGATTGTGTCTTTAGGCAAGGCATTTAAATTCCACATTGCTTTTTTTCCTCCCTCGTGGCGGCGATGGATTCCATTAGGAATGAGGTCTCGTTAGTGATTAATATAAGTTGTAATAACTTCTTTCGCAATCAAAGTAAAACAAACAGCATAAAATATCTCAAAAATTGACACTTTGTTCTAACTTAAATAGGACATTAAAATGAGGTATGTGAAGTTGGCTTGTAGATGGTAGTTGGTTATTGAGATGTTTATTGGCGAATACACAGCCAGGTGTTTATTCAAATGTTTATTCAGATGTTAATTCGCGAATACATACCTAGATGTTTATTGAGATGTTAATTGGCGAATACACAGCCAGCTATGTATTCAGATGTTTATTGAGATGTTTATTGGCGAATACACAGCCAGGTGTTTATTCAAATGTTTATTCAGATGTTAATTCGCGAATACATACCTAGATGTGTATTGAGATGTTTATTGGCGAATACACAGCCAGCTATGTATTCAGATGGTTATTGGCGAATACACAGCCAGGTGTTTATTCAAATGTTTATTCAGATGTTAATTCGCGAATACATACCTAGATGTTTATTGAGATGTTTATTGGCGAATACACAGCCAGCTATGTATTCAGATGTTTATTGAGATGTTAATTGGCGAATACACAGCCAGGTGTTTATTCAGATGTTTATTCAGATGTTAATTCGCGAATACATACCTAGATGTTTATTGAGATGTTTATTGGCGAATACACAGCCAGCTGTGTATTCAGATGTTTATTGAGATGTTAATTGGCGAATACACAGCCAGGTGTTTATTCAGATGTTTATTCAGATGTTAATTCGCGAATACATACCTAGATGTTTATTGAGATGTTTATTGGCGAATACACAGCCAGCTATGTATTCAGATGTTTATTGAGATGTTTATTGGCGAATACACAGCCAGGTGTTTATTCAAATGTTTATTCAGATGTTAATTCGCGAATACATACCTAGATGTGTATTGAGATGTTTATTGGCGAATACACAGCCAGCTATGTATTCAGATGTTTATTGAGATGTTTATTGGCGAATACACAGCCAGGTGTTTATTCAAATGTTTATTCAAAAGTGTATTTGCGTGACATTCACTCAACTTCAAATATTAAGGGAGATTTAAGGGAGAAAGATATTAATGTGGAATAAGGTGTGTTAGTATAAGTGATTAATGCCACACAGGATTGTGTAGTTTTAATTTATTATCCGCCGGCCCTTCCGTCTGAAATTAATTTGTTCCGGTACATAACTAATGCTAAGATCATTATTATTCAAAGCTGTAACAATAAGTCATACCTTATTTGTGACCCAACTGGATACAGTACCTACCTGAATCATACGTATTCACGTAGGTGTGGGTATCTGTTATAGAATAAGACCACAGTTTGACTAATTGCTTTCTGGGAGCTTGCACAGTATGGCAACCTGTGTATTCGCCAATAAACATCTCAATAAACATCTAGGTATTTATTCGCGAATTAACATCTGAATAAACATCAGAATAAACACCTGGCTGTGTATTCGCCAATACACATCTCAATAAACATCTGAATACATAGCTGGCTGTGTATTCGCCAATAAACATCTCAATAAACATCTAGGTATGTATTCGCGAATTAACATCTGAATAAACATCTGAATAAACACCTGGCTGTGTATTCGCCAATACACATCTCAATAAACATCTAAATAAATAGCTGGCTGTGTATTCGCCAATAAACATCTCAATAAACATCTAGGTATGTATTCGCGAATTAACATCTGAATAAACATCTGAATAAACACCTGGCTGTGTATTCGCCAATACACATCTCAATAAACACCTGGCTGTGTATTCGCCAATTAACATCTGAATAACCAACTACTATCTACAAGCCAACTTCACAGACCTATTAAAATGAGTCGTAATTTGTTATTGAATTTAGAGGCTCGTTTTTATCGTTTTTATCGTTTTTAGAAAACTAGTTAAATAAATTCAATAACAAATAAGCACGAATATAAGATCCTATTTATAACATAATCTTCCAAGAAACTGTAAATTCACCGAATTTCCAATGTTTAATGTACATGTGCTTCAGTTATTATCAATGATGTGCGCTATGCTGTCGATTGTATATGCAATGCAAACGCAACGAAACGTAGTTCACATTTTATTTGTAATTGTATTAGCTACTTTGCTTGAATCGGTTTTTAAATACATGACACTAATTTAAAGCAAGCAATTCGTAAATATATACAAAGCAACACTGAGCTACATGTATTATTATGTCAATTGTATGAATGGAACACGAACGACTATGATGCACCAAATAAGTACTTTGCTATGACATAACAACAAGTATGTAATTACAAAATCGGTGTTTTACGTTTATTAATTGTCGCTACCGGTTGTCCACATGAGCGACGCCTCCTGAAGAGATTAGTCATTTTAGATTTTGGAGGATAGTGCAATGATACAGACAGAGACCCATTCCAGAGTCTTCTATGGTTCTTCCCAGACCTCGGTTTAAAGTCTCATTTCATTAATTTTATTAGGGTCAGACGGGGGATCGAACCTGCGAACCAAATCGGTCAAATGTATAACGTTTAAATATCTGCTAATTACATAACTTTTAAATACCACGTTTTACATTGCCACTGATGCTGAACGTAGCTGTTGAAGAATTAATTACGAATGAATACCTCGATGATGATGTTCAGTGACACCAGACTTGCGACGCCATGGTGGTTGTTTATTTTGTTTACAGAACGTTTGAATACATACAGTGCTCATTTGCATAGTTATTACATATGCGAACTACGAGAAATATACAATGGCGATATTACCGTCTGTAGCGCAAATTATGTTATAACATACATGTAATGGGGTGCCTCCATGGTAAACTGCATATGGTAGTGAGCTCGAGCCCAGTTAGAACCACGGTGGTGGTGTCCTTAGGGAAGCCACATAAATCTACATGGCCTATTCTCTATCCCTCATAAAAACCTGTTTCGCGAAGGGTTAAAATAAATTTGCATATAATATAAAATTAAAGAAATATTTATAATATATATATGTATATTTATAATAATTGGAGAGTTGAATCTATAAAATGATGAATATACCATTATGTTTTATAATACAATGTACATGTAGTCATTGTCTTTTGGAGTAGTTTGGGTTTACCGTTATGAAGATGACGACGATGACGACGACGACGACGATGATGATGATGAGGAGGAGGATGCTGCTGCTGCTGATGATGATGATGATGATGATGATGATGATGTGTGTGCTGATGATGATGATGCTGATTACGTGATTACGTTTTTGGCATAAGCCATGTTTCGAACAGGCACAACGTGTCGGCGACGTCGCCTAATAATAGCTAATCTGACCGCACGACCTACTAACGTATCTACCCATACTAAAAGAAACTGCCAAATTTGTGTTAATTTTGTCAAAGATGGTAAGTATCAACCTTCCACATAACACCAAATAAGTAGTAACCTGTAATTAAAACTTGATTTATTTTTACAACGATTGCGAAATTACTTTTAATCACTCTCGTTGACGCGGATGAAAAGCGTATACATTATGTAGTCCTTCGTGCGGGATGAAACCGGAATACTCGGAGAAAACGTCTATATCTGAGTTGACGACCACCGTACCATTTCCACGTGCTTCCCGGCCTTAGCTTCGAACCCGGGTTGCATTCGTGAGAGGCTAGCACTGTGCTAACACATATTTGGGGAGGGCACTAGCTAATGATGGTTAAACTTGTTGCCCAACCCATTTGCTTCTAGATTGTATTCGTGCACTGTGCAAGTATAAGCATAGCATTGCAGTTGTATCTGTTTGCTCATATATTTACCATGTTTATATTTGTAATTGTATTGTATATAAATAAGCAATACAATATGATTAAACTAACACATATTAACCATATCAGCCTCGGGTTGAAATAATCAATTGTGCATGTTTAATTGTTACTGCGGTATTGAAAATATGTTGAGGGCCATATGTCAGGTTACATTGAATAACCTCACTGCTTAGCTAACGATGTTATTTTTTTAGTAGTATTACATTTATCTCCGATTCCCAATTTTCTTGTCAGCCGCCAAACACGCTATTATTATACAGCCCTGTTGATTACTCCGAGCATGAATTTTAATCTTGTGTTTTGAAACACTGGATATTATCTGCGAAACTTCTGTCCAAACTCGGCGCAGGAAGCTGTAGTTAATGTACTGGAAACTTTAATTAGAGATCCGGTTTTACATTTCAATTTTCGTGTTGACACCGCGTTTACAGTTGTCAGGTCGTATACATCTCAATGTTTGATGAGGGGATACTACCTGCTCATTTAAACAACTAATACATTCACAATTCGCAACTTAGCGACTTCTCCGATTAAAGATTGGCCGAGAAAAACTGAATGCGTTTTCCTTTCCGTGGGATCTTTCTTTGGCTTGTGTGAAGTGTTCATTTTAAGAAAAAAGCCCATTTCCCATTATGTCCTGCATGTGTGTGTTTTACGTTTATTTATTGTCAGTTTGTCACTACAAGTTACCCATTTAAGCGACGCTTCCTGAAGAGATCAGTAATTTTAGGATTTTGAGGATAGTGCAATGATACAGACATAGACCCATTCTAGAGTCTCCTCTGGTTACTTTACGTGCAACGGTGTAAAGCACCAACACGAAACCTCGGTTGAAAGTTAATTTTATTAGGGTTGTCCTGAATCATATATGTGTGTGGTATATAGAAGCCTATAACAACCGGATATGACTATATGGCTACCACATATGACTCAATAACAACCGGATATGACTATATGGCTACCACATCATTATGACTCAATAACAACCGGATATGACTCTATGGCTACCACATATGACTCAATAACAACCGGATATGACTATATGGCTACCACATATGACTCAATAATAACCGGATATGACTCAATAACAACCGGATTTGACTCAATAACAACCGGATTTGAATCTATATCTACCGGATATGACTCTATAACAATCGGATATGACTCTATGACAACATGATATGACGATATAACTAACGGATAAGACTCTATAGCTACCGGATATGACTCTAAAGCAACCGGATATGACTCTATATGACAACAGGAAATGACTCTATAGCAATCGGATATAACTCTATGACAACCGGATATGATTCCATAACAACCGGACATGATTCATTCGGAGATTGCTCCTAACGGTATTTACACTTACACTTGAAATCATGTATTCGAGTGTCGCGTTTTTAAACGCGCATTTTTAATAGAACATGCTTAACGTGATCTATGCACATTTTACGTTTTGCTATTATGATTTGTTGCGTAGAAACGGAGCCAAAGAATGGCAAATGTACAAAAACAAGATTATATATGTATATGTCCTAGGTTCTTGAATGTCTTTATTGGGAAGGGCTTAATGTAATGTTGTTAGAACGTGTTGCCCAACCCATTTGCTTTTGTTATGTTGTATTATCATTGTGTAACTATATGCATGTATATATAGGCAATCAAATATGGTTAAATTAAATTAATGTCTTTATTGGAACACAGTGGTAATACTCTTTTTACAAATTACATGATAACGATCTTCCTTGAAAGTACAGTATACAACCGTTATGTCAAAGTCTGTTATGTCGAATTCTCCGGTTATCTCGAAGTCGGATCAATTTCCAGTTTCAGACAGTATCATTGTACATATAACTGGCTCCGTTTATGTCGAATTTCGTTACGTCAATCGGTTATGTCGAAGTATTTTATTCGGTCCGACGGAATTCGACATAGCGGATGTAGACTGTATTAACATCATTTTTAACAAAACAAAATGATTTAAGTTTATTTAACGTCGCCACCGCTTGTCCATTTGAGCGACAGGCAGTTTACCTAACAACACATTTCCTGGGCAGGCTCCTGCGGTTCACCAGTACTTGGTGCACCAACCTCCGTACTTTTTATGCATATAGAACTAAAAACGCACTATTTCGGCTACCTATAGAAAATATATCAGCCAAAATCTAACGACGGACTAAATAAAAACAAACACAATTAATTAACAAGCATTTTAGATGTAAACATAGGAGGGTCGGTCCACGAGTTGTTAGGTCGTTTTTCTTGGAAAATCTTTATAAAGAATTATAGATTATCTGGGTAATACTTTCTTGGTTATATGTAACGCTTTGCATGTTACTTGTATTATTCACTGATCAGGTAGGACATACTCGGATGTTCTGTTACAAAGTATTTAGATCTATTCTTTAAACACAAATTCAGATATTTATATAAAATCGGCATCTGTATTTATGTTTAACTTGAAACATTTCACTGTAAAGCGATACAGCGCAATAAATATTTGAACAAATTCACCAGCAGATTGGTTCTGAAAGTCGTCTGCTGACAGTTATTTCACGTGAAACGCTAAACACGAGTACAGTCAAACGACCACATACCTAAACAAACACGGAATGATGGGAAAATAATGGGCTTCTGGGCTTTACATTGGTTCCCAGCGGAATACCAGGCGTAAACATATAGAAACGTATGACCAGCTTTATTACGCGTTGGTTTTAACGAAGTTATCAATATTTACTGAAATAAAAATTCGCACACGTAAAGTATGTACCACCTATATACATAATCTCTAAATATCGGATTGCCTCATCCGTTGAGAAATAGGGGCTATTTGTGCTTATTAGTGTAAGATAGGATTTATATTTTTATTTCATCGAGTGATCACCGAAATTTGTATTTATACGAGTGACGTCATGAAATAAAATCCTATCTTACACTAATAAACAAATCTCTTCTCTATTTTTCTTTTATGATGTCCAATTATTTTGTCTAATATAATATTGGTTTTCAAATTTTATTAATTTTAACTGCCCTGTCGGGAGCCTCACTGCATTACAATACATAACCGCACAACCACTTGTGTTAGTGTGATCGTCAGTAATAAGAAGTAGTTCCGGTATAAGTTTCAAGTTAGTTACTGTTTGCTGTCAACATTAAAAGCTACAGACAAAACAATTCATTAGAATATATTACTTTATAATTAACTGTTCATGATAGTCAGAACATAGCTAAAATACAAAAGTACATCCAACCGCTCAGGAATTCAAGCAGTGACAGAGAAAATGCCATATTTCACTGTTTCAAAACGGTGTAAGATGGAGATTTCTTTCACTGAGAAGTAGGCCCTAATTTGCCAAACATAATAATATTGCCAATTTTAGCTAAAATTTAAATAAAACTTGATTTATTAACAATGATGATAGCTTGCACAGTAACTGCGACAGAGCTATTTATTTTATGCTTCCCAATGAAATACAGAAACTGACCAGTGAAATAAATCTGCAGCGGAAGAATACATTTTATTCTCACTGCTGTAGGGGTATGGTTCCCAGCCACTGCAGTTTAAAATATTGCCAACGTGAACGCTTTCGGACTATATTAACAACTGACATCATCTAGTGTAGTTTAACGAACAGTAGTATCAGTTTATCGATTATTTAGTAAAACACATTTATCAGCCTAAAATAAAACGAAAATGTGTTCGTTTAAGTGAGTGTTCAAAATAAAACTCACTCGTGAGCATAGAAAACAATCATTATAACGTGTAGCTAGCGCCACTATTACTGTTGCTTTCAATGTTCATTCGGTGAACTATAATTATATAACACATTGAAACAAACACATGTATGCCCAACAAACCGTTCCCAGTTATTTAAATAAACCAAATAAACCAGTGTTTATTTTCAAGAATTCGTTTCCGGGCGTACCAAAGGGGCCATAACGGTTGTTACCCAGCTTTCAAATAATTTAAGATACCGGGAGCCGTGGACACACCGCGCACGACACATACAATTTACACGTGATTATTACGCTTTCAACACTTCATGCATGTCATAGGTTTGACAGCGCCTCCTAGCGGAGAGGGAAACAAACAGGAACCTGCTCATACGGGCGCCAAACGCGAGCGGGCGTAATAATGTCGTAAATCGATACACAAAATCACAATTTGCCATTTAAGGGCAGTATTTATTTTCCTGGCTGCCATCATTAGAAAGCGGATACAGTGCAATTTTCATTTCAATGTAATTAAATAACGCTTGGAACAGAAGTCTATTAATAACGGGTCGTAAAGTGGAATAGAGTTGGATGTATTTATGATTCACCTTAAATAATCCAATAAGAGAACAGAGGCGGGATGCGGGTATATTGTTGTTTTATGACAATCTCGTGATGGCCTCCGGAATAGACGTTTGTTTCTGGACATTTTGTATTATGTTTTACCACGCATCCACCATTTCGTGCAACGCATATAACATTGTACCGTTAACAGCTGATTATATGCGTTGTGTTATTGGTTTCTTTTTTCATATAAAATATGCAGTCAGCGGAATGAATTAATGGTGAACATTTCGGGTGGATGGTGACACCCTGTATTGCACGGTGCACATTTCTCTAAAACACTCGTTAATTTATACACATTTATATGAGCTCGATTGCGAAACAAATTCTTACAACTTATATTAATTAATCACTCTCGAGACCTCATTCCTGATGAAATCCATAGCCACGAGGGAGAGAGAAAGAGGCAACGTGGAATTTAAATGCCTTGCTTAAGGGCACAGTCGTAACGGCTCCAGTGGGGCTCGAACTCCGGGGCTTTCGAACCTGAAGCGAACGCTCTATCACTGCGCTATCATACTTCCACAACAGGCGTTGTTGTCCAACACACGTTAATGTAAGCATCCTTCCGCTGTCTGCTCAACCATCTCAAAACTAACATTGTTCATAACTCTTAGTTTATACAAATTTATTTTAGCTCGATTGCGAAACAAGTTCTTTCAACTTATATTAATCACCCTCGATACCTCATTCCCGCTGGAATCCATCGCCATGAAGGAGAGAGAAAGGGCATGTGGAATTTAAATGCCTTGCCTAAGGGCACACTCGTAACGGCTCCAGCGGGGCTCGAACTCCGGATCTTTCGCACCTGAAGAGAACGCGCATCCAATGCGCTATCACGACTTCTTCTCTTCGTCATTTTTCATATTTGATCAGATCATACACTATACTCGAGTAAAACGACTCGTACATGGCATATTTACTATTGATTTGCAATAAAATATGAACAGAACAGAACAGAACATACATTTATTAACGTTTACATATACGTATATGGTTACATGTACATACATTTACAAATTATGTACATTTCAAAATGTGAAGAAATATCAAAATACATATCTGAAAACACATTACTTTTGAGACTCTTACGCACTAGTTTAGTGAATGCAGTGACTGAGATAGAAAGTAGACGTCTTAAATTAATTATGTTAACTTAACCCTGTAGATTAGCTTGGGTGACAATCTGTCGATTGTTCACTTATTAACTTCTGGCAAAGTGACATGATCAGAAATTCAATACGGCCCAAATAATAGTCTCGGTGTTAAAATATATTTATTTGACTGACCAGGCAAAATATATCGACGCCTGTTCCAGGGCTACCTGTAGATACTAAATAAAGTAAAAATGCATCAGTTAGTCTTAAAAATACTGTTTTATATTCTTAGTCATGAATGTACTATTTTAATATATATTATTATTCCGAGTGTTATATTGATTTTAAGATATTGTATTTTATTCTAATTATCTCAGAGTTTAATTAATTTATATTACTATTTTTCTTTACATTGTTTACATAGCTATCAATAAATCATTTGTCCAATAACTATGCACGCTACTTCTAAAGAATCCTAGAACAAGTCTGCTCATTCTGTTACATCTTCATGATATAAGGGGAGTGTCGTCACTAATGTTGGTAAAACGTGTGCCCCAACCCATTTGCTTCTAAATTATAACAGTTTCGTTACATTTCATTTGTTGAACAATTATTGTGTAGTCTGTGTATATGTATGTTATTTGAAAGCAATACAATATGTTTAAACTAAAATGTATTTGTACAACGCCATTGGATATGTGTTTATCTAAAATAGGCGTTTTATAAACAATACATTCAACAAGATTCCATGATTCATTGTTTGGAAGTAGATACTAATATAGTTAATCTCCATGGTTACGGGTATTGTCTTTAAATCAATTCCCCCTCGACCTCTTTCATATGAAGAACATAACATAACATATAATTTATTTTATTAGGCATTAAATGGTACAAAACACATCTATAGCCAACACAATTAACAAATATGTAAAGTGCAGACAATTTCCAGAGAAGTTTAAATACTATTATGTTCTCCCTTATTTTCTATTATAAATAAAACTACATGATGAGCTTTAAACCAAAAAACTATTAATATTTCATATGAGCTCATTAATTGTTCGTTCTCTTTCTTTAGAAGCGAAATGCAAATATTTTGATAGATTATGAATGAATTTTGGGTTACTAGAGCTCATTAGATTATCAAATGTTTGTAGTGTCGGCCAATGACAAAAATATGGCTTGAAAAATGTTCTACGTAAATCATAGTATTTTGGACAGACCAGTAGGAAGTGAAATTCATTTTCGATTACATTCATACAGCACTGAATAAATGACGCCACTGAAACTACAATTGTATTGTGACGTTAAAATAAAATAGATTTTCAGCAAATTGTAATTAAATATCCTTATCAAATCATTTTGTGCTGCGGACTTGTGGAAAGTGAGGCATAACAGTCACTTTCCGACGGCGCCATCAATAATTACATATATATAGTATATTGTATATAACTATAAACCGCCAAAGATCACGCATGCGTTGAGAGACTGTTTCTAGTGGCTGTTCCTTGTCCGTTAACAAGTCCCACTCAAGAGCGACATTGAAGCTCAATCTTGTTAAAATAACGGTGTACGAGGTTTTCAGAAATATTTGCATAATGAAAAAAAATCTCAAATATATCACTTCTAAGTTATATTTTTTTTTATGTTATATTTCGGGTTTTACGCCTGCATCAGCACCATTTTGGGCTATATCGCCGGCGGGCAGTTTACTTAACAACACCTTTCCTGGGCAGGCTCCAGCGGTTAACCAGTACTTGGGTGCACCAACCTCCGTAAGAAACTGCCAACTTTGTCATATAAATGAGACACGACCTGAGCGGGGCTCGAACCCGTGACCATCAGTGATGATATGTGAACCACTCGACCACGGAGGCGGACTTATATCACTTCTAACAAACCGTGAAAGGAATTGCTTTAAAACTTCCCATATACATCAGACGACTAAATCTATACATTTACAGTACCCATCCACTCTACTAGTGACCTTGAACGTTAACTATTTTTTATTTAAGTTTATTTAACGTCGCCATTTGAGCGACGGACAGTTTACCTAACAACACCTTTCCTGGGCAGGCTCCAGTTAACCAGTACTTGGTGCACCAACCTCCGTAAGAAACTGCCAACTTTTTCATATAAATGAGACACGGTCTGAGCGGGGCTCGAACCCGTGACCATCAGAGATGATAGGTTACAGTGGTATACGAGTCAGCGACCGTAACCACTCGACCACGGAGGCGGTCTACTTTTATGCTGTATTACATCATATATATAACCAGTACCGTAGCCAGGGGCAAATTGCAACCGAGGCAATCTAGGGGCCCTGTGGCATGTTCCCCCTTAACAGTGTTGGGGTATAGAAGCGATTCCCTGCCTGATAGGTTAGAGTGGTATACAAGTCAGCGACCGTAACCACTCAACCACGGAGGCGGACTTGACCTTGAACTTGAACAGATAACGAGACACATTTGGAACGGACGGTGACCTTGTAAGTTTGTCCAGAGGTCCCTATTTGCCCGTCTGGCGCCATCGGTATGCATATGCTTATCATAATTATGAACATGTTGAGAAACAGAACTAAAGTTATTTTCTCACATGTGAATCATGTCATCCAATTCTTCCTTCTCAGTTTCCACATTGTGCATTTCCTGTGTTTATGTTTCTTCCAAAGCAAATTAAAATCAATTTAAAAATCCTTACAAAATATGCCGGTTGTATGGACCACACAACCATGAGCGAACACTGCACAATATGGCTCGTTTTACTAAGACATTGATTCAGTAGCAGCCAGCCTCCAGTTATAGGCGCTGTTGATTCAACCATGCCAAATTTATTATGAAAACAAAGACTAAATAGTAGATTCTTTCTCCAGGTGCATTGTCTAGTGTGTCTGTGTAATATATACTGAGGAAATGGAGCTTCAGAGGAAATTGCCAAACGTTGAAATATGTGGGCATCGCGTAATGAATCATTGACAGGTGCGATTTAGTCATAGCGGAAGAAGAAGACATCGTGAGCGGTAGATATACGTCACCTTGGTATCAGTTAATCCTTAAATGTTATATAATATACTACTACCGTATATATATACTTATTAAACAATAAATAAATGAATGAATGAGCAAATGAGTGAGCAAATGAGTGATTGAATGAATGGTTGAATGAATTAAAGAACGAAGGAATGAAGGAATGAATGAAGTAAGGAATAAAGGACGGAGGAAGGAAGGTACGGACGGACGGATGGAAGGGAGGGAGGGACGGACGGACGGACGGGAGGGAGGGACGGACGGACGGACGGAGGAAGGTACGGACGGACGGACGAAGGGGGGGGACTGGGAGGGGCGGAGGGAGGGAGGGAGGGACGGACGGAAGGGGGGGGAGGGACGGACGGGATGGAGGGAGAGAGGGAGGGACGGACGGACGGACGCCGGAACGAAGGGAGGTACGGACGGACGGAACGAAGGGAGGTACAGACGGACGGACGGACGGACGGACGGAAGGAAGGGACGGGCGGAAGGGACGGACGGATGGGAGGGAGGGGGACGGACGGAAGCAACAAATCAGTCAGTCATCAGGAAATGTATTGTCGGATTGCTAATGCAGGATTACATCAATTTGAAAAAAATAATTACGTGGAATGTATCATTAATTTCTTCAGCTTGACGGGGTATCAAGTTAAGCTTAATTTTAACATAAATTGATATCCATAACCTATTGAGATTGATGTGCGGCCTCCTCAGTTTACCTTCTAAATATTTGCAATTGTTGATGTTTACTTAAGTGGCGATCATTGAAAACCGTTGTTGAAGCGTATGATACGGGAAGACAGTATCATCTCCGTTTTCAAGGGTCCCCGGGGCCATTTTGTCACCTTGTCGGGTCTCATGATCTGTTGTAATACAGCTGACAAGTGGCCGTGAAATCGGGTGAAATTTAGGAACAGTTATCAAACATATCTGAACAATTTGGCACCTGAGCGTACGTCAAATTACAGGCTACGGAGGTGAGATGTCAATTTAGGTAGAAATGATTTTAAAATACAAGCTGACAGACAGATGATCCCCTTCTGTTGGTGCGACTATCACAACCTATTTATAAATGGGAGTTTTTTCGAAGATGTCGGTGATTATTGACTTGACATACGTGAAGCAATCATTACCTCAACAGGGGGCGTACATGCTAAATAAGAGCTCGAACAAACGACTTGGGGGAGAACACTCCTTTTATTATACAATATGTGACCACAATAATGTTCCCGACCGGTGCTCGAACTGTAGCCGACGTGCTTAAATTAATTCAGTTTAGCAACGGATTAGCAACGGCGCCTATGATGCTCACAGCAAACATAACATAACATATATTTTATTAGGCATGAACTGGTACAAAACACATCTATAGCCAACAAAATTAACAAATATGTAAAGTGCAAAGACAATTTACAGAGAAGTTTAAATACTATTATGTTCTCCCTTATTTTCTATTATAAATATAACTAGATGATGAGCTTTAAACCAAAAAACTATTAATATTTCATATGAGCTCATTAATTGTTCGTTCTCTTTCTTTAGAAGCGAAATGCAAATATTTTGATAGATTATGAACTAATTTTGGGTTTCTAGAGCTCATTAGATTATCAAATTTTTGTAGTGTCGGCCAATGACAAAAATATGGCTTAAAAAAATGTTCTACGTAAATCATAGTATTTTGGACAGACCAGTAGGAAGTGAAATTCATTTTCGATTACATTCATAGTACATTGCAAACATTTTCGATCTTCTCTGGGAATATTAACGTGCCTGCCCTTTTCTATCGCTAAATTATGCGAAGATAACCGGAATTTTGTCAGACTAGTTCTATATAAATTTTATTTATATTTATGATTTTTAGATAGTCCTCTAGTATGAATTCATGTTTGTATACACTATATGTAGATACTCTATTTGAGTTATTATTATTATCTTACCGTTAAAATACATGTAAAGTGGGGATTACCATGGAGAGATACAAACTAATTATGGGATTTGGTTTAATAAATGATATGCTGTTACGTAGAATATAGCACGTGATGTGACAACTTGTACGACCATCAACTAATTGCCACAAACACGTCATATATAGCAAATGCTCCTTTGCACATTTTTATTTTACAGACGGATCTGTAGTCCAGTGGTAACACGCTGGACTGGTAATACTGGGATCGCAGGTCTAACCATAATAAAATTAACAGTCTTTCAGAGGGGACGTTAAACCGAGGTCTCGTGTCGGTGCTTTACATCGTGCACGTAAAAGAACCAGAGGAGACTCTGGAACGGGTCTCTGTCTGTATCATGCACTATCCTCCAACATCTAAAATGACTAATCTCTTCAGGAGGCGTCGCTCATATGGGCAACCGGTAGCGACGATAAATAAACGTAAAACACACACTTTTATTTAACACACATTTAGCAAGAAATTAACATCATTTAAGAAACTACAGCCATCATATGCTCTTCTGAAAATGTATCCATACCTTTCCATTGTACTTTGTTTATGTAATGTTTGCTATAAATATGTTGTCATATTTAATGCAATAAATATATTGAATTTAATTGAATATCGTACATAACTTGGCTGCTCTCAGAAGGTTACAGCTGGGTCAGTGGTCCTGTGGTTAGAACGTTGGACTGCGAATCCAGCGATCGCATGTTCGATGCCCCGTCTGACCTAAATAATTCTAACAATCGTTGAGACGGGATTATACGCCGAGGTCTCATGTATCGGTGCTATACACAGGGCATATAAAACAACCAGAGATGCTTCTGGAATGGAAGGTCTCATGTATCGGTGCTATACACAGGGCATATAAAGCAACCAGAGATGCTTCTGGAATGGAAGGTCTTGTGTATCAGTGCTATACACAGGGCATATAAAACAACCAGATATGCTTCTGGAATGGAAGGTCTCGTGTATCAGTGCTATACACCGGGCATATAAAACAACCAGATATGCTTCTGGAATGGAAGGTCTCGTGTATCGGTGCTATACACAGGGCATATAAAACAACCAGAGATGCTTCTGGAATTGGAGCGTCTACTGTATCTTGCACTATCCACAAACTATGGTATGACTAATATACGTCGGGAGGCCTCGCCCCGATCAAAAAGGGGACGACAATAAGTAAGCTTACCCAAAATGTTAAAAACATTCTCAGACGAACACTTCTATTGCTTCAAAGCAAACTATTTACATCGCTATTGCATTTGTTTTGATGAACGTATATATGTGCCATGATTGTATTCATTTTCGTATGAGGGTCCCCAACTAATGATATGCAGCTGACATGCGCAAGTTACGGGCATGCGCATTCGCAATGTTAGACACGTTCGTCGCAAGAAAAGGCGTGTCTTACTTTTTACGCTGTTCCAAGGATGATCTATTTACCTTTCCGGCACACGGTAGGTTGCAAATCTTGTCTAAAACATTTTAAATGCAAAGTGTGCTATAATTTCTTTGTGTCATTTAAAAGAATAATTAATGTAAAGATAAGTAATGAATCGCTGGTTAATAGTTTCCATCGGGGTATGAACTACATTAGGCGTGCTTAAAGTTAGCGTGTATGCCTTCGGCCTCCACACTTTAATCACGCCCAATGTAGTCCATGCCCTGATGGAAACTATTGACCCGCGATTCATTCCTTAAAATTATAGGAGAAGAATTGTCTTGGACCTCTTTCGTTCTATTCCCATTACTACAGAATAATGCATATCTTATTGTGTCAACTGTTTAATATTATTTTGAAATTAAATATCTTTAAACTAATTTGTTGATACAGCCCAACATAATTATGTTAATAACATCCATTAGACGTCTGTCTTTAAAAACCACTACAATCAACCCTGTGTTAGTGGTCACCTGTATTAAGCAGCCATTTTCCAGATTCACAATATGTTGATTAATTATACATTTTACCTCTATTAAGCAGCCATTTTCCAGATTCACAATATGTTGATTAATTATACATTTTACCTCTATTAAGCAGCCATTTTCCAGATTCATTATATATGTTGATTAATTATACATTTTACCTCTATTAAGCAGCCATTTTCCAGATTCACAATATGTTAATTAATTATACATGTTACCTCTATTAAGCAGCCATTTTCCAGATTCACAATATGTTGATTAATTATACATTTTACCTCTATTAAGCAGCCATTTTCCAGATTCACAATATTTAATTAATTATACATGTTACCTCTATTAAGCAGCCATTTTCCAGATTCACAATATGTTAATTAATTATACATGTTACCTCTATTAAGCAGCCATTTTCCAGATTTACAATATGTAAAATTAATTATACATGTTACCTCTATTAAGCAGCCGCTTTCTGTGATTCCCTTGCCTGGCTGCTTAAAACTTACTTACTTACTTACTTACTTACTTACTTACTTACTTACTTACTTACTTACTTACTTACTTACTTACTTACTTACTTACTTACTTACTTACTTACTTACTTACTTACTTACTTACTTACTTACTTACTTACGTACTTACTTACTTACTTACTTACTTACTTACTTACTTACTTACTTACTTACTTACTTACTTACTACTACTTACTTACTTACTTACTTACTTACTTACTTTACTTACTTACTTACTTACTTACTTACTTACTTACTACGTACTTACTTACTTACTTACTTACTTACTTACTTACTTACTTACTTACTTACTTACTTACTTACTTACTACTACTTACTTACTTACTTACTTACTTACTTACTTACTTACTTACTTACTTACTTACTTACTTACTTACTTACTTACTTACTTACTTACTTACTTACATGTTTCTAACTCACTCGCTGTAATTCACTGTTCCGAGACAGAGTGTAAGTAGTATGTCTTATTTTCGGTCTTCGAAGCTCCCGTACTTATCCGGTTCGGCTCGTTTTCAACTTTTAGAGCTATTTACACTAGTTGCCAAGGTAAGTTGCGATGGCAAACTAGTTAAAGCATCTACAACCCTATTGGAGCTATGGTCAAGTTGGACGACACAGAGAGTTTTAGCGTTTTTAGAAGTTTCGGACTTTGTCCCTTAGTCCTATTATATATGTTTGTTGTTAATAATGTGTGAGTGGTATCTATGTTGTGCACAACAGCATATACCTGTCGCTATGTGTTCTATGTTGTGCACAGCAGCATATACCTGCCGCTATGTGTTCTATGTTGTGCACATCAGCATATACCTGCCGCTATGTGTTCTATGTTGTGCACAACAGCATATACCTGTCGCTATGTGTTCTATGTTGTGCACAACAGCATATACCTGTCGCTATGTGTTCTATGTTGTGCACAACAGCATATACCTGTCGCTATGTGTTCTATGTTGTGCACAACAGCATATACCTGTCCCTATGTGTTCTATGTTGTGCACAACAGCATATACCTGTCGCTATGTGTTCTATGTTGTGCACAGCAGCATATACCTGTCGCTATGTGTTCTATGTTGTGCACAACAGCATATACCTGTCGCTATGTGTTCTATGTTGTGCACAACAGCATATACCTGTCGCTATGTGTTCTATGTTGTGCACAGCAGCATATACCTGTCGCTATGTGTTCTATGTTGTGCACAACAGCATATACCTGTCCCTATGTGTTCTATGTTGTGCACAACAGCATATACCTGTCGCTATGTGTTCTATGTTGTGCACAGCAGCATATACCTGCCGCTATGTGTTCTATGTTGTGCACAGCAGCATATACCTGCCGCTATGTGTTCTATGTTGTGCACAACAGCATATACCTGCCGCTATGTGTTCTATGTTGTGCACAGCAGCATATACCTGCCGCTATGTGTTCTATGTTGTGCACAGCAGCATATACCTGTCGCTATGTGTTCTATGTTGTGCACAACAGCATATACCTGTCGCTATGTGTTCTATGTTGTGCACAGCAGCATATACCAGTCGCTATGTGTTATATGTTGTGCACAGCAGCATATACCTGTCGCTATGTGTTCTATGTTGTGCACAACAGCATATACCTGCCGCTATGTGTTCTATGTTGTGCACAGCAGCATATACCTGTCGCTATGTGTTCCATGTTGTGCACAACAGCATATACCTGTCGCTATGTGTTCTATGTTGTGCACAACAGCATATACCTGTCGCTATGTGTTCTATGTTGTGCACAGCAGCATATACCTGTCGCTATGTGTTCTATGTTGCAACGATCCAAGACCATCTAGGTGTCAAGTTGTTATGGTCGTTGACTGTAAAGCACTTGCCTCTCTCCGATGTAGGTTTGAATCCCATTGGTGGTGTCGAAGTCGTTCATGTGAGGCAGCCGTCCAGCTGGCTTGCGGAAGGTCGGTGGTTCTACCTGGATGCCAGTCCGTTTTTGAAATACTTCCCAGGGTCGTCCTCCACAAATAATGTTCTAGCCCCGCTCAGACCGTGTTTCATTTATATGAAAACGTTGGCAGTTTCTTACGGAGGTTGGTGCATCCAAGTACTGGTTAAGCGTTGGTGCCTGCCCAGGAAAGGTGTTGTTAGGTAAACTGCCCGCCGGCGATATAGACCGAAATGGTGCTGATGCAGGCGTAAAACCCGAAATATAACATATAACAAATAATGTTCTATTCTGTTCTGTCAAACGAACGAACGAACGAACGAACGAACGAACGAACGAACGAACGAACGAACGAACGAACGAACGAACGAACGAACGAACGAACGAACGAACGAACGAACGAACGAACGAACGAACGAACGAACGAACGAACGAACGAACGAACGAACGAACGAACGAACGAACGAACGAACGAACGAACGAACGAACGAACGAACGAACGAACGAACGAACGAACGAACGAACGAACGAACGAACGAACGAACGAACGAACGAACGAACGAACGAACGAACGAACGAACACTCCTTTTCAGTTCTGGAGAAAACTACATTGTCAGTTTATGAGATAGGAGACAGGTCTAAGCTTTATTTTTAGTTGCGGCCTTGGGAAATCTACATTAAAATACAAATTTCGTTGCGATAGTGGTCCTCGTTCATCATCTTTTGTCACACAGTTACAAGAAAGATAATGTTACCCTACTGAGCTGTGGTGAACGTGTCAGGAAACTCGTATAAATATTATGAAGTTTGACAAGTTAATGATTATTTAGGCTGGTCACAACCTGAATGAAACTACCTCAATATAACCCCAGAACACAGCAAATAGCCGAACATGGTCATTGTTAGGAAGGCCGCAGGAGTTCGCGACACAATGTGATACAAGGTATATTTATTTATTTTAGCAATTTGTAGCCAATCTTACAAGTGAAGTGTCCATCACTCTGACCAAGGTCCTCTTTAAGCATTTGCGTGCTATAATAGACCACGTTGGTCGACGTTGTGTTACTAATATAGTCCGAGTGAAATTGATGCTGGATACTGTGTAGTCAATAACTCATTTCAGTCGATTTATCACTACACATCTATGTATAGGATATAAGCCTCAAACGATCCAATATGTAAAATATTGGACTGTATGAGGAGCGTAGCACCGTAGACATTACCACTATTTTACATATTGGATCCGTTTGAGGCTTATATCTTACTTAAAGCACACATTATATAACACGATCTTACTAATTGAAATTGTAAATGTTGTACATTTACGCATAGGATTTAATATTAATACTCTGGCCTTTTGAAAGCAGTCCAATATTAATACTAAAATGGACTGCAAGTACAAAGGTATGACGTCATGACAGTGTTTTAAAATATAATTATACTGTGATATAATTTTGTTCATCTCCTATATCTCCATGTTGGACTGTCATTGTATTTTTATGTGTGTGTTTTACGTTTATTTATCGTCGCTACCGGTTGCCCATATGAGCGACGCCTCCTGAAGAGATTAGTCATTTTAGATTGTTGGAGGATAGTGTAGTGATACAGACAGATACCCATTCCAGAGTCTCCTCTGGTTCTTTTACGTGCACGGTGTAAAGCACCGACATGAGACCTCGGTTTAGCGTCCCATCTGAAAGACTGTTAATTTTATTAGGGTCAGACGGGGAATCGAACCTGCGATCCCTGGATTACCAGTACAGCGTGTTACCACTGGACTACTGATCCGTCTGTACTTTTATGCTGTATTACATCATATATATATAACCAGTACCGTAGCCAGAGGAAAATTGCAACCGAAGCAATCTAGGGGCCCCGGGCCATGTTTACCCCTAACATTGTTGGGGTATAGAAGCGATTCCCTGCGTTTTCTGTTTTAACGAGTTTAGACGTATTGGCCTTTATGTACTGACCTTTAAGCTCTCTAGCAGTCAACATTTTATACAGCAAAGGGGTATTTTTTGCATTTTATTTATTTAATTTTTTATTTATTTTCTTTTGTTTTGGAAATTTTAACCGAGGCATGGTGTGCCTCAGTGTGGCTACGGGCCTGATAACGTGATCGTAAATACTGAATGTACAATGCTGATATGTAAATAAAGATTTGTTTGTTTGTGCTAGGTTTAACGTCGCACCAACAGCTTAGGTCATACGGCATCTCTCCAGCTAGTATCGGTGGAGGAAGAACACGGGTGCGCATCCGAGCAGTGCTACACGCACTGACGGGTACTTGGCTAGAACCACCAACCTATCGCAAGCCAGCTGGATAGCTTCATCACTTGAAATAATTCGACACCCCACTCCAATCTACAGCGGTGAGGTGCAAGCTATTCGAAGGCAGGAACCATAACCACTCAGCCACGAAGGCACAACCGTAAATATAGATTACTTACTCTTCCATAAAATAAGAGTTAATCTTTTGTTGCCATATAGGCTCGCTTGGTCGAATGTATTAAAAAAATTTTTTTGGCAATATTAAACATTTTGCCATAAGTTAAGAAAACTCGACAGACTGGAACCCAGGCTAATATTAAATCTGTTTGGAATAGAAAGTATGCTTAATTGAAGACATATTTTTTAAAAACCATTTTCAAATATAGTAGTTTATACAAATTTATTTTAGCTCGATTGTGAAACAAGTTCTTACCGGCTCGAACTCCGGACCTTTAGCACCTTTAAGCGAACGCATATCCACTGCGCTATCACGACTTCCACATAAATGTATGGTCTTACGCTCGACATGATTTCATACCATAGTATACGAAACACGTTTTGGAATTGTGAATAGCACAATTCTAAAACGAGTTTCACAAGGCGATCTTAATAGCACAATTCTATAACGAGGTTCACAAGGCGACCTTAATAGCACAATTCTAAACGAGTTTCACAAGGCGATCTTAATAGCACAATTCTATAACGAGGTTCACAAGGCGATCTTAATAGCACAATTCTATAACGAGGTTCACAAGGCGACCTTAATAGCACAATTCTAAAACGAGTTTCACAAGGCGATCTTAATAGCACAATTCTAAAACGAGGTTCACAAGGCGATCTTAATAGCACAATTCCAAAACGAGGTTCACAAGGCGATCTTAATAGCACAATTCTAAAACGAGGTTCACAAGGCGATCTTAATAGCACAATTCTAAAACGAGGTTCACAAGGCGATCTTAATAGCACAATTCTAAAACGAGGTTCACAAGGCGATCTTAATAGCACAACTCTAACACGAGTTTCACAAGGCGATCTTAATAGCACAATTCTAAAACGAGGTTCACAAGGCGATCTTAATAGCACAATTCTAAAACGAGGTTCACAAGGCGATCTTAATAGCACAATTCTAAAACGAGTTTCATATGGCAATCTTAATAGCACAATTCTAAAACGAGGTTCACAAGCTGACCATAATAGCACAATTCTAACACGAGTTTCACAAGGCGATCTTAATAGCACAATTCTAAAACGAGGTTCACAAGGCGATCTTAATAGCACAACTCTAACACGAGTTTCACAAGGCGATCTTAATAGCACAATTCTAAAACGAGGTTCACAAGGCGATCTTAATAGCACAATTCTAAAACGAGGTTCACAAGGCGATCTTAATAGCACAATTCTAAAACGAGTTTCATAAAATATGGTATGAAATCACCGCGATTGTAAGACCAGACATTATATTTATTTAGATAATTGCTATTCGAATGCTACCCTAAAGCATCGAGACCGTTGTGTAATCAAAAGGAATTGCCAAACACTGTTTTACCGGCGTCGTTTCTTTTCCGGAAAATCTGGCAGTAATACAACTGTTAAAACTCAGATATTATTTCAAAATCATTTCTCTGTATTTTCTTTATATCTAACTCTGTTTTCGTTTGTGGTGAATATGTTTATATTAAAATGATGATATCTGGGGTGTGTTTATGTTATTCATTCACCAGATACAAGTTATTTGCACATCAAAGTTTACGTGTTTATAAGGAACGTTCCTGCGAGCCATTTGTGAACGTAATTGTCTAAATCCTCGGCATGTATATAATACAGACTGAATAAGTTAACCCACATTGTGAACAATATGAACTCGTGCACAATCTGAACGCGTGCACAATCTGAACCCGTGCACAATCTGAACCCGTGCACAAACTGAACACGTGCATACTCTGAACCTGTGTACAATCTGAACCCGTGAACAATCTGAACCCGTGCACACTCTGAACACGTGCATACTCTGAACCTGTGTACAATCTGAACCCGTGCACAATCTGAACCCATGCACAATCTGAACACGTGCATACTCTGAACCTGTGTACATTCTGAACCCGTGCACAATCTGAACCCGTGCACAATCTGAACCCGTGCATCAATCTGAACCCGTGCACAATCTGAACCCGTGCATCAATCTGAACCCGTGCACAATCTGAACCCGTAAATCAATCTACATCCGAGTTCTGCTGAACGACTACTCGGAGTTATGATTGACAACACACTATCCTGGGATAAGCATACTGACAATGTTCTCAAAAAATGTAACTCTTATTTATATTTATTGTCTCGTATAAAAAGGTATCTCTCTATTCCCAATCGCAACCTCTTCTACAATGCTTACATATTGCCTCACTTAGACTTTTGTTGTGTGATTTGGGGTAACTGCAACTCATCTTTAGAAGATAAAATAGTTCGGTTACAAAAGAGAGCAGCTAGACTAATTCTAGATCAGGACTTTGACACTCCATCGCAATTATTATTCTCCCAACTAAAATGGATGACCTTTCCAGAACGAGTCATATATCAGAAGGCTATACAAATGTATAAAACGTTACATGGAGCTGCTCCAGACTATTTAAAATCATCCTTCACTTTTACTTCTGATATACATCCTAGAATTCTTAGATCAACCTCAGAATATCAATTATACACACCAAGACCAAATTGTGAATTATTTCGTAATACATTTGAATTTTCAGGATCATCTATTTGGAATTCATTGCCTCACTCAGTTCAAAATGCTCCAACCATCCAACAGTTCAAAATTCTCTACTTAAGGTGGAACTATAACAATTCAAACTAATCGCGCACTTCTACTGTTATTATAAATGTGTATTGCGATTGCTATATTTATTAGAATCGTAAATATTGCTGCTGTCTTTAAGTTGATTTCATACATATTTTGAAGATACCACTACAAGTCAAATCTGCATATTGTTAGATAGATCTAGTATCATTAATTGTCTCATTCCTATTTTCTACTCTGCTAGCCAAGTCCATATATCATCATATTCCATTACATATTAAATATAGTTTCTCTATTTTTCAGCTTTTACATTACTATATTATTCCAATGTGCAGTTCTCACTTATAGTGCTATCTTTTGATTGCATTGATTGTATATATGTTGAGGGCCTCATGGTAGATTAACTTTTGTTAAATGAGTACTCTCGTTAAATAAAGTCTTTATTATTATTATTATTATAATCTGAACCCGTGCACAATCTGAACCCGTGCATCAACCTGAACCCGTGCATCAATCTGAACCCTTGTACAATCTGAACCCGTGAACAATCTGAACCCGTACACAATCTAAACCCGTGCATCAATCTGAACCCGTGCACAATCTGAACCCTTGTACAATCTGAACCCGTGAACAATCTGAACCCGTACACAATCTGAACCCGTGCATCAATCTGAACTCGTACATACTCTGAACCCGTGCACAATCTGAAGCCGTGCACAATCTGAACCCGTGCATCAATCTGAACTCGTACATACTCTGAAGCCGTGCACAATCTGAACCCGTGCACAATCTGAATCCGTGTACAATCTGAACCCGTGAACAATATGAACTCTTGCACACTTTGAACCCGTGTACAAGCTTAACCCGTGCACAATCTGACCCGTGCACAATCTTAACCGTACATCAATCTGAACCCGTGCACATCTGAACACGTGCACACTCTGAACACGTGCACAATCTGAACACGTGCATCAATCTGAACCCGTGTACAATCTGAACACGTGCCTAATATGAACGCGTGCACAATCTGAACTCGTGCACACTCTGAACCCGTGCACAATCTGAACCCGTGCACAATCTGAACCCGTGCACAATATGAGCTCGTGCACAGTTTCGTTTTGGTGTCAGCATAGATACGGTATTTCATCGAATTCATTTTTGTGTTGAGTATACCAGAATGAAATCACCACTCATGTAGGTAGGATCCTACATATCTGGTTCTAATTCTGATGATGGTGGTGATGATGATGATGATGATGATGATGGTGATGATGATGATGGTGATGATGGTGATTGAAGTTTTAACAAAGTGAGTTGACTTTGTAATAATGTTCACACAAACCCACACGCACACAAGCACACAAGCACACACGCATCCCTAACGTTACAGCGGGGTGATCCGCCTTTATCGCGGTAATGTCAATAACCTCGTCTACATATTTGACAACGAAATTACAACAAACACTGAGCCATATAAAGTTCACAATTTACCATTTTAGGCACTCATGAGAAGGGCGGACTATTTCTTGTCGCGCCATTTGATCTAGTTTATACACATTTATTTTAGCTCTATTGCGAAACAATGTCTTACAACTTATATTAATCACTCTCGAGACCTCATTCCTGATGGAATCCATCGCCACGAGGGAGAGAGCAGAGACATGTGGAATTTAAGTGGCTTGCCTAAGGGCACAGTCGTAACGGCTCCAACGGAGCTCGAACTCCGGTGTAATGCACATGGGAAATTGCAAGATTTGTTGTAGACTTGACCCGGTTTCACATAATTGTCAAAACTAGGATATGTCGCAAATCATGAGTAACGGTATGTTCTATTAGTTTATACAAATGTATTTTAACTCGATTGCGAAACAAGTTCTTACAACTTATATTAATCGCTCTCGAGACCTCATTCCTGATGGAATCCATCGCAACGAGGGAGAGAGAAGAGGCAACGTGGAATTTAAATGCCTTGCCTAAGGGCACACTCGTAACTGCTCCAGCGGCGCTCGAACTCCGAACCTTTCGCACCTGAAGCGAACGTACATCCACAGCGCCATCACGACTATGTTCTATTGGTTGTCTATTTGAGAACCAATCAAATGATCGATACACACCGACGTACAATATTCTTAACTAGTTTAAGATCCAATCATATTAAATGATACAACATATATATGTCTTAGTTACAACAGCTCCATTGATATTGCTCCAGGTAGGCACGTGCGTGCGTGCGTGCGTGCGTGCATGCGTGCGTGCGTGTTTTACGTTTATATATCGTCGCTACCGATCGCCCATATGAGCGACGCTTATGCTGTGTTCCGATACGTATGATGCTTTGTATTTCAGACATGCCGAGAAAAACGCTCATACTCACATCATCGAACCCCCCCACACTATACCTAGCACTAACGCTTTCGGCATATAGCTACACCCCTGGCTACGGAAAAGAACACTGCAAATATAGGATGGTGAATAAATGTTTAATATAAACAAACTCTGAGCCAACACAGAATGATTTTAATTATTCTTCCACGGAATTCATTGTTTTTTTTTTGTTGGAATGCGTGACACTGTGTATTTATTCAGTTGTCACGTTTATGATGTGCGTAATTCTAGATGCACCCCAATCATCATGCATCACTCACCGGCTGTAGCTGTCTCTTTATTTTGCCAGCAAATTGGGTAATACATCAACACAATAACCAAAGGCATTACACTTTCGATTTGTTTTCATAAGAAATAAATTATTCTCAACTGGTTTCTTGGAAAGGAATTGAAAAAACTTCGTTCTATACTATTATTGTATACATGTACATTGTATTCAACAGCTACTGATTCCAAGAAACAGTGTACCATGTAGATTTGTAAGCCGTGTACATATCGCTTCTCCGGAAATTCTCAATGACAGGGTGAGAAATATGGGGCTGTGGCGTGTATATTAACACTATGCACAATGCACATTTCTGTCATCTCGATTGCGAAACCATTTCTTAAAACATTAGATTATTCTCTTTCTAGATATCGTGGCATTGAGGGAGAGTCAGGAAGCAATGTGGCTTTAAGTGGCTTTCCCGGCTATATAAGGACACAGTCATAGTGGTTCAGGTTGGATCTGTAGTCCAGTGGTAACACGCTGGACTGATACTCCAATGATCGCAGGTTCCATCCCCCGTCTGACCCTAATAAAATTAACAATCTTTCAGATGAGACTCTAAACCGAGGTCTCGTGTCGGTGCTGTACACCGTGCACGTAAAAGAACCAGAGGAGACTCTGGAATTGATCTATGTCTGTATCATTGCACTATCCTCCAAAAATCTAAAATGACTAATCTCTTCAGGAGGCGTCGCTCATATGGGCAACCGGTAGCGACGATAAATAAACGTAAAACACACAGGTTCAGGTTGGGTTCGAACTCACAACCCTTCCCACGGTTATCATTATTACCACGGAGGCACCAGTTAGGCTGATGGGGTGTAGTAGGCTCAATGCTAATCATAAAAAATCGAAGCAAACTCTGAGAGCGACTGCCTACTAACATCACCAATGCTGACTAGAGGATTAAAAACAAAGGTTTAAACTTTATTTATTATACAACGATTGCGAAACAAGCTTTAACAAATATTAATCACTCTCGTTGCTGTCTTAATTTACCATCATTAAATGGTGATTATCTCAAAACTACATAAAAGCCAGTTAAAAGGTTGCTGGGCGACGAATGATCAAATCCGTAGTTATGTCTGGTTTATTATATGCGTCCGTGTATATGTGAATGTTCAAGGAATATACACAGGATATTCCAGCAATGCGTCAGTCATGGACAAAACCATCAAACAGTCGTGCACATTTTCACGGCTTCCCGTAACGTTAGCGGAAGTAGTGTATGTGGAGTCTCGGTGGTGTAATGTGGAGTCTCGGTGGTGTAATGTGGAGTCTCGGTGGTGTAATGTGGAGTCTTGGTGGTGTAATGTGGAGTCTGGATGGTGTAATGTGAAGTCTCGGTGGTGTAATGTGGAGTCAACGTTGTGTAATGTGGAGTCTCGGTGGTGTAATGTGGAGTCTCGGTGGTGTAATGTGGAGTCTCGGTGGTGTAATGTGGAGTCTCGATGGTGTAATGTGGAGTCTACGTGGTGTAATGTGGAGTCTCGGTGGTGTAATGTGGAGTCTCGATGGTGTAATGTGGAGTCTCGGTGGTGTAATGTGGAGTCTCGGTGGTGTAATGTGGAGTCTCGGTGGTGTAATGTGGAGTCTCGGTGGTGTAATGTGGAGTCTCGGTGGTGTAATGTGGAGTCTCGGTGGTGTAATGTGGAGTCTCGGTGGTGTAATGTGGAGTCTCGGTGGTGTAATGTGGAGTCAACGTTGTGTAATGTGGAGTCTCGGTGGTGTAATGTGGAGTCTCGGTGGTGTAATGTGGAATCTCGGTGGTGTAATGTGGAGTCTCGGTGGTGTAATGTGGAGTCTCGGTGGTGTAATGTGGAGTATCGGTGGTGTAATGTGGAATCTCGGTGGTGTAATGTGGAGTCTCGGTGGTGTAATGTGGAGTCTCGGTGGTGTAATGTGGAATCTCGGTGGTGTAATGTGGAGTCTCGGTGGTGTAATGTGGAGTCTCGGTGGTGTAATGTGGAGTCTCGGTGGTGTAATGTGGAGTCTTGGTGGTGTATTGTGGAGTCTCGATGGTGTAATGTGGAGTCTCGGTGGTGTAATGTGGAGTCTTGGTGGTGTAATGTGGAGTCTCGGTGGTGTAATGTGGAGTCTCGGTGGTGTAATGTGGAGCCAACGTGGTGTAATGTGGAGTCTCGGTGGTGTAATGTGGAGTCTCGGTGGTGTAATGTGGAGTCTCGGTGGTGTAATGTGGAGTCTCGGTGGTGTAATGTGAAGTATCGGTGGTGTAATGTGGAACCAACGTGGTGTAATGTGGAGTCTACGTGGTGTAATGTGGAGTCTCGGTGGTGTAATGTGGAGTCTACGTGGTGTAATGTGGAGTCACGGTGGTGTAATGTGGAGTCTCGGTGGTGTAATGTGGAGTCTCGGTGGTGTAATGTGGAGTCTCGGTGGTGTAATGTGGAGTCTCGGTGGTGTAATGTGGAGTCTCGGTGGTGTAATGTGGAGTCTCGGTGGTGTAATGTGGAGTCTCGATGGTGTAATGTGGAGTCTCTGTGGTGTAATGTGGAGTCTCGGTGGTGTAATGTGGAGTCTCGGTGGTGTAATGTGGAGTCTCGGTGGTGTAATGTGGAGTCTCCATGGTGTAATGTGGAGTCTCGGTGGTGTAATGTGGAGTCTCGGTGGTGTAATGTGGAGTCTCGGTGGTGTAATGTGGAGTCTCGGTGGTGTAATGTGGAGTCTCGGTGGTGTAATGTGGAGTCTCGGTGGTGTAATGTGGAGTCTCGGTGGTGTAATGTGGAGTCTCGGTGGTGTAATGTGGAGTATCCATGGTGTAATGTGGAGTCTCGGTGGTGTAATGTGGAGTCTCGGTGGTGTAAGGTGGAGTAACGTGGAGTCTCTGTGGTGTAATGTGGAGTATCCATGGTGTAATGTGGAGTCTCTGTGGTGTAATGTGGAGTCTCTGTGGTGTAATGTGGAGTATCCATGGTGTAATGTGGAGTCTCTGTGGTGTAATGTGGAGTCTCCATGGTGTAATGTGGAGTCTCTGTGGTGTAATGTGGAGTCTCGGTGGTGTAATGTGGAGCCAACGTGGTGTAATGTGGAGTCTCGGTGGTGTAATGTGGAGTCTCGATGGTGTAATGTGGAGTCTCGGTGGTGTAATGTGGAGTCTCCATGGTGTAATGTGGAGTCTCGGTGGTGTAATGTGGAGTCTCGGTGGTGTAATGTGGAGCCACGTGGTGTAATGTGGAGTCTCGGTGGTGTAATGTGGAGTCTCGGTGGTGTAATGTGGAGTCTCGGTGGTGTAATGTGGAGTCTCGGTGGTGTAATGTGGAGTCTCGGTGGTGTAATGTGGAGTCTCGGTGGTGTAATGTGGATCTCGGTGGTGTAATGTGGAGTCTCGGTGGTGTAATGTGGAGTCTCGGTGGTGTAATGTGGATCTCGGTGTGTAATGTGGAGTCTCGGTGGTGTAATGTGGAGTCTCGGTGGTGTAATGTGGAGTCTCGGTGGTGTAATGTGGAGTCTCGGTGGTGTAATGTGGAGTCTCGGTGGTGTAATGTGGAGTCTCGGTGGTGTAATGTGGAGCCAACGTGGTGTAATGTGGAGTCTCGGTGGTGTAATGTGGAGTCTCGGTGGTGTAATGTGGAGTCTCGGTGGTGTAATGTGGAGTATCGGTGGTGTAATGTGGAGCCAACGTGGTGTAATGTGGAGTCTACGTGGTGTAATGTGGAGTCTCGGTGGTGTAATGTGGAGTCTCCGTGGTGTAATGTGGAGTCACGGTGGTGTAATGTGGAGTCTCGGTGGTGTAATGTGGAGTCTCGGTGGTGTAATGTGGAGTCTCTGTGGTGTAATGTGGAGTATCGGTGGTGTAATGTGGAGTCTCGGTGGTGTAATGTGGAGTCTCGGTGGTGTAATGTGGAGTCTCGGTGGTGTAATGTGGAGTCTCGGTGGTGTAATGTGGAGTCTCGGTGGTGTAATGTGGAGTCTCGGTGGTGTAATGTGGAGCCTCGTTGTGTAATGTGGAGTCTCGGTGGTGTAATGTGGAGCCACGTGGTGTAATGTGGAGTCTCGGTGGTGTAATGTGGAGTCTCGGTGGTGTAATGTGGAGTCTCTGTGGTGTAATGTGGAGTCTCGGTGGTGTAATGTGGAGTCTCGGTGGTGTAATGTGGAGTCTCGTGGTGTAATGTGGAGTCTCGGTGGTGTAATGTGGAGTCTCGATGGTGTAATGTGGAGTCTCGGTGGTGTAATGTGGAGTCTCGGTGGTGTAATGTGGAGTCTCGGTGGTGTAATGTGGAGTCTCCGTGGTGTAATGTGGAGTCTCGGTGGTGTAATGTGGAGTCTCCATGGTGTAATGTGGAGTCTCGGTGGTGTAATGTGGAGTCTCGATGGTGTAATGTGGAGTCTCTGTGGTGTAATGTGGAGTCTCGGTGGTGTAATGTGGAGTCTCGGTGGTGTAATGTGGAGTCTCGGTGGTGTAATGTGGAGTCTCGGTGGTGTAATGTGGAGTCACGTGGTGTAATGTGGAGTCTCGGTGGTGTAATGTGGAGTCTCGGTGGTGTAATGTGGAGTCAACGTGGTGTAATGTGGAGTCTCGGTGGTGTAATGTGGAGTCTCGGTGGTGTAATGTGGAGTCTCGGTGGTGTAATGTGGAGTCTCGGTGGTGTAATGTGGAGTCTCGTGGTGTAATGTGGAGTCTCGGTGGTGTAATGTGGAGTCTCGGTGGTGTAATGTGGAGTCTCGGTGGTGTAATGTGGAGTCTCGGTGGTGTAATGTGGAGTCTCGGTGGTGTAATGTGGAGTCTCGGTGGTGTAATGTGGAGTCTCGGTGGTGTAATGTGGAGTCTACGTGGTGTAATGTGGAGTCTCGGTGGTGTAATGTGGAGTCTCGGTGGTGTAATGTGGAGCCAACGTGGTGTAATGTGGAGTCTCGGTGGTGTAATGTGGAGTCTCGGTGGTGTAATGTGGAGTCTCGGTGGTGTAATGTGGAGCCAACGTGGTGTAATGTGGAGTCTCGGTGGTGTAATGTGGAGTCTCGGTGGTGTAATGTGGAGTCTCGGTGGTGTAATGTGGAGTCTCGGTGGTGTAATGTGGAGTCTCGGTGGTGTAATGTGGAGTCTCGGTGGTGTAATGTGGAGTCTCGGTGGTGTAATGTGGAGTCTACCTGGTGTAATGTGGAGTCACGGTGGTGTAATGTGGAGTCTCGGTGGTGTAATGTGGAGTCTCGATGGTGTAATGTGGAGTCTCTGTGGTGTAATGTGGAGTATCGGTGGTGTAATGTGGAGTCTCGGTAGTGTAATGTGGAGTCTCGGTGGTGTAATGTGGAGTCTCGGTGGTGTAATGTGGAGTCTTGGTGGTGTAATGTGGAGTCTCGGTGGTGTAATATGGAGTCTCGGTGGTGTAATGTGGAGCCAACGTTGTGTAATGTGGAGTCTCGGTGGTGTAATGTGGAGCAACGTGGTGTAATGTGGAGTCTCGGTGGTGTAATGTGGAGTCTCGGTGGTGTAATGTGGAGTCTCTGTGGTGTAATGTGGAGTCTCGGTGGTGTAATGTGGAGTCTCGGTGGTGTAATGTGGAGTCTCGGTGGTGTAATGTGGAGTCTCGGTGGTGTAATGTGGAGTCTCGGTGGTGTAATGTGGAGTCTCGGTGGTGTAATGTGGAGTCTCGGTGGTGTAATGTGGAGTCTCGGTGGTGTAATGCGGAGTCTCGGTGGTGTAATGTGGAGTCTCGGTGGTGTAATGTGGAGCCAACGTTGTGTAATGTGGAGTCTCGGTGGTGTAATGTGGAGCCAACGTGGTGTAATGTGGAGTCTCTGTGGTGTAATGTGGAGTCTCGGTGGTGTAATGTGGAGTCGCGGTGGTGTAATGTGGAGCCAACGTGGTGTAATGTGGAGTCTCGGTGGTGTAATGTGGAGTCTCGGTGGTGTAATGTGGAGTCTCGGTGGTGTAATGTGGAGTCTCGGTGGTGTAATGTGGAGTCTCGGTGGTGTAATGTGGAGTCTCGGTGGTGTAATGTGGAGCCAACGTGGTAATGTGTCGTGGTGTAATGTGGAGTCTCGGTGGTGTAATGTGGAGTCTCGGTGGTGTAATGTGGAGTCTCGGTGGTGTAATGTGGAGTCTCGGTGGTGTAATGTGGAGTCTCGGTGGTGTAATGTGTAGCCTCGGTGGTGTAATGTGGAGCCAACGTGGTGTAATGTGGAGTCTCGGTGGTGTAATGTGGAGTCTCGGTGGTGTAATGTGGAGCCAACGTGGTGTAATGTGGAGTCTCGGTGGTGTAATGTGGAGTCTCGGTGGTGTAATGTGGAGTCTACGTGGTGTAATGTGGAGTCTCGGTGGTGTAATGTGGAGTCTCGTGGTGTAATGTGGAGTCTCGGTGGTGTAATGTGGAGTCTCGGTGGTGTAATGTGGAGTCTCGGTGGTGTAATGTGGAGCCTCGGTGGTGTAATGTGGAGTCTCGGTGGTGTAATGTGGAGCCTCGGTGGTGTAATGTGGAGTCTCGGTGGTGTAATGTGGAGTCTCGGTTGTGTAATGTGGAGTCTGCGTGGTGTAATGTGGAGTCTCGGTGGTGTAATGTGGAGCCAACGTGGTGTAATGTGGAGTCTCGGTGGTGTAATGTGGAGTCTCGGTGGTGTAATGTGGAGTCTCGGTGGTGTAATGTGGAGCCAACGGGTATAATGTGGAGTCTCGGTGGTGTAATGTGGAGTCTCGGTGGTGTAATGTGGAGTCTCGGTGGTGTAATGTGGAGTCTCGGTGGTGTAATGTGGAGTCTCGGTGGTGTAATGTGGAGTCTCGGTGGTGTAATGTGTAGCCTCGGTGGTGTAATGTGGAGCCAACGTGGTGTAATGTGGAGTCTCGGTGGTGTAATGTGGAGTCTCGGTGGTGTAATGTGGAGCCAACGTGGTGTAATGTGGAGCCAACGTGGTGTAATGTGGAGTCTCGGTGGTGTAATGTGGAGTCTCGGTGGTGTAATGTGGAGTATCGGTGGTGTAATGTGGAGCCAACGTGGTGTAATGTGGAGTCTCGGTGGTGTAATGTGGAGTCTCGGTGGTGTAATGTGGAGTCTCGGTGGTGTAATGTGGAGCCTCGGTGGTGTAATGTGGAGCCTCGGTGGTGTAATGTGGAGCCTCGGTGGTGTAATGTGGAGTCTCGGTGGTGTAATGTGGAGTCTCGGTTGTGTAATGTGGAGTCTGCGTGGTGTAATGTGGAGTCTGCGTGGTGTAATGTGGAGTCTCGGTGGTGTAATGTGGAGCCTCCATGGTGTAATGTGGAGTATCGGTGGTGTAATGTGGAGTATCCATGGTGTAATGTGGAGTCTCGGTGGTGTAATGTGGAGCCTCCATGGTGTAATGTGGAGTATTGGTGGTGTAATGTGGAGCCTCGGTGGTGCAATGTGGAGTCTCGGTGGTTTAATGTGGAGTCTCGGTGGTGTAATGTGGAGTCTCGGTGGTGTAATGTGGAGTATCCATGGTGTAATGTGGAGTCTCGGTGGTGTAATGTGGAGTCTCGGTGGTGTAAGGTGGAGTAACGTGGAGTCTCTGTGGTGTAATGTGGAGTATCCATGGTGTAATGTGGAGTCTCTGTGGTGTAATGTGGAGTCTCTGTGGTGTAATGTGGAGTATCCATGGTGTAATGTGGAGTCTCTGTGGTGTAATGTGGAGTATCCATGGTGTAATGTGGAGTCTCTGTGGTGGCATGTGGAGTCTCGGTGGTGTAATGTGGAGCCAACGTGGTGTAATGTG
>CM026404.1:67499743-67544743 GCA_014843695.1 Archivesica marissinica
GGTGTAATGTGGAGCCAACGTGGTGTAATGTGGAGTCTCGGTGGTGTAATGTGGAGTCTCGGTGGTGTAATGTGGAGTCTCGGTGGTGTAATGTGGAGCCTCGGTGGTGTAATGTGGAGCCTCGGTGGTGTAATGTGGAGCCTCGGTGGTGTAATGTGGAGTCTCGGTGGTGTAATGTGGAGTCTCGGTTGTGTAATGTGGAGTCTGCGTGGTGTAATGTGGAGTCTGCGTGGTGTAATGTGGAGTCTCGGTGGTGTAATGTGGAGCCTCCATGGTGTAATGTGGAGTATCGGTGGTGTAATGTGGAGTATCCATGGTGTAATGTGGAGTCTCGGTGGTGTAATGTGGAGCCTCCATGGTGTAATGTGGAGTATTGGTGGTGTAATGTGGAGCCTCGGTGGTGCAATGTGGAGTCTCGGTGGTTTAATGTGGAGTCTCGGTGGTGTAATGTGGAGTCTCGGTGGTGTAATGTGGAGTATCCATGGTGTAATGTGGAGTCTCGGTGGTGTAATGTGGAGTCTCGGTGGTGTAAGGTGGAGTAACGTGGAGTCTCTGTGGTGTAATGTGGAGTATCCATGGTGTAATGTGGAGTCTCTGTGGTGTAATGTGGAGTCTCTGTGGTGTAATGTGGAGTATCCATGGTGTAATGTGGAGTCTCTGTGGTGTAATGTGGAGTATCCATGGTGTAATGTGGAGTCTCTGTGGTGGCATGTGGAGTCTCGGTGGTGTAATGTGGAGCCAACGTGGTGTAATGTGGAGTCTATGTGGTGTAATGTGGAGTATCCATGGTGTAATGTGGAGTCTCTGTGGTGTAATGTGGAGTCTCCATGGTGTAATGTGGAGTCTCTGTGGTGTAATGTGGAGTCTCGATGGTGTAATGTGGAGTCTCGATGGTGTAATGTGGAGTCTCGGTGGTGTAATGTGGAGTCTCCATGGTGTAATGTGGAGTCTCGGTGGAGTAATGTGGAGTCTCGGTGGTGTAATGCGGAGTCTCGGTGGTGTAATGTGGAGTCTCGATGGTGTAATGTGGAGTCTCGATGGTGTAATGTGGACTCTCGGTGGTGTAATGTGGAGTCTCGGTGGTGTAATGTGGAGTCTCGGTGGTGTAATTTGGAGCCTCGGTGGTGTAATGTGGAACATCGGTGGTGTAATGTGGAGCCTCGGTGGTGTAATGTGGAGTCTCGGTGGTGTAATGTGGAGTCTCGGTTGTGTAATGTGGAGTCTGCGTGGTGTAATGTGGAGTCTGCGTGGTGTAATGTGGAGTCTCGGTGGTGTAATGTGGAGCCTCCATGGTGTAATGTGGAGTATCGGTGGTGTAATGTGGAGTATCCATGTGTAATTGGAGTATTGGTGGGTGTAATGTGGAGCCTCGGTGGTGTAATGTGGAGTCTCGGTGGTGTAATGTGGAGTCTCGGTGGTGTAATGTGGAGTCTCGGTGGTGTAAATGTGGAGTCTCGGTGGTTTAATGTGGAGTCTCGGTGGTGTAATGTGGAGTCTCGGTGGTGTAATGTGGAGTATCCATGGTGTAATGTGGAGTCTCGGTGGTGTAATGTGGAGTCTCGGTGGTGTAATGTGGAGTCTCGGTGGAGTAACGTGGAGTCTCTTTGGTGTAATGTGGAGTATCCATGGTGTAATGTGGAGTCTCTGTGGTGTAATGTGGAGTCTCGGTGGTGTAATGTGGAGTATCCATGGTGTAATGTGGAGTCTCTGTGGTGTAATGTGGAGTCTCCATGGTGTAATGTGGAGTCTCTGTTGTGTAATGTGGAGTCTCGATGGTGTAATGTGGAGTCTCGGTGGTGTAATGTGGAGTCTCGGTGGTGTAATGTGGAGTCTCGGTGGTGTAATGTGGAGTCTCGGTTGTGTAATGTGGAGTCTCGGTGGTGTAATGTGGAGTCTCGGTGGTGTAATGTGGAGTCTCGGTGGTGTAATGTGGAGTCTCGGTGGTGTAATGTGGAGCCAGTGTTGTATGTGTCTCTGTGGGTAATGTGGAGTCTCGGTGGTGTAATGTGGAGTCTCGGTGGTGTAATGTGGAGTCTCGGTGGTGTAATGTGGAGCTGGTGGTGTAATGTGGAGTCTGGTGGTGTAAGTGGAGTCTCGGTGGTGTAATGTGGAGTCTCGGTGGTGTAATGTGGAGTCTCGGTGGTGTAATGTGGAGTCTCGGTGGTGTAATGTGGAGTCTCGGTGGTGTAATGTGGAGTCTCGGTGGTGTAATGTGGAGTCTCGGTGGTGTAATGTGGAGTCTCGGTGGTGTAATGTGGAGTCTCGGTGGTGTAATGTGGAGCCTAGGTGGTGTAATGTGGAGTCTCGGTGGTGTAATGTGGAGTCTCGGTGGTGTAATGTGGAGTCTCGGTGGTGTAATGTGGAGTCTCGGTGGTGTAATGTGGAGTCTCGGTGGTGTAATGTGGAGTCTCGGTGGTGTAATGTGGAGCCTCGGTGGTGTAATGTGGAGTCTCCGTGGTGTAATGTGGTATCTCGTTGGTGTAATGTGGAGTCTGGGTGGTGTAATGTGGAGTCTCGGTGGTGTAATGTGGAGTCTTGCGTGGTGTAATGTGGAGTCTCGGTGGTGTAATGTTGGTGTAATGTGGAGTCTCGGTGGTGTAATGTGGAGTCTCGGTGGTGTAATGTGGAGTCTCGGTGGTGTAATGTGGAGTCTCGGTGGTGTAATGTGGAGTCTCGATGGTGTAATGTGGAGTCTCGGTGGTGTAATGTGGAGTCTCGGTGGTGTAATGTGGAGTCTCGGTGGTGTAATGTGGAGTCTCGGTGGTGTAATGTGGAGTCTCGGTGGTGTAATGTGGAGCCAACGTTGTGTAATGTGGAGTCTCGGTGGTGTAATGTGGAGCCAACGTGGTGTAATGTGGAGTCTCTGTGGTGTAATGTGGAGTCTCGGTGGTGTAATGTGGAGTCGCGGTGGTGTAATGTGGAGCCACGTGGTGTAATGTGGAGTCTCGGTGGTGTAATGTGGAGTCTCGGTGGTGTAATGTGGAGTCTCGGTGGTGTAATGTGGAGTTCGGTGGTGTATGTGGAGCCAACGTGGTATAATGTGGAGTCTCGGTGGTGTAATGTGGAGTCTCGGTGGTGTAATGTGGAGTCTCGGTGGTGTAATGTGGAGTCTCGGTGGTGTAATGTGGAGTCTCGGTGGTGTAATGTGGAGTCTCGGTGGTGTAATGTGTAGCCTCGGTGGTGTAATGTGGAGCCAACGTGGTGTAATGTGGAGTCTCGGTGGTGTAATGTGGAGTCTCGGTGGTGTAATGTGGAGCCAACGTGGTGTAATGTGGAGCCAACGTGGTGTAATGTGGAGTCTCGGTGGTGTAATGTGGAGTCTCGGTGGTGTAATGTGGAGTCTCGGTGGTGTAATGTGGAGTCTCGGTGGTGTAATGTGGAGCCTCGTGGTGTAATGTGGAGTCTCGGTGGTGTAATGTGGAGTCTCGGTGGTGTAATGTGGAGTCTCGGTGGTGTAATGTGGAGCCTCGGTGGTGTAATGTGGAGCCTCGGTGGTGTAATGTGGAGCCTCGGTGGTGTAATGTGGAGTCTCGGTGGTGTAATGTGGAGTCTCGGTTGTGTAATGTGGAGTCTGCGTGGTGTAATGTGGAGTCTGCGTGGTGTAATGTGGAGTCTCGGTGGTGTAATGTGGAGCCTCCATGGTGTAATGTGGAGTATCGGTGGTGTAATGTGGAGTATCCATGGTGTAATGTGGAGTCTCGGTGGTGTAATGTGGAGCCTCCATGGTGTAATGTGGAGTATTGGTGGTGTAATGTGGAGCCTCGGTGGTGCAATGTGGAGTCTCGGTGGTTTAATGTGGAGTCTCGGTGGTGTAATGTGGAGTCTCGGTGGTGTAATGTGGAGTATCCATGGTGTAATGTGGAGTCTCGGTGGTGTAATGTGGAGTCTCGGTGGTGTAAGGTGGAGTAACGTGGAGTCTCTGTGGTGTAATGTGGAGTATCCATGGTGTAATGTGGAGTCTCTGTGGTGTAATGTGGAGTCTCTGTGGTGTAATGTGGAGTATCCATGGTGTAATGTGGAGTCTCTGTGGTGTAATGTGGAGTATCCATGGTGTAATGTGGAGTCTCTGTGGTGGCATGTGGAGTCTCGGTGGTGTAATGTGGAGCCAACGTGGTGTAATGTGGAGTCTATGTGGTGTAATGTGGAGTATCCATGGTGTAATGTGGAGTCTCTGTGGTGTAATGTGGAGTCTCCATGGTGTAATGTGGAGTCTCTGTGGTGTAATGTGGAGTCTCGATGGTGTAATGTGGAGTCTCGATGGTGTAATGTGGAGTCTCGGTGGTGTAATGTGGAGTCTCGGTGGTGTAATGTGGAGTCTCGATGGTGTAATGTGGAGTCTCGGTGGTGTAATGTGGAGTCTCGGTGGTGTAATGCGGAGTCTCGGTGGTGTAATGTGGAGTCTCGATGGTGTAATGTGGAGTCTCGATGGTGTAATGTGGACTCTCGGTGGTGTAATGTGGAGTCTCGGTGGTGTAATGTGGAGTCTCGGTGGTGTAATGTGGAGCCTCGGTGGTGTAATGTGGAGTCTCGGTGGTGTAATGTGGAGTCTCGGTTGTGTAATGTGGAGTCTGCGTGGTGTAATGTGGAGTCTGCGTGGTGTAATGTGGAGTCTCGGTGGTGTAATGTGGAGCCTCCATGGTGTAATGTGGAGTATCGGTGGTGTAATGTGGAGTATCCATGGTGTAATGTGGAGTATTGGTGGTGTAGTGTGGAGCCTCGGTGGTGCAATGTGGAGTCTCGGTGGTTTAATGTGGAGTCTCGGTGGTGTAATGTGGAGTCTCGGTGGTGTAATGTGGAGTCTCGGTGGTTTAATGTGGAGTCTCGGTGGTGTAATGTGGAGTCTCGGTGGTGTAATGTGGAGTATCCATGGTGTAATGTGGAGTCTCGGTGGTGTAATGTGGAGTCTCGGTGGTGTAATGTGGAGTCTCGGTGGAGTAACGTGGAGTCTCTTTGGTGTAATGTGGAGTATCCATGGTGTAATGTGGAGTCTCTGTGGTGTAATGTGGAGTCTCGGTGGTGTAATGTGGAGTATCCATGGTGTAATGTGGAGTCTCTGTGGTGTAATGTGGAGTCTCCATGGTGTAATGTGGAGTCTCTGTTGTGTAATGTGGAGTCTCGATGGTGTAATGTGGAGTCTCGATGGTGTAATGTGGAGTCTCGGTGGTGTAATGTGGAGTCTCGGTGGTGTAATGTGGAGTCTCGGTTGTGTAATGTGGAGTCTCGGTGGTGTAATGTGGAGTCTCGGTGGTGTAATGCGGAGTCTCGGTGGTGTAATGTGGAGTCTCGGTGGTGTAATGTGGAGTCTCGATGGTGTAATGTGGAGTCTCGGTGGTGTAATGTGGAGTCTCGGTGGTGTAATGTGGAGTCTTGGTGGTGTAATGTGGAGTCTTTGTGGTGTAATGTGAAGTCTTGGTTGTGTAATGTGGAGTCTTGGTGGTGTAATGTGGAGTCTTGGTGGTGTAATGTGGAGTCTTGGTTGTGTAATGTGGAGTCTTGTGGTGTAATGTGGAGTCTTGGTGGTGTAATGTGGAGTCTCGGTGGTGTAATGTGGAGTCTTGGTGGTGTAATGTGGAGTCTCGGTGGTGTAATGTGGAGTCTTGGTGATGTAATGTGGAGTCTCGGTGGTGTAATGTGGAGTCTCGGTGGTGTAATGTGGAGTCAGCGTGGTGTAATGTGGAGTCAACGTGGTGTAATGTGGAGTCTCCATGGTGTAATGTGGAACCAACGTGGTGGTGTAATGTGGAGTCTCGGTGGTGTAATGTGGAGTCTCGGTGGAGTAATGTGGAGTCTCGGTGGTGTAATGTGGAACCAACGTGGTGGTATAATAGTCAATTATGTTCATGTTCCAGGATTGATCTCTTGGGATATTATCATATATTCCTGTTTCAATAAATAGGCTATGAGAATAAACTCTAAATCTTGAGAGTGCACATTTATATTTAGTTTCGGATAAAATGTCAAGACAATTATCTAATTCTAACTCATTATTAATATCTGAGTACTATTATTGTAAGTAGGTATCAAATATCCGCTGTTTAATAATTACAAATGGTTCTACAGACGGATCTGTAGTCCAGTGGTAACACGCTGGACTGGTAATCCAGGGATCGCAGGTTTGATCCCCCGTCTGACCCTAATAAAATTAACAGTCTTTCAGATGGGACGTTAAACCGAGGTCTCGTGTCAGTGCTTTACATCGTGCACATAGAAGAACCAGAGGAGACTCTGGAATGGGTCTCTGTCTGTATCATTGCACTATCCCCACAAAATCTAAAATGACTAATCTCTTCAGGAGGCGTCGCTCATATGGGCAACCGGTAGCGACGATAAATAAACGTAACAAACACACACACCAAATGGGATATCAAATTGGATTGGATTGTTCATTCCATACATAGAGAAATCCGAGTTCTTGTAAAATACAGTAAAACATGTGTTAGCGGCCATCTCTATTAAGCAGCCAACCTGTAATAGGCAGTTAGTTTGTAGTTCCCAATATGTTGTGTTATCATATAGTTGACCTCTATTAAGCAGCCACCTGTGCTAAGCAGCCACTTTCTGTGATTCCCTTGACTGGCTGCTTAAGACAATGTTTGGCTGTACACTTAGCCCAGTTATTTCAATTATGTGTACGGTCCGGATCTGCGTCATATATTAGCATCAAATAGGTTATTTGAACTAGGGAAAAGTCACAGTAACATGATATTGTATTCCAATACTTAATCATGTTTATATTGCTATTTGATAGAAAGAGGAACCCTTCCCAGTGGATTATTTCACTCCCAGAACGTACCTTAAAAAGTTAGTACGAAGAAGTTCAATATCAGTAGCATTATGGTTGCTCCAAGTTCAATATAGAGACAAGTGAATAAAAAAGATAACTTTTTTTGAAATTGGTAATTATTTATTATTATTTTTTATTTATTAAGCTTATTTACCCTCGCCACCAGCAAAGCTCCAGATTGTATTGGTGTGGGAAACCCCCGAGTGCCCAACCGTTGGTAATTCAATATTTCTAAACGTTATGTAGCATATATAGCAACGGAGAGCTCGGGTCACCTTATTTTAAACATATATCCGAATTGAAGAATTCTGAAGAAACTGACATGTATGTATCTGACGCATGACTTTACTGTAGAGTACGTTGATTTAATGTATTTGACCAACTGCCCTATCAGTGTATCGTGGCTGGCAAGTGTTGTGTTCAGTTCTATGCAGCGTGCTTTAGCTTCATCTAGTGTCATGCCTGATTCTGTATGGTACGTAGATGCTAGTGCCTGGTAAACTGAGAACAAAAGTATTCGCACTGTAAACAATTGTATGAAATATAATTATACTAGAGGACATAGAAAACGCAAACTTCGAATAAGTGTGTTTTACATGAAAAAACAATAACTATATAAATACATAGTTTTAAACATTTTGGAATATTTTGACTTTGTTTGACAGTTTGTGTTTTGTAATAAAGATTTGATATATCTTTGATGGAATCCTTCGTATTTCGTGTTCATGTAATACTAATCATATAATGTAGATGTGCGTAGATGTCCTCTAGTATAAAAAACAATGTGATTCAATACATTATCACTTTCAAATGTCATCATCACTTCATTAATTTAAATCACGATTCCTAAGAATTTATTAGCTTTATTAGTATCATTGTTAATGCCAATGTCAACTCAGACAGTTCTATAGTCCAGTGATAACACGCTGGACTGGTAATCCAGGGATCGCAGGTTCGATCCCCCGTCTGACTCTAATACAATTAACTGGACTACAGAACCGTCTGTACGTGCGACTTTAAACAGCATAAACAATTAAAACAAACAAATCAATCCGCCAATACCACAGTAACCATTAATCATGCACAATTCACACTCTCAACAAATGATATAATACAGTCAATGCGCTATTTATTACCCTAATAAAATGAACAGGTTTTCAGATGGGACGTTAAACAGAGGTCTCGTGTTGGTGCTGTACACCGTGCACGTACAAGAACCAGAGGAGACTCTGGAATGGATCTCTTCTGTATCCTCTGTATCATTGCACTATCCTCCAACCATCTAAAATGACTAATCTCTTCAGGAGGCGTCGCTCATATAGGCAATGCATATGTAGCGACGATAAATAAACGTAAAACACAAGTAGCACGTGCGGCTTAGGTCACATGACTCTTTCCAACTATTAATTGTGGAGGAGGACCACGGGTGATCTTCCAAGCAGTATTCCAGACTCGACCCAGATAGAACCACGTGGGTGGCTTACTAACTTGACAGTTAGTTTATACAAATTTATTTTAGCTCGATTGCGAAACAAGTTATTTCAACTTATATAAATCACTCTCGAGACCTCATTCCCGATGGAATCCATCGCCACGAGGGAGAGAGAAGAGGCAACGTGCAATTTAAATGCCTTGCCTAAGGGCACAATCGTAACGACTCCAGTGATGCTCGACAGTTCACCGATGTGATTCGAACATACAGCGGCGAGGGGCAAGTGATTTTAAGTGAACGACCTAAGCTATTCGTACACGTATATAGGCCCCTACTGGCAGATTAGTACAATCCTACGTTAAATAAAAAAATATTGTTCTTTTTATTATTAAATCAGTACTGTGTGTAATGTGGAACATTTAGTTTATACAAATTTATTTTAGCTCGATTGCGAAACAAGTTCATATAACTTATATTAATCACTCTCGAGACCTCATTCCTGGTGGGAATCCATCGCCACGAGGGAGAGAGAAGAGGCAACGTGGGATTTAAATGCCTTGCCTAAGGGCACACTAAGCGGCTCCAGCGGGGCTCGAACTCCGGGCCTTTCGCACTTGAAGTGAACGCGCTACCACTGCGCTATCACGACTTCCACTTCCATGTTCAACGTCAGCTTCAATGTCCACTGTCTTGTCGCTGATCGTTTCTGTAGATTTCATATTACGCAGTGAAACTTCTTAGTTATATATCATAAATAAATATTATAAAAATCGGCAGTTGTTACATTTTCAAAATAATTAATTTGTGATTTCATCTTAATTACATACATATAATGCAAACAATAAGTTCAACATATAAAACGCACTGAGTCATTCTGAATGTGTGTGTGTGTTTTTACGTTTATTTATCGTCGCTACCGGTTGCCCATATGAGCGACGCCTCCTGAAGAGATTAGTTATTTTAGATTTTGGAGGATAGTGCAATGATACAGACAGAGACCCATTCCAGAATCTCCTCTGGTTCTTTTACGTGCACGGTGTAAAGCACCGACACAAGACCTCGGTTTAATGTCCCATCTGAAAGACTGTTAATTTTATTAGGGTCAGACGGGGGATCGAACCTACGATCCCTGGATTACCAGTCCAGCGTGTTACCATTGAATAGAATTAAAAGAGACATTTATATTGCATACTAGAGGACATAGAAAACGCATACTTCGAGTAAGCGTGTTTTTACATGAAAAACAATAACTATATAAATAGTGAGAGGGCGTATTACTCAGGCAATAGCGGATATGATTGCTAGTGATTATTGGCCTCTAAGTTTCGTTGAAGGAGATGGATTTCGTCACCTAATGGAAATTGTTGCTCCGGAATTTAAAGTGCCATGTCGTACTCGCATTGTGAAACGGAACGACAACGAGAAGTCTGTCCCATCTTCTCCGCAACTGGTCTACTTATCAACAAGCTAAGGTGGAAGTCGTGATAGCGCAGTGGATACGATGCGCGTTCGCTTCAGGTGCGAAAGGTCCGGAGTTTGAGCCCCGCTGGAGCCGATACGATTGTGCCCTTAAGCATTTAAATTCCACGGTGCCTCTTCTCTCTCCCTCGTGGCGATGGATTCCATCAGGAATGAGATCTCGAGAGTGATTAATATAAGTTGTAAGAACTTGTTTCGCAATCGAGCTAAAATAAATGTGTATAAACTAAACTAAACTAACAAACTAAGGAACAGATTATCCACTTCTCTTGTTGACAACATTATTTTTTTGGGACAAGAACAACGTTCAAAAAGGTTGTGACATTGAGTTTTAATGTGCACGCATGGTGAGATCGTATGGTACTACCCGTTGACATTTATGGACATATATTGTATGTGTGAAATTTAGTACACATTGAAATGTTTCCAAGTAATTGAATTTGAATAAAGTTTAGCATGTTCTTATATAGAATTCTTCATTTATTATATATAGTAGCATAGGTATTAATTTGTTGTACTAACTTAAGTCTCATCGGGAATGGTAGCGTGTACAGTGGACGATAACAATAACTGATTGAGTCGTCGCCAAATTTACAGGAAGAAGATATGATGTAGGGCATAACACAGAAAGTAGATTAATTGTGAAAATTTATGTGTTTGAGATAGTTTGAGTTTTTCACAGAACTATAACAACTATTCGAATATTCGAATATCTTCCCGAACGAATATTTGAATATCTTCCCGAACGAATATTCGAATACCTAAATCGCTATTCGTTGCCATCCCTAATAATTACATAATTTTAAACATTTTGGAATATTTTTAGTTGTTCAGTTTGTGCTCTGTAATAAAGATGTGATATATCTATCTTTGATGGAATCTTTCGTATTTCATTTTCATGTAATACTATTCATATAATGTAGGTGTGCGTTTTCTATGTCCTCTAGTATATATGCCAAAGCTAAGAAACAGTTGCTAATTTATATTATATTAGATATAATAATTATATATATATATGTAATTATATAGTGTGTTTGTTATTCTCGCAATGTATATCATGCGTGTACGTTGATATGCTATAATTGTCTATATTTATATTTGTGGTGATAAGCTTTACATGCTTAAAGCGACACTACATCAGTGAACACGTACATTTCCACAGAATGTAATTTCCTATTATATGGTACATCTCCATCCCCCCCCCCCCAATATTTGCCTCAGAAACTGAGTATTTCAACTAAATAACAAACGTTGTATACGCGGTTTGTTGACATAACAAAATAATGTATATAGTGTCGACATCCATGCGGAATACAACGCTTGTATCTTGAATAACTCGATTTATGGAACAGCTTTGCCGTTATATCTCACATTGGTGCCTATGCATATTTATTTGTAGACTAATCTTAGTTAAACTCTCTCTCTAGACGACAATATCACGCGCTAAGTATTGACTCCAATAACAAACAAACGTCAATTCAGGAGCATGGATGACAGTTATATGAAATCTTACTTTCACTTTTGAAAGTTTGTAGATCACAAAACACTGTTTATTGATTCGATGTTAGTGTTCTAATGTATTCAGAAGAATTTGTAGCAGCAATGCATGCATACGTTAATAAATGCATTATTTGGCTTTTTGCGATGTAATGTCGCTTTAAATCGTATTAAATTATTCTGTATTTTGCTTTCTGTATTATTATTAAAATAGTTCTGCTTCATATCGCACGATGTCAGTTTTTTAACAGTGTTCGTTATAACAATATATTTTGACATAACTATATTATTAAAGAAAAACCAAACTAAATAATCGATATTTTATAGCATTGTATTTTCTTGAAGTATCCAAGACTTGAACTGAAAATCAATATATTCATTGTGGTATAATAATTATTATTATTATAATGGCATACAAGCATAGGATTCGGGAAGTACTGATGTTCATAAAAAAGAGTCAGAAATGGCTGGCCCTTTAAATAAACATTTACATAAACACACACTTTACTTTATAATAATAATATAGTAATAATAAAGACGTTATTTAAGGAGAGAACTCATTTGAACAATTAAGTCAATCTACCATGATGCCCTCAAGTAATGAAATATTAATGTATTAATTGGTCACCTTGACGCGTAACGATTGCAGCAAGAATAAAATAGTGCACCAAGAATAAAAGATTGCAGCAAGAATAAAATAGTGCAGCAAGAATAAAATAGTGCAGCAAGAATAAAATAATGCACCAAGAATAAAAGAGTGCACCAAGAATAAAAGAGTGCACCAACAATAAAAGAGTGCACCAAGAATAAAATAATGCACCAAGAATAAAAGAGTGCACCAAGAATAAAATAATGCACCAAGAATAAAAGAGTGCACCAAGAATAAAATAGTACACCAAGAATAAAAGAGTGCACCAAGAATAAAAGAGTGCACCAAGAATAAAATAGTACACCAAGAATAAAAGAGTGCACCAAGAATAAAATAGTACACCAAGAATAAAAGAGTGCACCAAGAATAAAATAATGCACCGAGAATAAAAGAGTGCAACAAGAATAAAATAATGCACCAAGAATAAAATAATGCACCAAGAATAAAAGAGTGCACCAAGAATAAAATAATGCACCAAGAATAAAAGAGTGCACCAAGAATAAAATAGTGCACCAAGAATAAAAGAGTGCACCAAGAATAAAATAGTGCACCAAGAATAAAATACTGCACCAAGAATAAAATAGTGCACCAAGAATATAGTGTACCAAGAATAAAATAGTGCACCAAGAATAAAAGACTGGCAGAAAGAATAAAAGACTGGCAGAAAGAATAAAAGACTGCACCAAGAATAAAAGAAAGAATAAAAGACTGCAGAAAGAATAAAAGACATGCACCAAGAATAAAAGACTGGCAGACAGAATAAAAGACTGACAGAAAGAATAAAAGACTGGCAGACAGAATAAAAGACTGCACCAAGAATAAAAGACTGGTAGACAGAATAAAAGACTGCAGAAAGAATAAAAGACTGGCAGACAGAATAAAAGACTGCAGAAAGAATAAAAGACTGGCAGACAGAATAAAAGACATGCACCAAGAATAAAAGACTGGCAGACAGAATAAAAGACATGCACCAAGAATAAAAGACTGGCAGACAGAATAAAAGACTGGCAGAAAGAATAAAAGACATGCACCAAGAATAAAAGACTGGCAGACAGAATAAAAGACTGGCAGAAAGAATAAAAGACTGGCAGAAAGAATAAAAGACTGGCAGAAAGAATAAAAGACATGCACCAAGAATAAAAGACTGGCAGACAGAATAAAAGACTGGTAGAAAGAATAAAAGACTGGCAGACAGAATAAAAGACTGGCAGAAAGAATAAAAGACTGCAGAAAGAATAAAAGACTGCACCAAGAATAAAAGACTGGTAGAATGAATAAAAGACTGGCAGAAAGAATAAAAGACTGCAGAAAGAATAAAAGACTGGCAGAAAGAATAAAAGACTGGCAGAAAGAATAAAAGACTGCACCAAGAATAAAAGAAAGAATAAAAGACTGTAGAAAGAATAAAAGACATGCACCAAGAATAAAAGACTGGCAGAAAGAATAAAAGACTGGTAGAAAGAATATAAGACTGGCAGAAAGAATAAAAGACTGCAGAATGAATAAAAGACTGCACCAAGAATAAAAGAAAGAATAAAAGACTGCAGAAAGAATAAAAGACTGGTAGAAAGAATATAAGACTGGCAGACAGAATAAAAGACTGGCAGAAAGAATAAAAGACTGCAGAAAGAATAAAAGACTGCACCAAGAATAAAAGACTGGTAGAATGAATAAAAGACTGGCAGAAAGAATAAAAGACTGCAGAAAGAATAAAAGACTGGCAGAAAGAATAAAAGACTGGCAGAAAGAATAAAAGACTGCACCAAGAATAAAAGAAAAAAGAAAAGACTGTAGAAAGAATAAAAGACATGCACCAAGAATAAAAGACTGGCAGAAAGAATATAAGACTGGCAGAAAGAATAAAAGACTGCAGAAAGAATAAAAGACTGCACCAAGAATAAAAGAAAGAATAAAAGACTGCAGAAAGAATAAAAGACTGGTAGAAAGAATATAAGACTGGCAGAAAGAATAAAAGACTGCAGAAAGAATAAAAGACTGCACCAAGAATAAAAGAAAAAAGAAAAGACTGTAGAAAGAATAAAAGACATGCACCAAGAATAAAAGACTGGCAGAAAGAATAAAAGACTGGCAGAAAGAATAAAAGACTGGTAGAAAGAATATAAGACTGGCAGAAAGAATAAAAGACTGCAGAAAGAATAAAAGACTGCACCAAGAATAAAAGAAAGAATAAAAGACTGCAGAAAGAATAAAAGACTGGTAGAAAGAATATAAGACTGGCAGAAAGAATAAAAGACTGCAGAAAGAATAAAAGACTGCACCAAGAATAAAAGAAAGAATAAAAGACTGCAGAAAGAATAAAAGACTGGTAGAAAGAATATAAGACTGGCAGAAAGAATAAAAGACTGCAGAAAGAATAAAAGACTGCACCAAGAATAAAAGAAAAAAGAAAAGACTGTAGAAAGAATAAAAGACATGCACCAAGAATAAAAGACTGGCAGAAAGAATAAAAGACTGGCAGAAAGAATAAAAGACTGGTAGAAAGAATATAAGACTGGCAGAAAGAATAAAAGACTGCAGAAAGAATAAAAGACTGCACCAAGAATAAAAGAAAGAATAAAAGACTGCAGAAAGAATAAAAGACTGGTAGAAAGAATATAAGACTGGCAGAAAGAATAAAAGACTGCAGAAAGAATAAAAGACTGCACCAAGAATAAAAGAAAGAATAAAAGATTGCAGAAAGAATAAAAGACTGGCAGAAAGAATAAAAGAGTGGCAGAAAGAATAAAAGACTGCAGAGAGAATAAAAGACTGGCAGAAAGAATAAAAGACTGTAGAGAGAATAAAAGAGTGGCAGAAAGAATAAAAGACTGCTGAGAGAATAAAAGACTGGCAGAAAGAATAAAAGACTGCAGAGAGAATAAAAGACTGGCAGAAAGAATAAAAGACTGGCAGAAAGAATAAAAGACTGCACCAAGAATAAAAGAAAGAATAAAAGAATGTAGAAAGAATAAAAGACATGCACCAAGAATAAAAGACTGGCAGAAAGAATAAAAGACTGGCAGAAAGAATAAAAGACTGGTAGAAAGAATAAAAGACTGCACCAAGAATAAAAGACTTGTAGAAAGCAAGGTTAAACAGTTTTGTTTTTTGGTGTGTTTTTTTATAATACGTTTATTTATCGTCACTCCCTGGTTAATCGGGGTGATGCCTCCAGAAGTCCATTAGTCACTATATTGTTGGAGGATAGTGCAAAATACAGACTACGCTCCAATTCCAGAAGCATCCCTGGTTCTTTTACATGCCCGCTGTATAAACGAGATATCGGTTTATAGGTTTATAGTCCCATCTGAAAGACTGTTAATATTATTAGGATCCGCCGGGATGTCGAACTAGTGAACACTGAATTCGCAGTCCAACGTGTGAAACCACTGGATCAATGACACGTATGTTGTACTTCATGCGATCAGTTCTATATCAGACCTCATAAGCAATGCAGCGTGTGTGTTTTACGTTTATTTATCGTCGCTACCGGTTGCCCATATGAGCGACGCCTCCTGAAGAGATTAGTTATTTTAGATTTTGGAGGATAGTGCATGATACAGACAGAGACCCATTCCAGAATCTCCTCTGGTTCTTTTACGTGCACGGTGTAAAGCACCGACACGAGACCTCGGTTTAACGTCCCATCTGAAAGACTGTTAATTTTATTAGTGTCAGACGGGTGATCGAACCTGCGATCCCTGGATTACCAGTCGTATAAGCAATGCAGTGTTTTATTTTTGTATTTATATGCATTGTATTTGTCTTATCATGTTCATGTTCTATGTTACAGCATGGGCCTTTCTGGCTTGATGGAAATAGCATGTCAAGCTTGTCATAACTTATACCGTTTCGCAACTAACAACCATAACTAAGTTTATCTCGGATACTGTTTTATATATACAAAGGAAAAATACGATATTTCCACTGTTCCACCTATCATCACTGAGGGTCACGGGTTCGAACCCCTCTCAGACAGTGTATCTTTATATGAAAAAGTTGGCAGTTGTTTTTTACGAAGGTTGGTCCACCAAGTACTGGTTAACCGCTGGAGCCTGTCCAGGAAAGGTGTTGTTAGGTAAACTGCCCGTCGCTCAAATGGGAACCGCTAGCGACTTTAAATAAACTTAAATTTTAAACAAGGAACCAAAATGTATAACAACAAAATAACCACAGCAGACTATTTTAGAAATAAAACAGAACAAGAGAAAAAAATATAGTTATCTTTGAAATTCATTTATTATGTCAGTTTTTATCGCGCAAATCATAAATTCAAATAAATAAATATATATATAAGTATGTATTTAAATATTATATACAATTATTTGCATGAATATATTCATCTTTTCTATCAAGAAACATAGCATTAATATCGTACTGTTCCACTATTTCTGTCAAATCAATTCACTTGATACATAATTAACGTTTGCATTTGTTCTTAAGTTCTACAAAACAGCAACAACAACAAAATGCATTTTAATTTTTAAATATTCCATAATATTGCCTTTATCAGTGATTGTAAGACGTACATAAGTCATCTTACATTGTTTCTTCTAACTTATAAATAGTCTATAGTCGAAGATCACCCGTATGGTGGTTACCCGCCAAACTTTTTAACGTCGCCGTAAATGCTGACGTCGTTGAAATACTGAAGTCTCTTACACTAGCAGCACTCAGATCAATTCCGTTCATGAAACATGGTGATATATTCCCGTGCGACGCCGCCTGGCGGTAGAGAGACTGTATAGCCGGATTCACCATACCTCTAGTTGCAGACGTCGGCAAATTAGCCATTGATGTAGCTGTTTGTAAGTTTTGCACACTTGCCGGCGAATTACTCAGATTTACCGGCTCATTTCCTAGAATTCTGTCCACTGAGAAGTTCAATCGTGAATTACTTGTTGCTCTTCCGACTGCAGCCGCCGTAGATAATACACGTGAATAATATGGATACATCGGAAACGACGCTAGCCCCAAACCACCTCCGTTAGTTGAAGCGTGCATCGGATACAGTTGTGAAAATGGCCAACCGTAAGGACCGCTTCTATCGTTAATTGGCGAGTAAGTCATCGGCTGCATATGTGGGAATCCCATACGTTTGAAAGCAGCAAGTCTGCTGCGTGACGCCGTCGTCGATCGGCGTCTTAGCTTTCCCGTAGTACCACCGATAAACACGTCGTCTGCAGACGGGTCTAACATCCAGTAGTTACCCTTACCAGGATCGTCATAATGTCTCGGGACTTTCACAAAACATTTGTTTAAGCTCAAATTGTGTCTAATAGAGTTTTGCCATCCCTGTTTATTTTCTTTGTAATAAGGGAAGTTTTTCATGATAAATTCATAAATACCATTTAGCGTGAGTCGCTTCTCTGGGCTGCTTCTAATAGCCATCATAATCAGCGCATTGTAACTAAACGGTGGCTTTTCGGGCTTCTTCAATAAATCGTCACTTTCCACTTCCTTTTTAGGAGACTCCTTTTCCATTTTAACTCCGCTTTCGCTCGAAGTTTGATCGATTGAGTCTTGCTCTCTCGGTGAATACACAACATGAAAGTCGTCTGTTTGGTTGCTACGGGGCTCATCAAAGTCTGTTACTTCATCCACATTCACGTCATCAACGTTTATTTCAGCATCACTTTCATCATCTCTTGAATAACTACTAGAATCACTGTCACCGTGTTCAACCACTTGCTGATAATGATTCTCAGAGTCTTCTTTTTTAAAGCCTGTTCTCAAGTTAAATTCGTTTCTGTTACCGTCCAGTTTTTGTTCATCATTGTCACATTTATTTGTATCTCCCAAAACACATCTAATGCTAAATGGGTGCAGACGCATTTGAGAAATAGAATTAGATTCCATTGAAACTGATTGCACCATTGCCAGTCTCTTTCCGCCAAATGAAAGTCAATTAATACTCCTTATAATTTGTTCAAACATTTGCTTCAAAAGATTCACTGACAATCGTTTGAAGAATCCGCTCAATATAATTTCAATAAACAGAATACACAGAATAAGTTCTTTCCAGTGAATATTGTATCGGATTGATAACGCTCTGCATCTCTCTCAAACATTTCATCCAATCAGAAAAATGCTGACTTATTAGCCCGCCCGATTGCGGAGCTGCCAACGCTACCGACCAATCAAAAGCGGCGTAACTATTGAAAGCATTGTAGCGGGATATGTTTTCATGGCGGTTGACAATCTTTAACATCTTGTCCAAACGTTCGATAGCTATCGCGCTGTGATAATTATTTTACATTCTTTGCCTGTCAGTTCTTCACAGATGCAAATTGAAACATTTGTATTGCGTTATTTCATCCGCAAAGCGGATATAAACGTTCGCAACTTGTGGAGTCACAGTCTGGTTAGGCTGTATATGTTTACATTCTCTTTCACACGTTCTATCCTACCTGATTAAGTGCACATTAATCTGGACATATGCGTCCCATCGTTAGCAACGTGTATTTAGACAATCCTCCCTTCTTGAATAGAGCAAGCGTTCTAGATAGATGCTGATATAAAAGAAGCCAGTGGATTTTCAATCGCTTTCTTTCGCGGACAAAACATTTTGTTCTGTTCTCCGCGATATACGCCACATAGTTTGTATATAAGACGAGATTACATGATAAAATATTCAAGTAACGATACATTTACTGTTCTCTAGATCTGCGAAAAGAAATATTATAGTACAATTTAAATACAATTTCTTGTTATATTATAGTTAAGCCAGAAACAACAAATACGCGAAAACAGCAACATATGGGTAGATGTATTGGTACTCAGCATAAGTATGTAGTAATTATTAACTACCTGTATTGTTCAATATTACAATAATGGACAGACTGGGATTCTGTCGAATAAATTCCAGAAAAAGGCTGCAAGGTACAATGCGTAGTTTTATTTCAGATGATATTCTAAAGGCTGTCCCAACTATTGTGGTGTACCACACCTGAAATCGATATATAAGTATGTTGTACAATAATAACCGGCATAGGTTCGATCACCAGTCTGATCCTAATAATATTAGCAGTATTTCCTTCAGATTGGACAATAGCCGAGGTGTCATGTATCGGTGCTATACACAGGACATATAGAAGAACCAGGGATACTTCTAGAACCAGAGTACAAGAGTGTACATCTTGTACCATCCTCCAAACAATAACAGGACTAATATTTCTTGAATACGACTCAGGTTCGTTTCCGCGGTCGAGTGGTTAAGGTCGCTGATTTGTCATCACTGATGGTCACTGGTTCGAGCCCCGCTCATACCGTGTTTTATATATGAAATAAGTTGACAGTGTCTTACCGAAGTTTGCGCACTAAGTACTGATTAACAACTGTAGCATGTCTAGGAAATGTGTTGTTAGGTAAACCGCTCGTTGCTCAAATGGGCAACCGGTATCGACGTTAAATAAACTTATATAAAAATATATATACGACCCTCCGATTAACCAGGTGCACGATAAATACATGTATCAACAACAAACAAATAATCAATTAGTTAATTTTATTGTCACGCTGTAAAAACAAAAAAATCAGGATCATTATTTTCCAGGCACTAGATTTGTAGTACAATCTAATTTACGTCAATACAATTTAGCGAAAATAATGCCTAACAACTGGGCAGTACACACCGTGCCCGGGTTCCCAGCGATGTCATATTAGTTTCAATTACTTCCACTTAGATGGATGTTAAATTGTTTAAACAAGCAGTTGTCGATTGCGCAATAAATCTAACGGCCATGTGCTGTTTAGATACATGCCACAGGCACCGGTTGAGAATGACTCGCAACGCTGAAATACAAATCAGGATGGACGTATAGTTTTGCTTAGGCTTAAGCTAAATGTGTATCTATAACGTATCCATTAACGGCTATCCGATTAGTTTATATAAATTTATTTTAGCTCGATTGCGAAACAAGTTATTACAACTTATATTAATCAATCTCGAGACCTCATTCCTGCTGGAATCCATCGCCACAAGGGTGAAAGCGAGAGAGGGAGAGAGAGAGAGAGAAGAGGCAACATGGACTTTAAATGCCTTGCCTAAGGGCACAATCGTAACGGTTCCAGTGGGGCACGAACTATAGACCTTTCGCACCTGAAGCGAGCGCTCAACCATTGCGCTATCACGACTTCCACTATCCGATTAGCACGTTCGCTTCTCACCAATGTAGCCCGGGCAATCGGTAGCACTGATAAATAAACGTAAAACACACACATGCCTGCATCACTTTAGTATGTTTATGGTTAACATTCCTGGCACAAAACAACACTATGTACACTTTCGGACAGCCTAGAGTTAGCTATAATAGCTATGCACACTTTCGGACAGCCTAGCGTTAGCTATAATAGCTATGCACACTTTCGGACAGCCTAGAGTTAGCTATGATAGCTATGCACACTTTCGGACAGCCTATAGTTAGCTATAATAGCTATGTACACTTTCGGACAGCCTAGCGTTAGCTATAATAGCTATGCACACTTTCGGACAGCCTAGAGTTAGCTATGATAGCTATGCACACTTTCGGACAGCCTAGAGTTAGCTATAATAGCTATGTACACTTTCGGACAGCCTAGAGTTGGCTATAATAGCTATGTACACTTTCGTATAGCCTATAGTTAGCTATAATAGCTATGTACACTTTCGGACAGCCTATAGTTAGCTATAATAGCTATGTACACTTTCGGACAGCCTATAGTTAGCTATGATAGCTATGTACACTTTCTGACAGCCTAGAGTTAGCTATGATAGCTATGTACACTTTCGGACAGCCTATAGTTAGCTATACTAGCTATGTACACTTTCGGATAGCCTAGAGTTAGCTATAATAACTGTGTACACTTTCGGACAGCCTAGAGTTAGCTATGATAGCTATGTACACTTTCGGACAGTCTAGAGTTAGCTATAATAGCTATGTACACTTTCGGACAGCCTAGAGTTAGCTATAATAGCTATGTACACTTTCGGACAGCCTAGAGATAGCTATGATAGCTATGTACACTTTCGGACAGCCTAGAGTTAGCTATAATAGCTATGTACACGTGCACACAGCCTAGATTAGCTATTATAGCTATGTACACTTTCGTACAGCCTATAGTTAGCTATAATAGCTGTGTACACTTTTGGACAGCCTAGAGTTAGCTATAATAGCTATGTACACTTTCGGACAGCCTATAGTTAGCTATTATAGCTATGTACACTTTCGGACAGCCTAGAGTTAGCTATGATAGCTATGTACACTTTCGGACAGCCTATAGTTAGCTATTATAGCTATGTACACTTTCGGACAGCCTATAGTTAGCTATAATAGCTATGTACACTTTCGGACAGCCTAGAGTTAGCTATATTAGCTGTGTACACTTTCGGACAGCCTAGAGTTAGCTATAATAGCTGTGTACACTTTCGGACAGCCTAGAGTTAGCTATAATAGCTATGTACACTTTCGGACAGCCTATAGTTAGCTATAATAGCTGTGTACACTTTCGGACAGCCTAGAGTTAGCTATAATAGCTATGCACACTTTCGGACAGCCTAGAGTTAGCTATGATAGCTATGCACACTTTCGGACAGCCTATAGTTAGCTATAATAGCTATGTACACTTTCGGACAGCCTAGAGTTAGCTATAATAGCTATGTACACTTTCGGACAGCCTAGAGTTGGCTATAATAGCTATGTACACTTTCGTATAGCCTATAGTTAGCTATAATAGCTATGTACACTTTCGGACAGCCTATAGTTAGCTATAATAGCTATGTACACTTTCGGACAGCCTATAGTTAGCTATGATAGCTATGTACACTTTCTGACAGCCTAGAGTTAGCTACGATAGCTATGTACACTTTCGGACAGCCTATAGTTAGCTATACTAGCTATGTACACTTTCGGATAGCCTAGAGTTAGCTATAATAGCTGTGTACACTTTCGGACAGCCTAGAGTTAGCTATGATAGCTATGTACACTTTCGGACAGTCTAGAGTTAGCTATAATAGCTATGTACACTTTCGGACAGCCTAGAGTTAGCTATAATAGCTATGTACACTTTCGGACAGCCTAGAGTTAGCTATAATAGCTAAGTACACTTTCGGACAGTCTAGAGTTAGCTATAATAGCTATGTACACTTTCGGACAGCCTATAGTTAGCTATAATAGCAATGTACACTTTCGGACAGCCTAGAGTTAGCTATAATAGCTATGTACACTTTCGGACAGCCTAGAGGTAGCTATAATAGCTATGTACACTTTCGGACAGCCTAGAGATAGCTATGATAGCTATGTACACTTTCGGACAGCCTAGATTAGCTATAATAGCTATGTACACTTTCGGACAGCCTAGAGATAGCTATGATAGCTATGTACACTTTCGGACAGCCTAGATTAGCTATAATAGCTATGTACACTTTCGGACAGCCTAGAGTTAGCTATAATAGCTATGTACACGTTCATACAGCCTAGATTAGCTATTATAGCTATGTACACTTTCGTACTTCCTAGAGTTAGCTATAATAGCTGTGTACACTTTCGGACAGCCTAGAGTTAGCTATAATAGCTATGTACACTTTCGGACAGCCTATAGTTAGCTATAATAGCTATGTACACTTTCGGACAGCCTATAGTTAGCTATAATAGCTATGTACACTTTCTGACAGCCTATAGTTAGCTATAATAGCTATGTACACTTTTGGACAGCCTATAGTTAGCTATAATAGCTATGTACACTTTCTGACAGCCTATAGTTAGCTATAATAGCTATGTACACTTTCGGACAGCCTATAGTTAGCTATAATAGCTATGTACACTTTCGGACAGCCTATAGTTAGCTATAATAGCTATGTACACTTTCGGACAGTCTAGAGTTAGCTATGATAGCTATGTACACTTTCGGACAGCCTATAGTTAGCTATAATAGCTATGTACACTTTCGGACAGCCTATAGTTAGCTATAATAGCTATGTACACTTTCGGACAGCCTAGAGGTAGCTATAATAGCTATGTACACTTTCGTACAGCCTAGAGTTAGCTATGATAGCTATGTACACTTTCGGACAGCCTATAGTTAGCTATAATAGCTATGTACACTTTCGGACAGCCTATAGTTAGCTATAATAGCTATGTACACTTTCGGACAGCCTAGAGTTAGCTATAATAGCTAAGTACACTTTCGGACAGTCTAGAGTTAGCTATAATAGCTATGTACACTTTCGGACAGCCTATAGTTAGCTATAATAGCAATATACACTTTCGGACAGCCTAGAGTTAGCTATAGTAGCTATGTACACTTTCGGACAGCCTAGAGGTAGCTATAATAGCTATGTACACGTTCGGACAGCCTAGAGATAGCTATGATAGCTATGTACACTTTCGGACAGCCTAGATTAGCTATAATAGCTATGTACACTTTCGGACAGCCTAGAGATAGCTATGATAGCTATGTACACTTTCGGACAGCCTAGATTAGCTATAATAGCTATGTACACTTTCGGACAGCCTAGAGTTAGCTATAATAGCTATGTACACGTTCATACAGCCTAGATTAGCTATTATAGCTATGTACACTTTCGTACAGCCTATAGTTAGCTATAATAGCTGTGTACACTTTTGGACAGCCTAGAGTTAGCTATGATAGCTATGTACACTTTCGGACAGCCTATAGTTAGCTATTATAGCTATGTACACTTTCGGACAGCCTAGAGTTAGCTATGATAGCTATGTACACTTTCGGACAGCCTATAGTTAGTTATTATAGCTATGTACACTTTCGGACAGCCTATAGTTAGCTATAATAGCTATGTACACTTTCGGACAGCCTAGAGTTAATTATGATAGCTATGTACACTTTCGGACAGCCTATAGTTAGCTATAATAGCTATGTACACTTTCTGACAGCCTATAGTTAGCTATAATAGCTATGTAAACTTTCGGACAGCCTATAGTTAGCTATAATAGCTATGTACACTTTCTGACAGCATATAGTTAGCTATAATAGCTATGTACACTTTCGGACAGCCTATAGTTAGCTATAATAGCTATGTACACTTTCTGACAGCCTATAGTTAGCTATAATAGCTATGTACACTTTCGGACAGCCTATAGTTAGCTATAATAGCTATGTACACTTTCGGGCAGCCTATAGTTAGCTATAATAGCTATGTACACTTTCGGACAGTCTAGAGTTAGCTATGATAGCTATGTACACTTTCGGACAGCCTATAGTTAGCTATAATAGCTATGTACACTTTCGGACAGCCTATAGTTAGCTATAATAGCTATGTACACTTTCGGACAGCCTAGAGGTAGCTATAATAGCTATGTACACTTTCGTACAGCCTAGAGTTAGCTATAATAGCTATGTACACTTTCGGACAGCCTAGAGGTAGCTATAATAGCTATGTACACTTTCGGACAGCCTAGAGTTAGCTATGATAGTTATATGCACTGCGATAAAACAAACTCGAAACCGAAAGTAGGACTTTCAGAGTCGGTAGATCACGCGCATTTGTTTACAATCGGAACCTGATTTACATTCGGAATGCATCGTCCTCCTTCGGTAATGATGAAAACAAACATGGCATATCCGCTATTGTTTCACGCATGCGCACTGCGCGTGTTACATTTCGATTGTTGATAAACAAAATCGCGTATACGTATATTTATTTGAATTTTATCGTTTCTGACTGTTTCGATTTTTGTAAACACACACACACACATTATTATTTATATTTTACCAAACTCATCCTTTATTACGATATAATGCTGCTTTAATCTATGTTTTCAATTTCAAGCGGGCGAAGATTGCATCGTTTCTTGCTCCCCATGTTAGGAAGTAACATATAGATTAGGCTTAGTTATAGACAGTAACAGAGATATATTACTATGATTATGTATATAAGCTATGTATATATGTATGCAATTGTACATTGTTGGTAATGATGTTTGCACTGTTCGCTAATATATATCCTGTTTGGATTCCATGTCTATTTGGAAATTAATATTATTAATCTATGTATATATGTATATGTAACAATAGTTTATACACATTTATCTTTGCTATCTGTGCTCGATTACGAAACAAGTTATTACAACATTAGATAAAGCGCTCTCGAGACCTCAATCATGATTGCATCGATTTTCACGAGGGAGAGAGAGAGAGAGAGAGAGAGAGAGAGAGAGAGAGAGAGAGAGAGAGAGAGAGAGAATAGGCAATGTGGAATATAAATGCCTTGCCTAAGGGCATAGTCGTAAATGGCATAGTTGGGCGCGAACTCGGGGCCTTTCGCACGTTGAACGGAGAACGCGCTACCACTGCGTTATCAGGATTTCGTCGAAATAACTTCAATGTAATTATATAAAGCATACAAATAATAAAGATTTAACGAGAAAAAAACTCATTTGAACAATGAAGACGATCTACCATTATGCCATCAACAAACTAAAAAAAAATGAAATAGTATGAAATAGTACAATGAAGCAGTAAACAATGACCAATAATGGTTTGGGAAATAACATATAAGCTGCAAGAACTAATACCGTATATACATGTATAATTATAATTTATTAGTTTATTAGGCAAACGGTCTGTTCTTTGCACCACATGATATGATAAAGTTTTGAAGTGTCAGGTCAATCCTCCATTCCGTGCACGTCGGGACTTAGGTACAGCCCGCAGCAATTGGGTCAATGACTTCGTTGATGTCAACCATGCTACCGGAGTCTCGTATCCAGAATCAGTATGAATACGAATGTCAGTTTACCACAGTACAGGGCGTGGACTGTCGTAGATGCGGATTTTATCCAGATCAATTTGGTGACGGCACGAAACGGCGTCAGTCGTAGATGCGGATCCAGTAGCGCCGTAGACACTAATGAAACAACCGGAAACGTTATTGCTGGTGTCCTCTGACAAATCGCCCTAAAAGGCTGCTGCTCAGAAAGAGTGAATCTGGGTGTTATGACTCACCTGCTATTTGAATGTAAACCCTAGCAGTGTTGTCTCTACACAACCTGCAAATCGACTTGGAATAATTCAGCATCTTAGAAGATTCACAGACGGTTGGGACTTAAAACAAAACTAAAATATTGAACAGACTGCGCTACTACATTTCATTCTCAAACCAGCTATTGAACCATTCTGATGCATAGATTGTATTATTTATACATTATGTAATACTATATCGCTCCATCAGGTATTACATATATCTGCTGTAGATATTTAGTCCCTACTTTCAGAATGCAGTTTTGTTACATTTCTTATCGCACTGTTTGTCTCCGTTGATTTTGATACACAACAATATATTTCAATATTGACAATTGTACCACCACAGTACACTAATATCGCAAATTGCAAACAAAATAAATACATACTGTTTACAAGCATATCTTTTTGACACTTGAGGAAACTATCAATGGCCAGTTAGTGTCAAAATTTGTCGATTGCGCAATTTCGCTAGATATCGATCTTTGGGTCCGTTACAGGTACAGCCCTAAGATGCTTCGTAATCATGCACGGTGGCATTAAATTGTTTATTTATAGATAAGTTAGGGTCGCTGTTCTGTTACATTCGTCAAATTCATTTTGTTTATATTTGTCAGAGTGTTGAATTGCAAATACAAGATACAGGGGGAAATGGAGGGGGGAGGGCATTTTAAAAGAAAACAACAAATATGTGTCAGCTACAGCAATTTAAATAACTCTAGAATAAAACTACAACATTATAATATTGTATCCGATGCTAAGCTTGACATGTGCTAATTTGCACATGATTTTAAGAATATCTTTTGCGGATGCGAGACGCTATATCTGATTATGTTTGCATGTCTGGTCCGTTAGGCGTCTATCTAGCTTTATACTACGAATGATATGTAATTATTCGTTCACATGATTGCAGTCTATGTTACAAATATAACCGTCTAACAACTTGGTTTACCCCTATAACGCCGCTTTAAGGGACGACCCTGTGTGAAACCTTTCATTTGTCCCGATACATAATTCTATCTGTAGCGGATAGGCCGCATATGGGACAGACACACAGACACATCACACAGTACACACAGCGATAATATATGTTCGAGTTAAAGAGCACGTTTGCTAGACTACAGGTAAATGAATGAACATAATTTTAAATAATTTAGCATTCTGTCTCTCAATCGTCCTTCTCTAATTTGATGCATGCATTATTTCGCTTGAATTCATTTTTTGATTTCGATTTACTTTGAAGGTGCACATAGGGGCCTATGTAAGCGAAATATGGGGGAAATTAGTAATTATAATAAAACTAGAGGATTGCACTCGAGATAATGGTATTTGACACAAGAATACATTCTTGCTTTTTCTTATTTTTATTTAAGTTTCTTTGACGTCGATACCGGTTGCCATTTGAGCGACGGACAGTTTACCTATCAACACATTTCCTGGGCAGGCTCCAGCGGTTAACCAGCACTTGGTTCACCAACCTCCGTAAGAAACTGCCAACATTTTCATATAAAGAGACACGGTGTGAGCGGGGCTCAGTCCCGTGACCATCAGTGATGATAGGTTACAGTGGTATACAAGTCAGCAAACATTTGTTTCAATATAACATCCTTTCATATGGGACTTTAAACCGAGGTCTCGTGTCGGTTCTTTACGTCGTGCACGTAAAAGAACCAGAGGATACTCTGGAATGGGTTTATGTCTGCATCATTGCACTATCCTCCAACAATCTAAAATGACTAATCTCTTCAGGAGGCGTCGCTCATATGGACAACCGGTAGCATGTTTGTGATTGGTACTTAGAGTCGCACCAACAGCTTAGGTATCGTGGTCACTCTCCAGCTATTACTGGTAGAGAAAAACCCCGGGTGCCATCCGAGCAATATTGCAACAACGGATGGACACTCAGGTATAATCACCGACCTTCCGTGAGTCAGTTAGATAGCATCCTCACCGAAAGCATTCGACACGCCCAGTGGCACTCGAGCTTACAGCTGTGAGGGGCACGTGATTTATGTAAGCGACCGTAACTACCCTGCATCGAAGCATCAACTCCATCCCACCCACCCCAAAGGGGCATGCACAAATTAGGCAAACTTAGTAGTTTGGGTGCACCGTACAAACTATCAAATGCATATTTACTGTGTAAGTCAATGCAAAGTGTGTGACCCATATATACAGGTCAAATATCATCAACCCCATCATCATAATTTGAGCAAAAAGAGTTGTACTGTATAAGTCTATGCAATTATATGTGATCCCCTACCGTTGGGTTATCTACAACCATGATGGTGATAATTTGAGCAAACTTAGTAGAAGTCCACCGAGTAATGTTACATGCCAAAATCAAGATCTGCGCATTGTAGTTTATGAGAAGATTTACAATATAATTATAATTATTTGAAATAGAGCAACATATTCCCCATTTATTTAATCATATTTCTATTGCAAATCAATAGTACATATGTCATACACATAATGATACAATACATAGCATGAAAATACAAATGGTTTGGGCCACAAGTTGTAACAACGTTAGACAACGGCCCGTACCAGATAGTCAAGCTAACGTTTGATTAAATTTAATGACTTGAGTTTCTTTCTTGAAAAGAGTACGCAAAATAGAAGGTAAATAAAAATCACTTAAAGGATCAGAAAAAAGACAAATTTATAAATAAATAAAAAGAAGAAAATATTGCTTAGATTGATACATGTATCTCACGATTCCATCTGTTGTTACCCCTCACTACAATGTTATTTGACAAATAGGAGCAAACTTGAGAGACTATAATTTTATAACATTTCCCAACCAACTGGAAACCATTATGATATGACGAATCGGTACGGTTTAAGCAAACTTGAGAGACTATCATCTAATAATGCTCCCCACAACATTCCAGCTGGTTTGCGGTAGTTCGGTGGTTCTACCCGGGTGCTCGTCAGCGCGTGGAATACTGTTCGGAGGGACACCCGGGGTCTTCCTCCACAAATAATACTGTTCGGAGGGACACCCGGGGTCTTCCTCCACAAATAATACTGTTCGGAGGGACACATGGGGTCTTCCTCCACAAATAATACTGTTCGGAGTGGCGCACTGGGTCTTCCTCCACAAATAATACTGTTCGGAGTGGCGCATGGGGTCTTCCTCCACAAATAATACTGTTCGGAGGGACACATGGGGTCTTCCTCCACAAATAATACTGTTCGGAGGGACACATGGGGTCTTCCTCCACAAATAATACTGTTCGGAGGGACACATGGGGTCTTCCTCCACAAATAATACTGTTCGGAGGGACACATGGGGTCTTCCTCCACAAATAATACTGTTCGGAGGGACACACGGGGTCTTCCTCCACAAATAATACTGTTCGGAGGGACACACGGGGTCTTCTTCCACAAATAATACTGTTCGGAGGGACACACGGGGTCTTCTTCCACAAATAATACTGTTCGGAGGGACACACGGGGTCTTCTTCCACAAATAATACTGTTCGGAGGGACACACGGGGTCTTCTTCCACAAATAATACTGTTCGGAGGGACACACGGGGTCTTCTTCCACAAATAATACTGTTCGGAGGGACACCCGGGGTCTTCCTCCACAAATAATACTGTTCGGAGGGACACTCGGGGTCTTCCTCCACAAATAATACCTAGAAAGTCGCCACATGACATAAGCGGATGCCATAGTGCGACATTAACCCCCAAACAAAAATTAAAACAAATCAAATAAATTAAAGAGATCAATATGCATGTGCATGGTCGTATGTAGCCCCACTAGGTGGCTCTAATTACCTCCCCTGACGTTCCGACCACAGTTATATAAGGAATGTTAATGACGTGATAATAACGTCTTTATTTACGTCTATAATTAACAGTCTTTCAGGTATGACTTTAAACCGAGGTCTCGTGTACACCGTGCACATAAATGAACCAGAGGAGATTCTGGGTGGGTTTCTGTCTGTATCATTGCACTATCCTCCAACAATCTAAAATGACTAATCTCTTCAGGAGGCGTCGTTCATATGCAACCGTTAGCGACGATAAATAAACGTAAAACACACAAGATAATAACGTAAGAAATTTTGTTGAGTGTACATAAAATGAATGTAATAACATATGACTATTTAGCAGATGGATCTGTAGTCCAGTGGTTAACACGTTGGTCTGTTAATCCAGGGATCGCAGGTTTGACCCCCCCACCCCCCCCCCGTCTGACCCTAATAAAATTAACAGTTTTTCAGATGGGACATTAAACGGAGGTCTCGTGTCGGTGTTGTACACTGTGCACGTAAAAGAACCAGAGGAGATTCTGGAATGGGTCTCTGTCTGTATCATTGCACTATCCTCCAAATATCTAAAATGACTTATCTCTTCAGGAAGCGTCACTCCACGTTTCGAAGATTCCATTAAACGATACAAAACAAAATTTATAAATTTCCAGACATTTATTCAATCTCAAGAGAATTCCAAAATAAAATATATCTACTTTTCTTGTTTAATTAGAAACAATTCAAAAATCAAACAAAAACGTCAAACGGATTGGAACCAACCACGAAGCAACGTACGCATGCGACATTTCAGATAACTCTCAGAAGCTAACATTTTGTCCATCTGCTAAATATAAACACATCCCAGCATGCATTTCTGCTACCTGCAGCTCGTGCGACTGGTTGCTTTAGCAATGTCACGTGCTATGGCAACCATTCATCCGATTTTAAAGAGAGAGTAATGACACGGCCACGTGGCAATAATGCCTGGTTACGCAGAAGACTTAAAACAGTAACAACTGTTAAAATATCCATTTAATAGTTTAAATTTTTGCAGGTGCACGTTTGAAAATGAAAAAAATTGTAGAGAATTAATCAGCCTCGACCAACTTTGACATTTGTTTTGGCTTTGGTGATTTGCCTTACATACGAATTCCTATTGCCACAATGCCATACAGCCAGTACCATAGATTCGGACCCGTGAAGATCAAAGGTAATTCGATTCCATGCAGTCGCTGTATACATTCAATACTTTAATGAAAGACTACTATATACTCCTATAGGTAATGCATGCTTTAACGTACGAGTTGGGTCATTTTAATACAGATTTTGTTTTATTTAAGTTTATTTAACATCGCTACCTGTTGTCTATTTGAGCGACGGACAGTTTACCAAACAACACATATCCTGGGCAGGCTATTTCGCTTGAATTCATACTTTGATTTCGATTTACTTTGAAGGTGCACATATGTAAGCGAAATATGGGGGAAATTAGTAATTATAATAAAACTAGATGACTGCACTCGAGATAATGCCGCTCTGGTATTTTACACCATAATAAATTATTGTTTTTCTTTTTTCTTTAAGTTTCTTTAACGTCGATACCGGTTGTCATTTGAGTTACGGGCAGTTTACATATCAACTCATTTCCTGGGCAGGCTCCAGCGGTTAACCAGTACTTGTTGCACCAACCTCCGTTAGAAACTGCCAACATGTTCATATAAAGAGACACGGTCTGAACTGGGCTCGAACCCGTGGCCACCAGTGATGATAGGTTGCAGTGGTATACAAGTCAGCGACCTTAACCATTCGACCATGGAGGCGAAATTTAATACAGAACTGCGTGTATTAACTTATATACTAATTAGTTTGAACACTAATTACTTCTTTGAATAATCATTGTCAAGTATAAATAGTATGTACATCATGTAGGGGTGAGGAGAAAGCAACCTGCTTGTATGGTTACCGCTTTCCTACGAATCATTTACAACACATAGGCCGTCACTCAATAGGTTTTTGAATGTGAGAAAAAGATATTAATTTTGAAATATATATTAAAATATGATGGTGGTTGTGCAACAGAATACCAAGCGAACTTTATCATAAAACTACACAACAACAATTGGCTATGTAATATTGGATTGGAGAGAGAAATAAAGTCAATCCAAAATTGGGGGGAGAGCGAATCAGATTTAGATGTGACCGGCTAGTGTATGTACGGAAACTGAACATGCGTTTCATATGGCCAGTACTACTTAAATACTTTTATACTACTGTATTGATTTTCTATAATCAAATCAATCATAGAAATGCAGAACGCATAGTTATTTAAATATACTGCCTAATTGAGCAAATTGGTTCTTGGTAGGAGAACTGACAACCTGACTAAACGGGTACATAGCTTGTATCTGTTCTATGAGTAAACGTCCAACCTCTGTCACTAACAGATATATAGCGTGTATCTGTTCTATGAGTAAGCGTTCAACCTCTGTCACTAACAGGTATATAGCCTGTATCTGTTCTATGAGTAAGCGTTCAACCTCTGTCACTAACAGATATATAGCGTGTATCTGTTCTATGAGTAAGCGTTCAACCTCTGTCACTAACAGTAACATATATATAGCCTGTATCTGTTCCATGAGTAAGCGATCAACCTCTGTCACTAACAGGTATATAGCGTGTATCTATTCTATGAGTATGCGTTCGACCTCTGTCACTAACAGTAACAGATATATAGCGTGTATCTGCTCTATGAGTAAGCGTTCAACCTTTGTCACTAACAGGTATATAGCCTGTATCTGTTCTATGAGTACGCGTTCAACCTCTGTCACTAACAGGTATATAACGTGTATATGTTCTATGAGTAAGCGTCCAACCTCTGTCACTAACAGGTATATAGCCTGTATCTGTTCTATGAGTAAGCGTTCAACCTCTGTCACTAACAGAGATTAGAACAAAGAGACTACCCTCACTGACTTTACACACAGTGGGTGGAGCAGATATTGGTCTCTACACGGCATCCGGACGATTATAGTCAGAGCCTGTTGGCTTACAATGCAGTGGTCTTATGTTCGATTCATCGTCCAGCCTGTATATTCTAACAGTCTTTCGCTAATTCTCATCTAGAGGCGTCCCCTGATGCTCTCCCGCTAATTAATTTGCCAAACACAGGGGACGTCGGGTGTTTGTTCGGTAACTCGAATATACACCAATAGTTTTTCTTCTTATGGGAACATCCCACAGAAGACATCGATAGGAAATTTTAATGGTTAGATATCGGCCCTTCATCTAGACTAGGGACCCAATCTGACACACACGTTAGAAGTAAATGTGATAAATGTTAGACTTCATCGTTCATCGAGAATTCACCGAGAGACTATCAAATACAGCGTATTCTGACAGACATTTCCTTCCATAATTGAGAGCCGGAAATGGGTTTCCTGCATTGTCTGTATAAAATATTTGCCTGCAAAAGATGTAAATATTTCTCCTTTCTATTTTACCACTAATTGACGTGTATTTGTTAGAGCAAATGTAACTATTTGAAACCTAACCATTCATTAGGAATCATGCATTTGACAAACAGATGTGGTCCTTGAAGGAGAAATGACAGCCAGCATCCGCGGACATTTTATAATACAATCACTGTTTTCCGCGGAGATTAGAACAATCGTTCCAGTAAATCTGATGATGAAAAAGTCAGCAAATATTGTTGTCGTTGTATACATGATAGTTGACTTTTGTTGGGGCATCCGTGGCTGGAGGGTTAATGTCGTTGACTTCAGATCAATCGCCGCTCTAGGTGTGTTCGACACCTCGAACGGCGAGTGATCTGTTCGACACATCGAGCGGCGAGTGACCTGTTCGACACATCGAGCGGCGAGTGACCTGTTCGACACATCGAGCGGCGAGTGACCTGTTCGACACATCGAACGGCGAGTGACCTGTTCGACACATCGAGCGGCGAGTGATCTGTTCGACACATCGAGCAGCGAGTGATCTGTTCCACACCTAGAGCGGCGAGTGATCTGTTCGACACCTCGAGCGGCGAGTGATCTGTTCGACACCTCGAGCGGCGAGTGATCTGTTCCACACCTAGAGCGGCGAGTGATCTGTTCCACACCCAGAGCGGCGAGTGATCTGTTCGACACCCAGAGCGACGAGTGATCTGTTCGACACCCAGAGCGACGAGTGATCTGAAGTCAACGACATTAACTCCGAACTCCCGAAGAGCCACCGAACAAACACCCGACGTTGCCTGTTTTTGGCAAATTGATTAGTGGTAGAGCATCAGGCGACACCTCTAGATGAGAATAACTATTTCATGTGAGGAAGCTATCCAGCTGGTTTGTGGAAGGTCGGCGGTTCTACCCGGATGCCTGTCCTTGTCAGAAATACTGATCGGAGGCGCCATATGACCTAATATACTGACACCAAAAGGAAACTGTCTTAGAGGTAAAATTTATAGCCGTTTAGAAAAAATATGTATAGGGAAATTTGGTATCAAAATGTGCGAAATATTGGGTAAATTAGTGTGACGGATTATTTTCTCCATTCATGATAGTAAAATCCATAATTTAAAAATGTGTGTCGAATAAGTAGCGCTCAATATAAAAGTGTACAGTTTGTTATGGTGTCAGTATATGTTTGTGCAACTTTAAACCAAAAATAAACACCAAACAAACGCAATATACCAAATTGTATTTATTTTGTGTGTTTTACGTTTATTTATCGTCGCTACCGGTTGCCCATATGAGCGACGCCTCCTGAAGAGATTAGTAATTTTAGATTTTGGAGGATAGTGCAATGATACAGAGACCCATTCCAGAGTCTCCTTTTGGTTCTTTTACGTGCACGGTGTAAAGCACCGACACGAGACCTCGGTTTAACGACCCATCTGAAAGACTGTTAATTTTATTAGGGTCAGATGGGGGATCGAACCTGCGATCCCTGGATTACCAGTCCAGCGTGTTACCACTGGACTACAGATCCGTATGTCCAAACAAACGCAATTTACCAAATTGTATTTATACTGCTGTGTTAGCATACTATAATTGAGATTAATCCAAAAATTATGAGCGGTATTGTCGGTTTTTCTATTACCTCCCTTGGCAGATAAAGTCCAATTTATCCCGAATTGTTTATTGGTCCTATTAGTTGGAAACTCCTTTGTTTTTATTGTTGCCCCCCAACATATCCTGTGGTATATGCGAAACTTTTTAAGTCTATTATAGTGTGTATGGGAAATATTTAAGTCTATTTAAATGTTCTGCCAGAACTCCGACCAAACCAGTGCCAACTCAGTTCTGCAGGAATACAGTATACTGAATCATGTCGGCGTTCTCACGGTCACGCAACAACCTGTTACAGGGCATTGTTTGATTCATTCACACGTTTGCACGTTCATTGTTGATTCCTAGTCTCGAATCAAGATCAATATTTATTAGATATTTGCCAATGTATGAAAACATAGCATGGCTAAGAACATTTCGGAATGTCGTTCCTCTTGTTTCCGTGAGAACAGGTTAATTTGGAACAACTTTAGCTAGTGGAAGTTCGTGATAGCGCTGTAGATACGTGTTCGCTTCAGGTGTGAAAAGTACAAAAACACAATGAATGCTCTCACTGGCGTCCACTGTCCAGAGATAGAGCGTCGCATTTTGGATATAGGTATCCGGATTCGATACTCGATTATGCCAAGTATGTAATGTCCTTGAGCAAGGCACCTTACACACATTGCATAGTACTGGTTAACCGCTAAGCCTGTCCAGGAAAACATGTCTAGGCACTCGAAAGAGATTCGAGCCCCACTACATTTTCCATTGTTTGTAATGTTATAGTTCAACAAGTTCTGCTTAGAATCACCGAGTTGTATCAACAATCTTTATAATATCTTCAATGTCACGCTTTGTTCTTTCGTTTCTTTTGTGTATGCACGTGGGTGATGGTGCGTATGTTGCCGGGTGGGTTACGCGCATGTGTGTGCGTGTTGTTTTTTAATTAAACCCCGAGCACGCAATTCGCAATATATTAGATGTACATGTATCTAAATAAATAAAACAGCCAATGACCCGTCCAATCGTGCACGCGTACGCTTAGGAAATATTATGTCGTCATTTTAAATCCTGTAGTCGCTACAACTTGATTTTGCATTATACAAATAGTTCACTAGGGGTTATAGTTTATACAAATAGTTCACTAGGGGTAATAGTTTATACAAATAGTTCACTAGGGGTTATAGTTTATACAAATAGTTCACTAGGGGTTATAGTTTATACAAATAGTTCACTAGGGGTTATAGTTTATACAAATAGTTCACTAGGGGTTATAGTTTATACAAATAGTTCACTAGGGGTTATAGTTTATACAAATAGTTCACTAGGGGTTATAGTTTATACAAATAGTTCACTAGGGGTTATAGTTTATACAAATAGTTCACTAGGGGTTATAGTTTATACAAATAGTTCACTAGGGGTTATAGTTTATACAAATTTATTTTAGCTCGATTGCGAAACAAGTTCTTTCAACTTATATTTAATCACTCTCGAGACCTCATTCCTGATGGAATCCATCGCCACGAGGGAGATAGAAGAGGCAACGTGGAATTTAAATGCCTTGCCTAAGGGCACAATCGTAACGGCTCCAGCGGGGCTCGAACTCCGGACCTTTCGCACCTGAAGCGAACGCGCATCCACTGCACTATCACGACTTCCACTAGGGGTTGATTGCACGTTTCGCTGATATGATATCTGTTTCATTACAAGAATGGAACGAGCGTATAACCTGAAGTCGTGGGTAACTATACCAAAACTTCAACATTGTAAAGATTGAATAATGAATCTGCTAAATCTATTTACTGTTGGCCCTAGTTTGTACGCCAATCATGATTTCGTTTAAAAACGGCGAAGTTATTTCCATATTGCGAGGTTTGATTTTTATGAACCCGATTCGTCTAAATTGGATATTGGACGTCGCACTGTCTACTCAGTTGCAGAAAGAATGAGCATGTGTGTTTTATCGTCGCTACCGGTTGCCCATATGAGCGACGCATCCTGAAGAGATTAGTCATTTTAGATTTTTGGAGGATAGTTCAACGATACAGACAGTGTCCTCTGGTTCTTTTACGTACACGGTGTAAAGCACCGACACGAGACCTCAGCTTAAAGTCCGAATCTGAAAGACTGTTAATTTTATATGGTCAGACGGGGGATCGAACAAGCGACCCCTAGATTACCAGTCCAGCGTGTTGACCATTGGACTTACAGATCCGCCTGTAATTACTGATCAACCAATATCGTATTACAATAATACTACTTATTGACCTCAATAAATACTGCGTATTGATTGGTCACTATATTCCATATGACGTCAATAATAGTCATTGCGTCGACAATTTATTGCATGAACGTGTTTTATTGCTGTACAAGAACAGAACAGATCATATTTTTTATTTAAGACTGATGCATATAGGTACATCGTCTCAACAAGTATACTAGTGGCACGTGGATATATACATAAGTAGTGAACTAAAGTAACAGAAAGAACAAAGTATACTTAAGTATGAACACAAACTCATATATTTAACTAGATTTCGTTGCATTATATTATAATACAGCAAACCGCATGCATGCTTATTATATTCAATAGTATTATACGTTATTGCATATTCTAACACGACCCAGCTAATAACATACATACTTGTAGAGTAAAATCTACCTCGGGTTATTCTGCGATATATCTACCTTGAACTATGCTGCGCGCGCACCGTGATTTGGCTATTCCATTTATACAATGCGTGTAATGTTTTATGAATGAAAGTCACGTGATGTTTGTAAATACTACCGTGGGAATTCGCGGAAGTGAGCTATTTCTAGAATCAGATAATCTCTTGTCCGTCTTGTTTTTCTGTTAAGTAACGTTTCAGTTACTATTCTGTACAGTTTTATTTGACAAAATAAATAAAATTATTGATCAGTTACAACTTGTGTTCATTTATGCACTAGATTGATATTTTCCATACAAAATAACGTCACCACCCCTTACGCGGGAGGAAATTTCGAAAGCCAAATGCAGCGGAGTACCACGGCGTTTGAAGAAAATACTCCTTTGATTCTCGTCTAAAATTATTAGAAGTAAGTCGTGTTAGAATCGAAATAATAAATATCAACCGTGGTATATCGCAGAATAACCCGAGTTTGTCGTTCTTATGCGTAGAAATATATCACGAAGGCCGAAGGCGATACTTATTATTTCTTAAATACCAATTGTACTATGTTAATATATTGCACTATATTACACTATGCTCCAATAGTAGCATTATATTATATTTCATTATATACACCTGTTTTTATATTACTCCAATCCAACATTGCAATGCACTATATATTACCTATGCACACAGGCAAAACATGCTGCATTATAATATATTACATTGGATCATACACTGTTACAATTTAATATAGTTGATATAATCATTACGTGGACGATGAACAGATATTTACTTATTTAGCCAGTATTATTTAGGATCGAATTTCTAGTAATCAGTGCTTCCTTAATGAATTTACATAATTTAACATGCATATGATACCAACTATCCTTCAAAACAGGACTTCAAATAAAGAGTAGTAAGGGAAGTAAGTCATGTATGATATTAATTTCATCCGGGGTATTTTGAGGAAATAATGTTTTTATTAATATAGTGTTGACATATGTTTTTAATTAATACATATTAGGACTTTTTGACACGGTTTATAATAGGCAAGGACGAGCAGAAATACACATTTCTTTTAACTTGCACAGACACTGTAAGCTTGTGATTCTAAATAATCGTGAACTCCGTAACCTGTCGTGTAAACGCATATGGTAACCTATTGTTACCATAACAAAAATTTGCGTTTATTTATCGTCGCTACCGGCTACCCATATGAGCGACGCCTCCTGAAGATATTAGTCATTTTAGATTTTGGAGGATAGTGCAATGATACAGACAGAGACCCATTCCAGAGTCTCCTCTGGTTCTTTTACGTGCACGGTGTAAAGCACCGACACGAGACCTCGGTTTAATGTCCCATCTGAAAGACTGTTAATTTTATTAGGGTCAGACGGGGGATCGAACTTGCGATCCCTGGATTACCAACCGAGCGTGTTACCACTGGACTACAGATCCGTCTGTGTTACCATAACTTACTGCAGTATTTGGTTATATATATACGTAAATAGACAGAAGTGCATCCGCATCCGCGGTCGAATGTAGTCCCAATAACTAATATAGTTCATTTTTCTTTTTCTTGAGAACTAATGTGACTTGAGAAGACTTCAGACTAGTTGATGTGTAGAAAATATGTGGTATAAGAATTCAGGCCATTGCAAACTGAAGGTTGGTATACTGTATTATTTGGCGGAGGAATACAGTGTGTAAACACAGTGACGTTATTCACATGTGACCACTATCTATGCAAAACATTAATTTTGGGACAATTTTCCAGTTTGATTTTAATACCTCCTCACGGTAGATGTGGTATCAGAAGAAATAAAAGATTGGAAATATAAATGAACAGATTGTATGTTTATACATTTTACTATGTATTTTGCCAGAAGTAAATTGGTGAAAAATCGACAGACTGGAACCCAGGCTATACATAGAGCTACATGTTCCTTCATTTGTAATCCTAGTTTTACATGTTAGTACATTGTAGGGGTTCTCAAACATGAATCGGTAGAGAACGTCTTTAAAGAGTTGCACTTCCGGTCAAGGTGGGGACCGGTCTACGTGACATCTGTTCTGTACTATCCAGGGAACCATTAGTTGTTCTCAGCTATGACGTTACGAGTGACATTTGGTAACTACAAATATATAAGTATAATATAGCATAGTCCCTTATATAGCATATACTAGCAATCAACCTGTGACATTTATTTAGAGCCTTAGCTTTCTATGGTATTGTGGCATATAACGCAGACATACCTCAATCATAGTCTTCATTAAGTACAATTTACATGCAGAAAACAGAAAATATTTATCCACTTTGTTTCTGTCAAATGTCAAATACGATTACAGGACAGCAAAATAATCTTTACTGTTTGCAAATTCTCTGGGAATCTACTGCGTCGCGGAAGTCATAGCGCCAACGGGAAAGTAAACTACTGTACTTAGTAATATGGTGATTTATATGTATGAATAGTTTACATATGACAGCGATAATTACAGGAAAATACATTAGCGAACACTCTGACTAAAACATAAGATATGTATGGAGCGCCCTTTTGCTATTTATTCAGTATTTATGGATATTCATATTTCGATCTAAGGATATCCATAATTCTATTTTTGGATATCAATATTTCAATTATTGGATATCCATATATCGAATTATGGATATCCATAACTCCAAGCTATTTATGAATATCCAAAAGTCCATACATCTATTTTTGGATATCCGTAATTCGATTTATGGATATCCATAATTCCAGGCAACGTGTTGCTATTTATTCAGCATTAATGGACAACAACGTGGATGAACAATAATATAAAGTAAAGTAAAGTGTTTGTTTATTATAGTGTCACCCCTATTTAAAGGGCCAGCCATTTCTGACTTATGAGACACCTCTCTTTTTTTTATGAACATCAGTACTTCCCGAATCCTATGCTTGTGTGCCAGACGTCAGGCTGGTAGGCAATCGGTAAACATTATTTAACTAGCTGGCGGCTCACCAACCGGCCATATCAGAACGAACCCCTGACGAGATTCGAACCTTCGACCTCCCGCTCCGTAGGCGGACGCCTTAACCACTAGGCCACGGAGAATATATGTTTATTCATTTTGAGATGTATTTGAGACACACTGGGTACTGCTACCAAACTTTGCACACAGAGATACAATTTATTGCAGACTTAAAGTATAATAATAATAATAATAATAATAATTTAAAGACTTTATTTTACGAAAGTGCCTACATGGCTAATACAAATAAGGCTTACAACATACACAGATACAATGACATAGAAAACATACTAATTAAAGGTACACTATATGGAACGAACTCAATGCGCATACAGCTCCCCAACTTGAACGAGAACAAGACACAATAATAATAATAATATTAATAATAATAATAATAAAAGCGATAATAATGTGTCCTCTTCCCAGAACGCTACATAAGGATGCGCATACAGCTGTGCTTCCCGGAACGTTATGTACCAGAAGGATGCGCATACAGATGTGCTTCCCGGAACGTTATGTACCATAAGGATGCGCATACAGCTGTGCTTCCCGGAACGTTATGTACCAGAAGGATGCGCATACAGATGTGCTTCCCGGAACGTTATGTACCAGAAGGATGCGCATACAGCTGTGCTTCCCGGAACGTTATGTACCAGAAGGATGCGCATACAGCTGTGCTTCCCGGAACGTTATGTACCAGAAGGATGCGCATACAGCTGTGCTTCCCGGAACGTTATGTACCAGAAGGATGTGCATACAGATGTGCTTCTCGGAACGTTATGTACCAGAAGGATGTGCATACAGCTGTGCTTCCCGGAACGTTATGTACCAGAAGGATGCGCATACAGCTGTGCTTCCCGGAACGTTATGTACCATAAGGATGCGCATACAGCTGTGCTTCCCGGAACGTTATGTACCATAAGGATGCGTATTAAGCTCCACTTTAGCACGCATAAATATCATTGATATCAGTATAGCCTTTAAATATACATACATTCTGTATACTGTATACTGTAGGACCTATATAAAAATTCGTATAAATGAAGAACTGACTAAATATTCTACCAATTTCCTAAGTTTACAAATAAAATGTATTGGATGAAATGAGACCGTAATGTGACAACGTGAGACCGCGAATACAACAACAGTTCAACAGGGTGACCGCTTAATTATCTCCATTTCAAATTACCCCACCCCCTACTGCGGTAAGCCCAATGACTATTCCCTGACGAGCCGGGAACAAAGGGACGCATCATTATCGTTCGATAGAACCATTATGATTATTTGGTATACAACCTGATTCGGTGCAGCGCTTTCTTAACCACGTTGTTAAACTGTAAATTGAGCTAAATTCATTGAGAAATTAGCTTCTTAAAACATGTTTCTACAAGACCCCGAACACAGGAGAGCAGCAGACACCAGGGAGCGTAATTAAGATATAAAGCTGTCTCCTTCAAACAGGAAATGTGTGTACGTTTTTGTGGTTGTTACGGAACAATTTATAGGGGAGATAATCTTTACTAAAGTCACGTTGAAGTCAATAGTTTAAACATATTTTATTGCCAATATTAAAGTGCTTATACAATATAATACATCATAGCAAACTACAGCATAAATAATGGCAAGTGGGTCGGGTCACAAGTTCTCAAAACATTAGATTCGACCCTTCCCAAAGTCACCAATGAAATATAAGTTTTTACTACATACTGAATGTTTGGAGGAAGACCCCGGGTGCCCATCCGAGCAGTATTCCAGTATTACATGGTCGAGTGGTTACGGTCGCTGACTTGAATACCACGGTAACCTATCATCACTGGTGGTCATGGGTTCAAACACCGCTCAGACCGTGTCTCTTCATATGAAAAAGTTGGCAGTTTCTTACGGAGGTTTGTGTAGCAAGTACTGGTTAACCGCTGGAGCCTGCTCAGGAAAGGTGTTGCTTGGTAAACTGTCCGTCCCTTGGCAACCGGTAGTGACGTTAAATAAACTTTAAAGAAGAAGAAGCAGCATTCCAGACACAGACCGGCGCCCCGGTAGAACCATCGACCTTCCGTTTCCTCACATGAAAGAATTCGACACCCCATGTGGGATTCGAACTTACAAGTGATTTCAAGTCAACGACCGTAAACCACTCTGTCACGGAAGCCCCTCACAGATGGTTTGTATTATTTTTATATCATAAATTACGTTATGTATACAAATTTATTTGAGCTCGATTGCGAAACAAGTTATTTCAACTTATATAAATCACTCTCTAGACTTCATTCCTGGTGGAATCCATCGCCACGAAGGAGAGAGAAGAGGCAACGTGGAATTTAAATTGCCTACGGGCACAATCGTAACGGCTCCACTGGGGCTCGAACTCCGGACCTTTCGCACCTGAAGCGAACGCCCATCTACTGCGCTATCACGATTTCCACATTACGTTATAGAATTTACATCCCAAGAACGGGTCGTTTTCGCCACATAAAAGGTATCCATATGACCTTACACTATCGATCCAGATAAGATGATCATTTATGATCGAGTTCAGATTTGATAAATAGATCGAACTACATGAATTCAAGGCTCGATGTATTAAACATTTTTCATAATATTATTTCAAACTCGAGCTCAAGCAATTTGATTGGTTGTTTGAGATTAACACTAAACCAATCAGAAGCTTGATACTGAGCTTGAGATTGGAGAACTGTTGTACAACATTGGAACCATAAGATGGTTGACAAAAATAGTATAGACGTGTCATTGGTCCAGTTGTTAACACGTTTGACTGCGAACCCAGGTATCTAATGTTCCATCCCCAGTCGGACCATAATAATATTAACAGTCTTTCATATGTGACACTAAATCTAGGTCTCAAGTATTCTATTTTTACCAGAATAAAACTATCTATCTATAAGTATTGGTGGTATACACCGGACATGTAAAAGAACCAGGGATGCTTCTGGAGTTAAAATACTCTGGTTATTATATTAGTAATTCTAGAGGCGGCGCCCAGATTAATCTTGGAGCGACGATAAATAAATGTACCCACCCACCCCACCCCACCCCACCCACCCCACCCCACCCCACACCACCCCACCCCACCCCAAATAAATAACAAAATTAATATCAAAAACATGCCATTAATAAGTATTCGATTGAAAAGACAAGCAAGACTCAGAAAAAATCACATGATCGAACCTAAGTGTTATTGTGTATTCACAAAACTATACAGTACGAGAGCTACATATGTATTTATGAAATACTATTTTTCTTGCCGTTTTTTATCGGCGAATAAACCACGGTTTGTGGTCCTGATGCGTAGGAATTAATGGTTAATGCATATGCATGAGAACGACAAATAGTGTGTTGTTCTCTGATAATTAACGGCAAGACAAATATTATTTCCATTCTAACATGACCCAATATAATGCTATGAACTCATAAATGTGTGTGTTATTTTGTCTCCGTGTCTGTTGTTTGGCTGATGGCTTTACAAAATACCTCCCTGTAAAATACCTTCTGTATTCCAATGGCACAGTAAATAATCATCCAGCTAGCAATATTATGTTATCTCTATGGCTGGTTATTAACATTATAAATCCTGCCCAATCACTGTATTCAATACCCGACTACGTGATTTTCATTCATAAATATAAGTTTATTTTGACGGGGAAGAAAATTCAACAGCCATAACATAGACGTAGCCATGGTTTATTGCAGAATTAACAACGGTATATTTGTTCTTTGTTTATAGTCATTAGGTCATGCTAGAATGTTAATTATGGCACGCGGTTATTTTCAATGTTGTGATTACCAAAGATTACTCGATACTGCTTATAGTTCATGAGTATCGATTGACGATCCATGAATGTCGTCGATTCCCTGATTCGCGTGTTTCTTTTGGGGGTTAACGTCACACCGACAGCTTAGATCATAATTATGGGATCTATCCAGCTAGTATATGTGGCGAAAGACCATGGGTGCCCTTCTAGGAACTATTTCATGACGGGCACCCGCAAAGAACCGACGACCTTCTGAAAGCCAGATGGATAGCTTCTACACATGAAATAATTCGACACCACAGTTTGATTCGATCAACGATGAAGGGCAAGCGATTCCAAGTCAACGACGTTAACGACACGGCCCAAAATAAGGGCACAAAGAACTGCATGGGTGGGGCAAAATAAAAAGGAATGGGGCAAGAAGAGGGACGATGGAGGATTGATACCGGTTTAAGCCCCCACGGGAAAACACCGCGCTTGCAATTAGCACAGTATTGCACACCAAGCATGATTAAGAATGTCTGTCCAAGTGCTTCCCAAGTTGTCGACACGGTTCTATTAAAGACCACGTATCTCAAGTATGCCTTAATTATAAGTTGGGATGAAATTGGTACAGCTTTCAACTCTTTGAATCAACGCGAGATGCAAATTTCTCCTGCTAGAATAATTGCTTAAGCTTTCCGTCAAATAAACTCTAAAAGCCACCAAAACCAACAGTTACAATCTAAACATAATTTTATTTATTCGTTGAGGCATATAAAACGAAACAAATTATTACAATATATAGGAAAATGATAGGGTAGGGACTAAATGTTTGCTAATTTTCCGTAAATAATTGCACATGATAGTATCGCTGTGGGCATGAATCCTGTTTGCACAGCGAACATGTTTCCTCAAAGCGGAATGGTTTGCAGATGAAAGCTTGTATTTA
>CM026404.1:67549743-67554743 GCA_014843695.1 Archivesica marissinica
TTGTATGCCTCGTTGTATATATTGTATGCCTCGTTATATATATTGTATGCCTCGTTGTATATATTGTATGCCTCGTTGTATATATTGTATGCCTCGTTATATATATTGTATGCCTCGTTGTATATATTGTATGTCTCGTTGTATATATTGTATGCCTCGTTGTATATATTGTATTCCTCGTTATATATATTGTATGCCTCGTTGTATATATTGTATGCCTCGTTGTATATATTGTATGCCTCGTTGTATATATTGTATGCCTCGTTGTATATATTGTATGCCTCGTTGTATATATTGTATGCCTCGTTGTATATATTGTATGCCTCGTTGTATATAGTGTATGCCTCGTTGTATATAGTGTGTGCCTTGTTGTATATATTGTATGCCTTGTTGTATATGCCTTGTTGTATATATTTTATGCCTCGTTGTATATATTGTATGCCTTGTTGTGTATGCCTTGTTGTTTATATTGTATGTCTCGTTATATATATTGTATGCCTCGTTGTATATATTGTATGCCTCGTTGTATATATTGTATGCCTCGTTATACATATTGTATGCCTCGTTGTATATATTGTATGCCTCGTTGTATATATTGTATGCCTCGTTGTATATATTGTATGCCTCGTTATATATATTGTATGCATCGTTGTATATATGGTATGCCTTGTTGTATATATTGTATGCCTCGTTATATATATTGTATGCCTCGTTGTATATATTGTATGCCTCGTTATATATATTGTATGCCTCGTTGTATATATTTTATGCCTTGTTGTATATATTGTATGCCTCGTTATATATATTGTATGCCTCGTTGTATATATTGTATGTCTCGTTGTATATATTGTATGCCTCGTTGTATATATTGTATGCCTCGTTATATATATTGTATGCCTCGTTGTATATATTGTATGCCTCGTTGTATATATTGTATGCCTCGTTGTATATATTGTATGCCTCGTTATATATATTGTATGCCTCGTTGTATATATTGTATGCCTCGTTGTATATATTGTATGCCTCGTTATATATATTGTATGCCTCGTTGTATATATTGTATGTCTCGTTGTATATATTGTATGCCTCGTTGTATATATTGTATTCCTCGTTATATATATTGTATGCCTCGTTGTATATATTGTATTCCTCGTTGTATATATTGTATGCCTCGTTGTATATATTGTATGCCTCGTTGTATATATTGTATGCCTCGTTGTATATATTGTATGCCTCGTTGTATATAGTGTATGCCTCGTTGTATATATTGTGTGCCTTGTTGTATATATTGTATGCCTTGTTGTATATGCCTTGTTGTATATATTTTATGCCTCGTTGTATATATTGTATGCCTTGTTGTATATGCCTCGTTGTATATAGTGTATGCCTCGTTGTATATATTGTATGTCTCGTTGTATATATTGTATGCCTTGTTGTATATATTGTATGCTTCGTTGTATATATTGTATGCCTCGTTGTATATATTGTATGCCTCGTTGTATATATTGTGTGCCTTGTTGTATATATTGTATGCCTCGTTATATATATTGTATGCCTCGTTGTATATAATGTATGCCTCGTTGTATATATTGTATGTCTCGTTGTATATATTGTATGCCTCGTTGTATATATTGTATGCCTTGTTGTATATATTGTATGCTTCGTTGTATATATTGTATGCCTCGTTGTATATATTGTATGCCTCGTTGTATATATTGTATGCCTCGTTGTATATATTGTATGCCTCGTTGTATATATTGTATGCATTGTTGTATATATTGTATGCCTCGTTATATATATTGTACATGTTTTATTCCTCCTATTGGCGTATGATGTATGCATGGAGTGTACATAAAGAACTCTGGACTCTGGAAGGTCGGTACTGCTTTGAAGGGGCACCAGTGATCTTCCTCCATCAATACTAGCTGGAGAGTCGACATTTGACATTTAACGCTGTATCCATAGTATGGAATATGTATTGCATACTGTTCTGTATATGACTTGATTGATCTGAACAATCGACTAAAAGATACAGATACGGTTTTTTCAATATGTTGTTCATTTTAAAATACACTAGTATCAGGTTTATATTTCACTTTGTGTTGTAAATAGTGTTTATTGATATGTTGTACTGAAATACAGTATATCGCATATATAGATGTCACTGTAATTAGGATTGCATTTAGTAATGTTTTAAGATTTCGAGTAAGTAAAATTATATATAAAGTTCATCCCTATAGTAATATGGTATGCCAATAATTATCACCTACATTTGTTGTCATAATTTTATACTTATGTTGTAGAATGTAATATTGCTATGTCACTAAAAACTGTATAGTTTATGTGAATAAAATATGTTCATTAGTATTATATCTTTATTTCTGTCTCATCTATATACAGTACATACATTTAAATTATATTATAACACATACATCGCATATAGCCAGTCTACAAATGAGAATTATAAGAGACAATAGCATATTACAATAACGTTAAACATGTTTTACTTTCTAAAAACTATGTAAAAGTCGCTAATCATGACACTAAAAAATATATAAAATACCTTTTTTTAAGATTCTGACAGGGAAACAGAGCACTATCGCGCACATTAGAATATGTTTTAACCTTTAAGAAATCAGAACCACCTCTGATCAGATCAGGGATGGATTAGCAGCTTTTACATAGTTCACATAAACATTTGCTCACAAATAAAATAATGTACACTTTATTTACATAGATAAGAACTACGACACTGTAAAATATTAAAACAGGTTATATGCCGTTGGATCGACGATAAGCCCGAACAACAAATACATGTGTATTGTGTTCTTTCAGCTTGACTGAACGACTGAACAGTAAAGCTGTTGATGTCCTGGGTAATTCTTATTGCAATTACGAGAGGCGTGCGTATGACAACATTTGTTCATGTTTTCTATACACTTGTAACACATGGTAAGTTCATTTTCTGATTTATTGTTGTAGTCACTTTCTGTGTTTTCCCTTGTTTCATTTTTTCCCCGCGCATAATCTATTGATAGTATTGGTAAACATGGTTATGGGCTATACAATCGACTTTCTCTTTTTGTGTGCCTGTCACGTCGTGGGAAGCCATCTATTAATAATAAATTTATTGAACAAAACATGGAAACGCGCGAGTGTGTGAATGCAAAGCTTAACGGGCAGAGGTATGCTTTCTCTTTTCAGATGTGATGTATCAATTTTTGTATGTTAATTGAGCTTGTATAATTAAGGCTTAACTCAAGAGATTTGAATGAATTGGTGATTCTCACAGTAATTTTAAAGTGGATTTAAAAGTAGGAGGCGAATAAAATTCACCGGGGTAGCTTAAAAGCCAGTACAAGTTTTTATTTCAATGCCTATTGAATGTGTTTACAGGTGTTGGTAGATGTTTTGTTTGCAGTCTTGATGTTTGGTAAGTGGTGAACTATGTCCATATGCTGTCAGAAATAGACGGGTTTTTTATTAAATTCAAATTATATGTTTTTTTCATTTTGAGATGTATTTGAGACGCACTGGGTACTGCTACCATACTTCACACACAGAGATACAATTTATAGCAGACTTAAAGTATAATAATAATAATAATAATAATAATAATAATAATAATAAAGACTTCATTTAAAGAGAGATCTCATTTGAACAATTACGTCAATCTACCATGAGGCCCATTGGTTTAACATATTTATGTTCTATCATGTACAAATTTATTTTAGCTCGATTGCGAAACAAGTTATTTCAACTTATATTAATCACTCTCGAGACCTCATTCCTGATGGAATCCATCGCCACGAGGGAGAGAGAAGCGGCAACGTGGAATTTAAATGCCTTGCCTAAGGGCACAATCGTAACGGCTCCAGCGGGGCTCGAACTCCGGACCTTTCGCACCTGAAGCGAACGCGCATCTACTGCGCTATCACGACTTCCAAATTGAAACATGAAATAACATAATGAAACATGCAAACAGTAACCACTAACCAGTAAAACTTTCATAGGAAATAAGATATAAGCTGCAAGTACTAATACTTATATTCATGTATATTTGTACATTATCAGTTTATTAGGTTATTGGTCTGTTCTTTGCACCACCTGCTATATACAGCTTTGAAGTGTGGAACAGAGTGTGCTGTTTTGATGTGATAAAGGAGGGAATTCCACAAGTGTGACCCTGAATATAAGAAAGATTTTCTAAACACTTCAGTAGTAATATATTTAGAATCTGTTAAATAATTTCACATCTGATTCATGCTCGTATATAACATTGTATTGTCGAATATATTATATGCAATAAAATATGGTTAAATCAAATATAGAAGTCCCCAGAGCGATTTGTACTGTTTTTACAACATTAAATTAATCGCTCTGGAGACGCCCTGGCGGAACCCATCACCACGAGGGGGAGAGAAGAGACAATGCCTTGCCTAAGGACACACTCGTAATAGCTACAACAGGGCGCGAACTCCGGGCATTTTACTCACAGACGGATATGTAGTCCAATGGTAACATGCTGGACTGGTAATCCAGGGATCGCAGGTTCGATCCCCCGTCTGACACTAATACAATTAACAGTCTTTCAGATGGGACGTTAAACCGAGGTCTCGTGTCGGTGCTTTACACCGTGCACGTAAAAGAATCAGAGGAGATTCTGGAATGGGTCTCTGTCTGTATCATGCACTATCCTCCAAAATCTAAAATAACTAATCTCTTCAGGAGGCGTCGCTCATATGGACAACCGGTAGCGACGATAAATAAACGTAAAACACGCCTTTTACACCTGAAGCGAACACGCTATAACACTGCGCTATCACGACTTCCACATACAAAAATCTCATATTTATGCCACAAAAATTGCGGCTAGTCTGAACCCAATATTATTCTGACAGCAGACGACATTAAACAGCCCGCTATTAAAATCTCCTTGTGTTCCAATTAGTCAACAGTAATTAACAGACGAGAACTCGCAATTAGAAAACAAGACAAAG
>CM026404.1:67559743-67561582 GCA_014843695.1 Archivesica marissinica
CATAACTAGTCCAGGTGGGACACACACCATGGGACATAACTAGTCCAGGTGGGACACACACCATGGGACATAACTAGTCCAGGTGGGACACACACCATGGGACATAACTAGTCCAGGTGGGACACACACCATGGGACATAACTAGTCCAGGTGGGACACACACCATGGGACATAACTAGTCCAGGTGGGACACACACCATGGGACATAACTAGTCCAGGTGGGGCACACACCATGGGACATAACTAGTCCAGGTGGGACACACACCATGGGACATAACTAGTCCAGGTGGGGCACACACCATGGGATATAACTAGTCCAGGTGGGACACACACCATGGGACATCTATAAATACGGTATATATACACAAGTCATCTATAAATACGGTATATATATACACAAGATCATCTATAAATACGGTATATATATACACAAGATCATCTATAAATACGGTATATATATACACAAGATCATCTATAAATACGGTATATATATACACAAGATCATCTATAAATACGGTATATATATACACAAGATCATCTATAAATACGGTATATATATACACAAGATCATCTATAAATACGGTATATATATACACAAGGTCATCTATAAATACGGTATATATATACACAAGGTCATCTATAAATACGGTATATATATACACAAGGTCATCTATAAATACGGTATATATATACACAAGATCATCTATAAATACGGTATATATATACACAAGATCATCTATAAATACGGTATATATATACACAAGGTCATCTATAAATACGGTATATATATACACAAGATCATCTATAAATACGGTATATATATACACAAGATCATCTATAAATACGGTATATATATACACAAGATCATCTATAAATACGGTATATATATACACAAGATCATCTATAAATACGGTATATATATACACAAGATCATCTATAAATACGGTATATATATACACAAGATCATCTATAAATACGGTATATATATACACAAGATCATCTATAAATACGGTATATATATACACAAGATCATCTATAAATACGGTATATATATATCACAAGATCATCTATAAATACGGTATATATATACACAAGATCATCTATAAATACGGTATATATATACACAAGATCATCTATAAATACGGTATATATATACACAAGATCATCTATAAATACGGTATATATATACACAAGATCATCTATAAATACGGTATATATATACACAAGATCATCTATAAATACGGTATATATATACACAAGATCATCTATAAATACGGTATATATATACACAAGGTCATCTATAAATACGGTATATATATACACAAGGTCATCTATAAATACGGTATATATATACACAAGGTCATCTATAAATACGGTATATATATACACAAGGTCATCTATAAATACGGTATATATATACACAAGGTCATCTATAAATACGGTATATATATACACAAGGTCATCTATAAATACGGTATATATATACACAAGATCATCTATACAACGGTATATATATACACAAGGTCATCTATAAATACGGTATATATATACACAAGATCCATCTCTATACGGATATGGGTCTATACACAAGGTACTATAAATACGGTATATATATACACAAGATCATCTATAAATACGGTATATATATACACAAGGTCATCTATAAATACGGTATATATATACACAAGGTCATCTATAAATACTTTATATATATACACAAGATCATCTATAAATACGGTATATATATACACAAGAGCATCTATAAATACGGTATATATATACACAAGATCATCTATAAATACGGTATATATATACACAAGATCATCTATAAATACGGTA
>CM026404.1:67562582-67722881 GCA_014843695.1 Archivesica marissinica
TCAGTCAGTCAGTCAGTCAGTCAGTCAGTCAGTCTGTCAGTCAGTCAGTCAGTCAGTCAGTCAGTCAGTCTGTCAGTCAGTCAGTCAGTCAGTCAGTCAGTCAGTCAGTCAGTCAGTCAGTCAGTCAGTCAGTCAGTCAGTCAGTCAGTCAGTCAGTCAGTCAGTCAGTCAGTCATTCAGTCAGTCAGTCAGTCAGTCAGTCAGTCAGTCAGTCAGTCAGTCAGTCAGTCACACAGTCAGTCACACAGTCAGTCAGTCAGTCAGTCAGTCAGTCAGTCATCTCAGTCAGTCAGTTCAGTCAGTCAGTCAGTCAGTCAGTCAGTCAGTCAGTCATCAGTCAGTCAGTCAGTCAGTCAGTCAGTCAGTCAGTCAGTCACTCACACTCACTCAATCACTCACCTCAATCACTCACTCACTCACTCACTCACTCACTAACTAACTCAACTCACTCACTCACTCACTCACTCACTCACTAACTAACTCACATCACTCACTCAATCACTCACTCACTCAATCACCACTCACTCACTCACCTCACTCACTCACTCACTCACTCACTCACTCACTCACTCACTCACTCACTCACTCACTCACTCACTCACTCACTCACTCACTCACTCACTCACTCAACTCAACTCAACTCAACTCAACTCAACTCAACTCAATTCATTCATTCATTCACTCACTCACTTACTCACTCACTCACCACTCACTCACTCACTCACTCACTTAGTATATGCATGAGCTATAATTCTTGTAGGTAAATGTACACAACGTAACATGAGTATTGAACTGTTTCTCGAATATTGCATAGCTAAGTATAATCCTCACATTATAATAATAATAAAAGTCTATTTTACAGACCGTCGGCATAACCTATTCATATCCGTGGGTAGGGGACATTATACATAGTGATATCCGGACAGTTTTATCCGTGATCCAATGTAAGACAGCGTCCTTAATGACACTTATATGTAGCATTAAATAAACCGAGAGGGGCCATTAACAGTCTTTCAGATGGGACTTTAAACCGAGGTCTCGTGTCGGTGCTGTACACCGTGCATGTAAAAGAACCAGAGGAGACTCTGGAATGGGTCGCTCTCTGTATCAGTGCACTATCCTCTAAAAATCTAAAATGACTAATCTCTTCAGGAGGCGTCGCTCATATGGGCAACCGGTAGCGACGATAAATAAACGTAACACACACACAGAGGAGCCATTGACATGTACAAATGTTAACGTTTATACAGCAGATAAGCCACCCAGTGGTTAACTTATGTTTCCACGGTGTTTGGCCAACTGGGTCCTCGTAGCATATACAAAATTAATCTGGCCTTTTATTATATAGTATAAGTTAGATTGCAATAAGATGATGAACATGTTGGTAATGCAGTCATGTTGTGGAGGGGCTGGCATGGTGATCAAGGGGACGCATGCCGCGTGGTGGTGCCGGTGGTACGATGGGTCTGATACCATGTTCGGGAGTTGCTTCTAATACTGTTGGGCTGTTCACGTTGTGGGTTTTCTTGTTCGCTATGCTTGTTCTCCTTCAGCATGACTCATATAATGTCTTGTAATTCTTTAATAGAATGGCTATGTATTTGTATTGTGTAAATTGTGAATAGATGAGACTCAAATAAATAAATGAATAAACAATACAGTGTTAAAGAGTTATTACAGTACAGTAATTTGTTTATTATAGTGACATGTGTACATATCAGACAATATTTACATATAAATTATACAATTAAATACACCCGTCCCAATGGGCCATTAAGTCACTTACAAATATAATACTAGAAACATATCACATGATAAAACACATACAACATTATTTCTCTGACAAACAAAATAGTCGATTATAGTAGTTATATCAAAAATAGAAATGTGGCCAAGGGACATAGATGTTCCACGTCGTCTCTTCTCCGCAGAGTCTAGGACCATAAATCAGTCTTGTATAACATATCACAGTGAGGTTTTAATAGAACTAAAGGGTTGAGTTACCCATAACACAGAATACGGACGGACGCACCGACGGACGGATGGACAAGATCAAATGTATGTACCATCAAATTGGGGCACACACCATGGGACAGAACTAGTCCAGGTGGGGCACATACCATGGGACATAACTAGTCCAGGTGGGGCACACACCATGGGACATAACTAGTCCAGGTGGGGCACACACCATGGGACATAACTAGTCCAGGTGGGGCACACACCATGGGACATAACTAGTCCAGGTGGGACACACACCATGGGACATAACTAGTCCAGGTGGGACACACACCATGGGACATAACTAGTCCAGGTGGGACACACACCATGGGACATAACTAGTCCAGGTGGGACACACACCATGGGACATAACTAGTCCAGGTGGGACACACACCATGGGACATAACTAGTCCAGGTGGGGCACACACACCATGGGACATACTTCCATGTGGAGACACACACCAACGGGACAATAAACTAATCCATGTCGGACACACACCCACGGAGACACATAACTATCCAGTGCGGGGGTGGTGACACACACAACGGGACATAACTAGTCCAGAGTGGGACCCAACACACCATGGGACAATAACCATATTCCAGGTGGGACACACACCATGGACATAACTAGTCCAGGTGGGACACACACCATGGGACATAATAGTCCATGGGGACACACACCATGTGACATAACTAGTCCAGGTGGGACACACCCATGGGACATAACTAGTCCAGGTGGGGCACACCCATGGGATATAACTAGTCCAGGTGGACACACACACCATGGGACTCTATAAATACGGTATATATATACACAAGATCATCTATAAATACGGTATATATATACACAAGATCATCTATAAATACGGTATATATATACACAAGATCATCTATAAATACGGTATATATATACACAAGATCATCTATAAATACGGTATATATATATACACAAGATCATCTATAAATACGGTATATATATACACAAGATCATCTATAAATACGGTATATATATACACAAGATCATCTATAAATACGGTATATATATACACAAGATCATCTATAAATACGGTATATATATACACAAGATCATCTATAAATACGGTATATATATATACACAAGGTCATCTATAAATACGGTATATATATACACAAGATCATCTATAAATACGGTATATATATACACAAGATCATCTATAAATACGGTATATATATACACAAGGTCATCTATAAATACGGTATATATATACACAAGATCATCTATAAATACGGTATATATATACACAAGGTCATCTATAAATACCGTATATATATACACAAGGTCATCTATAAATACGGTATATATATACACAAGGACATCTATAAATACGGTATATATATACACAAGATCATCTATAAATACGGTATATATATACACAAGGTCATCTATAAATACGGTATATATATACACAAGGTCATCTATAAATACGGTATATATATACACAAGGTCATCTATAAATACGGTATATATATACACAAGGTCATCTATAAATACGGTATATATATACACAAGGTCATCTATAAATACGGTATATATATACACAAGGTCATCTATAAATACGGTATATATATACACAAGGTCATCTATAAATACGGTATATAAATACACAAGATCATCTAAAATACGGTATATATATACACAAGTCATCTATAAATACGGTTATATATACACAACACAAAACAAAAACACAAGATCATCATAATACGGTATATAATACACAAGATCATCTATAAATACGGTATATATATACACAAGATCATCTATAAATACGGTATATATATACACAAGATCATCTATAAATACGGTATATATATACACAAGATCATCTATAAATACGGTATATATATACACAAGATCATCTATAAATACGGTATATATATACACAAGATCATCTATAAATACGGTATATATATACACAAGATCATCTATAAATACGGTATATATATACACAAGGTCATCTATAAATACGGTATATATATACACAAGATCATCTATAAATACGGTATATATATACACAAGGTCATCTATAAATACGGTATATATATACACAAGGTCATCTATAAATACGGTATATATATACACAAGATCATCTATAAATACGGTATATATATACACAAGATCATCTATAAATACGGTATATATATACACAAGATCATCTATAAATACGGTATATATATACACAAGATCATCTATAAATACGGTATATATATACACAAGATCATCTATAAATACGGTATATATATACACAAGGTCATCTATAAATACGGTATATATATACACAAGGTCATCTATAAATACGGTATATATATACACAAGGTCATCTATAAATACGGTATATATATACACAAGGTCATCTATAAATACGGTATATATATACACAAGGTCATCTATAAATACGGTATATATATACACAAGGTCATCTATAAATACGGTATATATATATACACAAGGTCATCTATAAATACGGTATATATATACACAAGGTCATCTATAAATACGGTATATATATACACAAGGTCATCTATAAATACGGTATATATATACACAAGGTCATCTATAAATACGGTATATATATACACAAGATCATCTATAAATACGGTTTCTTCTTCTAATATACGCTTTCACTAGATATTTAGAGACTTTTCTTGGATAATTGGTAATCATTACATTTACAAATGGCGTGGCAACACAGCGTACAATTAATTGTAATAATCATTCAAAATTCATTTAATTTGATACTACTGTATTGTTAGATATACATGTACAATTATAAATATTTATATCATTACAATCAAATTACAAATACATAAAGCTGAAACCATGTACATAACGCAGGTTACAAGATATAATATATGTAGTATTAGTCTTTGACTTTCAAAGAATGTACAAGTCTGCACAATCCGCTGTCCAGTTTCCCCAAGAAGTGCATCCCGGGACCAAGAGTCAAGAAAAAGGGAAACGAGCTCTCGTTGGAGCTCTAGTCACAAAGTCTAGACCCAACCAACATAAACACAAAATCAATGTATAGTAATCATGACGATGAAATCACGATGTGTTTCTTTAATAAATTTCTGTACTGCCGCGAGTGTTGTATTCATATTTCAAAGAATCTCTACCTAATAATATATTCCTGTTTCGTGAAATAAAATAGTTCTTGGCGCATCATTTTTATGACATTAAAAGAAAAAGTGTTCGGCATTTTCATTTGGAAATTCACATTCAAGTCATTATTGAAAACATAAAGTTCGAATCCGACGGTCAACTCTAATATACATACAATACGACACACGTAGAAAAGACACTTTTTATTATAAATTGCGTCATCAAATTGATTTAGTGATAAAACAGTCAATCTCGTGCAATAACCTTACACAAATAGCACTTGTTCATCGGGAAATTAAAATAAAAATGGTCCATTGGAGAAAACAAATGAATTTCGGATAAAACATCTTTACCAAACAGTATTACGGTTAAAGGGGAAGCGACCCGTTTATAAACATATCCTGATTTAGAGTAACGGTTACCAATCTTGCAAACAAAAATCCACAACACTACCCGAACTGAACGAAATCAAAGTTAATCAATTTAATGTAACCAATCATTAAGCAACTCATTTTCTTTCAACTCAAATGTATTGAAAATAAACAAAAGGATCGATTTCACTCCGTTTCTTAAAAAACAATAGACACCAAAAACGTGTACTGGCTTATATTGTAGTATCTAACTAAATAAGTGAATACAAACAAATAAATATTTATTATGCGAAAGACTGTAATAGTCACAGAATTGTATAGAAGAAACAACCACGGACATAATTAATTGTTATTAATTAATTAATTAATTAATTAAGAGTAACGGTTAATTAATTAATTAGAATGACACTATCATACATGTTTTAATATAGATCTAATTGGATTTAAAATGGCGATCGAACTTAGGCAGTATAAGAACATTGTGGAACATTTCAACTGTCCAATTCACCTTGGGAAGTTACGAGACCCAAGACGCCTGGCATGTGAACACACCTTTTGTGCGGAATGTCTGAATGGGTGTATCAACACGGCATTGACCTCGCGAAATGATGACATGTTTGAGTGCCCCGTATGTAGGACTACACATCATATCCCAACAAATTCTGGCCGCGACTGGGCCCGGGGATTTCCGGTTGACGCGTTCTGTGTGATACAACTTCATACACTGTCACAGTACGAGCAGTCTACGGTGTGTGAAGTACATATTCAAAAATTTAAGGAATATTTCTGTTTTCACCATAGAGAACTCCTGTGCTCAGATTGTGTAATAGAAAAACACACAAGGACGCCATGCTCCTGTGGAAGTTTACAAGATTCCATTTTCGAAGTTCGTCTGCAGGTAAAAGAATTACTGGGAAAGTTGCGGCTGCAAGAAGAACGCTCGCAAAGGATTATGGATTCCAAAATAGCGTCGTCTCATTCAGAAGACCTTCTGAGAAACATTTCAGAGGTAGAGAAAACATTGACGAAGTTCTACAAAACCATGAAAGCAAAGATAAAAGAATCAAAGCAAAAAGTAGTAGAAGCTACGAAAATATCACAATCCGACCGCGCTCATTTAACAACCATAGAGTCTTTAATCTCCAAGACAAAGAAACATGTCGAAAACGTGATCAGACCTGAAACATCCAAACGTACAGATTATGTCAATGAAATTTTCAGCCTTTGGACGCCACTAGAGCACGAAACGCAGAACTTTGACAAGGCACTAGATGACATCGAAACTCGACCATACTGCGTTAACGTAAAAGTGGACGAAGATTTTCTAGAGTTCATATCGTTTGACAAGAACCCTTTGATAGTCTCAACAGAAGCTACCGACTATCCAGCGACACCGTCTAAAGGAAGGACCCTTTATAGCATAGATCATAGTCCACCCGTAGTAGAAGTAGAACATAGCACACCACGAGTTATCGATTCTCCGGAAGCAACAACAATACCTAGTCCAATGATGGTGAGACGAACGATAACTCTTTCATCACCAGTAAAATCCAACCTACCGACGCTCTATTCTCTAAATAAACGTCCAGTGACACATGACGATGTGACACCAAGGATGCAAATAATGAGGCAACAATCCCCAGCAAGACTCGTCCAGAACGCTAGGTCACAAAGTCATTCAAAAATCCTCCCGAAAGTTGGAACAGGAGAACTGAAAACCACAGATTCAGGAAAGAAGTTCAAGGAGCATATTGCGAAGCTACATGACATCGCAGAAGTATCTAACTTTGAACTTCCATGCGGAGATATTGTTCTGATCAACAAGTACATGATCACTGTTACAGAATCAGCTATTCAGAGATTCACCACGGACTATAGATACCTAGAGAGTATTCACATCAGGTGCCCATGGCGTCTATGTGCTATCAAGGACACAGCCCACGTTGCAGTGAATCACAACACTCGTTTCATTTCCATAGTGAATACGGATCCAGTTTTAACAATTCTTTATAGGATAGAAACAGAAAAACCGTACTCCCAAATCTGCCACATGCGGACACAAATATTGGAAGACCGGTTCGGACGTACTAAATACCTCGAGTATTTCGCCCTGTCTCATACCACCGACCTTCGTTCGGATTGTATCGATCTGATGAAAGTGTCGTATGACAAAAATCCGTACAGCAATTTCACAGCAAAACAAGTAACTAAACTCGTACCATTACGTACACGAACTGTAATCGGAAGTGACAAACATTCTGTAGTCAGGAGTCCAAATGCTCTTGCTGCAACTTCCGATGGCAAGCGTCTAATAATTGGAGCGGAATCAGCAGTAGTCTGTATCAGAAAGACGGGCGAAATCGTTTGGACTCGTCCAGTTGTACGGTTCGTAGCAAGCGTCTGCTGTGACAAAGGACTGGTTTACGTCTGCATAGAATATGAGCGGAAGTTGATGGTGCTAGATGAAACGGGAAACAACCTATGTGAGAATATCTTTCCTCTGGGCTGTAACATTGTACGGCCGAACAGAGTGTCGGTAGAGGGTAACGAGATGATAGTACGAGAGTTCAGCGAGAAGGACTGGAAGAGTACAGTGCACATGTTCTCGTTGGTGTTTGCTTAGAGGGTCTGTTTTAACATTTTCAGAAATATTCAAAGCAAACAGAGCAGAACTTTCATAGATATAATGCAACAGAATAGTGAACATGGAACAATAAAATAAATGTAGAAGTTACTCACATTTTAATATAAGTATCTTTATATATTGCGTGCCATATGGAGTACATGATCAGTCTTTCAATGAAATGATTTTAGATTTTAAAGAGATGTCCAACCTTTTCACCAGGCAGCCTAATTAAAATGCAGGCAAACGAACCATGTCAGTATAGATTATTCGGTTAGTAGTTTGGATATACCAATACCAAACGAACCATGTCAGTATAGATTATTCGGTAAGTAGTTTGGATATTCCAATACCAAACGAACCATGTCAGTATAGATTATTCCGTAAGTAGTTTGGATATACCAATACCAAACGAACCATGTCAGTATAGATTATTCCGTAAGTAGTTTGGATATACCAATACCAAACGAACCATGTCAGTATAGATTATTCGGTAAGTAGTTTGGATATTCCAATACCAAACGAACCATGTCAGTATAGATTATTCCGTTAGTAGTTTGGATATACCAATACCAAATTAAAATATTCTTTGATATTATGGAAGAATGCAACTAGAGTAAGACATAATAGCGCAGTGGTAGCGCAGTAGTAGCGCAGTAGTAGCGCAGTGGTAGCGCAGTAGTAGCGCAGTGGTAGCGCAGTGGTAGCGCAGTAGTAGCGCAGTAGTAGCGCAGTGGTAGCGCAGTAGTAGCGCAGTAGTAGCGCAGTGGTAGCGCAGTGGTAGCGCAGTAGTAGCGCAGTAGTAGCGCAGTAGTAGCGCAGTGGTAGCGCAGTAGTAGCGCAGTGGTAGCGCAGTGGTAGCGCAGTAGTAGCGCAGTAGTAGCGCAGTAGTAGCGCAGTGGTAGCGCAGTAGTAGCGCAGTGGTAGCGCAGTGGTAGCGCAGTAGTAGCGCAGTGGTAGCGCAGTAGTAGCGCAGTGGTAGCGCAGTAGTAACGCAGTGGTAGCGAGTAGTAGCGCGTTCGCTTCAGGAGCGAAAGGCCCGTGGTTCGAACCACGCTTGAGTGGTTACGATTGTGACCTTAGGCAAGGCATTTAAATTCCACGTTGCCTCTTCTCTCTCCCTCGTGGCACAATGGATTCCATCAGGAATGAGGCTTCCATTAATTGTTTTAATTGATTAATATAAGTTAATTTAATTTACCCATGTTGCATTGCCTATATGATATATAGTATATATACATGCCTATACATACATAATACTAATACAACATAACACAAGCAAATGGGTTGGGCAACAAGTTCTAACAACATTACATTAAGCCCTTCCCAGTAATGAAACATTATACAGTAGGCCTATTATATAACTGGCGACATACAATTGATTACTTGTACAGACAGTTAATAATGTAAATGCTTCAATTTAATTGAATTGGAGATATGCTTTTGCAGATATACAATGTATCTAAAATATCTTACTAAAGATATATTTACAGAAATAAATTGTTCATTGGTCACTATCCCAGTTAATGATTAATAAAAGTTGTAAGAACTTGTTTCGCAATCGAGCTAAAATAAATTTGCATAAACTAACAATAACTTTGAAGAAATAAAACGTTTCTGGTTGCCAGTCTATTTTTGAGCCTTATTACATTAAGCTTCATCCGTATGGCGTAGTAAATAGTCCCTGATAAGTAAACAACTTCATGCAAATAATCGACACAATATTTATAAATCAATGTATTTACGCTAGTTCATATTTAGCATTTTATAATTGAATTGAATTGATATAAGCAGCTGATTTTCAACAAGTAAAGCATGAAAACAAACAATATGTCTATTGCAAGCTGTCAATATTATGCAGCGACCAATCAGAATCATTCCAGGTGATATTAAACGTGTGGTCATATAAGCATTTATGTCATGACTGTATTACACTGAATACACGCCACGTTATGTGATAAACTAGTTATCCTATGCTATGCTCCTCTACATTAAATATAAGCTGGGGATCATTTCCATCATTTGATAAGAACCATGTAAGGAAAGAACAGCCATGTCACAATGCTAAAAATGGCCGCCGTTATCTAACTGGGTGGGTATTAAAATATCCGTAACATGTATTTAGACAAAATAAAACGAACAAAAAGCTTATGTCTTGATTACTACTCAATGCTACCATTTGCACCGACGTCAGGTCTTGTACAGAGACGTTTGGGATCCCGTCACTATCAGAGTAATTATGGACATAAAACATGTCATTTTTCAATACATATTATGCTTGGATGTAGCCTAAATTTTGCCTATGATTTATCAAAATTTTCCTTAAAAATAGATTTTGAACCCACAACCATTTGTCCAGAACCCAAGCGTCTGTGGTCTTGTTGATGTTTAGTTGATGTTTTAAATAATATTCCTGAATGTCACAATTCCAAAACAATTAAAACGGTTGCTATCACGTACTTGTATTCTATACAACACAGGTATTACCTAAATTATTAAGTAAAGAAATCCAACTGTCACCGAGAATTTACTTGGAAATATATACTAGTAATCTTTTATAATCGTATATTTGACTAGAATAGCCGTTTTATCGTTCGGTTCTCCACATAACTTCGCTTCTCCATAACAAAATACAAACAGCAAAGAAATGACGTATTTAGAATTTTAGCAGTGTCTGATATGTACTAGGATAACCGCAAATGCTTTGTGGCCCCTTCCTCAGCTTAATGAGGGTACAACAATGAAAAGTCCTACATATGTTCCATCCATATACTTCCGCTGTCCAACCATACTGATACCTGAACACTTGTTCCAACTCTAGTGTACCCACACAGTGCATACCCCCCCCCCCCCAATGCATTGGTATACACTAAGATCACACGAAAGACACGGGCGCAGAACGACCGGGTTCAAACTGGGGCGACAACACGATGGCACGATATAGTACAACAGAGCGATAACACGAAGGCACGATGTTGTACAACAGAGCGATACAACACGAAGGCACGATGTTGTACAACAGAGCGATAAAACACGAAGGCACGATGTTGTACAACAGAGCGATAAAACACGAAGGCACGATGTTGTACAACAGAGCAATAAAACACGAAGGCACGATGTTGTACAACAGAGCGATAAAACACGAAGGCACGATGTTGTACAATAGAGCGATAAAACACGAAGGCACGATGTTGTACAACAGAGCAATAAAACACGAAGGCACGATGTTGTACAACAGAGCGATAAAACACGAAGGCACGATGTTGTACAATAGAGCGATAAAACACGAAGGCACGATATTGTACAACAGAGCGATAAAACACGAAGGCAACATGTTGTACAACAGAGCGATACAACACGAAGGCACGATGCAGACAGAAAGCATAATGTCATTATTAGTACGACAGAGCCATAATACGAATGTACGATAGCGACACAGCTACTATAGTATTACAAAGGCACGATGTTGGCAGAGTGAAAGAACGATGTCGACAGCACTGTACCATCATGTTGACAGTATCGTAGCCCGATGTCGACAGCACGGTAGCACCATGTCGACATTATCGTAGCCCGATGTCGACAGCACGGTAGCACCATGTCAACATTATCGTAGCCCGATGTCGACAGCACTGTACCATCATGTCGACAGTATCGTAGCCCGATGTCGACAGCACGGCAACATAATGTCGACAGTATCGTAGCCCGATGTCGACATCACGGTAGCACCATGTCGACAGTATCGTAGCCCGATGTCGACAGAAGGGTAGCATCATGTCGACAGTATCGTAGCCCGATGTCGACAGAAGGGTAGCACCATGTCGACATTATCGTAGCCCGATGTCGACAGCACGGTAGCACCATGTCGACAGTATCGTAGCCCGATGTCGACAGCACGGTAGCACCATGTCGACAGTATCGTAGCCCGATGTCGACAGAGGGTAGCATCATGTCGACAGTACTCGATGTCGACAGGGTAGTCATGTCGACAGTATCGTAGTCCCGATGTCGACAGAAGGGTAGCATCATGTCGACAGTATCGTAGCCCGATGTCGACAGAAGGGTAGCACCATGTCGACATTATCGTAGCCCGATGTCGACAACACGGTAGCATCATGTCGACAGTATCGTAGCCCGATGTCGACAGCACGGTAGCATCATGTCGACAGTATCGTAGCCCGATGTCGACAGCACTGTAACATCATGTCGACATTATCGTAGCCCGATGTCGACAGCACGGTAGCACCATGTCGATATTATCGTAGTCCGATGTCGACAGCACGGTGGCATCATGTCGACATCACGATTTTGCGTCGCTTCTTTGACATGGTGCTGTGGATTCACATTATTTTCATCGTACCCCCAAGTTATTTGTTGTAAGAGAGTCATTCGGAAATATATTTATTCGATTTTTATTTTTTTTATATGTAAATTCAATGTCAAATCATATAAGAACCAGAAGATTGCTTAATTTGATGTTTTTAAGGGGCTATGTCTTCTAAAATGTACTAGATATTGACAAAAAAAACAAAATACTTTGAAAATAAACAACAGAAAGCACTGTCACCACACTTTTTATTAAATTAAATATTGGCCTTTTCAAACTCAAGTTTCTATTTCTAAACAATATTTAACCTGCGTGGTGACAGTGCCGTTTGTTGTTTACTTTCAAAGTATTTGTTTTAGGTCAATATCTAGCACATGTTAGAAGGCATAGCCCCTTAAATGTGAAAAATGTACGACATGAAAGTTTGGGGAACTATAGTTATGCAGCTAAAGTTTGTTTCATTTATTTATCATTTTCTTTCAACATGGGCTATATTACACATCAATAGCTCCAGATAATTCCGGATTCTCACAAATATGGCTAAGGCGTCCGTCAGACTACGGAGCGGAAGGTCGAAGGCCGTTCGAATGTCGTCAAGAGTTCATGTTGGTGAACCGCCACTTAGTTAAATAATGGTTACTAATTACCGATCATCCTTGTGCCTGGCCTGCAAGTCAGAATTGGCTGGTCCCTCTTTCAGTGGGGGGTGACAATATAATAAGAAACATATAACTTTATACGAATATCATGTGCACAAAACCAATAAGAACATTCCCCTGTCACATCATAATTAATACCGTGTGTATTTCAAACAAAGGTAAACTACTATCTTAAAACTAAAAGTGCATTGTTAACATATAATGAAAGGAAAATATTGAACCAATACATATATAGTGTACAAAACACTACAACAGTACAACTGAATACTTTAGAGATCAATGCACGGTAACTTATATCTGACATGTATAAAAAGACAATAGACCAGTGGTATATATTACAGATCTTGGTATTCATTAGAAACTTCGCCCGTCATGGAGGTTTTGTCTGCTACACATACAAAGATAGATTGATAGAGAAAATGTGTGAGATAAGATCTACACTGGGTCTATGAAGACAACACACAGAAAGGATCCCATGGTTCGAGCCCCGTCTGACCATAATAATAACAACATTCATTATCCACTATAAACCGAGGTCTCATGCACAGCGGTATAAACCCAGGTCTCGTGCACAGCGGTATAAACCAAGGTCTCATGCACAGCGGTATAAACCCAGGTCTCGTGCACAGCGGTATAAACCAAGGTCTCATGCACAGCGGTATAAACCAAGGTCTCATGCACAGCGGTATAAACCAAGGTCTCGTGCACAGCGGTATAAACCGAGGTCTCGTGCACAGCGGTATAAACCAAGGTCTCGTGCACAGCGGTATAAACCGAGGTCTCGTGCACAGCGGTATAAACCAAGGTCTCATGCACAGCGGTATAAACCAAGGTCTCATGCACAGCGGTATAAACCAAGGTCTCATGCACAGCGGTATAAACCAAGGTCTCATGCACAGCGGTATAAACCAAGGTCTCATGCACAGCGGTATAAACCAAGGTCTCATGCACAGCGGTATAAACCAAGGTCTCGTGCACAGCGGTATAAACCAAGGTCTCATGCACAGCGGTATAAACCAAGGTCTCGTGCACAGCGGTATAAAGTTCATGTTCATGCACAGCGGTATAAAGTTCATGTTCATGCACAGCGGTATAAAGTTCATGTAAAAGAACCCGGGGTTGCTTCAGAAATTGGGTCGTCTTCCATATCTTGCACTATCCTCAAAAAATAAAATGACTAATACACCTCTGGGGGCTTCGCCTCGATGAACCAGTTTGCGACGATAAATACACTTATCACAAGGGGCAGGGCAGAAGAAGACAACATATCAGTTTCTAACTAACTACTGAAATGCATCAGCACAAACAATACATTATTTTGTACCATAATAGTTCCATACATTGAGGGTATTTATTGAACCGGTCACGGGTTCGAGCCCAGCCCAGGCCGGGGTCTCATTTATATGAACAAGTTGGCAGTTTCTTATGGAGGTTGGTGCACCAAGTACTAATTATTACCGCTGGAACCTGCACAGGAAAGGTGTTGTTCGGTAAACTGCCCACCGCGATATAAACCAAATATGGTGCTGATGCAGGCGTAAAATCCGAACAAACACCAACTATTATTGAATAGTTTGATATAGAATTATATTTGCATTTAAAAGACAGCGGGGCCTCTTTAATCATAGCAGTTACAGTGCGATTTAAATTGTCCGTAGACCATGTCTTATGAAGCGGATTGTTAAGCTATAACTAAAAGGGTAGTGCAGAATATATAAGTTATATTAATAGTTATATTAATATGGAAACCATCGTCGGTTACGATTAATAAGAATGTCTAAGTCATCGCGGAGCTTTGAGCAAGTATCGCAACATTTTAAATGCCCAATACATCTGGGCAAGTTGAAGGACCCCAGGCGGTTGCCATGTGAACACACACTGTGTAAGGACTGTCTTAAAGGTCTCGTTAAGTCTGCACTGAAGGTAGGACTAGAATTATATATGTGGCATTAATTGAATCTAATTAATAGTGACTTTATGCTGCAAATGCCATTTGTTGGATACTTTTCATTAATATTAAAGTAATAGCGACTTTATGCTGCAAATGCCATTTTTTGGGATACTTTTCATTAATATTAAAGTAATAGCGACTTTATGCTGCATAATGACATTTAGTTTATACGTCAATTTTATTAAATTAATAGTAACGTTTGTTGCAAATGAAATGTGGTTTATACGTCATTGTTATTAAAGTAATAATAACCGTATGCAGCAATTTTGATACATCATTATTATTAAATTATTAATGACTTTATGCAGCAAATGACTATTAATTTTACGTCATTAATATAAATTATTGTTCACTATTGCTCAACAGTTTTCTACGTACTGCAATAATGTGCTGTTAAACCTGTGTTAGCGTTCACCTCTATTAAGCAGCCAACCTGTATTAAGTAGCTATGTTACAGATATCCAATATGTTGTTTTATTATACAAGTGACCCCTGTTAAGCAGCCACATGTGCTAAGCAGCCACTTTCTGTGATTCCATTGGATGGCTACTTAAGACAGGTTTGACGATGGTTGTCCAAAATGTGGACAGGGTGACATTTCATTTGTAGTTTAAATTTTGACAAGTATGGAATATTTATTTACTCAATGAAATTGAGGAGGATGCCCCAAACATTTGAACAAAAACTGTGGTTTCCTTGTGCCCCATGTACTTGTCATCTAGTCTGGTGGGTCATATGCTCGGCGCAACTTGTAATCAGTGAGTAAATCTGATACGGAGGTCGGCGAGTTGAGTACTGGTTCATACCCAATAAATGCGGGTTGTCTACCCTCGGCCACAACAGACTGACCTCCCGAATGATTGCTCGGAAGTAATTGAAATGAATAATGTGAACAAAATCACGATTTAATTAAGCCAGATATAGGTTATACCTCTGTAAGGTTATACCTCTGTAAGGTTATACCTCTGTAAGGTTATACCTCTGTAAGGTTCTACTTCTCTAATAAACGTATTGATTATTATGCAGAGAGAAGACAACAATGGCATGTTTGACTGTCCCGAGTGCCGTGCCAAACACCATATTCCGAGTACAGAGACAGAAGACTGGGCCGACTGGTTTCCGGTAGACGCATTCTGCGTCATACAGATAAAGACGCTCGACAGGTTCCAGGATTCACAAGTATGCGAGGTAAATCAAGCGTCTGCACGGCGCCATGTTAAATGCTGTCATGCATTGTCGTCTGCGTCATATAAGGTATTTGCTAACTCATTCGATGTCTGCTCTTAGAACCGACTCCAATGTCTACTCTTAGAACCGACTCCAATGTTTGCTCTCATAACCGAATCCGATGATTGCTCTCATAACGGAATCCGATATAGATCTGCTCTCATAACGGAATCCGATGTCTGCTCTCATAACGGAATCCGATGTCTGCTCTCATAACCGAATCCGATGTATGCTCTCAGAACGGAATCCGATGTCTGCTCTCAGAATCGAATCCGATGTATGCTCTCAGAATCGAATCCGATGTATGCTCTCAGAACGGAATACGATGTCTGCTCTCAGAATCGAATCCGATGTATGCTCTCAGAATCGAATCCGATGTATGCTCTCAGAACGGAATCCGATGTATGCTCTTAGAACGGAATCCGATGTCTGCTCTCATAACGGAATCCGATGTCTGCTCTCAGAACGGAATCCGATGTCTGTTGTCATAACCGAATCCGATGATTGCTCTCAGAACGGAATCCGATGTATGCTCTCATAACGGAATCCGATGTCTGCTCTCATAACGGAATCCGATGTCTGCTCTCATAACCGAATCCGATGTCTGCTCTCAGAACGGAATCCGATGTCTGCTCTCAGAACGGAATCCGATGTCTGCTCTTATAACCGAATCCAATGTCTGCTCTCAGAACGGAATCCAATGTCTGCTCTCAGAATCGAACCCAATGATATCACGAATAATGTCGTAAAGACAACCAATAACAAACATGAATCTGTTATTGGCGGACACAATACTAGTAAATAGAAATGGTAGCGAATTGTCTAAGAAAATATGTCTGCTTACATATGCCGACTGTTACACGTAACACCAAACTGACAACAAAAGATATATATGAATACCAATACTTGTTATCAATGACATGAATATACATGTTATGCCAAAATGTGACTAATACAATCCAAAATTAAAATAGAAATTGGGCAACATAAAATGGCCAACTTGTCATATTCGGCGAGTAAATGGAACATGTTTTAGTGTCGCTATTATCCGCTGTATGAATGTTTCAAATGTGCTTACAAATCATACAATTATTTTGTTCAGGTACACGAAGACAAGTTCAAGGAGTACTACTGCTTCCATCATCGCGATTTGTTCTGTCCAGACTGCATAATTGCCAAGCATACGATAGCCCCGTGCTATGCCCGCAACAACCGAGACGCCGTAGGTGAAGTCAAGAAACACATCAGCGATTTACTCGGTCAACTAAGACTGCAAGAAGAACACGCCATCCGTATTGCGAACTCTAAGGTTGCCGCAGCGCACACCGACGACCTTTTACAAAAGGTATGGGAAGTTGACCATCTTATAGACCGATTTCATAAACAAATGAAGAAGAAGATACAAGAAACACGATTGCAGATTGAAAACGCCACAGCAATCAAGCCGGCAGACAAGGATCATTTGAAGACAACCAAAGCATTAATAACAGAGACTAAGAAGCTGGTTGATGATAAGCTAAGATCCGTGAATACCAAGACCAAAGAAGGCCAGAATGACATATTGAGACTATGGAAACCTCTACAGGATCAGGTTGAACATTTCCAAGCCGTCCTGACTGCAGTTGAGAAGAGGCCGTTTTGTATAAGCGTACAGACAGACGATCAGTTCACGGAACTGATGAATTTAAATGGCGATCCCATTATGGTACTAAATGAAAGTGCTCAATGGACGCCACTCAACCCCACAACAACAATCAGCAGAGTGGCTAGCCGTAGCTCGTTTGACACTAAGCGAAGCTTTCGAGAAAAGGATAGACTAACTTCATTAAAAGGGCAGTTTCGTGCACATGTATCACCACGAACAAACGACACAAACACAAGCTTCCCACGCTCCCGGTCAAGTTATCGAACTGTTTCAGTACACACACAGTCAATAGGAACACATGCAAGCCAGCAGGTACACCCGTCTTCAATCCAACAGAAAGCACAAGAACGAAACCCGACAATATTACCAAAACTTACGACTGGTGGACTCACAACTGGAGAGACATCAAAAGTATTTAGCATCAGATCTCTGCGACTTAAAGGCATCAGTCAACAGTCAGTCTTTGAGTTTCCATGCGAAGACGTGGTCGTCATGGAGAACAATATAATAACTATTACAGAACGAGCCGTTCAGAAATTTTCCTTGCGTTATCAGTTTCTGCAGAGTATGGCGCTTCGAGCACCAATCAAACTGTGCTATACACGTGACGAGTCCGCTTACATTCTTGTGCTCGACAACAGTTGTGGCATTTCACTAATATCTACACAGCCACGCCTTCAGCTCTATTACAGAATCGAAACAGATCGTGCGTAAGTAGAACTCATATGTTCTTATCAAAACTAAACCGTATTCAATTATAGCGCCTGTTGATATACAGTCTTCGTTATGTCGAATTCCGTCGGACCGAACAAAATACTTCGACATAACCGAAATTAGATATAAACGGAGCTAGTTATATGTACAATGATAGTGTTTGAAATGGGACTTTGATCCGACTTCGAGATAACCGAAGAATTCGACATATCCGACTTTGACATAACTGTTGTAGACTGTAATTAGATGACACGATACATACTATAATTATATGTTGTAATATCCTGGTCTGTCGTGCATATAGTAATTATATACTAGTACATGCATAGGTCTAAGCCAAGTACGGATTGCCAACACGGATATTGAGCACACACGGCATAACCCAAAGACACGTGACTTTCCTTATCTCTAACTTGTATTTCACTCCATAAATTACGAGTGTGTATCTGTGCAGATGTATTCAAGTCAAGAGTGAACTTTACAAGGCTTATAAATTGTCAAGAATTGAACCTGTTGAAACGATGATGAACACTATTTACACAGGAGGAAATACCCATTGCCTTTATAGTATAGTCAAACAATCGATGCACCTGTATATAATGCATCGATGCACGTGTATATAATGCATCGATGCACGTGTATATAATGCATACATCATTAATAAAAATGCTATCATTGGTTTCTCTCTGATCTTGTTGTTTTCTTTATAGTCACCTCCACCGAGGCAAATGGTTTCGTTTTTGTTACCTAACAACACATTACTGGGCAGGCTCCAGCGGTTGACCAGTACTTGATGCACCAACCTCCGTGGGAAACTGCCAACTTGTTCATATAAATAGACACGTTCGGATCGGGCTCGAACCAGTATCGTTGATACATGTTAGTTGTATGTTGCAGACATAGCTTAAACATTGCACGTCCATGTGCTTGCAGGTATACCGGCATGTGTCATATGAGGACCACGATGACGGAGGACCCGTATGGACGATGCATGTATCACATGCACCTAGCCCTGACGCACGTGTGGAACAGAGAAGATTGCATTGACGTCATGGTGGTGACGTATGAGAAAATGCAGATTACATACGGCCTCATTGAAGAAATCAAGCTTACTCCTGCAAAGGTAGTGAAACACATAATAAACGTTAAACAGTTGATCCAGGAGTTAGTACTGTTCATTCACGGGGAGGGCTGTAAATAATGTTGTTATAACTTGTAGCCCAACCCATTTGCTTTTTTCCCCTTGACAAAACAAATGTAACGTATATGGGGGGTGCTAAAGTCGCACCAACACCTTAGGTAATATGGCGGCTCTCCAACTATAATTAGTTTATTAAGAGCCCGGGTGCCATTCCCAGCAGTATGTATTGCAATGACGAGCTGAGCACCAGGGTAGAACCATCGACCTCCCACTAGTCAGATGAATAGTTTCCTCACATGAAATAATTCCACACCCTAATGGGGTTCGAACCTCTGCGGTGATGATCAACTTATCTGATGTCAATGACAGTACTCACTCAGCTACGGAGGCCACCATTTTTAAACTTGTTTTTACTATGATCAATATGGTATCTGCATAAAATCTAACGGGTCGGCTGTTTAGGTTTGCTATTTATTAATTATTCTAAATTCAGCTATACTACAATGAATAAACACTATAAAAACTCTGCACTTTTATATTGAGCGTTACATTTTCGTTACAAATTTTAGAATTATTATGAATTTTACTATCATGAGTGAAGAAAATAATCCTTCCCACATTGCACTAATTTACCCAATATTTCGCGCATTTTGATACCAAATGTGCCTATACATGTATTGTTTTCTAAAAGAATATAAATGTTATCTCTAAGGCAAGTGCCCAGTTTCTTTTTGGTGACAGTACATTTCCGTTTGGTCTCCATAAAGCAAATGCAGTACGCCACCGTGGTCGAGTGGTTAAGGTCGCTGACTTGTATACCACTGTAACCTATCATCACTGATGGTCACGGGTTCGAGCCCCTCTCAGGCCATGTCTCATTTATATGAAAAACAGTTTCTTACGGAGGTTGGTGCACCCAAGTACTGGTTAACCGCTGGAGCCTGCCCAGGAAAGGTGTTGTTAGGTAAACTGCCCGCCGGCGATATAGCCCAAAATGGTGCTGATGCAGGCGTAAAACCCGAAATATAACATAACATAAAATATACAATAATATTAAATCTGTTTGGCAGTCTTAAGCCGACGTATATGCAGTGCATGTAATTGAGTATTGGATGCATTGGAGTATTTTATTTTGCATGTTAAAGCGACACTACATTAGTGAAAACGCAAATTTCTACGTAATGTATTTTCCTATTATATGGTATAATCTTTTCCCAAATATTTGCCTCAAATACTGAGTATTTCAACTAATAAGCAAACGTCGTATACGCGGTTTGTTGTCAATAGCGTCGATATTCATGCGTAATACAACTCGTGTATCCTGAATAAATAACTCGATTTAAGGTACATATTTACCGTTATATCTCACATGTGTGCCTATGCATGTTAATTTGTAGACTAGTCTTAGATAAATTATCTTTAAACGACATTATCTCGCGTTTAGTATTGACTCTGATGACAAACAAACGTCAATTCAGTAGCGTGGATGATCGTTATATGAAATCCTACTTTCAATTTTGAAAGTTTGTAGATTACAAAAACACTGTTTATTGATTCAATATTAATGTTCGAATGTATTCAGAAGAATTTGTAGTAGCAACTCATTTATACGTGAACAAATGCATTTTATTTGCTTTTTGCAATGTAATGTCGCTTTAAATGTGTCTTGGAAGTCGTGATAGCGCAGTGAATGCGCGTTCGCTTCAGGTGCGAAAGGTCCGGAGTTCGAGCCCCACTGGAGCCGTTACGATTGTGCCCTTAGGCAAGGCATTTAAATTCCACGTTGCCTCTTCTCACTCCCTCGTGGCGATGGATTCCATCAGGAATGAGGTCTCGAGAGTGATTTATATAAGTTGAAATAACTTGTTTCGCAATCGAGCTAAAATAAATTTGTATAAATTGTCATAAATGTGTCTTAGTGCTTGCGACAAATCAAACTTACAAAACAAATGTTTATTCTCCAGGTCAAAACAATATGTGGCAGTAATGACGATGTGGTATTGAAAAATATGACATCCATTTGTACTGCCCCGGATAGCAGGAAGTTACTCATCGGCACAGAGGCAGGTGTAGTATGCATGAATAGAAACGGCGACATCATCTGGACCGTACCCACGAGCAACCCCGTCTGCAGCGTTGATAGCAAACGAGGATTAGTGTATGCGGCAATAGAGAAGGATGCGCGCGTGTTTATACTAGATCAGCATGGTAACATGATGGTGGAGAATGTGTTTCCGGCGGGATGTACCGTATCTCGTCCTTCTAGGGTGTCTGCGGGGAAATCGTCGTTAATTGTTAGAGAATATATTGATCACAATCTAAATGGATTGAAAAGTATGGTGCATGTTTTCAGTCTGTCTTTTTAATGCACAGTGTGAACATATGTCTGTTGACAAAATACAGATTACAGAAAACAGATAATGCATGTCGGTCTCCAAGCGGAAAGTATACTGATACCAAAAAGAAACTATGCACTTAAGTTTATACAAATTTATTTTAGCTCGATTGCGAAACAAGTTCTTACAACTTATATTAATCACTCTCGATACCTCATTTCTGATGGAAATCCATCGCCACGAGGGAGAGGCAAATACATTGCCTACGGGCACAATCGTAACGGCTCCAGGGGGGGGGGGAGGGGCTCGAAATCCGGACCTTTCGCACCTGAAGCGAACGCGCATCCACTGTGCTATCACGACTTCCATTATGCAATCGCTTTAGAGGTAACATTTATTTCCTTTAATATAAATAGATAAATATATAGGCCCATTTGGTATAAAATGTGCGAAATATTGAGTAAATTAGTGCCATAACTTTAAAATTTGTAACGAAAAATTAACAGCTCCATCTATAACAGCACAGTTTTTTTATGGTGTCAGTGTAAATCTACTCTAGATCAAAGTAAGTCTGCGTCTGTTTACAAATAAACACGTCGATAGTATATGTATTTATATTTTATTTCCATTGTCCCATTAGTTTACTCGATGGTAATGTGTTCCTTTCGTCATTTATTCTTTCTTGGGTACATTTTTATAGCGTGTGTGTTTTGCGTTTATTTATCGTCGCTACCGGTTGCCCATATGAGCGACGCCTCCTGAACAGATTAGTCATTTTAGATTTTTGGAGGACAGTGCAATGATACAGACAGAGACCCATTCCAGAGTCTCCTCTGATTCGTTTACGTGCACGGTATACAGTACCGACACGAGACCTCGGTTTAATGTCCCATCTGAAAGACTGTGTTAATTTTATTAGGGTCAGACGGGGGATCGAACTTGTGATCCCTGGATTACCAGTCCAGCGCGTTACCACTGGACTACAGATCCGTTTTGTATCGCCACCTCTCCAGAAACTTATATACTAGTCATTTTAGAGGATAGTGCAAACCATTGAAGACACTCCAATTCCAGAATCATCCCTGGTACTTTTACATGCAGTGTATAGCACCGATACATGAAAACCCCGTCTGACCCTAATAAAATTAACAGTCTTTCAGATTGGACTTTAAACCGAGGTCGCGTGTCGGTGCTTTACACAATGCATGCAAAAGAACCAGAGGAGACTCTGGAATGGGTATCTGGCTGTATCATTGCACTATCCTCCAACAATCTAAAATGACTAATCTCTTCAGGAGGCGTCACTCATATGGGCAACCGGTAATGACGATAAATAAATGTAAAACACACACAAAAGTCGGCATGATAAAGGACTATTATTTATACATCTATGTGATTGTATAAACGTATGTGATGAAAATGTATGCACGTCATTAACAATACAGAAATAATGTGGCCGTTAATGATAAATAGGTCTGTATTTAGACATATATCAATGTGCTTTGATGGTTTATTTTCTGGAATACTCAGTGAAGTACAAGGTATCCCACAATACACCACATATAGAATGGAATACTCAGTGAAGTACAAGGTATCCCACAATACACGACATATAGAATGGAATACTCAGTGAAGTACAAGGTATCTCACAATATACCACATATAGAATGGAATACTCAGTGAAGTACAAGGTATCCCACAATACACCACACATAGAATGGAATACTCGGTGAAGTACAAGGTATCCCACAATACACCACATATAGAATGGAATACTCAGTGAAGTACAAGGTATCCCACAATATACCACATATAGAATGGAATACTCAGTGAAGTACAAGGTATCTCACAATACACCACATATAGAATGGAATACTCAGTGAAGTACAAGGTATCCCACAATACACCACATATAGAATGGAATACTTAGTGAAGTACAAGGTATCCCACAATACACCACATATAGAATGGAATACTCGGTGAAGTACAAGGTATCCCACAATACACCACATATATAATGGAATACTCAGTGAAGTACAAGGTATCCCACAATATACCACATATAGAATGGAATACTCATTGAAGTACAAGGTATCCCACAATACACCACATATAGAATGGAATACTCGTTGAAGTACAAGGTATCCCACAATATACCACATATAGAATGGAATACTCAGTGAAGTACAAGGTATCCCACAATATACCACATATAGAATGGAATACCCGTTGAAGTACAAGGTATCCCACAATACACCACATATATAATGGAATACTCGTTGAAATACAAGGTATCCCACAATACACCACATATAGAATGGAATACTCAGTGAAGTACAAGGTATCCCACAATACACCACATATAGAATGGAATACTCAGTGAAGTACAAGGTATCCCACAATACACCACATATAGAATGGAATACTCAGTGAAGTACAAGGTATCCCACAATACACCACATATAGAATGGAATACTCAGTGAAGTACAAGGTATCCCACAATACACCACATATAGAATGGAATATTCAGTGAAGTACAAGGTATCCCACAATACACCACATATAGAATGGAATATTCAGTGAAGTACAAGGTATCCCACAATACACCACATATAGAATGGAATACTCAGTGAAGTACAAGGTATCCCACAATACACCACATATAGAATGGAATACTCAGTGAAGTACAAGGTATCCCACAATACACCACATATAGAATGGAATACTCAGTGAAGTACAAGGTATCCCACAATACACCACATATAGAATGGAATACTCGGTGAAGTACAAGGTATCCCACAATACACCACATATAGAATGGAATACTCAGTGAAGTACAAGGTATCCCACAATACACCACATATAGAATGGAATACTCAGTGAAGTACAAGGTATCCCACAATACACCACATATAGAATGGAATACTCAGTGAAGTACAAGGTATCCCACAATACACCACATATAGAATGGAATACTCAGTGAAGTACAAGGTATCCCACAATACACCACATATAGAATGGAATACTCAGTGAAGTACAAGGTATCCCACAATACACCACATATAGAATGGAATACTCAGTGAAGTACAAGGTATCCCACAATACACCACATATAGAATGGAATACTCGGTGAAGTACAAGGTATCCCACAATACACCACATATAGAATGGAATACTCGTTGAAGTACAAGGTATCCCACAATACACCACATATAGAATGGAATACTCGGTGAAGTACAAGGTATCCCACAATACACCACATATAGAATGGAATACTCATTGAAGTACAAGGTATCCCACAATACACCACATATAGAATGGAATACTCAGTGAAGTACAAGGTATCCCACAATACACCACATATAGAATGGAATACTCAGTGAAGTACAAGGTATCCCACAATACACCACATATAGAATGGAATACTCAGTGAAGTACAAGGTATCCCACAATACACCACATATAGAATGGAATACTCAGTGAAGTACAAGGTATCCCACAATACACCACATATAGAATGGAATACTCAGTGAAGTACAAGGTATCCCACAATACACCACATATAGAATGGAATACTCATTGAAGTACAAGGTATCCCACAATACACCACATATAGAATGGAATACTCAGTGAAGTACAAGGTATCCCACAATACACCACATATAGAATGGAATACTCATTGAAGTACAAGGTATCCCACAATACACCACATATAGAATGGAATACTCATTGAAGTACAAGGTATCTCACAATACACCACATATAGAATGGAATACTCAGTGAAGTACAAGGTATCCCACAATACACCACATATAGAATGGAATACTCGGTGAAGTACAAGGTATCCCACAATACACCACATATAGAATGGAATACTCGTTGAAGTACAAGGTATCCCACAATACACCACATATAGAATGGAATACTCAGTGAAATACAAGGTATCACACAATACACCACATATAGAATGGAATACTCAGTGAAGTACAAGGTATCCCACAATACACCACATATAGAATGGAATACTCAGTGAAGTACAAGGTATCCCACAATACACCACATATAGAATGGAAACTCGTTGAAGTACAAAGTATCCCACAATACACCACATATAGAATGGAATACTCATTGAAGTACAAGGTATCCCACAATACACCACATATAGAATGGAATACTCAGTGAAGTACAAGGTATCCCACAATACACCACATATAGAATGGAATACTCAGTGAAGTACAAGGTATCCCACAATACACCACATATAGAATGGAATACTCAGTGAAGTACAAGGTATCCCACAATACACCACATATAGAATGGAATACTCAGTGAAGTACAAGGTATCCCACAATACACCACATATAGAATGGAATACTCAGTGAAGTACAAGGTATCCCACAATATACCACATATAGAATGGAATACTCAGTGAAGTACAAGGTATGTCACAATATCTCACAATACACCACATATAGAATGGAATACTCAGTGAAGTACAAGGTATCCCACAATACACCACATATAGAATGGAATACTCGTTGAAGTACAAGGTATCCCACAATACACCACATATAGAATGGAATACTCGTTGAAGTACAAGGTATCCCACAATACACCACATATAGAATGGAATACTCATTGAAGTACAAGGTATCTCACAATACACCACATATAGAATGGAATACTCAGTGAAGTACAAGGTATCCCACAATACACCACATATAGAATGGAATACTCAGTGAAGTACAAGGTATCCCACAATACACCACATATAGAATGGAATACTCAGTGAAGTACAAGGTATCCCACAATACACCACATATAGAATGGAATACTCATTGAAGTACAAGGTATCCCACAATACACCACATATAGAATGGAATACTCAGTGAAGTACAAGGTATCCCACAATACACCACATATAGAATGGAATACTCAGTGAAGTACAAGGTATCCCACAATACACCACATATAGAATGGAATACTCAGTGAAGTACAAGGTATCCCACAATACACCACATATAGAATGGAATACTCAGTGAAGTACAAGGTATCCCACAATACACCACATATAGAATGGAATACTCAGTGAAGTACAAGGTATCCCACAATACACCACATATAGAATGGAATACTCAGTGAAGTACAAGGTATCCCACAATACACCACATATAGAATGGAATACTCGTTGAAGTACAAGGTATCCCACAATACACCACATATAGAATGGAATACTCAGTGAAGTACAAGGTATCCCACAATACACCACATATAGAATGGAATACTCAGTGAAGTACAAGGTATCCCACAATACACCACATATAGAATGGAATACTCAGTGAAGTACAAGGTATCCCACAATACACCACATATAGAATGGAATACTCAGTGAAGTACAAGGTATCCCACAATACACCACATATAGAATGGAATACTCAGTGAAGTACAAGGTATCCCACAATACACCACATATAGAATGGAATACTCAGTGAAGTACAAGGTATCCCACAATACACCACATATAGAATGGAATACTCAGTGAAGTACAAGGTATCCCACAATACACCACATATAGAATGGAATACTCAGTGAAGTACAAGGTATCCCACAATACACCACATATAGAATGGAATACTCAGTGAAGTACAAGGTATCCCACAATATACCACATATAGAATGGAATACTCAGTGAAGTACAAGGTATCCCACAATACACCACATATAGAATGGAATACTCAGTGAAGTACAAGGTATCCCACAATACACCACATATAGAATGGAATACTCAGTGAAGTACAAGGTATCCCACAATACACCACATATAGAATGGAATACTCAGTGAAGTACAAGGTATCCCACAATACACCACATATAGAATGGAATACTCAGTGAAGTACAAGGTATCCCACAATACACCACATATAGAATGGAATACTCGGTGAAGTACAAGGTATCCCACAATACACCACATATAGAATGGAATACTCAGTGAAGTACAAGGTATCCCACAATATACCACATATAGAATGGAATACTCAGTGAAGTACAAGGTATCTCACAATAACACCACATATAGAATGGAATACTCAGTGAAGTACAAGGCATATAGAATGGAATACTCAGTGAAGTACAAGGTATCCCACAATATACCACATATAGAATGGAATACTCAGTGAAGTACAAGGTATCCCACAATATACCACATATAGAATGGAATACTCAGTGAAGTACAAGGTACCCCACAATATACCACATATAGAATGGAATACTCAGTGAAGTACAAGGTATCCCACAATATACCACATATAGAATGGAATACTCAGTGAAGTACAAGGTATCCCACAATATACCACATATAGAATGGAATACTCAGTGAAGTACAAGGTACCCCACAATATACCACATATAGAATGGAATACTCAGTGAAGTACAAGGTATCCCACAATATACCACATATAGAATGGAATACTCAGTGAAGTACAAGGTATCCCACAATATACCACATATAGAATGGAATACTCAGTGAAGTACAAGGTACCCCACAATATACCACATATATAATGGAATACTCAGTGAAGTACAAGGTATCCCACAATATACCACCTAATCATAGAATATAAACCTGTTTGTTAAATTGGTATTATAATCCTTGCTAGATATAAGAATATCGAAGAACATATACATAAGTTTTTTATATATTTTATTTTGGTAAACCTGTTCTTTATTCAATGCAATGCAACAACGAATGATTTAAATGTCAGGTAGAGCTAAGCATTCTAAATATAATCGTTCAATCAATACACTACAGCAGCTGCCTCTTTATGCATTTTTTTCTTCAAGTGGAAAAATAATACTATAATTCATATGCAAAGATGATGATGATCGAGCAAAGATGATGATGATCGAGCTTGTTTTACCCTCGCCTCCGGCGAACCATATGGGCGAGCATCATATGCAAATGTGTGTGTTTTACGTTTATTTATCGTCGCTACCGGTTGCCCATATCAGCGACGCCTCCTGAAGAGATTAGTTATTTTAGATTTTGGAGGATAGTGCAATGATACAGAGACCAATTCCAGAATCTCCTCTGGTTCTTTTACGTGCACGGTGTAAAGCACCGACACGAGACCTCGGTTTAACGTCCCATATGAAAGACTGTTAATTTTATTAGGGTCAGACGGGGGATCGAACCTGCGATCCCTAGATTACCAGTCCGGCATGTTACCACTGGACTACAGATTCAATTTTTTTCGAGTTTATGAAGGTCTGCCCGCCCGGAGGCACTGTAAGTGAGCGTACACAGTATGCTCACCTGTTGAGGCTTGACCCCGACGTGTATCCCTCACGTCTTAAAGATATATTTTGTAATACCAAAGGGATAAATTTTCATAAAAACAGCTGATTTTGGCGCTGTGTATTTAATGCCTAAAGTTTGTATAATTTAATCTCAAAGTATGACGGTTGCACTGATGGTTAATGAAACCAGTGTAATGTGCTTCCGTTGGTCCTACTCTTGTTTCTTTATGTTTATAGACGTGTATCCTGGGTTTCGACCGCTTTATTGTGTTCTGTAGTCCGGGATCGATTCACTTGTGTTAATTTTCGAATTTCGAATCTTTGAAGTTCTAATAATCTAAAATTTACTTTTTTGTTACGTCTGAAAGTTTTATGTGCATTCGTACTGCCTGTTTTACTAAGAAATGGCCTTTAATGTATGAGCTAGATTATATGCCACAGAAAGAACTACAAGCCCATGCAGTTCGGGTTCTTGGCGCGTGTTTTGTGTCATCCGATCAATATATGTCATATGCAAATTTGTGTGTGTTTTACGTTTATTTACCGTCGCTACCGGTTGCCCATATGAGCGACGCCTCCTGAAGAGATTAGTTATTTTAGATTTTGGAGGATAGTGCATGATACAGACAGAGACCCATTCCAGAATCTCCTCTGGTTCTTTTACGTGCACGGTGTAAAGCACCGACACGAGACCTCGGTTTAACGTCCCATCTGAAAGACTGTTAATTTTATTAGGGTCAGACGGGGGATCGAACCTGCCAGTATTATCATATGCAAATATATCCTTGTGTTAACTTAAGTAAACCACCATTTACAAAGTTATTGGTGAAATTGTTGTAAAATTTCCATAAAGGGAGGTAATTTAGAAATGGTAATTTCACAAAAGCATGTTCGTTTTATGGACATATTTTCCAAATTGTAATTTTTACCGTAATAATTTATTATTGCAAATATAAGACAATAATCACAATATTTAATCATCCGCTCCTTACAATATATTGGCGTGCAATACATTCTAAGTAAACGCACAATTGGGCTTTAACACATGGACATGTTTGGTTACAAACGCAAGAAGTCCGCCTCCATGGTCCAGTGGTTAAGGTCGCTGACTTGTATACCACTGTAACCTATCATCATTGATGGTCACGGGTTCGAGCCCCGCTCAGGCCGTGTCTCATTTATATGAAAAAGTTGGCAGTTTCTTACGGAGGTTGGTGCACCCAAGTACTGGTTAACCGCTGGAGCCTGCCCAGGAAAGGTGTTGTTAAGTAAACTGCCCGCTGGCGATATAGCCCGAAATGGTGCTGATGCAGGCGTTAAACCCGAAATATAAATAAATACAAACGCAATAAATAATACACGATTACTTATTAAACAAATCACCAACTGCTTAGTCATATTGTTTATTAAGCCTTTGCATGCTAACAACAGATAAAATCACTTTTGCAAACAGCAGAGCCAGATTAGACGGAACAGAATATGCCGTCTGATCAGGCTCTATTACGGTTGCTATTCGGATAGTGGAGCTAAAACATTTGGCTGAATAGCAAACAACATAGATCATGATCAAATGCGGAATTACGCCACGGCTGATCTGGATCTATGTTGTTTGCAACTGTGAATTTATTTACTCAACAGGCAAAGGGTTAAATTCAGATCTGAACAGCGAATTGTACAAAACGTTTCGGTCTGAAATTTGAAAACTCGGCCATTTTTTCACCCAATCTGATAATGTGGTTTTTTGGTATGTCAATCAATCATTGTGGCAATTATCTGTTTTGGATTTCTGACCCGTATTACATTCTATGATGGCATGGTATTCCCCCCCCCCCAGGTTTTTTTATTTTTATCTAATTTTCAAATTTTCATTTAGTTCCCCGTTTTCTGGAAACTGTCTAAGATATCTCCTGTTGCCGGGTCCTTCATTAAGTTGCTTGGTGCATTGATCAGTAGGATTTAGATCTTAACACGGTGAATGAAGAATTGATGGAGATCACAGGGATTCGGCACGTTTGGGGGTACTAGTATATATATATATATATATATACTAGTACCCCCAAATGTGCCGAATCCCTGTGGAGATAAGAACAAATGGGTTATATATTGAGATACCGTAGCTATCAATCTTTGAGAAGTGTACACTATATTTGCTCTTTGCATTATTATTTAAATAATTTAAAATATGGATAAAAAAACCAAATTATTAATTAAATACATGCTAATAGAATATTAATTATCAATTTCATGACGTTTAAAATACACGCGTGTACAGATGAAAAGAGCCGTTAATTAAAGGTGAAGAACTTTTGTTAACATTACCTACCACACGCTGCTTCGGACGTGCGGTTGATTGTGTTCCAGGCAAATGTGTTAATTGAAGTAGTAATTGATCTTGTTAATTGAAGTACCTAGTAATTGGTCTTGTTAATTTAAGTAGTAATTGGTATTGTTAATTGAAATAGTAATTGATCTTGTTAATTGAAGTAGTAATGGGTATTGTTAATTGAAGTAGTAATTGGTATTGTTAATTGAAGCACGTAGTAATTGGTCTTGTTAATTGATGCATTAATTGGTCTTGTTAATTGAAGTAGTAATTGGTATTGTTAATTGAAGTAGTAATTGGTATTGTTACTTGAAGTAGTAATCGGTCTTGTTAATTAAAGTAGTAATTGATCTTGTTAATTGAAGTAGTAATTGATCTTGTTAATTGAAGTAGTAATTGATTTTGTTGGATCAATGATCTTGTTCGAGAGTTCCAGTTATCCGTGAACAATGTGCATTACATAGAGACTATTGACTATTTATTGCAAGACGCAGTTTTCGAACAAAGGGGAGTGTTCTAGTTCGAGGCAACAAAGTTTGTCTGTATATTATATACAATTCCATGTATTTAATTTGAACAAGTATCAACTCACGGATTACAAAATATATCCAAACTAATCCCACATTTCGATTGGATGACACCAAACGCCATTCAACAAACTGAACATGCATTGTTTTAAAATTTAAAACATTTTTAAATAAGGCATGGTATTATTGACATTATCGTTATAGCAACGCATGCGATTTGTGATGTAAAATAACAACTTTAACCCATCAGAAACAATTGCGCTTACCGGAATGTAAACACAGTAGGTTGGAAATGGCTCAACATTGCTAGTGGGAGTAATTTAAGTATAAACTATATATAAGCATTTATTTTTAATGATTGCGAATCAAGGCTTTAAAAACTTATATTAATCACTTTCGTTGGCGTGGATGAGAGTACTTAGTAGTTACTCGATTTCAAAGACTTGGTCATGTGTCGTTTACCTAACAGGGTGCCGTTGATGCGTATATGTCACTATAACGTTTATCTCACAGGGTGTTGTTGATGCGTATATGTCACTATAATGTTTATCTCACAGGGTGCTGTAGTTGCGTATATATGTCACTATAATGTGTATCTCACAGGGTGCTGTTGATGCATATATGTCACTATGTTTATCTCACAGGGTGCTGTTGTTGCATATATATGTCACTATAACATTTATCTCACAGGGTGCTGTTGATGCGTATATGTCACTATAATGTTTATCTCACAGGGTGCTGTTTATTGCATATATGTCAGTATAATGTTTATCTCACAGGGTGCTGTTGATGCGTATATGTCACTATAATTTTTATCTCACAGGGTGCTGTTTATTGCATATATGTCACTATAATGTTTATCTCACAGGGTGCTGTTGATGCGTATATGTCACTATAATGTTTATCTCACAGGGTGCTGTTGTTACGTATATGTCACTATAACGTTTATCTCACAGGGTGCTGTTGATGCGTATATGTCACTATAATGTTTACCTCACAGGGTGCTGTTGTTACGTATGTTACTAAAACACATAAACATTGAAATAGTTATAATTTTGTTCTCTATATATCCACATACTGTAGTGTCTAGAAGCTAATATATTAAGTAAAATATTATCAATACTGCCAATATTTAAACAGCTGTTGATACGTCCACTACCCCAGAGAAGACATTAGATACGTCCGCAACCCAGAGAAAACATTAGATATGTCCGCAACCCCAGAGAAGACATTAGATACGTCCGCAACCCCAGAGAAGACATTAGATACGTCCGCAACCCTATAGAAGACATTAGATACGTCCGCAACCCCAGAGAAAACATTAGATACGTCCGCAACCCCAGAGAAGACATTAGATATGTCCGCAACCCCATAGAAGACATTAGATACGTCCGCAACCCCATAGAAGACATTAGATATGTCCGCAATCCCATAGAAGACATTAGATACGTCTGCAACCCCATAGAAGACATTAGATATGTCCGCAATCCCAGAGATGACACTAAGATAGATGTATTTAGTTGACTTGTACACATATTCAACCACATGCTTGTTACAACTCCTGCTCCTTGTAGGGTGTTCGTTTATGTTGGAAACCTGGATTTGTCTCCATCACATTTTCAACGGCGGGATATCTGTCTCTTTCCTGTAAATGTAAATTATCTAATGGTGAATAAGTCAGCTACATTGGTATCGATATGTTTCAAGGAATAACAAATTTCTTTACTGGTTACAAAAAGACAAGACTAATTTTTCTTTGACTGAGGATTATTTTAACATACAATCTACATCCGTTATGTCGTATTCGTCGGACCGAGCATAATACTTCGACATAACCGAAGTTTGACTTAACGAAATTCGATATAAACGGAGCCAGTTAGATGTACAATGATAATGTCTGAAACGGGACTTTGATCCGACTTTGAGATAACCGGAGAATTTCACATAGCGGAGTAGACTGTATGCATCTATAAAGAGGATAATACTAATTTTATGCTTCGTCCGTCTTCATAAGAAATACACCCAGTGACCCACAACCTCTAGGTGAAGACGTGCATGTGGAAGTCGTAATAGTGCATTCGCTTCAGGCGTGAAAGGCCTGGAGTTCGAGCCCACAAATTCTAAATTCCACATTGCCTCTTCCCTCTCTCTCGTGGCGATCATGACATCTCCATTTTTTGGCCCATACATTGTGTATAGAATAGAAGATCCTAAAGTGGTATAACGAGACTCGACTCTCACTACTCAATCTATCAACAGATTCTTAACAGAGTGGACTGTCTTATATTCACAATGTACAAATACCGTGGATCCAATACGACCACGATTATAGAAAAATTCTATTTATTTATTTTATATTTTGGGTTTTACGCCTGCATCAGCACCATTTTGGGCTATATCGCTGGCGGGCAGTTTACCTAACAACACTTTTTCTGGGCCAACTCCAGTGGTTAACCAGTACTTGGTGCACCAACCTCCGTAAGAAATTGCCAACTTTTTCATATAAATGAGACACGGCCTGAGCGGGGCTCGAACCCGTGACCATCAGTGATGATAGGTTACAGTGGTATACAAGTCAGCGACCGTAACCACTCGACCACGGAGGCGGACTTTATAGAAAAATTAAAACAAAATTTGTGGATAAACTATAACCATATAACTATGACAAAATAGTAACAAATTTTGTAGATGCATTGACTGTGAAAATAGCAAAAGTAAAAGTCGGTTGTCACATTAGCGCAGTGGTTAGAATGCTCGCTTCTCACAAATGCAACCCGGGTTCGATCTTCGGTCTGGGAAGTATATGAGATGGTACTGTGGTGGTTTCCAGATCTGACAGGTGGATTTTCTCCGGGTACTCCGGTTTCCTCCCAAACAAATTACCCACAATTAATACACACGTATTACAATATTTCATACATATAGACCACACTTACTTCAGATAAAATAGTTTGCATCTGTTGCTCTGTGAGATTTAATTTCTTTCTAATTTTATCTAGGTCTGCGTCATACTTGTCCTGAAATTAAAGTCCAAAAGTAAACAGGAAGTAAACAGGAAGTAGACAGGAAGTAGTGTGAATGACAACGTTCTAAGTATACCTTAGTTTGTAGGAAAGTGATTCATCATATACAGAATGGATTAGCAATATTTAAATATGCACAATTGCTGTAATAATACAAAATATCGGTACCTAACTACTGATATGAACTACCTAATGCAACAGTCTCAAAACCAGTAGCATATAAACTCTGTTTTCCCTTTCACTGGAATGATATCACCTACAATATACAGTACAGCCCCAGCGTTCTCTGGAATGGTATCACCTACAATATACAGTACAGCCTCAGCGTTCTCTGGAATGGTATCGCCTACAATATACAGTACAGCCCCAGCGTTCACTGGAATGGTATCGCCTACAATATACAGTACAGCCCCAGCGTTCTCTGGAATGGTATCACCTACAATATACAGTACAGCCCCAGCGTTCTCTGGAATGGTATCCTCTACAATATACAGTACAGCCCCAGCGTTCACTGGAATGGTAGCGCCTACAATATACAGTACAGCCCCAGCGTTCTCTGGAATGGTATCACCTACAATATACAGTACAGCCCCAGCATTCTCTGGAATGGTATCACCTACAATATACAGTACAGCCCCAGCGTTCTCTGGAATGATAATCATTTTTGCTGAATGGCTGGATACTGTACCTCTCATATAACCTAATACCAGTTCTTTTTACGTTTGTTTGTCTGTCCGTGTTTTACGCCTTCATCAGTACCATTTTGGGCTATATCGACGATAAGCAGTTTACCTAACAACACCTTTCCAAGGCAGGCTCCAGCGGTAAACAAGTACTTGGTGCACCAACCTCCGCAAGAATCTGCCAATTTTTTCATATGAAGAGACACGACTTGAGCGGGGTTCGAACCTGTGACCATCAGTGATGATAGGTTACATTGGTATACAAGTCGTCGCTGACTTAATAATCCAGTCCAGTTCTTTTTAACAATCTCACATAATTGTTAACCACTGTCCATGACAAGCCCCTCCCTTTTATACTTGGTATTTATTGTTGGGACGTATTCTGTAGATACCATAATTCAAAAAGTGGTTCAGCCATATCAAGAAAGCGCCATATCAAGAATGCGGCTGCAAAGATCATTCTACATAGTACAAACATTTGAATGCATTTATTTCCAAATCCATCAATTGAATGAATTGACTAATGATATATGAAACAGATACATAAAAAACTGGAAAGTCGTGATACATGAAGCTCAGTGGTAGCGTGTTCGAGTCCTGCTGGAGCCGTTACTATTGTGCCCTTAGGCAAGGCATTTAAATTCCACATGCCTCTTCTCTCTCCCTCGTGGCGATGGATTCCATCAGGTCTCGAGAGTGATTAATATAAGTTATAAGAACTTGTTTCGCAATCGAGCTAAAATAAATTTGTATAAACTAAACAAAGAAACAAACTATTTGAACAGTTGACCTCTAAGGTCACAATGGGTTCTGCTCATCGTCTCGATGTATTGAACATGAACATACAGTTTCATCAAAATACCTTCAGTGGTTTATGGCATACAGATGTATGTATGTTCCATTAATGTCAAACCCCTTGCGGGGACCTAGACATGTTTTCCTTGGTAGGATCAGCCGACCTAAGCGGTTAACCAGTACTAAGCAATGTGTGTGAGGTGCCTTGCTCAATGACACTACATACGTGGCTTGTAGTGGATACATATAGCCAAGTTCAAATACGACACTAACCTTGATCTGACATGGTTGGAATAGTTCATGGGTTCAACTGGTTGCATCATTGTTAGTGAACATTGGACGCAAGTTTCAGGAAAATCGTCAGATGGTGGTGAAGGAGATATGTATCGGACACAAAATACTTTTGACCTGTAAATGTGACCTGATCATGTACCGATGTGGTTGGAATATGGGGTCTGCACGTCGTCTCTAAATATTATATACAAGTTTCATGAACATCCTTTAAGGCGTGTAAGAGACATGGACCATGTGTGTTTTACGTTTATTTATCGTCGCTACCGGTTGCCCATATGAGCGACGCCTCCTGAAGAGATTAGTTATTTTAGATTTTTGGAGGATAGTGTATGATACAGACAGAGACCAATTCCAGAATCTCCTCTGGTTCTTTTACGTGCACGGTGTAAAGCACTGACACGAGACCTCGGTTTAACGTCCCATCTGAAAGACTGTTAATTTTATTAGGGTCAGACGGGGGATCGAACCATCGACATGGACCGCAATGTTTCAGACAGACTAAGTGTACATGTGTTCTACGTGCTGTGCAAATGCATTGTACAGTTAAACCCAACTTTAGGAATATTCTTCAGGGATGTAGATGGTACTACCAGATACAACATATAGACACTTGATCTTTGACCTGTAAGTTAGACATTGACCTTGAACTATCATGGTTTAGAACATAGAATCATTCTTAAACATTTTTATACTCACTGTATTTGCATGCATTTTCAAGTCATGATCCATAAATTTGTAATTCTGCTGGTTTTTAAGAAATGCCAAGGTTGTAACAACTACAGCCTGAAATGACAATTTTAAGACAACTTAGATAACGCCCATAGTTAGAAGGGTTACGAGTCATACGGTGATTGACTTCATGCAATAGGGTTGAACATCACCAGGGGTGTTAAATTCCTTCATGTCAGGAAGCTATCCCACTGGCTTGCAACATGTTGTTGGTTCAACCTCTACCTGAGTGTTGCAAGTCTGTGCGTAAATACTGCCAGGGGAGGCGCCTAGGGGTCTTTCTCCACCAATACATTGTACATGCGTAAAGTAACCATGTGACATAAACCGATAGTTGGGTAATACCATAAGCCACATGTCAATGTTCATTTCTTGATTACAAATACTGAAATAAATAATGTTTAAACTAATCGATGACCTGGATCAGAAGTATTGAGTCGATGATAAATGGAAATATTGTCTTAGCTTAATTAAGTTGGCTTATCAGTTTGATTCATTTGTTTAATCTGACATTTATTAATGTTTTGTCAAATAATTCCTTTAACACTGTTTAAGCTTGGATGTGCGTTTAAGCTTGGATGTGCAGAGGCGGCCCAACAAAAGGTATTGTTTCTTTGATGATCATATAGGCCTATACGATTTCATCCGCACCAATGAGAGAGATTAATATAAGATGCTTGTGTCAAAATCATTTTAAAATAAATAGTGTACATGTGAGCCTATCCGAGCTATCACTATAATCTATATATATGTATAGGCCCTATATTTTAATTTAGTGGTCTGGATAAGTCGACCTCTAAAAGTGACAGATCAATATGCGGTATTTATCCCAACAATTTAATAAAATGTTCATTTTTATTAACAATTATAATACAGAAACATGACTATATTGACTTACTGCTCCAGCAAGTATGGCTGTTCTGCTGTAAAATTTGCTTTTGGGCATATTTTCTCACGTCCAGACTCCTTGAGAGTTATTCCCCTTGAATACTCCTGAAATGTGTGGTATGATTGTATAATTTAGGTAGCATAGGATATGTGCGAAATTTGGCTCATGCCTAGGCTCCTAGTGTCCAAGCGTATCGTACATGTGTCTGTAGCTGTTGAATTACGTAGCAGTACCATTACTGGCATAGATGCTACAGGAGATGTATGCACGTCATCAAATGATTAGAGCATAAACGTAATCGTAAAACACCGGACCAGTATAAATATCAAAATGTCTGTCTCCGTGGTCGAGTGGTTATTGATTAAGGTCGCTGACTTGAATGAACCTATCATCACTGATGGTCACGGCCCCGCTCAGACCGTTCTCTATATATGAACGGTTGGCAGTTGCTTACGGAGGTTGGTGCACCAAGTACTGGTCAACCGCTGGACATGCCCGGGCAAGGTGTTGTTAGGTAAACTTCCCGTCGCTCATATGGGCAACCGGAACATACATACCGTTATAGACGATACATAAACATTTAAAGCAATATACCAAAAGCGTTCGTAAGTCGCTAGTGTCGATTAGTTTTAGTAGGCCTACGTTGAGAACTAGGTTCACCATCCTACAGGGATGCTTCTGAGATTGGAGCACCTACTATATCTTGCACTATCTTCCAACTCATCTTATAATCAGTGTTTTTTTTTATACTTTATTTATTTTACGATTGCGAAGCAAGTTTTAACAACTTATATTAATCACTCTCGTTGGCTCGGATGAAAGCGTATATGTGGTCATTCGTGTGGGAGGAAACCGGAGTACCCGGAGAAAACCCACCTGTCCGATCTGGCGACCATCATACCATCTCACATACTTCCCTGTCCGAGGATCATCGAACCTGGGTCGCATTGGTGAGAAGCGAGCAATCAGTGTTGACATGCATATGGTGTGATATGATCACATGCTTTTCAGAAATGTTGTATGAAATAGTTCCCATTAATCCATAACAGCAGACAGAGAATGTCCTGTCTGATTAATGTTCCATTATGATTTTTTTTTTTTTTGGCCAAACGAACAGCATCCAATTACTAAATAAGTATCCCCTACACCCTGACAAAAAAATGCACGAACATGAAATTCTTACTCACATTTCGCCTAAAATTAGTCATCAGATACTGCAGCTGCTTCAACAAGGGTATTTTGGCATATGTGGCGGAAAGATCAAAGTCATCGATTTAAATACAAGGTACGTAAATTGTATTTGTCATATAATTTCGCGACGTTGACTGTGGGTCAGCCGCTATTGGTCAGACACCGCTATTGCAATTTCCATAGGTCACCATTATAACATACAGTGCCATTATATTTTCCCCCAATATAGTTTGGCACAAAAGACAGTAGTTTTCAACAGACTGGCCTTTGAGCCACAGGAAAATTTCAATGGGGTTGACCGATTGCGTTTTTTCTTTATTTCCCACTAAAGACACCCACCCCCTATTCTGAAGGTAATTTAGTGGTGAATGTTGCACTGACACCTGCATTTATAATATGCTGTTTATTTGTCATCATATTGTCTGCAAATATTTTTAAATATTCCAAAATGCAGCTCATATATTGTATTTTAATATTTAGAAGTCATTTTCACTATTTGTGACAATAAGCCTACCTACTCAGCCAATCAGTTCATGTATCAATCATTCTTAAGGGCTTCCCTACACTTTTTCAACCAATCCCAGACCACTATATCAATAACACCGTCTGACCTGCTGAAGAAATTAACTACAGAGAGAGATTACATGGTGATTTCACTCTTGAGAGAATAATTAAATGCTTCCCCCAAAGACACATGTATTCAAATAAAATAATGTGTCAAATACTTTCAAGTGAGGAGGCTATCCAGCTTACTAGCGGAAGTTCAGTGGTTCTACCTGGGTATCAGCGCATTAAATACTGCACGGAGGGGCACCCATGTTCTTCGTTCATCAATAATAGCTTGAGAGTTGCCTAAGACTGTGCCTGCCAATCATAATCATGACTGATTGTTCGGCAGTAAGAAGTTGAAGTGAAGATGAAGCTGTTAGTGCTACTTTAAAACCTGAAACAAACAAATTGAGATCATATCTGATATAATGTAAAGCATTCGCATGTTTAGGTATGTATGATACATGTAGATATTTGCAAGTGTATGTCACACAAATGAAATGAGGTTACTCACGATAACCATTCTCACATTGCAATACGATAACCATTCGCACATTGCAATACGATACCCATTCTCACATTGCAATACGATAACCATTCTCACATTGCAATACGATAACCATTCTCACATTGCAATACGATAACCATTCGCACATTGCAATACGATAACCATTCGCACATTGCAATACAATAACCATTCTCACATTGCAATACGATAACCATTCGCACATTGCAATACGATAACCATTCGCACATTGCAATACGATAACCATTCTCACATTGCAATACGATAACCATTCTCACATTGCAATACAATAACCATTCTCACATTGCAATACGATAACCATTCTCACATTGCAATACGATAACCATTCACACATTGCAATATGATAACCATTCTCACATTGCAATACGATAACCATTCTCGCATTGCAATACGATAACCATTCTCACATTGCAATTTGGATACAGTCTACATCCGTTATGTCAAAGTCGGTTATGTCAAATTCTCCAGTTATCTCGAAGTCGGATCAAAGCCCCTTTTCATACACAATCATTGTACATATAAGCTCCGTTTATATCGAATTTCGTTATGTCAAACTTCGGTTATGTCAAAGTATTTTGTTCGGTCCGATGGAATTCGACATGTATAGACAAATTCTCTTGTTATCTCGAAGTCCGATCAAAGCCCCTTTTCATACACTATCATTGTACATATAAGCTCCGTTTATATCGAATTTCGTTATGTCAAACTTCGGTTATGTCAAAGTATTTTATTCGGTCCGATGGAATTCGACATGTATAGACTGTATATACATATATATATACCATATATTTATCTTTGTATAGACATTGTCGACCACCCTAGTACCTCAACAATATTTCGAAAATGTTGAAACTGTTTGGTTTAACTGTGATGAAGATTACTATCAAACATAGTGTAGTTAACCCATTTCATTCTGGATACATTTAAAGGCTTTTGCAAACAACATAGATCCAGATCAGCTGCAGCGTGACGCTGCGTGCTGATCAGGATCTATTTTGTTTGCTACATAGCCAAGTATTTTAGCAATATCATGTGAATTGCAAACAGCATAGAGCCTGATCAGATGGCACGTTCTGTGGCCATTGATCTGGCTCTATGTTCTTTGCAAATACCGTTTGAACGGTATCCAGAATGAAATGGGTTAATACAAATCTAAACTATATTTCACCCTACTCTTGGTATGTGTTAGTTACTAATGTTACTTGAACATGTTAGTTACTAATGTTACTTGAACATGTTAGTTACTAATGTTACTTGAACATGTTAGTTACTAATGTTACTTGAACATGTTAGTTACTAGTGTTACTTGAACATGTTAGTTACTAATGTTACTTAAACATGTTAGTTACTAATGTTACTTGAACATGTTAGTTACTAATGTTACTTGAACATGTTAGTTACTAATGTTACTTGAACATGTTAGTTACTAGTGTTACTTGAACATGTTAGTTACTAATGTTACTTAAACATGTTAGTTACTAATGTTACTTGAACATGTTAGTTACTAATGTTACTTGAACATGTTAGTTACTAATGTTACTTGAACATGTTAGTTACTAGTGTTACTTGAACATGTTAGTTACTAATGTTACTTAAACATGTTAGTTACTAATGTTACTTGAACATGTTAGTTACTAATGTTACTTGAACATGTTAGTTACTAATGTTACTTGAACATGTTAGTTACTAGTGTTACTTGAACATGTTAGTTACTAATGTTACTTAAACATGTTAGTTACTAATGTTACTTAAACATGTTAGTTACTAATGTTACTTGAACATGTTAGTTACTAATGTTACTTGAACATGTTAGTTACTAATGTTACTTGGAACATGTTAGTTACTAATGTTACTTGAACATGTTAGTTACTAATGTTACTTGAACATGTTAGTTACTAATGTTACTTGAACATGTTAGTTACACATTCAGTTCAAGAATATTAAAAATAGAATATAATTACAGTCAAACCTGTCTTAACCCATTCAACACCAAGTAACTCACATGGACTGGTCCATGATATTCATAAACCAATAAATGAATCAGAAAATCACATTTGGACAAGTTCATTTATCAAAATGGGTAATTATGTTTAAAAATAGTCATATCACTGGCAAAGAGTGCAGATCCTGATGAGACGGCTCGTCACGAGCCGGCTCATCTGGATCTACACTTTTTGTAAGCCTATTTAGAGGTCTGTGGTGTTGAAAGGGTTAAGCAGCCAGTCAAGGGAATCACTGAAAGTGGCTGCTTAGCACAGGTTGCTGCTTAATAGAGGTGACCACTAACACAGGTTTGACTGTACATACAATCTATCAGAGAGTCATACATTTAACATAAAACTTGTTAAGAGGTATAACCTGGACTGGTAAAATGTTATAACTATTCATTGCAGAATAATCGAGATATTTGTACCCGTATTGACTAAATGACTAATGCACGTTCATAGATCAAACGCGCACCATTTAAAACGAGATTGGAAAGTGTCAGCAGCGTGCCAATTTATGACGGAATACACAAACAAATTCAATACTTTTTAGTTTATTGATGAAGACCTATGTCGCCTAAAAGTTGTTCCGGTTTTGGGAGGTGAAATTACATCAAACTGTACCGAAATTATGCAAATTTTCCGTCCGGTTTCCGGAGTTGAGAGGTTCCGGTTTTCAGAGTGATTTTATGTAAGAAATAAAGAAGAAACAATTCGGGACTTTCAAAAACGTCCGGTTTTGGGAGTATTCCGATTTAGAGAGGGTCCGGTTTTGGGAGGTTCCACTGTATCTACTTATTATGATTTTTATCACACTTTGTATGCATATTACATGTTATAGATGCACATATTGTTTTCTGCTTGTCTTTAGCTGTACCACACTGACAGCACAAAATCCAGGGAACTGCGACAGATTTAAAGTCGTCATTCCATATGCGGGACAAACCATCACATGTAGGTCTTAATTCTTTATTGTATCTTTTATCTTCAATATATAATAAGAGACATTCTAACATGGCTCAGCATTTTGTCTGTATACGCAAAGAAGGAATTTACATGTACCATTAAATCTTATTGTTATATTTCGGGTTTTACGCCTGCATCAGCACCATTTTGGGCTATATCGCCGGTGGGCAGTTTACCTAACAACACCTTTCCTGGGCAGGCTCCAGCGGTTAACCAGTACTTGGGTGCACCAACCTCCGTAAGAAACTGCCAACTTTTTCATATAAATGAGACACGGCCTGAGTGGGGCTCGAACCCGTGACCATCAGCGATGATAGGTTACAGTCCATTAAATCTGCAATGAAACATTGTTTAATGCATGTCAAACATGTCTTCATTTTACTAGCATCTATGTAATTTTGTGGTGTCATTTACAAACTCTGCAAAATAACACCTTTGTGGAAGTCGTGATAGCGCAGTGAATGCTCGTTCGTTCGCTTCAGGTGCGAAAGGTCCATAGTTCGAGCCCCGCTGGAGCCGTTACAATTGTGCCCTTAGGCAAAGCATTTAAATTCCACATTGCCTCTTCTCTCTCCCTTGTGGCGATGGATTCCTACAGGAATGAGGTCTCTCTCTCGAGAGAGTGATTAATATAAGTTGTAAGAACTTGTTTCGCAATCGAGCTAAAATAAATTTGTATAAACTAACATACATAAATCCGGACGATCTCCATATACACATACATGACATTTTCAAAGTATTTTTCTGTTTTCAGATATTTTGGTCATGTTAGAATCAAAATAATATTTGTTTTGTGTTATTTATAGGCGAAAAAACATGGTTTGTCTGAGCGCCGGAATTAATCATTTAGGCATCCGTCCTGCATGGTTAATTCTTACTTATCAGAACTCAAAACCATGTTTTATTCGCCAATAAATAACTGAAAGACAAATACTATTTCTTAATTTACACATGTTTCCGGTACTGAAATTGAGTTGCTATTTGACTGTATGTTGTTTTTCAGGGGAGTTGCTATTTGGCTGTATGTTGTTTTTCAGGGGAGTTGCTATTTGGCTGTATGTTGTTTTTCAGGGGAGTTGCTATTTGGCTGTATGTTGTTTTTCAGGGGAGTTGCTATTTGGCTGTATGTTGTTTTTCAGGGGAGTTGCTATTTGGCTGTATGTTGTTTTTCAGGGGAGTTGCTATTTGGCTGTATGTTGTTTTTCAGGGGAGTTGCTATTTGGCTGTATGTTGTTTTTCAGGGGAGTTGCTATTTGGCTGTATGTTGTTTTTCAGGGGAGTTGCTATTTGGCTGTATGTTGTTTTTCAGGGGAGTTGCTATTTGGCTGTATGTTGTTTTTCAGGGGAGTTGCTATTTGGCTGTATGTTGTTTTTCAGGGGAGTTGCTATTTGGCTGTATGTTGTTTTTCAGGGGAGTTGCTATTTGGCTGTATGTTGTTTTTCAGGGGAGTTGCTATTTGACTATGTTGTTTGGGAGTTGCTATTTGACTGTATGTTGTTTTTCAGGGGAGTTGCTATTTGACTATGTTGTTTGGGAGTTGCTATTTGACTGTATGTTGTTTTTCAGGGGAGTTGCTATTTGACTATGTTGTTTGGGAGTTGCTATTTGACTGTATGTTGTTTTTCAGGGGAGTTGCTATTTGACTATGTTGTTTGGGAGTTGCTATTTGACTGTATGTTGTTTTTCAGGGGAGTTGCTATTTGACTATGTTGTTTGGGAGTTGCTATTTGACTGTATGTTGTTTTTCAGGGGAGTTGCTATTTGACTATGTTGTTTGGGAGTTGCTATTTGACTGTATGTTGTTTTTCAGGGGAGTTGCTATTTGACTATGTTGTTTGGGAGTTGCTATTTGACTGTATGTTGTTTTTCAGGGGAGTTGCTATTTGACTATGTTGTTTGGGAGTTGCTATTTGACTGTATGTTGTTTTTCAGGGGAGTTGCTATTTGACTATGTTGTTTGGGAGTTGCTATTTGACTGTATGTTGTTTTTCAGGGGAGTTGCTATTTGACTATGTTGTTTTTCAGGGGAGTTGCTATTTGACTGTATGTTGTTTTTCAGGGGAGTTGCTATTTGACTATGTTGTTTGGGAGTTGCTATTTGACTATGTTGTTTGGGAGTTGCTATTTGACTGTATGTTGTTTTTCAGGGGAGTTGCTATTTGACTGTATGTTGTTTTTCAGGGGAGTTGCTATTTGACTATGTTGTTTGGGAGTTGCTATTTGACTATGTTGTTTGGGAGTTGCTATTTGACTGTATGTTGTTTTTCAGGGGAGTTGCTATTTGACTGTATGTTGTTTTTCAGGGGAGTTGCTATTTGACTATGTTGTTTGGGAGTTGCTATTTGACTATGTTGTTTGGGAGTTGCTATTTGACTATGTTGTTTGGGAGTTGCTATTTGACTGTATGTTGTTTTTCAGGGGAGTTGCTATTTGACTGTATGTTGTTTTTCAGGGGAGTTGCTATTTGACTATGTTGTTTGGGAGTTGCTATTTGACTATGTTGTTTTTCAGGGGAGTTGCTATTTGACTGTATGTTGTTTTTCAGGGGAGGTGCTATTTGACTGTATGTTGTTTTTCAGGGGAGGTGCTATTTGACTGTATGTTGTTTTTCAGGGGAGGTGCTATTTGACTGTATGTTGTTTTTCAGGGGAGGTGCTATTTGACTGTAATTACCATGAGGGACCTCCAGATTTCATCTTTGGATCTGAAGACCATGACTTCTTCCCTGACATTGACACATTAAAGGTACCAATATGAGGAAGCAAAGGTTCCCTGGAACATCATACAGAAAGTTCTGTCATAATTGCGGCTAATCTACGAGACAGGCCTTAGTTTATACATATATATTTTAACTTGATTGCGAAACAAGTTATTACAATTTACAGTAGTAACTATCGAGACCTCATTCCTGATGTAATCCATCGCCATGAGGGAGAGAGAAGAGGCAATGTGGAATTTAAATGCCATGCCTTAGGGCACAATCGTAACGTAATGAGACATAGGCTGTGATGGCGCTGATCTATGATACATAGGCTGTGATGGCGCTGATCTATGAGATATTGGCTGTGATGGCACTGATCTATGAGACATAGGCTGTGATGGCACTGATCTATGAGACATAGGCTGTGATGGCACTGATCTATGAGACATTGGCTGTGATGGCACTGATCTATGAGACATTGGCTGTGATGGCACTGATCTATGATACATAGGCTGTGATGGCACTGATCTATGAGACATTGGCTGTGATGGCACTGATCTATGAGACATTGGCTGTGATGGCACTGATCTATGAGACATAGGCTGTGATGGCGCTGATCTATGAGACATAGGCTGTGATGGTGCTGATCTATGAGACATGGCTGTGATGGCTCTGATCTATGAGACATAGGCTGTGATGGCACTGATCTATGATACATAGGCTGTGATGGTGCTGATCTATGATACATAGGCTGTGATGGCGCTGATCTATGAGACATAGGCTGTGATGGCTCTGATCTATGAGACATTGGCTGTGATGGTGCTGATCTATGAGACATAGGCTGTGATGGCTCTGATCTATGAGACATAGGCTGTGATGGCGCTGATCTATGAGACATAAGCTGTGATGGTGCTGATCTATGAGACATAGGCTGTGATGGCACTGTTCTATGAGACATAGGCTGTGATGGCGCTGATCTATGAGACATAGGCTGTGATGGTGCTGATCTATGATACATAGGCTGTGATGGCACTGATCTATGATACATTGGCTGTGATGGCGCTGATCTATGATACATAGGCTGTGATGGCGCTGATCTATGATACATTGGCTGTGATGGTGCTGATCTATGAGACATAGGCTGTGATGGCGCTGATCTATGATACATAGGCTGTGATGGCACTGATCTATGAGATATTGGCTGTGATGGCACTGATCTATGAGACATTGGCTGTGATGGCTCTGATCTATGATACATTGGCTGTGATGGCACTGATCTATGATACATAGGCTGTGATGGTGCTGATCTATGATACATAGGCTGTGATTGCGCTGATCTATGAGACAGCTGTGATGGCTCTGATCTATGAGACATTGGCTGTGATGGCTCTGATCTATGATACATTGGCTGTGATGGCACTGATCTATGATACATAGGCTGTGATGGTGCTGATCTATGATACATAGGCTGTGATTGCGCTGATCTATGAGACAGCTGTGATGGCACTGATCTATGATACATAGGCTGTGATGGTGCTGATCTATGATACATAGGCTGTGATTGCGCTGATCTATGAGACAGCTGTGATGGCTCTGATCTATGAGACATTGGCTGTGATGGCTCTGATCTATGAGACATTGGCTGTGATGGCTCTGATCTATGAGACATAGGCTGTGATGGTGCTGATCTATGAGACATAGGCTGTGATGGCGCTGATCTATGAGACATAGGCTGTGATGGCGCTGATCTATGATACATAGGCTGTGATGGCGCTGATCTATGATACATTGGCTGTGATGGCGCTGATCTATGAGACATAGGCTGTGATGGCGCTGATCTATGATACATTGGCTGTGATGGCGCTGATCTATGAGACATAGGCTGTGATGGCACTGATCTATGAGACATTCTCAATCAAGTCCATTCTCTCTTGAAATTGATTGGATGATAGCCAATCTCGGAACTTGATATGGGATGAGTAGAGCAACTGATGCAGTTGCACAACTGGTAAGGGCAGCGACAATTCCGACGTGTAAGTCTCGTTCAAATCTGCTCTCTCTTCCCACAATTCAATAATTATTCATAGAACAAACTACTCATTGCCTTATATAGCATCTCATAACAATGAATATTGAAGGTAGATTAACAAATATATGTCCGATCTGGCGACCACCGTACCATCTCATCTACTTCCAGGTCTGAGGATCGAACCCGGGTTGCATTGGTGAGAAGCGAGCGCGCTAATCGGACAGCTAATGGGTCAAATGTGTAGAAATCTTATTATCCATAAAGTGAAAACAAACAGCGGAAAATCAATATTTTATCAGAGTTAATGGATCACAATGGTTAAATATATTGATAAACGTGATATACCGCTAAAATATTGATAAACGTGATATACCGCTAAAATATTGATAAACGTGATATACCGCTAAAATATTGATAAACGTGATATACCGCTAAAATATTGATAAACGTGATATACCGCTAAAATATTGATAAACGTGATATACCGCTAAAATATTGATAAACGTGATATACCGCTAAAATATTGATAAACGTGATATACCGCTAAAATATTGATAAACGTGATATACCGCTAAAATATTGATAAACGTGATATACCGCTAAAATATTGATAAACGTGATATACCGCTAAAATATTGATAAACGTGATATACCGCTAAAATATTGATAAAATGTGATATACAGCTAAAATATTGATAAACGTGATATACCGCGAAAATATTGATAAACATGATATACCGCTAAAATATTGATAAACGGAATAAACTGCTAAATGTGTGTGTTGTTGTTGTAAGTATCAATAGATATAGCTTGACACGCAAGATGGCGGACAGGTCAGTAACCCATGTGCTGTCATCTCAAATCTATGTAATACATAAATTGCAATAGATTGCACTTACTTAACTTTTAATACATGGCCATCTTGTGGGTTAAATGTGTAGAAAACAATAACCCAGATTTTGATAATCATTTATGATGCAAAATGAAAACAATTCAGCGATCATTCTAGAGGGCGATGTGTGCGAAATTGTCGCCCTAGGGACCCTGACTTCGCCCTCTGGGGGCCCCACTTCTCCCTAAAAAAAATATGTTTTGGTTTTTACGAATTTCAAACAAAAATTGTGTCTAATAAGACCCATTATAAAGCAGAAGTATATTAAAGAACACCATTTAAGGACGCGATCGCGCGCTTTCTCACTTCTCCCAACAATTCTGACCTAGAATGAACCCTGCAATTATATGTATTTTTGTCCAAATCACAGTTTAAGATTTGTTTCCTAAATGAATATTTAATTATCATAAATTCAAGCTGCAAAGACGGATCTGTAGTCCAGTGGTAAACACACTGGACTGGTAATCCAGTGATCGCAGGTTCGATCCCCCGTCCAAAAATCTAAAATGATTAATCTCTTCAGGAGGCGGCGCTCATATGGACAACCAGTAGCGACGATAAATAAACGTAAAAAATACAAACTGCAAAGAAATACTGGAGCAGTAATACAATGTTGTTGTTGGGTATTGTTTAGAATTTAGCGTTATACATGTAGTTGCTATTTCTTTTTATGCCACTTTCTGTAATGTTTACAATTTTGATTCCATCTCTCATCACTTAGTTTAACCCTTTCAACCCCACAGACCTCTAAATAGGCTTATGAAAAGTGTAGATCCAGATGAGCTGGCTCGTAACGAGCCGTCTCATTAGGATCTGCACTTTTTTGCCAGTAATAATTATTACTATTTTTAGATAAAATTACCCATTTTGATAAATGAACTGGTCCAAATGTAATTTTCTTATAAATTTATTGGTCTAAAAATAGCATGCACCAATCCATGTCAGTTACTTGGGGTTGAATGGGTTAAACATTATTTATTTCAGTATTTGTACATGTAATCAAGAAATGAACATTTTACATATAATTTAACAGCAGTAGACTGAAAGGGATTAGAACGAAAGAAAACTTATATAGTTCTTCTCCCTATCAATTGATTGATATACAATAGGCAGGAAAATAATATATAATATAACAATGAAAATACGTGAAATCTATTCTAGGTATTTGCTAAAGAATTTCAGAACTTATGGTATTAGTGAGGTCAATAGTTTTGGATGTAAAAAAGAAAATGGTTAATATTTAAAGGAATATATGAAGAAAGTTCAAGAACTTATCACTTTGTTATGGTTGTTTCAGAGTTTGGTAGAATGGGATTATGCAGACCCCGACTGCTTGATGCGAGTGGTAGAAGAATTGCTATACCAATACAAGAAATATCAGGTATCTCATTCTCTTAACCCTTTGCATGCTGGGTAAATAAAAAATCACATTTGCAAACAACATAGATCCTGATCAGACGCGGCGTTACGCCGCGGCTGATCAGGATCTATGTTGTTTGCCATTCAGTCAAGTGTTTTAGCTCCACTATGCAAACAGCATAGAGCCTGATCAGACGGTACGTTATCTTGTGCTCTATGTTTGCAAAAGTGATTTTTGTCTGCTGCTAGCGTGCATAGGGTTAAATTCTCATAATGAAATTATTTTCTTGAAAATGGAAAAATAAAAATAAACTTGTAATTCATATGCAAATTTATCCCAATCCCCACTGGAGCAAACCACCAGGAAATAGTAGTGCACATTTATCCCAATCCCCACTGGAGCAAACCACCTGGAAATAGCAGTGCACATTTATCCCAATCCCCACTGGAACAAACCACCAGGAAATAGTAGTCCACATTTATCCCAATCCCCACTGGAGCAAACTACCAGGAAATAGTAGTGCACATTTATCCCAATCCCCACTGGAGCAAACCACCAGGAAATAGTAGTGCACATTTATCCCAATCCCCACTGGAGCAAACCACCAGGAAATAGTAGTGCACATTTATCCCAATCCCCACTGGAGCAAACTACCAGGAAATAGTAGTCCACATTTATCCCAATCCCCACTGGAGCAAACCACCAGGAAATAGTAGTCCACATTTATCCCAATCCCCACTGGAGCAAACCACCAGGAAATAGTAGTCCACATTTATCCCAATCCCCACTGGAACAAACCACTAGGAAATTTATCAAATAATATTCCGTATTGTTGAATTACTGTAGTAAACATGTTCGCATTGTTTCACTAGGAGGGCATCGTAAGGGGGGTGGGGAAGGGTGGGGGAGGGAGAATCTAGCAATACATTTAGTATGACCGTACTGTTGGTGAGTTACTGATCATGTTTGCATTGTTTCACTAGGAGGGCATCGTAAGGGTGTGGGCAAGGGTGGGGGAGGGAGAATCTAGCAATACATTTAGTATGACTGTACTGTTGGTAAGTTACTGTAGTAAACATGTTCACATTGTTTCACTAGGAGGGCATCGTAAGGAGGGCGGGGAAGGGTGGGGGGGGAGAATCTAGCAATACATTTAGTATGACCGTACTGTTGGTGAGTTACTGATCATGTTTGCATTGTTACACTAGGAGGGCATCGTAAGGTGGTGGGCAAGGGTGGGGGAGGGAGAATCTAGCAATACATTTAGTATGACTGTACTGTTGGTGAGTTACTGATCATGTTTGCATTGTTTCACTAGGAGGGCATCGTAAGGAGGGTGGGGAAGGGGGGGGAGGGAGAATCTAGCAATACATTTAGTATGACTGTACTGTTGGTGAGTTACTGATCATGTTTGCATTGTTTCACTAGGAGGCATCGTAAGGAGGGTGGGGAAGGGTGGGGGAGGGAGAATCTAGCAATACATTTAGTATGACCGTACTGTTGGTGAGTTACTGATCATGTTTGCATTGTTTTCACTAGGACAGTACCGTAAGGTGGTGGGCAAGGGTGGGCGGGGGAGAATCTAGCAATACATTTAGTATGACCGTACTGTTGGTGAGTTACTGATCAAGTTTGCATTGTTTCACTAGAAGAACATCATTGCTCAGGCACAGAGACTGAAGTTTGAATACAGTTCACTGGTCGAGGATACAGATATAAAATCTGAAGATGTGGAGATACATGTATCTAAGACAGAGGTAACACACTGTAACTTGTCTGTCAGGCCTGTATGTCTTATCTGTGATGTACATGGTAATGCCCTGTAACTTGTCTGTCAGGTCTGTATGTCTTATCTGTGATGTACATGGTAATGCCCTGTAACTTGTCTGTCAGGTCTGTATGTCTTATCTGTGATGTACATGGTAATGCCCTGTAACTTGTCTGTCAGGCCTGTATGTCTTATCTGTGATGTACATGGTAATGCCCTGTAACTTGTCTGTCAGGCCTGTATGTCGTATCTGTGATGTACATGGTAATGCCCTGTAACTTGTCTGTCAGGCCTGTATGTCTTATCTGTGATGTACATGGTAATGCCCTGTAACTTGTCTGTCAGGCCTGTATGTCGTATCTGTGATGTACATGGTAATGCCCTGTAACTTGTCTGTCAGGCCTGTATGTCTTATCTGTGATGTAAAAGTTGATACATGGTAATGCATTTTTCACACTATTATGTAACATTTTCGATATAACATATTTTATTCAGTTCATACGTTATTTGTGCAATATACAATACGTACGATGTTTCAAATGGATTGGAAAACAAGCTTAGAGCTTATGTAAATACCTTTCCATGAGGATGTTGCAAAATATAAGTGTTAACATTGATAGCGGTTAGGGAGCCATGACGGGCATTGTCTTAAGTTCTATAGCCCCCGGGTGGTCCTTGGTGTATGCATGCATACTTGTAGTATGTGGGGCAATTAGGAACTTGTGTTTTAGTCATGATGTGTGCACTTATTGGTGAACTATGAATTTAAAGTAAAGGAAAATTTGTAAATGGGATGAAATGAAATGCAGGGTTCATTCTAGAGGGCGACATGGGCGAAGTAGTCACACTTGGGACTCTGACTTCGCCCCCTTGTGACACAACTTTGCCCTAAAAAAAAAATATTATTTTACAATTTTCGGATAAATATTGTCCAATAAGAAACACTAGCCACTGTAAAGCTTCTATTCAAATATTGTATTTAATGGTCATATCGTGTATTTTAACTTATTTATTAAATAATACCATCAGATGACGCAATCGCGATCTTTCTCACTTCTCCCAAAACTTTGGGTCTAGCTTGAGCCCTGAAATGAGTTGTTGGGACCACCGGGATTCGGCACGTTTTGGGGTACTAATATATATATTTAAGTACTTAAATATATATACTAGTACCCCCAAACGTGCCGAATCCCTGTGGTTGTGACACACGTACGATAGAAGGGCTGGACCCGGAATACCCACGCGGCAGTCCAATCGTGTATCAAACCTCTTTGTACATGTAGCTGCAATGTACGCCTGCATTACGCTATGGTTAGAAATATGCACTTGTTGCTATTGAATGGCAAATGATCATCGCCGTACAGAAGATTGTTTGTAGCTGCATTGTAGGCTTGGACGGTTAGAAATATGGACTTGTTGCTATTGAATGGCAAACGATCATCGCCGTACAGAAGATTGTTTGTGTAGCTGCAATGTAGGCTTGGACGGTTAGAAATATGGACTTGTTGCTATTGAATGGCAAACGATCATCGCCGTACAGAAGATTGTTTGTCGTCAGCGTGCAAGGTATTTTCAACATAGAATGATATGACTACTAAAACTAAGTGAAATAATATGTATAATAACATATAATATTATTGAAAAATGGAATGCTCGTCTAATCTCCTTTAAATTGATTACATTGTAGAACAGACTGGGACCAATCAACTTTCTAATGAAGCTACATGTAGACTTTGCGAGGATACCTGCGTACATTGTAAATGTATGTTGTCTATGTTTTAGCACACCATTTCTTTCTGCAATGATTTATTTTTATGGGCCTCCGTGGCCGAGTGGTTACGGTCGTCGACTCTGTATGTTCGAATCCCACTCATGGTGTTGGATTCTTTCAAGTGAGGAAGCTATCTAGCTGGCTTGCGGATGGTCCTACCCGGGTGCCCATCCATGTCTGACCTACTACTTGGAGGGGAACCCAGGATCTTCCTCCACCAGTAGTTACTGGAAAGTCGTCATTGGACCTAAGCTGTTGGTGCGACAAAAACAAAACAACAAATAATTTGATCAGATACATGTATACATATATAAACATAATTTTATACATCGAAACCTATATGGATTGAGAAACAAGCGTATGTGAATCCCTTTCCATGTTGGAGTACATTTAACGGGTACAAATTACTAGGCGAACAGTAACGGCTAGTTTATGTGTAAATATAAATAGTAGAGAAACTATTTAAATAGACGTGACGTAATTACACAAATGGTTGAACTAAGCGTTCGCATATATTTACGTCGCGTTATTGGTATTTTAATGTAATGACAACGTTAGATCCAAACATGCAACAACCAAAATGTCCGCCTCCGTGGTCGAGTGGTTAAGGTCGCTGACTTGTATACCACTGTAACCTATCATCACTGATGGTCACGGGTTCGAGCCCCGCTCAGACCGTGTCTCATTTATATGAAAAAGTTGGCAGTTTCTTACGGAGGTTGGTGCACCCAAGTACTGGTTAACCGCTGGAGCCTGCCCAGGAAAGGTGTTGTTAGGTAAACTGCCCGTCGGCGATATAGCCCGAAATGGTGCTGATGCAGGCGTAAAACCCGAAATATAACAATAAGATCCAAACATGCAAACTATCATAGAATGCTTCTGGTTTGTTTTAAGTGCATTGTGTGTGTTTTGGATAAAAAGATGGGCCACAGTTTGGATGAGGAAGTGACAGCATAGTTGTAGTGCGTTCGCTTCAGGTGCGAAAAAGCCCCAAGTTTGCGCCCAGCTGTAGCCATTGCGATTGTACCTTTAGACAAGGCACTTAAATTCCACATTCTATTCTTTTTCCCTCGTAGCGATTGATTCCATCAGGAATCATGAGTGATTAATATAAGTTGTAAGAACTTGTTTCGCAATCAGGCTAAAATAAATTTGTATAAATTAAAACACAGTTTGGAGGTGTATTTAATTTATTAGGAAAAAATATATAGGGCAGCAGATGTGAAGTTGGATCGGAGTTAACACTTGAAGAACTCGATACTTCAGTATGTGACAATCAGTTAGTGTGTGTTTTACGTTTATTTATCGTCGCTACCAGTTGCCCATATGAGCGACGCCTCCTGAAGAGATTAGTCATTTTAGATTGTTGGAGGATAGTGCAATGATACAGACAGAGACCCATTCCAGAGTCTCCTCTGGTTCTTTTACGTGCACGGTGTAAAGCACCGACACGAGACCTCGGTTTAACGTCCCATCTGAAAGACTGTTAATTTTATTAGGGTCAGACAGGGGATCGAACCTGTGATCCCTGGATTACCAGTCCAGCGTGTTACCACTGGACTACAGATCCGTCTGTCAATCAGTTAGATATCAATTCAAGATATATATAGGATTGTTCACACTTTCCTAAATGCCACATTTCAGCTTGACCCTGGTGAAGATGCAGCCCTATTACTTGTATCATTTAACAGCGCAGAGGGTACCCGAATAACACCTCAGCTATACCTGTCACCCAGGGTGGAAAGGTTGGTTCCAGTTTTTGTCACTTGTATCATTGAACAGTGAAGCGATCCATCATAAATTTAAGCAACATCTTTTCCAATGTAGTGAGTTATCAAATGTTGGAAATTATCTCTACCGGATTTATTCAAATTGCCAAAGTTGGTCATAATTTAGTACAGTCGAACTTCGCTGCCCCGAACTTGACGGGTCCTTGAATAATGGTTCGAGTCATGGGATGTTCGAGTTAAGGATAATCAGTCTGGAGTGACCCATGCTAGTTAGAAATTACGTGTATTAGGAGCTTACTGTTGAATACCGGTTTATGCAATACATCCAATATATCCATCCATCCATCTCTCGTGGTTTGATACGAATCCGTGTTTATATGGCGGCATTTCATAATCATGTTAAATGATATTATAATCTATAAGAATGTCGATATTTTGGTAAATATTTCGTGCAATTCAATGACGAATGGTTTAAATCTACATATAATGTCATGCCAGGTAGAGTTATGCATTCTAAAAATAGATTATGTCAATCAGTAGGTAATGATAATAATGTACAGCGATTTAACACATGGACATGCTATTGCTTACTTCTTCAGTTCAGTCACTGATTGCTGCTTTGTCGTATTACATGTATATTTATTAAAGTCGGATTTGAGCACCCTATAAGGACCACATGTTTTAACTCGATAAGTGTGTAAAATGTTTGTTCTGAACATAATTACGTTTAATATGAATTTAAAATATGGATAAAAAAGTAATTACAGATAGAATAGTAATAACCAATTTCATAACATGTAAATTACGCGCATGTACCGATGAAAATAGATGTCAATCAAATCAGAGAACGGTGAAAAAAGGTTTGTGTGCATATTCTGAGACACGCGGACCTGGGCACTCGGTCGATTGTGTTCGGCCCAAAGGTGTTAATCGAAGTAGTAATTTATTTCGTGGGACCAGTGGTCTTGTTCAAGAGTTCCAGTCATCCGTGTTCAAATCATCGAAGGTGGGAACAATATGCATTATATAGAGATTATTGCCGGGAGCAGACAACATGTTTGTTGTCTGCAAGTGAGTATTTTAGATGTGTAGCCACCCGATCTCATTGCACAGCTGACCAGCAGCATATGTCTTTACAGATTTACTGGAAAATAATAACATACTTCAGAAACAGTTTATTACAACAAATTTGCATTTTCCAAAAATATTCACGATAATTTTTGCAGTATTTATAATGTAATATTTTCAGAGCCTTAGGTGGATCGGCTAATCTAAGAATCCCAGGCTTTCCTTCTGCTACTTGTCTCTCGGAATACGTACCGGATGTAACTACTCTCCTTAAAAATAAGGTAATATTAACTGTGTTTATATGTAGAGTGTGACAGCTGCTGCTAGGGTTAATCTCCATTCCAACCCATGGCCTTCTGTCACTAACACTGGATGATTCATGTTATTTCACACCAGCTGAGCCTCCAGTAGGTCCGTGGCAGAGCCTCCAGTAGGTCCATGGCAGAGCCTCGTCGGTCTGTGGCAGAGCCTCCAGTAGGTCCGTGGCAGAGCCTCGTCGGTCCGTGGCAGAGCCTCCAGTAGGTCTGTGGCAGAGCCTCCAGTAGGTCCGTGGCAGAGCCTCGTCGGTCCGTGGCAGAGCCTCCAGTAGGTCCGTGGCAGAGCCACCAGTAGGTCCATGGCAGAGCCTCCAATAGGTCCGTGGCAGAGCCTCCAGTAGGTCCGTGGCAGAGCCTCATTCTTTGCATGTATCTTCAGCCCTCTGGTGGGATTACCTTATCTGCAACTCCTGGAGATTTTCTCACCTATAGACAGACTTTACAGAATAAATCTGTCTAACCGGGTAGACAAGGGGAATACTTTATGCTAATTAGATATCATGAACAAGATCGGTTATTTTCGTTTATTTCCGCGTCCAAATTTCATTGGATAATGGTAAAATCCGAACAATGCCTGTGAAGTTATGGTGGTGCTTACTTTTAAAGTCTCATTATTTGTTTCTTTAGTTGGGAAAATTAATACTATAATTCATATGCAAATTTATCATAGTGTTAACTTTAGTAAACTACCATTTATTGATGATTTTGTTAAAAAATACCCATAAAGGGAGGTAATTTACAAATGGTAATTTTACAAAAGCAGGTTCATGGCCATATTTTCCAAATTTTACCTTTTCCAGTAATTTATTATTGAACAATGAAAATAGAAGACAATAATCACAACATCTAATCATCCACGCCTTACAATATCTCGGTGTGTAGCACATTCTAAGTAAACGTATTATGGGGCTTTACTCCATTGATGCGTCTGTAGCAGGCTGGCGTAATTTGTAAAGTGCATCAAAAGCATAAGAAAGGTGAGAAAATAAATCTAGCACCTCCATTGCAGTTGCATGAGTTGCAGATAAGAAAATCCCACTAGAGGGCAATGCGTGCGAACAACGAGGTTCTGCCGAGTTCTTTACGTGCATCTTGTGCCCGAGGGTTGATTCACTCTATGTGGGCTAACAATGCGTGCGAACATCGAGGTTCTGCCGAGTTCTTTATGCGCATCTTGTGCCCGAGGGTTGATTCACTCTATGTGGGCCAACAATGCGTGCAAACATCGAGGTTCTGCCGAGTTCTTTATATGCATCTTGTGCCTGAGGGTTGATTCACTCTATGTGGGCTAACAATGCGTGCAAACAACGAGGTTCTGTCGAGTTCTTTACGTGCATCTTGAGCCTGAGGGTTGATTCACTCTATGTGGGCCAACAATGCGTGCGAACATCGAGGTTCTGCCGAGTTCTTTACGTGCATCTTGAGCCCGAGGGTTGATTCACTCTATGTGGGCCAACAATGCGTGCAAACATCGAGGTTCTGCCGAGTTCTTTATGTGCATCTTGTGCCCGAGGGTTGATTCACTCTATGTGGGCCAACAATGCGTGCAAACAACGAGGTTCTGCCGAGTTCTTTACGTGCATCTTGTGCCTGAGGATTGATTCACTCTATCTGTATGTACTTGTTATATGAAGAAAGCTTTTGTGTTATAGAATCTTTGAACTATATAAGCATATCTATGTTATAACAGGTTGATCAGATTGTACAGTGTTATGAGAAGAGGAAAGAATATATTGCAGCATTCTTAAGCATATTTGGAAGGTTAGTTTTCAGTTTTATTGAAACATGTTATAGATGACGAGTATTATTGACAAATTTATTTGATGGAATCCATCGCCATGAGGGAGAGAGAAGAGGCATCATGGAATTTAAATGACTTGTCTAAGGGCACAATCGTAACCGCTCCAGCGGGGCTCGAACTCCGGACCTTTCGCAATGCTCTATCACGACTTCATTTAAGAGATGTAGGAGGGGTGTTTTATTCTTATACATGCTTGGAAGACGAGTTTTTCATTTTTTTAAAAATGTTTGGAAGAGGAGATTCATTACTTGATGTACATTACAGCATAAATTTATGAATTTGTAATATAAATAGGTTTGTGGGAAAACCAGTACAAAATGTGTCCATGGTCCAGTAGTTAACATGTTGGACTGCAAATGCAAAGCTCTATAAATAGGTTCGTGGGAAAACCAGTTCAAACTGTGTCCATGGTCCAGTAGTTCACATGTTGTACTGCAAATCCAAGGCTCTATAAATAGGTTTGTGGGAAAACCAGTTTAAAATGTGTCCATGGTCCAGTAGTTAACATGTTGGACTGCAAATCCAAGGCTCTATAAATAGGTTTGTGGGAAAACCAGTTCAAAATGTGTCCAGGGTCCAGTAGTTAACATGTTGGACTGCAAATCCAAGTCTCTATAAATAGGTTTGTGGGAAAACCAGTTCAAAATGTGTCCGTGGTCCACATGTTGGACTGCAAATCCAAGGCTCTATAAATAGGTTTGTGGGAAAACCAGTTCAAACTGTGTGCGTGGTCCAGTAGTTAACATGTTGGACTGTAAATCCAAGGCTCTATAAATAGGTTTGTGGGAAAACCAATTCAAACTGTGTGCGTGGTCCAGTAGTTAACATGTTGGACTGTAAATCCAAGGCTCTATAAATAGGTTTGTGGGAAAACCAGTTCAAACTGTGTGCGTGGTCCAGTAGTTAACATGTTGGACTGTAAATCCAAGGCTCTATATATGACTCACTCACCTTTTGGATTGGGCTTATATACGTAGGTCGCAAGTCCGCCTCCGTGGTCGAGTGGTTACGGTCGCAGACTTGTATACCACTGTAATTTATCATCACTGATGGTCACGGGTTTGAGCCCCGCTCAGACCGTGTCTCCTTACATGGAAAAGTTGGCAGTTCTTACGGAGGTTGGTGCACCAAGTACTGGTTAACCGCTGACGCTTGCCCAGGAAAGGTGTTTGTTAGGTAAACTGCCCGCCAGCGATATAGCCCAACATGTGCTAATGAAGGGATAATACCCGAACAAAAATATATACACCGGGCATATTGATGTTGTGTCCAATGGATAATCAGGAGGGGGGGGTTGCGATGATAAATAAAAGCTAAATCATAAATTATGACCACCATCCAAACTCGCCTATAAGACGAGTTTATTATCGTAAGATTACGGATTCAAAGTGGCTTCCCGTCTTATAAGTGGTATCCATAATTATGCTTTAGAAAAGAACGTGCTCTGACACTGAACATTTCTTCAACATGCTATTTATATTTGTGTCCATTTTATCAACCCGTCTTCTATATATGAGTGCATGCCAAAACTCATAGATTTCCGACCTAAGGGGGATCGTCTTATAGGCGAAATCGCCCAATATACGAGTATGGACAGTGTTTTGACTAGGTGGTTCCTATCTGCCTAAATCTGTTTTTATGACCATTTTGATCTTTTCTCGAATATGAATAACAATATTTCCCTTTATTTTATATTTCAGAGCGATACTGCAATATTTTCCTTTATTTTATATTTCAGAGCGATACTGCAATATTTCACTTTATTTTATATTTCAGAGCTATACTACAATATTTCCCTTTATTTTCTATTTCAGAGCGATACTGCAATATTTCACTTTATTTTATATTTCAGAGCTATACTGCAATATTTCCCTTTATTTTCTATTTCAGAGCGATACTGCAATATTTCACTTTATTTTATATTTCAGAGCTATACTGCAATATTTCCCTTTATTTTATATTTCAGAGCGATACTGCAATATTTCACTTTATTTTATATTTCAGAGCGATACTGCAATATTTTCCTTTATTTCCTATTTCAGAGCGATACTGCAATATTTCACTTTATTTTATATTTCAGAGCTATACTGCAATATTTTCCTTTATTTCCTATTTCAGAGCGATACTGCAATATTTCACTTTATTTCCTATTTCAGAGCGATACTGCAATATTTTCCTTTATTTCCTATTTCAGAGCGATACTGCAATATTTTCCTTTATTTTATATTTCAGAGCGATACTGGAATATGATGCCGAAGGATTTACTAAAGTATCATTTCTGTTTGAATGGAATGATTTCTTCTTTGTTATAAATAGTAAGCATAACTTAGTCACATGACAGTCACACACAACATACTAATAACTTAGTCACATGACAGTCACATGCAACATACTAATAACTTAGTCACATGACAGTCACACACAACATACTAATAACTTAGTCACATGACAGTCACACACAACATACTAATAACTTAGTCACATGACTCACTACATACTGGTTACCGGCTTTTATACCAGTTATGGGCTCTAGAACTGGCACTAAGCAATTACTGGCTCCATCCCAACTATTCATGTATACTCTAGAACCAACTACATACCGTACTAGCACTTAACACGAACGCCTACACAAAGAGGATATAAGCAGCACATTACATAGCATCTGACCCTAATAAAATGTTGACCCTAATAAAATGAACAGTCTTTCAGATGGGACTTTAAACCGAGGTCTCGTGTCGGTGTTTTACACCGTGCACGTAAAATAACCAGATAGATAAGACTCTGGAATGGGTCTCTGTCTGTATCATTGCACTATCCTCCAAAATTCTAAAATGTCTAATCTCTTCAGGAGGCGTCGCTCATATGGGCAACCGGTAGCGACGATAAATAAACGTAAAACACACACACACACGCCATGTCAAATTCACACATGTAGCTAGGCCTGGGTTTTCACTTCCTAAAACCTCTGAGAAGTTCACTATTGCTGAATGAAACCGGTTAGGGATGTCCGATCCACAATGGAACATTATAAGGTCAACACACATATATTATTATCATGACTTGCATCGACTTCGCAAGGATTAAATTCTATTAATTAATTTTCCAATGTTTGTATCTGCAGTTGAGTTACCGGCGTATTTTCCGAAGGAGCAGCCGTATTTAACATTTCAGTCGGTTTATCATGAAATTAAAGGGAAGCCGTACTCGGAGACCCATCAGGAAGATTACCCTTACAGTCCTAGGTGGAGTGGACATCAAATGGCAGAGAGAGCACGGTATTTCATTTGGGGGATTTATAACACAGTTATACAATTTTAGTTTAGCTCGATTGCGAAACAAATTGATACAACATTGTATTAATCGCTCTCGAGACCTCATCAACCCGAGCCGTAGGAACAGGTGGTTTTTGGGTACGTGTTTCTGTAGACAGGGTAACTGAATTGGTTGCTGATGGATTTTGATGAAACTGTGGATATATACAGTCAAACCTGTCTATAAAGGTCACGCTCGGGAAAGTCAAAAAGTGGCCTTTGTTTGCAGGTGGCCTCTCAATAGAAGGTTAAAATGCACTGAAAATGGCTCAACGGGAGAGAAAAATGGTGGACTTTAGAGTTAGAGACAGGTTTTTCATATGCGGCCTTTATTCGGAGGTGGCCTTTAGCACAGGTTTGACTGTACATTGTAGTGGGTTGGTCTAGATGAAGTGGTGGGATTTTGGGAGAAGTCGGTCAAGGCATGTGTTCAGGGCGGTCCGTGAAGTGTCCACTCCCATCGACTTCTAGTGTAAATTATGTATGCCTGAAAATGAAGCAAGTCGGAAACAAGTCGTGTTGAATATGTTGTACGACATCTTTCACCATTAATTTATAATATACTCTGTAACACATGTGTACCGACACTTTTAACCTATTTCATTCTGGATACCGTTCAAACAGTATTTGCAAAGAACATAAAGCCAGATCAGCTGCCACGGAAAGTTCCGTCTGATCAGGCTCTATGCTGTTTGCTATTCAGATGATCTTGCTAAGACACTTGGCTATGTAGCAAACTACATAGATCCTGATCAGCACGCCGCGTCACACTGCGGCTGATCTGGATCTATGTTGTTTGCAAATCCTTTAAATGTAGCCAGAATGAAATGGGTTAAACAAGTTATTTTCTTCAAGAATCAAAACAAGAGGACGTACCGTTGCCCTATAGAACGTGCCGTTTGCTGCTCTAATGTCCAACATAAGGTGTCGGGGAATCTTAGTCGCGTTGGTGAATGCGAATAGTGTATATAATTGGTAATCCTATAATTAACAGTTATTTGGTTGTGCAAACCGAACAGTTGAATGGAGTACTTCCATTTACAGTCAAACCTGCCGTAAGCAGCCAGCCAAATGAATCACAGAAAGTGGCTTCTTAGCACAGGTGGCTGTTTAATAGAGGTCAAATGTATAATAAAACAACAAATTAGGAATCTGGAAACTGGCTGCTTAATACAGGTTGGCTGCTTAATAGAGGTGACCACTAACACAGGATTGACTGTACATACATTTATTTGTTTGTTCACCCGATACCTTATTTTAGTTGGGAAATAGCTTTTGAACTAATGTATCTAGTTCCAGCTAACTTACATGTACATCAGGCTGTGCAGAAATGCAAAATATTTCGTGCTCTGAATCAGTACCCCCCCCCCCCCCGGACTTGTTTCTCAACCTCTTGTGTTACACCATGTTATCAATGACAACTGTTTCTATTTCAGAACGTTTATATTAGAGAACATTGGTGCATTTCAAAAGCAGTCGGTTACAAGTTGTGCGACGTGAAAGTTATTAAGAAACTTACATTTAGGATCACATTGTGCAAAACCTATACATACCGTTATGCATATATTATGTGTTGCGTGGCTTCAAACATTTGGTGTTGGCAGTAGTGGAGCGCATTAACCCTTTCAACACCACAGACCTCTATTTATAGGCTTACAAAAAGTGTAGATCCAGATGAGCCGGCTCGTAACGAGCCGGCTCGTAACGAGCCGTCTCATCAGGATCTGCACTTTTTGCAAGTAGTATTACTAATTTTAGACAAAATTACCCATCTTGATAAATGAACTGGTCCGAATGTAATTTTCTTATTCATTTATTGGTCTAAGAATATCATGGACCAGTCCATGTCAGTTACTTGGTATTGAATGGGTTAAGTACCATTTTGATCGCCAAGTGTGACCATGAAGGTTGGAAAAATGGTTAATAGATTTTACTTCTCTTGAAGAATGTAAGTTGGCAGTCATGATATATTTACACTATACAGTCCAACCTGTCTTAAGCAGCCAGCCAAGGGAATCACAGAAAGTGGTCGTTTAGCACAGGTGGCTGCTTAATAGAGGTCAAATGTATGATCATGTGGATGATTGTGGGGGAACTGGCTGCTTAATAGAGGTGGCTGCTAACACAGGTTTGACTGTAATGTGTTGACTTGATTACTATATTGTATGTTGGAGGAATTATGTGATGTGTATTACAGTAGTCATGGACACCGTTATTGTAGTATGAATCATTTGATTGAATCTCAACACTTCGCACAAATTTAGTGCCACTTTTTGTGACGATTTAAAATCTGCTGCAACCTGCGGGCTGTATGCAATTTACTGGCTTATTGATGTGACCAGTCGTGCGACAATACGAGTTGTATCTACCACATATATCACGTTTTTTAACAAACATTGACCATCAAGTTGTATGTGAAGTATATCTTTATTAACCCATTGAAATTCAAGTAACTAACGTGGACTGGTGCATGATATTTTTAGACCAATAAATTAATAAGAAAATTACATTTGGACCAGTTCATTTATCAAAATGGGTAATTTTGTCTAAAAATAGTAATATTACCAAGATGAGATGGCTCGTCACTCTGGATCTACACTTTTTGTAAGCCTATTTAGAAGCCTGTGGTATTGAAAGGGTTAAATAGAATAAAAGTTATGATGGGATTGCTGAGTATAATGACATCGTTTTGAAAGGTACAGCAGTTGATTTGTCCACTGTGGTCCCTGGACGTCCAACTTATTTAGATTTGGACAATTTTATTAGTATCAACTTTATTTATTTTACAAGTTTGAAACAATCTTTAACAACTTCTGTTAACCCATTCAACACCAAGTAACTCACATAGACTGGTCCATGACATTCTTAGACCAATAAATTAATAAGAAAATTAAATTTGGACCAATTCATTTTATTAAAATGGGTAATTTTGTCTAAAAACAGTAATATTACCTGCAAAAAGTGCAGATCCTGATAGACGGTTCGTCACGAGCCGGCTCATCTGGATCTACACTTTTTGTAAGCCTATATAGAGGTCTGTGGTGTTGAAAGGGTTAATTACTCTCGCTGGCACAGATGAAAGCGTATATGGGAGGTACCCGGAGAACACTTACAATCTCGTACTTCCCGGTCCGTGGGTTGTTTTGGTGAGAACCAAGAATGTTAACGACTATCACCTTCGCCTGATTGTACGAGACCACTGACTACTAGTGTCTCAACACTTGTGACTGAACAATCTCGTACTTCCCGGTCCGAGGATCGAACCGAGAATGTTAACGACTGTATCACCTTCGCCTGATTGTACGAGACCACTGACTACTAGTGTCTCAACACTTGTGACTGATGTGTTGGAGTCTTAAAATCCAACAAACTCGACAGGTTATAACGGATTCATAGTTTTATTAGCAACTAATATGTATATGTGATGTCAATATAATTCTACATATGTAAATATATAGGTTGAATAAAATAACTATATTAACATGGCTAAGGTCATTATAAAATAAATGCGAGACTCTCATCCAAACTAAACAAATAAACAAACGTAAATGTACACAAAAATTCACAAATGTAAATAGGGTCGACATTCATGCATAATACAACGCGTTTATCCTGAATAACACGAGGTATGGTACATATTTACCGTGATATCTCTAATCGAAAGTATTGCATGTTTAGTATTGACTCCAATGACAAACAAACGTCCATTCAGGAGCACGGATGACTGTTATATGAAATCCTACTTTCACTTTTGAGAGTTTGTATACCATAAAAACACTGTTTATTGATTCAATGTTAGTGTTCGAATGTATTCGGAAGAATGTGTAGTAGTTATTCATGAACAAATGCATTTTATTTGCTTTTTGCGATGTAATGTCGCTTTATTGTATGTTTAATCTTGTTAAATAAAATAAATGATGTAAACTAAACATAAACCCAATAATATTAAGAGTGCATAAAAGAGTTAAAAAGCAACTCTTCCGCTCGCCAATATGGTTCGCCGGAGGCGAGGGTAAATAAGCTCAATCACCATCTTCCAAATATATCCACATTCAAAATGCTTAGTAGAAACTAGGTGAGAAACAAGCATTATTTTTATTCGGTTCATCGCAATTTGCAGATTTTATGATCGAGCATCACATGCATGGTCAGTCGGATAACCAGTAGGTTTTAAACTTTATTTATGTTATATGTTATATTTAAAGTTTTACGCCTGCATCAGCACCATTTCGGGCTATATCGCCGGCGGGCAGTTTACCTAACAACACCTTTCCTGGGCAGGCTCCAACGGTTAACCAGTACTTGGGTGCACCAACCTCCGTAAGAAACTGCCAACTTTTTCATATAAATGAGACACGACCTGAGCGGGGCTCGAACCCGTGACCATCAGTGATGATAGGTTACAGTGGTATACAAGTCAGCGACCTTAACCACTCGACCACGGAGGCGGACAAACTTTATTTATTTTACAACGATTGCAAAGCAAGTTTTAGCAACTTATATTAATCACTCTCGTTGGTGCGGATGAAAGCGTATATGTGGTCATTCTTGTGGGAGGAAACCGGAGTACCTGGAGAAAACCCACCTATCCGATCTGGCGACCACTGTACCAACTCACATACTTCCCGGTCCAAGGATCTAACCAAGGTTGCATTGGTGAGAAGCGAGCTCGCTAACCACTGCGCTGATCGGATAACCAGTAATTCAGTGATATTCTACAGAGGTATGGTTAGATTGATTTTCAAAGCACTCAATAATAATTACCACATTTAATTAAGTTTGAATCTCTGGACCTGAGGGTGTATTTCTAAAAATATTAGTCTGCAATGCCAAAATTCAAAGAGAGAGAATAAACTTGAACCTATGCTAAACTTTATAACCAGCAGATGAGTTTAGCTTCCCAGAAGCTTCTTGTGAAAATAATGGGATTTGCTGCAGAAATCGGGGAAAGTATGACCCTAGTCGAGTTGGTACCGGGCGACAGCTGGTACCCTGAGGCTATGTATAAATAATAATAAATTATTATTGAAAATTTGAAATACAAAACAGCAATCTAATCATCTCCTTCGATAACTGGTTAACATATATAACTGCATACATTTATATTCTGTGGTATCACCACTATTATATAGGGCAGTTCCCCCACATGAGTTGTTCACTATTATATAGGGCAGTTCCCCCACTTGAGTTCACTATTATATAGGGCAGTTCCCCCACATGAGTTGTTCACTATTATATAGGGCAGTTCCCCCACTTGAGTTCACTATTATATAGGGCAGTTCCCCCACGTGAGTTGTTCACTATTATATAGGGCAGTTCCCCCACGTGAGTTCACTATTATATAGGGCAGTTCACCCACATGAGTTCACTATTATATAGGACAGTTCCCCCACGTGAGTTGTTCACTATTATATAGGGCAGTTCCCCCACGTGAGTTGTTCACTATTATATAGGGCAGTTCCCCCACGTGAGTTGTTCACTATTATATAGGGCAGTTCACCTACGTGAGTTGTTCACTATTATATAGGGCAGTTCCCCCACGTGAGTTGTTCACTATTATATAGGGCAGTTCCCCCACGTGAGTTGTTCACTATTATATAGGGCAGTTCCCCCACGTGAGTTGTTCACTATTATATAGGGCAGTTCCCCCACGTGAGTTGTTCACTATTATATACGGCAGTTCCCCCACGTGAGTTGTTCACTATTATATAGGGCAGTTCCCCCACGTGAGTTCACAATTATATAGGGCAGTTCCCCCATGTGAGTTGTTCACTATTATATAGGGCAGTTCCCCCATGTGAGTTGTTCACTATTATATAGGGCAGTTCCCCCACGTGAGTTGTTCACTATTATACAGGGCAGTTCCCCAGTTTAGCCACGACATCTAGCAGTTTAGCCATGACATATCTAGCAGTCTAGCCATGACATATCTAGCAGTCTAGCCACGACATATCTAGCAGTTTAACCACGACATACCTAGCAGTTTAGCCATGACATATCTAGCAGTTTAACCACGACATGTCTAGCCATGACATATCTAGCAGTCTAGCCACGACATGTTTAGCCATGACATATCTAGCAGTCTAGCCACGACATGACATATCTAGCAGTCTAGCCACGACATATCTAGCAACAACATGTTTAGCCATGACATATCTAGCAGTCTAGCCACGACATGACATATCTAGCAGTCTAGCCACGACATATCTAGCAACAACATGTTTAGCCATGACATATCTAGCAGTCTAGCCACGACATGACATATCTAGCAGTCTAGCCATGACATATCTAGCAGTCTAGCCATGACATATCTAGCAGTCTAGCCACAACATATCTAGCAGTCTAGCCACAACATATCTAGCAGTCTAGCCACGACATATCTAGCAGTCTAGCCACGACATATCTAGCAGTCTAGCCACGACATATCTAGCAGTCTAGCCATGACATATCTAGCAACAACATGTTTAGCCATGACATATCTAGCAGTCTAGCCACGACATGACATATCTAGCAGTCTAGCCACGACATATCTAGCAACAACATGTTTAGCCATGACATATCTAGCAGTCTAGCCACGACATATCTAGCAGTCTAACCACAACATATCTAGCAGTGTAGCCACAACATATCTAGCAGTGTAGCCACAACATATCTAATGTACCCACTACTGTATAGTAACAAGTCAGCTATCTTGGATTCGAGTAAACCAAATCTTCCCACAGACTTACAACTCGAATTTGCAACTCTTTTGTGGTGATACATATTACATGAAATAGCATATAGTCGTACATCGACCATCTTATATTTCAATTTTGTCCATTACAACAAACCAGTACACTTGTGCCGAGAACTAGACAATAATACGTTGCTCGACTACCAGTCTTACATAACATTTCATTTTGAAACCAGACCAAATTGCCATGGTTGAGATTCGGATTGGGAGACAATACCACGCTCACCTAAAAATCTTCTACGGGTATTTCCTTACAAACTTTCAGCAACTAATCTAGATGATATTACCGGTACTGGCATTTCCGTATAAACTTCTAGATGAAGATTCTAAGAACAAGACAGTATTATACTCATCTGAGATCTAACGGGCATTTCCTGGTTTTCTTTTGGCTATATAATGCAATTAAACTGCATTATCTGGTAATGCATCAGTCAAACTGCCAGCCAATCACCGGTCAAACTGCCAGCCAATCACCAGTCAAACTGCCAGCCAATCATCGGTCAAACTGCCAGCCAATCATCGGTCAAACTGTCAGCCAATCACCAGACAATAACCGATCAAACTGTCGGCCAATCACCGGTCAAACTGCCAGCCACCGGTCAAACTGTCGATCAATCACCGATCAAACTGTCAGCCAACCACCGGTCAAACTGCCAGCCAATAACCTGTCAAACTGTCGGCCAACCACCGGTCAAACTGCCAGCCAATACCCTGTCAAACTGCCAGCCAATAACCTGTCAAACTACCAGCCAATAACCGGTCAAACTGTCGACCAATTACCGGTCATTACATAACATGGGTTTATCATCCTGTAACTAATTGGCAATGTTGATCACAACTTGTTTTTGGCACCGTGTAATGTCGAGTCTTGTAAGGTCATCTAGATTTCTTCTTGATCTATATCATCTAACATCAACTGGTAAACGACTGGCAACTGGTAGACGACTGGCAACTGGTAGACGACTGGCAACTGGTAAATGACTGGCATATTTTAATCACATCTTGCTTTACATTCTCATATACACCGTCTTCTAACGCTACATCTCGTATAGTAGATTCTATTTTCTCTTCATCTAGATCATGAAATAGTTCCCGAACTAAAAACAAACGAGCAAACTCGATGAATTGGTATCCCCCGCCGAAACTGACTCGGGACAGACAAATTTGTGAATCTTTAGTCAATTAGAGGGCAATAACTCTGGCATTACTGGGTCAATCCCAACGAAAAGTACACATGCACCACCACACTGGTCATACAAATTACTCCTTTAAGTTTCATAAAATTCCACCCATTGGTTATCAGGACGTGGATATTTAGTCAATTAAAGGGCAATAACTCTGTTTAGAGTTGCTTGCCCAATCCCGACTAAAATCATGCTTGCTCCACCACACTATACATACAGGCGATATAGGTTTCATAAAATTCCATCCCCTTGGATACCAAGAACAGGCTCCGGACATATATATACATTTGTGAACCTTATCAGTGAAAGGGCAATAACTCTGATTGTTACTCATGAAAATAACACATTACCCACCACACTATGGTGATAGATATTTAGTTTAAGTTTAATCAAATTTCGCATATTGTTTACTGAGAACTAGCTCCGGACAGACGCATGAACAACGCCAAATCAATATCCTTCGATGACATTAATTTGGCGGGGGATAACATATATATCTTGGCTCGGAAAGGTAACTCAATAATAAGGTGAAAAATTACAAGCTTTAATTCACATTAGTTGTATAAGACTAAGTGTCCCTGGATCGTTCAAATTATTTCACAAATGGGTGGAATAGACTACGAGATGTCCTATAAGTGTGTACATTCAGGACCTACCTTTCACTGGTAAATGTCCCGCAAGCTCAACTAGTGCAACATTGAAGGCTTCCTCATCTTTCAGCCCTGAATTAATAAATTGACAATACCATTTGTATATTTTAATACTTGAATTTATATTTCGCGTTTTACGCCTGCATCAGCACCATTTTGGGCTATATCGCCGGCGGGCAGTTTACCTAACAACACCTTTCCTGGGCAGGCTCCAGTTGTTAACCAGTACTTAGGTGCACCAACCTCCGTAAGAAACTGCCAACTTTTTCATATAAATGAGACACGGTCCGAGTGGGACTCGAACCCGTGACCATCAGTGATGTTAGGTTACAGTGGTATACAAGTCAGCGACCTTAACCACTCGACCACGGAGGCGGACTGGAAAATATAGAGAAAGCGGTGTACATAAATATACACACACATACATAATGCAATCTAACTCAGTGTGGACAGAAATTATATTCATTCCATATTGTGCTACTTGTAAATCTGGACAGATCCTATTTATACCAATGACCATATATGCAGATTTTTTACCCAGCACTGCTGTGATGAGAGTGTGTTGGTTATTGTCCCCATCTCGGAGTATGTATTCACTGCAATTTCCTCAACTAATTTTAACACTAAACACATCCATGTACTTGTACTACCAACGACAGTTCAGCGGAGATAAACCCGATATTACAGACTTCCCCCATCTCAAACAAGTCCCTGTTTAAACTCTCGTTGGCGCGGATGAAAGGGTAAATGTAATTGTTTGTGTGGGAAGAAACCGGAGAAAAGCCACATGTCCGATCTGGCGACCACCGTACCATCTCGCATATTTCCCGGTCCGAGGATCGAACCCGGGTTGCATTGGTGAGAAGTGAGTGCGCTAATCGAACTAACAAGTCCCTGTCCCGGAGAATGGGGGAAGGCCTTGCCCTCAAGGGTTGGAATGTTTGTGCTATACATGAACAGGATTACATAGTACTGGAAGGTAGCCTAAGCTCGACAACAAGGTATCATCGTCTTGCTATAAAAACTGTTCTGCTTAGAGCAACTTCTGTCCATTTTGATGTAATACTAGAAGAGAAACATACATTTGCTACCTATAAACTTCTTGCGTGGCCAGAGGTACACTCGTATAGTGCGGGTTTCACTGTACTGGTCCTCATTAAACACTGGTCCCCGGATCATATACAGGTTGTGGGCTACCTCGGTCTTTTGGAAGTAATCCGCTATCTGGAATATTATTCTGAAATAAACAATGTACAGATGCACGTGAATGTTGCTACTTGTGCACGTGAATGTTGCTACTTGTGCACGTGAATGTTGCTACTTCATGGTTGTTTGTTGTTCTGCGGCACTTCAGTATTATTATGGCTACACCGAGCAGTCCATAAGACAAAATCCAGGCGACCCCATTACAACAAATAGCCAATCTAGTCATTGCAACAACCTACTCTTGTCAAATAGCTAATCTAGTCATTGCAACAACCTACTCTTGTCATCTAGTCATTGCAACAACCTACTCTTGTCAAATAGCCAATCTAGTCATTGCAACAACCTAATCTTGTCAACTAGCCAATCTAGTCATTGCAACAACCTACTCTTGTCAACTAGCCAATCTAGTCATTGCAACAACCTACTCTTGTCAACTAGCCAATCTAGTCATTGCAACAACCTACTCTTGTCAAATAGCTAATCTAGTCATTGCAACAACCTACTCTTGTCAAATAGCCAATCTAGTCATTGCAACAACCTAATCTTGTCAACTAGCCAATCTAGTCATTGCAACAACCTACTCTTGTCAACTAGCCAATCTAGTCATTGCAACAACCTACTCTTGTCAACTAGCCAATCTAGTCATTGCAACAACCTAATCTTGTCAACTAGCCAATCTAGTCATTGCAACAACCTACTCTTGTCAAATAGCCAATCTAGTCATTGCAACAACCTAATCTTGTCAAATAGCCAATCTAGTCATTGCAACAACCTAATCTTGTCAACTAGCCAATCTAGTCATTGCAACAACCTACTCTTGTCAAATAGCCAATCTAGTTCACTAATCCACTCCATTTGAAACGTGGGTTATTGTTTTTGGTTATCTCACAAGATCACACTCGTATAGCACTCTAGCAGCGTGATTCAGACAAGATCACACTCGTATAGCACTCTAGCAACATGATTCAGACAAGATCACACTCATATAGCACTCTAGCAGCGTGATTCAGACAAGATCACACTCGTATAGCACTCTAGCAGCGTGATTCAGATCACACTCTTATAGCACTCTAGCAACATGATTCAGACCAGATCACACTCGTATAGCACTCTAGCAACATGATTCAGACCAGATCACACTCGTGTAACACTCTAGCACGTGATTCAGACAAGATCACACTCGTATAGCACTCTAGCAGCGTGATTCAGACAAGATCACACTCGTATAGCACTCTAGCAGCGTGATTCAGATCACACTCTAGCAACATGATTCAGACCAGATCACACTCGTATAGCACTCTAGCAGCATGATTCAGACAAGATCACACTCGTATAGCACTCTAGCAACATGATTCAGACCAGATCACACTCGTGTAGCACTCTAGCACGTGATTCAGACAAGATCACACTCGTATAGCACTCTAGCAGCGTGATTCAGACAAGATCACACTCATATAGCACTCTAGCAGCGTGATTCAGACAAGATCACACTTGTATAGCACTCTAGCAACATGATTCAGACCAGATCACACTCGTATAGCACTCTAGCAGCGTGATTCAGACCAGATCACACTCGTATAGCACTCTAGCAGCGTGATTCAGACCAGATCACACTCGTATAGCACTCTAGCAGCGCGATTCAGACCAGATCACTCTCGTATAGCACTCTAGCAGCGTCATTCAGACCAGATCACACTCGTATAGCACTCTAGCAGCATGATTCAGACCAGATCACACTCGTATAGCACTCTAGCAACATGATTCAGACCAGATCACACTCGTATAGCACTCTAGCAGCATCATTCAGACAAGATCACATTCGTATAGCACTCTAGCAGCGTCATTCAGACCAGATCACTCTCGTACAGCACTCTAGCAGCATCATTCAGACCAGATCACACTCGTATAGCACTCTAGCAGCATGATTCACACAAGATCACACTCGTATAGCACTCTAGCAGCATGATTCAGACCAGATCACACTCGTATAGCACTCTAGCAGCGCGACTCAGACAAGATCACACTCGTATAGCACTCTAGCAACATGACTCAGACCAGATCACACTCGCATAGCACTCTAGCAGCATCATTCAGACCAGATAACACTTGTATAGCACTCTAGCAGCGTGATTCAGACCAGATAACACTCGTATAGCACTCTAGCAACATGATTCAGACCAGATCACACTCGTGTAGCACTCTAGCACGTGATTCAGACAAGATCACATCGTATAGCACTCTAGCAGCGTGATTCAGATCACACTCTTATAGCACTCTAGCAGCATGATTCAGACCAGATCACACTCGTATAGCACTCTAGCAACATGATTCAGACCAGATCACACTCGTATAGCACTCTAGCAGCGTCATTCAGACAAGATCACATTCGTATAGCACTCTAGCAGCATCATTCAGACCAGATCACTCTCGTACAGCACTCTAGCAGCATCATTCAGACCAGATCACACTCGTATAGCACTCTAGCAGCATGATTCAGACCAGATCACACTCGTATAGCACTCTAGCAGCGCGACTCAGACAAGATCACACTCGTATAGCACTCTAGCAGCATGATTCAGACCAGATCACACTCGTATAGCACTCTAGCAACATGATTCAGACAAGATTACACTCGTGTAGCACTCTAGCACGTGATACAGACAAGATCACACTCGTATAGCACTCTAGCACGTGATTCAGACAAGATCACACTCGTATAGCACTCTAGCAGCGTGATTCAGACAAGATCACACTTGTGTAGCACTCTAGCAACATGATTCAGACAAGATCACACTCGTATAGCACTCTAGCAGCGTGATTCAGACAAGATCACACTCGTATAGCACTCTAGCAGTGTGATTCAGACAAGATCACACTCGTATAGCACTCTAGCAACATGATTCAGACAAGATCACACTCGTATAGCACTCTAGCAACATGATTCAGACAAGATCACACTCGTATAGCACTCTAGCAGCATGACTCAGACAAGATCACACTCGAGGCATAGCCTATAACATCTAGGCATAGCCTATAACATCTAGATATAGCCTATAACATCTAGATATAGCCTATAACATATAGATATAGCCAATAACATCTAGATATAGCCTATAACATCTAGATATAGCCTATAACATCGAAGCATAGCCTATAACATCTAGATATAGCCTATAATATCTAGATATAGCCTATAACATCTAGATATAGCCTATAACATCTAGATATAGCCTATAACATATAGATATAGCCAATAACATCTAGATATAGCCTATAACATCTAGATATAGCCTATAACATCTAGATATAGCCTATAACATCTAGATATAGCCTATAACATCTAGATATAGCCAATAGCATCTAGGCATAGCCTATAGCATTGAGATATAGCATCTAGACATAGCCTATAACATCGAGGCATAGCCTATAGCATCGAGGCATAGCCTATAGCATCTAGGCATAGTCTATAGCATTGAGATATAGCCTATAGCATCGAGGCATAGCCTATAACATCTAGATATAGCCAATAGCATCTAGGCATAGCCTATAGCATCTAGGCATAGCCTATATCATCTAGGCATAGCCTATAGCATCTAGGCATAGCCTATAGCATCTAGATATAGCCAATAGCATCTAGGCATAGCCTATAGCATCTAGGCATAGCCTATAGCATCTAGGCATAGCATCTAGGCATAGCCTATAGCATCTAGGCATAGGATAACATCTAGGCATAGCCTATAGCATCTAGGCATAGCCTATATCATCTAGGCATAGCCTATAACATTTAGGCATAGCCTATAGCATCTAGATATAGCCTATAGCATCTAGATATAGCCTATAGCATCTAGGCATAGCCTATAGCATCTAGATATAGCCTATAACATCTAGGCATAGCCTATAGCATCTAGATATAGCCTATAATATCTAGATATAGCCTATAACATCTAGATATAGCCTATAACATCTAGATATAGCCTATAACATCTAGATATAGCCTATAACATCTAGGCATAGCCTATAACATCTAGATATAGCCTATAACATCTAGGCATAGCCTATAACATCTAGATATAGCCTATAACATCTAGATATAGCCACTAACATCTAGGCATAGCCTATAGCATCTAGATATAGCCTATAACATCTAGGCATAGCCTATAACATCTAGATATAGCCTATAACATCGAGGCATAGCCTATAGCATCTAGGCATAGTCTATAGCATTGAGATATAGCCTATAGTATCGAGGCATAGCCTATAGCATCTAGGCATAGCCTATAACATCTAGATATAGCCAATAGCATCTAGGCATAGCCTATAGCATCTAGGCATAGCCTATATCATCTAGGCATAGCCTATAGCATCTAGGCATAGCCTATAGCATCTAGGCATAGGATAACATCTAGGCATAGCCTATAGCATCTAGGCATAGCCTATAGCATCTAGGCATAGCCTATAACATCTAGGCATAGCCTATAGCATCTAGATATAGCCTATAGCATCAAGATATAGCCTATAGCATCTAGATATAGCCTATAACATCTAGATATAGCCTATATCATCTAGATATAGCCTATAGCATCTAGATATAGCCGATAACATCTAGATATAGCCTATAACATCTAGATATAGCCTATAACATCTAGATATAGCCTATAACATATAGATATAGCCAATAACATCTAGATATAGCCTATAGCATCTAGGCATAGCCTATAACATCTAGGCATAGCCTATAACATCTAGATATAGCCTATAACATCTAGATACAGCCTATAACATCTAGATATAGCCTATAACATCTAGACATAGCCTATAACATCTAGATATAGCCTATAACATCTAGATATAGCCTATAACATCTAGATATAGCCTATAACATCTAGACATAGCCTATAACATCTAGATATAGCCTATAACATCTAGATATAGCCTATAACATCTAGATATAGCCTATAACATCTAGATATAGCCTATAACATCTAGGCATAGCCTATAACATCTAGGTATAGCCTATAACATCTAGATATAGCCTATAACATCTAGGCATAGCCTATAACATCTAGGCATAGCATATAGCATTGAGATATAGCCTATAGCATCTAGATATAGCCTATAGCATCTAGATATAGCCTATAACATCTAGACATAGCCTATAACATCTAGATATAGCCTATAGCATTGAGATATAGCCTATAGCATCTAGATATACGGTAGCCTATAGCATCTAGATATAGCCTATAACATCTAGACATAGCCTATAGCATCTAGGCATAGCCTATAGCATCTAGGCATAGCCTATAGCATCTAGGCAGACAGACAGACAGAATTACGTACTTGGATAATTTGTCTAGACCCGTGTGATGAAGTTGGAAAGCAAATCCTTTAGCTGGCATGGACACAAGTTCATAAAGGTCACCACATATATGATTTACAGGCTGAAAGTGTAAGAAGATAATACGTTAATGCTCCATTATCACCATGGTAATGCCTACATACAAGATATATAGGATATTCATGTTCATTAGTGAAAGATTGGAATTATTTTCATGGAATGATCACTTAAATTAAATACTATCTAGATATAGCCTACACAAATCTTCTTTCCTGTTATTGTTTCCAATGATTCATTTTGACTGCTCGTGTCGGGAGCCTCATTTCACTGCACGTGTCAGGAGCCTCATTTGACTGCTCGTGTCAGGAGCCTCATTTCACTGCTCGTGTCAGAAGCCTCATTTGACTGCTTGTGTCAGGAGCCTCATTTCACTGCTCGTGTCAGGAGCCTCATTTGACTGCTCGTGTCTCAGGAGCCTATTTTGACTGCTCGTGTCGGGAGCCTCATTTGACTGCACGTGTCGGGAGCCTCATTTGACTGCACGTGTCAGGAGCCTCATTTGACTGGTCGTGTCGGAAGCTTCATTTCACTGCTCGTGTCAGGAGCCTATTTTGACTGTTCGTGTCAGGAGCCTATATTGACTGCATGTGTCAGGAGCCTATTTTGACTGCACGTGTCAGGAGCCTAGTTTGACTGCACGTGTCAGGAGCCTATTTTGACTGCACGTGTCAGGAGCCTCATTTCACTGCTCGTGTCGGGAGCCTCATTTCACTGCTCGTGTCGGAAGCCTCATTTCACTGCTCGTGTCAGGAGCCTATTTTGACTGTTCATGTCGGGAGCCTCATTTAACTGCTCGTGTCGGGAGCCTCATTTAACTGCACATGTCAGGAGCCTATTTTGACTGCACGTGTCAGGAGCCTATTTTGACTGCACGTGTCATGAGCCTATTTTGACTGCACGTGTCAGGAGCCTATTTTGACTGCACATGTCAGGAGCCTATTTTGACTGCACGTGTCATGAGCCTATTTTGACAGCACGCATCAGGAGCCTATTTTGACTGCACGTGTCAGGAGCCTATTTTGACTGCACGTGTCAGGAGCCTATTTTGACTGCACGTGTCAGGAGCGTATTTTGACTGCACGTGTCAGGAGCCTATTTTGACAGCACGCGTCAGGAGCCTATTTTGACTGCACGTGTCAGGAGCCTATTTTGACTGCACGTGTCAGGAGCTTATTTTGACTGCACGTGTCAGGAGCCTATTTTGACTGCTCGTGTCTCAGGAGCCTCATTTGACTGCTCGTGTCAGGAGCCTCATTTCACTGCTCGTGTCAGAAGCCTCATTTGACTGCTCGTGTCAGGAGCCTCATTTCACTGCTCGTGTCAGGAGCCTCATTTGACTGCTTGTGTCAGGAGCCTCATTTCACTGCTCCTGTCTCAGGAGCCTATTTTGACTGCTTGTGTCAGGAGCCTCATTTCACTGCTCGTGTCAGGAGCCTATTTTGACTGCACGTGTCGGGAGCCTCATTTGACTGCACGTGTCGGGAGCCTCATTTCACTGCTCGTGTCGGAAGCTTCATTTCACTGCTCGTGTCGGAAGCCTCATTTCACTGCTCGTGTCAGGAGCCTATTTTGACTGTTCGTGTCGGGAACCTCATTTAACTGCTCGTGTCGGGAGCCTCATTTAACTGCACGTGTCAGGAGCCTATTTTGACTGCACGTGTCGGGAGCCTATTTTGACTGCATGTGTCAGGAGCCTATTTTGACTGCACGTGTCAGGAGCCTATTTTGACTGCACGTGTCAGGAGCCTATTTTGACTGCACGTGTCAGGAGCCTCATTTCACTGCTCGTGTCGGGAGCCTCATTTCACTGCTCGTGTCGGAAGCCTCATTTCACTGCTCGTGTCAGGAGCCTATTTTGACTTCGTGTCGGGAGCCTATATTGACTGCATGTGTCAGGAGCCTATTTTGACTGCACGTGTCAGGAGCCTATTTTGACAGCACGCATCAGGAGCCTATTTTGACTGCACGTGTCAGGAGCCTATTTTGACTGCACGTGTCAGGAGCCTATTTTGACTGCACGTATCAGGAGCCTATTTTGACTGCACGTGTCAGGAGCCTATTTTGACAGCACGCATCAGGAGCCTATTTTGACTGCACGTGTCAGGAGCCTATTTTGACAGCATGCATCAGGAGCCTATTTTGACTGCACGTGTCAGGAGCGTATTTTGACTGCACGTGTCAGGAGCCTATTTTGACTGCACGTGTCAGGAGCCTATTTTGACTGCACGTGTCAGGAGCATATTTTGACTGCACGTGTCAGGAGTCTATTTTGACTGCACGTGTCAGGAGCCTATTTTGACTGCACGTGTCAGGAGCCTATTTTGACTGCACGTGTCGGGAGCCTCATTTCACTGCACATGTCGGGAGCCTCATTTCACTGCTCATGTCGGTAGCCTCATTTCACTGCACGACCGGGAGAGGAATTATCCCAATTCTCCATCACGCTAAATCTCTGCAACCATGCCAAGCTTCCTATTTTATGGAGGCTAGCGTTAGATACAAAAGACTCCCACATTCCAGAGGCATACCTAGTTGTTTATCATGCACTGTTTATAGCACTGATACACAAGACCGTGGTAGTCTTATCCCAAACACTGCTTAACCCGTTAAATGCTAATCTCAGCAAGTTGCTTTTGCAAACAGCATAGAGTCAGATTGGACGCCACACAGAAAGTGTCATCTGATCAGGCTCTATGCTGTTTGATATTCGGATAGTGGAGCTCAAATACTTGTCAGAATAGCAAACAACATAGATCCTGATCTGATTTATTCGGCATTATATGGGGTTAATAGTATTACCGTGGTCATGGGGGATCAAACGCCTGTCAACTGGATTCTACTGGAACACAGATATGTCTCCTTTGCAAAAGTTCCTCGCTTAATTAATAAAAGTAAAACATCGTGTTCGAGCCCCGCTCAGAACGTGTCTCATTTATATAAAAAAGTTAGCAGTTTCTTACGGAGGTTGGAGCACCAAGTACTGGTTAACCGCTGGCCTGCCAAGGAAAGGTGTTGTTAGGTAAACTGCCGGTCGCTCAAATGGGCAACCAGTAGCGACGTTAAATAAATTTAAATAAATACTGTCAAACCTGTGTTAGTGGTCACCTCTATTAGTAGTAGTGCACCCAGATTCCCAATATTCTGTTTTATTATACATTGACTTCTATTAAGCAGCCACTTTCTGTGATTCCCTTGGCTGGCTGCTTAAGACAGGCTTAAATGTGAAAAGTAATCTTAAGTCATGTGATTTTCTGTCATGTGACTGCATATCGTCATGTGACTGCATATCCTGTCATGTGACTGCATATCCTGTCATGTGACTAAATCATTAGGTTACCCTACTTACTGTGGATTCTACAAACAGCTCCCTATCTAGATAGTAGGCATGTAAATGTTGATGGTTCACCGAGGCAAATGCACATAAACTGTTGAACCCGATTCTGAATCCTCTGAAGATAAGTGATATACATAAATATGATTATAGACCATTCATGTACATGTGTAACTTATAGACCATTCATGTACATGTGTAACTTATAGACCATTCATGTACATGTGTAACTTATAAACCATTCGTGTACATGTGTAACTTATAGACCATTTGTGTACATGTGTAACTTATAGACCATTTGTGTACATGTGTAACTTATAGACCATTCGTGTACATGTGTAACTTATAGACCATTTGTGTACATGTGTAACTTATAGACCATTGATGTACATGTGTAACTTATAAACCATTCGTGTATATGTGTAACTTATAGACCATTTGTGTACATGTGTAACTTATAGACCATTCGTGTACATGTGTAACTTATAGACCATTCGTGTACATGTGTAACTTATAGACCATTTGTGTACATGTGTAACTTATAGACCATTCATGTACATGTGTAACTTATAGACCATTCATGTACATGTGTAACTTATAGACCATTCGTGTACATGTGTAACTTATAGACCATTCATGTACATGTGTAACTTATAAACCATTCGTGTACATGTGTAACTTATAGACCATTTGTGTACATGTGTAACTTATAGACCATTCGTGTACATGTGTAACTTATAGACCATTCGTGTACATGTGTAACTTATAGACCATTCGTGTACATGTGTAACTTATAGACCATTCATGTACATGTGTAACTTATAGACCATTCATGTACATGTGTAACTTATAGACCATTCATGTACATGTGTAACTTATAGACCATTCGTGTACATGTGTAACTTATAGACCATTCGTGTACATGTGTAACTTATAGACCATTCGTGTACATGTGTAACTTATAGACCATTGATGTACATGTGTAACTTATAGACCATTTGTGTACATGTGTAACTTATAGACCATTCATGTACATGTGTAACTTATAGACCATTTGTGTACATGTGTAACTTATAGACCATTCATGTACATGTGTAACTTATAGACCATTCATGTACATGTGTAACTTATAGACCATTCGTGTACATGTGTAACTTATAGACCATTCATGTACATGTGTAACTTATAGACCATTCGTGTACATGTGTAACTTATAGACCATTCATGTACATGTGTAACTTATAGACCATTTGTGTACATGTGTAACTTATAGACCATTCATGTACATGTGTAACTTATAGACCATTCATGTACATGTGTAACTTATAGACCATTCGTGTACATGTGTAACTTATAGACCATTCATGTACATGTGTAACTTATAGACCATTCGTGTACATGTGTAACTTATAGACCATTCATGTACATGTGTAACTTATAGACCATCCGTGTACATGTGTAACTTATAGACCATTCGTATACAAGTGTAACTTATAGACCATTCGTGTACATGTGTAACTTATAGACCATTCGTATACAAGTGTAACTTATAGACCATTCGTGTACATGTGTAACTTATAGACCATTCGTGTACAAGTGTAACTTATAGACCATTCATGTACATGTGTAACTTATAGACCATTCATGTACATGTGTAACTTATAGACCATTCATGTACATGTGTAACTTATAGACCATTCATATACAAGTGCAACTTATAGACCATTCGTGTACATGTGTAACTTATAGACCATTCATGTACATGTGTAACTTATAGACCATTCGTGTACATGTGTAACTTATAGACCATTCATGTACATGTGTAACTTATAGACCATTTGTGTACATGTGTAACTTATAGACCATTCATGTACATGTGTAACTTATAGACCATTCATGTACATGTGTAACTTATAGACCATTCATGTACATGTGTAACTTATAGACCATTCATGTACATGTGTAACTTATAGACCATTCGTGTACATGTGTAACTTATAGACCATTCGTGTACAAGTGTAACTTATAGACCATTCGTGTACAAGTGTAACTTATAGACCATTCATGTACATGTGTAACTTATAGACCATTCATGTACATGTGTAACTTATAGACCATTCATGTACATGTGTAACTTATAGACCATTCATGTACATGTGTAACTTATAGACCATTCATGTACATGTGTAACTTATAGACCATTCGTGTACAAGTGTAACTTATAGACCATTCGTGTACATGTGTAACTTATAGACCATTCATGTACATGTGTAACTTATAGACCATTCGTGTACAAGTGTAACTTATAGACCATTCATGTACATGTGTAACTTATAGACCATTCATGTACATGTGTAACTTATAGACCATTCATGTACATGTGTAACTTATAGACCATTCATGTACAAGTGTAACTTATAGACCATTCATGTACAAGTGTAACTTATAGACCATTCATGTACAAGTGTAACTTATAGACCATGTTACCTGTATGTTATAACATATGTTTGAAGGTATGTGCTAAGAAACAGTAATCTCGGAAGGGTGCTGCATGCATCATAGAACAATGGATGCTAAGTGACTGCATGCATCATAGAACAATGGATGCTAGGCGACTGCATGCATTATGACGATGGATGCTAAGTGACTGCATGCATTATAGGATTATGGATGCTAGGTGACTGCATGCATTATGACGATGGATGCTAGGTGACTGCATGCATTATGATGATGGATGCTAGGTGACTGCATGCATCATAGAACAATGGATGCTAAGTGACTGCATGCATTATGATGATGGATGCTAGGTGACTGCATGCATTATGATGATGGATACTAGGTGACTGCATGCATCATAGAACAATGGATGCTAAGTGACTGCATGCATTATGACGATGGATGCTAGGTGACTGCATGCATTATGTCGATGGATGCTAGGTGACTGCATGCATCATAGAACAATTGATGCTAAGGGACTGCATGCACTATAGGACAATGTATGCTAGGTGACTGCATGCATTATGACGATGGATGCTAGGTGACTGCATGCATTATGTCGATGGATGCTAAGTGACTGCATGCATTATGTCGATGGATGCTAGGTGACTGCATGCATTATGTCGATGGATGCTAGGTGACTGCATGCATTATGTCGATGGATGCTAAGTGACTGCATGCATTATGTCGATGGATGCTAAGTGACTGCATGCATTATGATGATGGATGCTAGGTGACTGCATGCATTATGTCGATGGATGCTAGGTGACTGCATGCCTTATGTCAATGGATGCTAGGTGACTGCATGCATTATGTCGATGGATGCTAGGCAACTGCATGCATTATGTCGATGGATGCTAGGTGACTGCATGCATTATGGCGATGGATGCTAGAGGTGACTGCATGCATTATGTCGATGGATGCTAGGTGACTGCATGCATTATGGCGATGGATGCTAGGTGACTGCATGCATTATGTCAATGGATGCTAAGTGACTGCATGCATTATGTCAATGGATGCTAAGTGACTGCATGCATTATAGGATGATGGGTGTATACCAGTATGAACTATTCCATTAAAATAATAATGTCTTCCCTTTCGGGTATACCAGAATGAACTATTCCATTAAAATAATAATGTCTTCCCTTTCGGGTATACCAGAATGAACTATTCCATTAAAATAATAATGTCTTCCCTTTCGGGTATACCAGAATGAACTATTCCATTAAAATAATAATGTCTTCCCTTTCGGGTATACCAGAATGAACTATTCCATTAAAATAATAATGTCTTCCCTTTCGGGTATACCAGAATGAACTATTCCATTAAAATAATAATGTCTTCCCTTTCGGGTATACCAGAATGAACTATTCCATTAAAATAATAATGTCTTCCCTTTCGGGTATACCAGAATGAACTATTCCATTAAAATAATAATGTCTTCCCTTTCGGGTATACCAGAATGAACTATTCCATTAAAATAATAATGTCTTCCCTTTCGGGTATACCAGAATGAACTATTCCATTAAAATAATAATGTCTTCCCTTTCGGGTATACCAGAATGAACTATTCCATTAAAATAATAATGTCTTCCCTTTCGGGTATACCAGGGGGTTTCACACACTGAAGTATGACGAGTAGAAAACCTAATTGAACCTCATTAACAAGTACCTGTGTTTGCTCAGTAACATCATTTCAATCGACAATTTAACTGCCGACTCCGTCAGGATCTGTGGAGACAAATAACACAAAAATTGGATAATACGCTCCCATGATTTATTCTACAGTTCAAACATATATCCGCAAAACATACGTGTACATACATTATAACTTTCCCCACATAGAAGCGCACCTTAATACCATTACCAATACAACATACAGTACAGTACAGTACAGGGTCATGCCAAATGACCCCCCCTGACACCAGGTTCATTCTCACTGTGTTCACCAATTAACACCCATTGCCAATTAACACTGCAATGGGTGTTTATAATAATTGTCGAAATTACCGATTTCAGCGTGTTTAATCGCCTACAGCAATGAGCGACGTGTTCCACGGTGCACGAACACGTTGTTCCCTGGTGTTCCGGTCATCGTGGACCCTAGTGTTCCACGGTGTACAAACACGCGGTTCCCTGGTGTACGGTCATCGTGGACCCTAATGTTCCGATTATTTCTAGTTAAAATATTCAGGAGTCAAATGATTATTCACCAAGCTATAGATTTAATTAGGCTGTTTACATCATAATTACATCAGCAAATTAATCATTTCTTCTTCATTGCTTAACATGGTGTGATAATGCTAAGCCATCATGGTGAAATGTTAATTATTTGTCGGGCACATGCAAACACATTTATTGCATGGAACTGTTTTAACATTTAACCTGCAGAATAAATTAGACAGAATTTGCAAACAACACAGATCCAGATCAGTGTATAGCTAACAGCATAGAGCCTGATCAGACGGCATGTGGTTGGAGGTGTGTAGCAAATAACACTTGTATTAAATATGGGGTATATGAGTTAGATTGAAGCAGTATGGTATGGGGGATAAGGAGGGGCTGGTTGGAGATACAGAGGAGCTGGGTGGGGGATACGGAGTGGCTGGGTGGGGGATACGGAGTGGCTGGGTGGGGGATACGGAGGGGCTGTGTGGAGATACAGAGGGGCTGGGTGGGGGATACGGAGGGCTGGGTGGGGGATACGGAGTGGCTGGGTGGGGGATACGGAGGGGCTGTGTGGGGATACGGAGGGGATGGGTGGGGGATATGGATGGGCTGGGTGGGGATACAGAGGGGCTGGGTGGGGGATGGGCTGGGTGGGGATACGGAGTGGCTGGGTGGGGGATACGGAGGGGCTGGGTGGGGGATACGGAGTGGCTGGGTGGGGATACGGAGGGGCTGGGTGGGGATACGGAGTGGCTGGGTGGGGGATACGGAGGAGCTGGGTGGGGATACGGAGTGGCTGGGTGGGGATATGGAGGGGCTGGGTGGGGGATACGGAGGGCTTGGTGGGGATACAGAGGGGCTGGGTGGGGGATACGGATGGGCTGGGTGGGGATACGGAGTGGCTGGGTGGGGGATATGGAGTGGCTGGGTGGGGGATACAGAGGGGCTGGGTGGGGGATGTAGAGGGGCTGGGGGGTAACATTATGTGTGTGGGGGTATGCCATCTGATTAATCTAAATGTTAACATTCACATATTATGTCTTCCAAGAAATTGTAAATGGGATTATTACATGAATGCTGTATAAACTACACTGAATGAATTATTGAGGTATTGAAATTTAATACTTGTGGAATTTGCATAATCGAGAGATATTTAATTTTGACATCAAGGTGTGCATTTATGATAAGCTGTACAATGTTTGTAACAAACTATATATACATACAAGGCATACACCTCTAAATATGCTTACAAACAGTGTAGATCCATATGAGCTAACTCATCTCATTCAGTCAGTAATATTATTATTTTTAGACAAAATTACAGATTTTGATAACATTTTATAAATTGAATGTTATTTTCTTATTAATTTATGGGTCTAAAATTATCATGCACAAGTCCATGTCAGTTACTTGGTGTTGAATGGGTTAACTAGGATTAACGTGAGGGCGTTTAAAAATCAGAGCATGAGAAGACATGTTCAGAAATATATTTGACACTACACTTACCTGTGGTATACATGCATGGCAGTCGGGAACCAGCAAGATGTGACCATATTCTAGTGGGCTTACATTGATAATTATCTGGTTCCTCTCCTGATAAAACAACAGCATTCATGCATTAATCTGGATATTAGACTAACATTATGTTATCCCAGAAATCTATTTAATCAGAAATGGGTGGAAGGACAGTTAAAAACAAAGAATTTTATTATTAAAATTGGACAGTTAACAGTGCACATGTACATAAAGACCTATCATTCTTGTATCTAACATTGGACAGTATAACAGTGTACATACAGACCTATCTTTCTTGTATCTAACATTGGACAGTATAACAGTGTACATACAGACCTATCATTCTTGTATCTAACATCAGACAGCATAACAGTGTACATACAGACCTATCATTCTTGTACCTAACATTGGACGGTATAACAGTGTACATACAGACCTATCATTCTTGTACCTAACATTGGACGGTATAACAGTGTACATACAGACCTATCATTCTTGTACCTAACATTGGACGGTATAACAGTGTACATACAGACCTATCATTCTTGTACCTAACATTGGACGGTATAACAGTGTACATACAGACCTATCATTCTTGTACCTAACATTGGACGGTATAACAGTGTACATACAGACCTATCATTCTTGTATCTAACATTGGACGGCGGACAGCATAACAGTGTACATACAGACCTATCATTCTTGTACCTAACATTGGACGGTATAACAGTGTACATACAGACCTATCATTCTTGTACCTAACATTGGACGGTATAACAGTGTACATACAGACCTGTCATTCTTGTATCTAACATTGGACAGTATAACAGTGTACATACAGACCTATCTTTCTTGTATCTAACATTGGACAGTATAACAGTGTACATACAGACCTATCATTCTTGTACCTAACATTGGACGGTATAACAGTGTACATACAGACCTATCATTCTTGTACCTAACATTGGACGGTATAACAGTGTACATACAGACCTATCATTCTTGTACCTAACATTGGACAGTATAACAGTGTACATACAGACCTATCATTCTTGTACCTAACATTGGACGGTATAACAGTGTACATACAGACCTATCATTCTTGTACCTAACATTGGACGGTATAACAGTGTACATACAGACCTATCATTCTTGTACCTAACATTGGACAGTATAACAGTGTACATACAGACCTATCATTCTTGTATCTAACATTGGACGGTATAACAGTGTACATACAGACCTATCATTCTTGTATCTAACATTGGACGGTATAACAGTGTACATACAGACCTATCATTCTTGTACCTAACATTGGACGGTATAACAGTGTACATACAGACCTATCATTCTTGTACCTAACATTGGACGGTATAACAGTGTACATACAGACCTATCATTCTTGTACCTAACATTGGACGTATAACAGTGTACATACAGACCTATCATTCTTGTACCTAACATTGGACAGATACAGTGTACATACAGACCTATCATTCTTGTACCAACAACAACAACAACAACCACACACCAACAACAAACAACAACAACCACACACAACAACAAACAACAACAACCACACACAACAACAAACAACAACAACCACACACAACAACATAACAGTGTACATACAGACCTATCATTCTTGTACCTAACATTGGACGGTATAACAGTGTACATACAGACCTATCATTCTTGTACCTAACATTGGACAGTATAACAGTGTACATACAGACCTATCATTCTTGTACCTAACATTGGACGGTATAACAGTGTACATACAGACCTATCATTCTTGTACCTAACATTGGACGGTATAACAGTGTACATACAGACCTATCATTCTTGTATCTAACATTGGACGGTATAACAGTGTACATACAGACCTATCATTCTTGTACCTAACATTGGACGGTATAACAGTGTACATACAGACCTATCATTCTTGTACCTAACATTGGACGGTATAACAGTGTACATACAGACCTATCATTCTTGTACAACAAAAACAACAACAACCACACACAACAACAAACAACAACAACCACACACCAACAACAAACAACAACAACCACACACCAACAACAAACAACAACAACCACACACAACAACAAAACAACAACAACCACACACAACAACAAACAACAACAACCACACACAACAACAAACAACAACAACCACACACAACAACAAACAACATACAGACCTATCATCTTGTACTAACATTGGACGGTATAACAGTGTACATACAGACCTATCATTCTTGTACCTAACATTGGACGGTATAACAGTGTACATACAGACCTATCATTCTTGTACCTAACATTGGACGGTATAACAGTGTACATACAGACCTATCATTCTTGTACCTAACATTGGACGGTATAACAGTGTACATACAGACCTATCATTCTTGTACCTAACATTGGACGGTATAACAGTGTACATACAGACCTATCATTCTTGTATCTAACATTGGACGGTATAACAGTGTACATACAGACCTATCATTCTTGTATCTAACATTGGACAGTATAACAGTGTACATACAGACCTATCATTCTTGTACCTAACATTGGACGGTATAACAGTGTACATACAGACCTATCATTCTTGTACCTAACATTGGACGGTATAACAGTGTACATACAGACCTATCAATCTTGTACCTAACATTGGATGGTATAACAGTGTACATACAGACCTATCATTCTTGTACCTAACATTGGATGGTATAACAGTGTACATACAGACCTATCATTCTTGTACCTAACATTGGATGGTATAACAGTGTACATACAGACCTATCATTCTTGTATCTAACATTGGACGGTATAACAGTGTACATACAGACCTGTCATTCTTGTATCTAACATTGGACAGTATAACAGTGTACATACAGACCTATCATTCTTGTATCTAACATTGGACAGTATAACAGTGTACATACAGACCTATCATTCTTCTATCTAACATTGGACAGTATAACAGTGTACATACAGACCTATCATTCTTCTATCTAACATTGGACAGTATAACAGTGTACATACAGACCTATCATTCTTGTATCTAACATTGGACAGTATAACAGTGTACATACAGACCTATCATTCTTGTACCTAATATTGGACGGTATAACAGTGTACATACAGACCTATCATTCTTGTATCTAACATTGAACAGTATAACAGTGTACATACAGACCTATCATTCTTGTACCTAACATTGGATGGTATAACAGTGTACATACAGACCCATCATTCTTGTACCTAACATTGGACAGTATAACAGTGTACATACAGACCTATCTTTCTTGTATCTAACATTGGACAGTATAACAGTGTACATACAGACCTATCTTTCTTGTATCTAACATTGGACAGTATAACAGTGTACATACAGACCAATCATTCTTGTATCTAACATTGGACATTATAACAGCGTACATACAGACCTATCATTCTTGTACCTAACATTGGACGATATAACAGTGTACATACAGACCTATCATTCTTGTACCTAACATTGGACGGTATAACAGTGTACATACAGACCTATCATTCTTGTACCTAACATTGGACAGTATAACAGTGTACATACAGACCAATCATTCTTGTATCTAACATTGGACATTATAACAGCGTACATACAGACCTATCTTTCTTGTACCGGTATTAAGAACCACACTGACAGCTAGTCACAATACGACTTTCCAAAATTGAAATCGGTAGAGGAAACAAGACTAAAGGTGCTCAATCCTCCAGGCATTGTATAAAGCATGGGCTAGCACAAGGGTACCGGTAGTCTAACCACCAAATCCTCCACAAAATCTGATAGCTTTCTCGCTTGATGGAGTCCGCCCACAGTAAGATTGAAAGCCACAGCAGTAAAAGGCCTGTAAAGGTTAACCAGTCGGCCACTGCTTTGTGTGCTGGACGTCCCCGTGTTATGTCCAGTTTAAAGGAAACCTGAAACTGTGCGTAGATTACCTCTGAAGTCTGTTTCTTTGAGTCAGTAAGCTTACAGCTGTTTCCATTGCATTTCTCACATGAAGTGCCTCCCCTAACAAGCTCAAACAGGACTTCTGGTGACTTGACTTTGGTGAAGTTGAAAGCCGCTGGATTAAACGCTTGATTTAAAGAGTTGATTGTGTCCGGTGGCCTTCTCTCCTGGGCTCGCTTGATGTTCAACTGAAATAGACAAATTAAATGGCTGATAAGTAGTTATATATGCCTGATAAACAATTACATGTCTGATAAGTAGTTATATATGCCTGATAAACAATTACATGGCTGATAAGTAGTTATATATGCCTGATAAACAATTACATGGCTGATAAGTAGTTATATATGCCTGATAAACAATTACATGTCTGATAAGTAGTTATATATGCCTGATAAACAATTACATGTCTGATAAGTAGTTATATATGCCTGATAAACAATTACATGTCTGATAAGTAGTTATATATGCCTGATAAACAATTACATGTCTGATAAGTAGTTATATATGCCTGATAAACAATTACATGTCTGATAAGTAGTTATATATGCCTAATAAACAATACAGTCTGATAAGTAGTTATATATGCCTGATAAACAATTACATGTCTGATAAGTAGTTATATATGCCTGATAAACAATTACATGGCTGATAAGTAGTTATATATGCCTGATAAACAATTACATGTCTGATAAGTAGTTATATCCTGAAACAATTACATGTCTGATAAGTAGTTATATATGCCTGATAAACAATTACATGTCTGATAAGTAGTTATATATGCCTGATAAACAATTACATGTCTGATAAGTAGTTATATATGCCTGATAAACAATTACATGTCTGATAAGTAGTTATATATGCCTAATAAACAATTACATGTCTGATAAGTAGTTATATATGCCTGATAAACAATTACATGTCTGATAAGTAGTTATATATGCCTGATAAACAATTACATGTCTGATAAGTAGTATATTGCCTGATAAACAATTACTGGCTGATAAGTATTATATATGCCTGATAAACAATTACATGTCTGATAAGTAGTTATATATGCCTGATAAACAATTACATGTCTGATAAGTAGTTATATATGCCTGATAAACAATTACATGGCTGATAAGGTGAGTAGTTAAATGGCTGATAAGTAGATAAATGGCTGACAAACAGTTAAATGGCTGATAAGTAGATAAATGGCTGACAAACAGTTAAATGGCTGATAAGTAGATAAATGGCTGACAAACAGTTAAATGGCTGATAAGTAGTTAAATGGCTGACAAACAGTTAAATGGCTGATAAGTAGATAAATGGCTGACAAACAGTTAAATGGCTGATAAGTAGTTAAATGGCTGACAAACAGTTAAATGGCTGATAAGTAGTTAAATGGCTGACAAACAGTTAAATGGCTGATAAGTAGATAAATGGCTGACAAACAGTTAAATGGCTGATAAGTAGTTAAATGGCTGACAAACAGTTAAATGGCGGACAAACAGTTAAATGGCTGATCAGTAGTTAAATGGCTGATAAGCTGATAAGTAGTTAAATGGCTGATAAGTAGTTAAATGGCTGACAGGCAGTTAAATAAACGATTGTTTAACACTTAAAAACAATGCTACAAAGAAAAGAAAATTTATCAGTGAAAAAAATCAAATTTCTATCCTTGACATTGAAATGCAGAAAGCCAACACAGTTTATTATATCAGGTGACCTTCAGGTGACCTTCGTTCCTGCAATCACATAATGTTGAGTTGAAATTGTTTTGAGATATGATGATGAAACAGTGTTACGCAATATTAATAATAGTACCTTCCATACCTTCCTATCAACAATTTAAACTTTTGTGATTATTCAAAATGAATTCTTTAGTTTTGATCTTTATGTTTTAAGCCTCCGTAGTGTAATGGATATGGTGTTTGCCTTGCAACCGAGAGGTTGTGAGTTTGAGCCCCAACGGTTAATCGAGCTAAAGTTGTATAATCCAAATCGATATAAATCTCTCTTCAGCTTGGACGGATCATGTATTCATTCAACTCGACTATGCTTACCGAACGAAAGCACACCAGACTATTCCGGTAATACAACTTCATGAACACACTTTCTATGGAATCCAACCAGACACTAGTGAGAACATGTAAACACTTCCTATGCAATCAAACCTGCTCAAATCGGGCTGTCCGATTAGAGCACTCGCTTCTCACCAATGCGACTCAGGTTCAATCCTCGGGCCGGGAAGTATGTGAGATGGTACGATGGTCGCCAGATCGGACAGGTGGGTATTCTCCGGGTACTCCGGTTTCCTCCCACATGAATGACCACATTTACGCTTTCATCCGAGCCAACGAGAGTGATTAATATAAGTTGTTAGAACTTGCTTCGCAATCGTTGTAAAATAAATAAAGCTTAAAAACCTGCCTTACACTTGTGAGAAAGAAGTGAACATGAAATCAGACAATAAGAGCTCATAGAAAATATTGTGCTGCTGTTTTTTTTGTATGCTTGCTTAGAAATGCCCACAGCTGAGTCATACAGTACTGTATTTACAGTGGTTAACACGCTAGCTTCCCCCAATGCAACCCATGATCGATCCTCGGACTGGGAAGTATGTAAGATCACGGGACTATAAACCAAGGTCTCATACACAGGTGGGATGCACCGAATGCCTCTGGAATACGAGTGTCTTCTGTATCTTGCACCATTCTCCTGTGTGTGTTTTACGTTTATTTATCGTCGCTACCGGTTGCCCATATGAGCGACGCCTCCTGAAGAGATTAGTTATTTTAGATTTTGGAGGATAGTGCAATGATACAGACAGAGATCCATTCCAGAGTCTCCTCTGGTTCTTTTACGTGCACGGTGTAAAGCACCGACACGAGACCTCGGTTTAGCGTCCCATCTGAAAGACTGTTAATTTTATTAGGGTCAGACGGGGGATCTAACCTGCGATCCCTGGATTACCAGTCCAGCGTGTTACCACTGGACTACAGATCCGTCATTCTCCAGACAATACAAGGATTAAAATACTTCTGGAGGTGTCACCTCAATTAGCTAGGTGGGGAGGAGCAACGATGAATAAATGTATTCAAAAAGAGCCCTAACTTGAGAATTTATTCATAAGGCATCAAAAGCCATGTTTTACGCACCAATAACCCTGTACCCAGGTTTCCCGCTGTCTGTCACCAATTGCGACAACAAACAAATACTGGCGCTAAATTTTGTGAATTGTCGAAAATATATGGCAAAATCCTTTTTTTGGAATTTTGTTTTGTTTTTGGCATTATATGTTTTGTATACATGGCTTCAAATATGTTATCTGTGAACAATAATGACTCTTAGTTGGCTCAAAGTTTTTCAAATTGGTTCAGCTTTTTTCAATTGGTGACAGAAGTTGCGCACACAAAAATTCAAAAAACCCTATGTACCCCTCCTATCCTAGGAAATCCCCTCTATATATAAAAACTAGTTTATATATATAGAGATGTCCTTCCTAAGATAGGGGTACAGGGTTATTGGTGCCTAAAACGTGGCTTTTGGTGCCTTATTGATAACATCTCAAGTTCCTGTGCTCAAACTTTTATTAAAAGAAAGTTGTGAAATACCCTGAATTCATGTACAAATCTCATACATGTACCTGTGCAACATACAGTTTGCTACGTACCTGTACAACATACAGTTTGCTACGTACCTGTACAACATACAGTTTGCTACGTACCTGTGCAACATACAGTTTGCTACGTACCTGTGCAACATACAGTTTGCTACGTACCTGTACATCATACAGTTTGCTATGTACCTGTACAACATACAGTTTGCTACGTACCTGTGTAACATACAGTTTGCTACGTACCTGTACAACATACAGTTTGCTACGTACCTGTACAACATACAGTTTGCTATGTACCTGTGCAACATACAGTGTGCTACGTACCTGTACAACATACAGTTTGCTACGTACCTGTACAACATACAGTTTGCTACGTACCTGTACAACATACAGTTTGCTACGTACATGTACAACATACAGTGTGCTACGTACCTGTACATCATACAGTTTGCTACGTACATGTACAACATACAGTTTGCTACGTACCTGTACAACATACAGTTTGCTACGTACCTGTGTAACATACAGTTTGCTACGTACCTTTACAACATACAGTTTGCTACGTACCTGTACAACATACAGTTTGCTACGTACCTGTACATCATACAGTTTGCTACGTACCTGTACAACATACAGTTTGCTACATACCTGTACAACATACTGTTTGCTACGTACATGTACAACATACAGTTTGCTACGTACCTGTACAACATACTGTTTGCTACATACCTGTACAACATACAGTTTGCTACGTACCTGTACAACATACAGTTTGCTACATACCTGTACAACATACAGTTTGCTACGTACCTGTACAACATACAGTTTGCTACGTACCTGTGCAACATACAGTTTGCTACGTACCTGTACAACATACTGTTTGCTACGTACCTGTACAACATACAGTTTGCTACGTACCTGTACAACATACAGTTTGCTACGTACCTGTACAACATACAGTTTGCTACGTACCTGTGCAACATACAGTTTGCTACGTACATGTACAACATACAGTTTGCTACGTACCTGTACAACATACAGTTTGCTACGTACTGTACAACATACAGTTTGCTACTACCTGTACAACATACAGTTTGCTACGTACCTGTACAACATACAGTTTGCTACGTACCTGTACAACATACAGTTTGCTACGTACCTGTACAACATACAGTTTGCTACGTACCTGTACAACATACAGTTTGCTACGTACCTGTACAACATACAGTTTGCTACGTACCTGTACAACATACAGTTTGCTACGTACCTGTACAACATACAGTTTGCTACGTACCTGTACAACATACAGTTTGCTACGTACCTGTACAACATACAGTTTGCTACGTACCTGTACAACATACAGTTTGCTACGTACCTGTACAACATACAGTTTGCTACGTACCTGTACAACATACAGTTTGCTACGTACCTGTGCAACATACAGTTTGCTACGTACCTGTGCAACATACAGTTTGCTACGTACATGTACAACATACAGTTTGCTACATACCTGTACAACATACAGTTTGCTACGTACCTGTACAACATACAGTTTGCTACGTACCTGTACAACATACAGTTTGCTACGTACCTGTACAACATACAGTTTGCTACGTACCTGTGCAACATACAGTTTGCTACGTACCTGTACATCATACAGTTTGCTACATACCTGTACAACATACAGTTTGCTACGTACATGTACAACATACAGTTTGCTACGTACCTGTGCAACATACAGTGTGCTACGTACCTGTACATCATACAGTTTGCTACGTACCTGTGCAACATACTGTTTGCTACCGATTATTTTAGTCTCTTCAATGTCCAGCTGGTATCTGAAGTGACCTTCAACCATAGCCCTGTCCCATCCATCTAGAAGACACTTATCAAACTGACAATAAAACAAAATGTACTTATAAACAAGTTTTCCTTTACCTCCTGTTTATAGTTTATATAAATTTATTTTAGCTTGATTGCGAAACAAGTTCTTACAACTTATATTAATCACTCTCGAGACCTCATTCCTGATGGAATCCATCACCACGAGGGCGAGAGAAGAGGCAACTTGGAATTTAAAGGGCACAATCGTAACAGACCTCCTCTTGTAATGACGTAGGCTTGTACTATATACTTCTGCATACATGTAACATACATTTACATAACTATAAGCAATGGATAAGCAGTCAGTGTATCTACCACACCTTCATAGAGAGAGCACTGGGAATGCTTAACTGTTGTATTCACTGCAGATGGTGGGTCATGTGACAAGTTGGTGGGTCATGTGACAAGTTGGTGGGTCATGTGACAAGTTGATGGGTCATATGACAAGTTAGTGGGTCATGTGACAAGTTGGTGGGTCATGTGACAAGTTGGTGGGTCATGTGACAAGTTGGTGGGTCATGCGACAAATTGGTGCATATACAAAATATCTAATCAAGCTTCGGGTACCCATACCTTGCTCAGTTCATGTACGTCATGCTTCCAATCCTGTGTATTTTCGTGGAAGTCCGACTCTGTATATAGAAACTGTTCCATTGATGCCTGAAATATTGTCTTTTTGATACAATGAGAGACATCATTCAGTTACTGCCACTGAATACTCCCTAAACGTAGGTAGGTGGACTAGGTCCTATTAAGTGTTTTCCTCTATTTTTTATTGTTGTTTCCTTTGCACAACATGCTAGCAATTTTATTCCACTATCGCTTCTTATGAGTATTATATTACTATATCTCGACAGATCGCATACAGTATATGCAATGGGTACTTATTTGTAAAAGAATGTTCTCAGTTAATTAACACAATTTTAATAAAATCACATTTATCATACCGCAACATCTGGATAGGGCACAACAGTAAAAACAAAGGATTCTAACTAAAAGAACCTATTCACATTTTTGGAATAAATCAGACTTTATCTGCCAAGGGAGGTAATAGAAAATTAGAGATGACTCATTATCATACTATGTAGATCCACAGGAACTTGAAATTTTATCCACAGCCACCAAAGGTCTCGTACCTCTATCCTAGGATACTTATCCATAAGCCACCATAAGCCAACAAAGGTCTTGTACCACTATCCTAGGACACCCCCTCTATTTTTCACCATAAGCCACCAACGGTATTGTACCTCTATCCTAGGACACCCCCTCTATTTTTTCACCATAAGCCACCAAAGGTCTCGTACCTCTATCCTAGGGTGTCCTAGGATAGAGGTACAAGACCTTTGTTGGCTTATGGTGGCTAATGGATAAAATTTCAAGTTCCTGTGGTAGATCTTTCATGATAAAATATGAAAACAGCAGAAAATAACAGAAATTTCATCAATACTCCATATCTATGGTGTATTAGCCTGTATTAGGTCAGACAAAAGCTATAGTTTATGCAATTTTATTATAGCTTGATTGCGAAACAAGTTATTATTGCTCTTGAGACCTCATTTCTGTTGAAATCCATCACCGTGAAGGAGAGAGAAGGCAGTATGGAATTTAAGTACCTTGCCTAAGGGCACAATCGTAACGGCTACAGCTGGGCTCGAACTCCAGGCCTTTCACACCTGAAGCGAACAAGCTACCACTGTGCTAGCACAACTTCTACTGTCTATCTTCGTATCAGTTTATTATATATACAGACGGATATACAGTGTGTTACCACTGGGCTGATAATCAAGGGATCGCAGGTTCGATCCACCGGCTGCACGTAAAAGAACAAGGAGACTCTGGAATGGGTCTCTGTCTGCATCATTGCACTATCCTCCAACAATCTAAAATGACTAATTCTCTTCAGGAGGTGTCGCTCATATGATATGGGTAACCGGTAGCGACGATAAATAAACGTAATACTTGTACACACACACACAAGATTATTATAATTTAATAGTCCTATATCGATACAACATCTACATAAATCTTTTCGGAGAAAATGGATTGATAGTATAATGTCACATTTTTCAAGTTTGAATATTTGTGATTTCATTTTGGACTAAAATTTATTACAAGTCACTTGGCAAATGTGTACGAAAAGTATTAAGTACGAAACATTAGAACATTGAAAAAATGGACTATATATTATTGTGATATGTTTCGAAGGTCTATTTTTGCTTAGCCGTTTATTCAATTCATACAAAACAACGAGGCAGTGCAGGACATGAAATACACACAAAATGCTTACCTGTTCACGTGTCTTAATGCACTGTTTACAAACACTTAAAAATCTATACCATACTGTAAGTGAACACAATTCAGCCCTCATTAGTGAGCCCTCATTTGCAGCAAACATTAAATATCTCCAGCAAACACTAATTATACCAGCAAACACTAACTCATTAATCGACAAATGATCCGGGTATAAAACAATGAAATTACAATTACAGACAATAGCATAATTGGATAGAGAATATCTAGCAAACTTGGCAATGAGACCCTATATAATTAGGCATAGGTACATAGCATTGTGTAATAGCTATAAAAGATCACCACATATGACACTATACAATGTACAGACGGTAACACGCTGGACTGGTAATCCAGGGATCGCAGGTTCGATCACCCGTCTGACCCTAATAAAATTAACAGTCTTTCAGATAGGACGTTAATCCGAGGTCTCGTGTCGGTGCTTTACACCGTGCACGTAAAAGAACCAGAGGAGACTCTGGAATGTGTCTCTGTCTGTATCATGCACTATCCTCCAAAATCTAAAATGACTAATCTCTTCAGGAGGCGTCGCTCATATGCGCAACCGGTAGCGACGATAAATAAACGTAAAACACACTATACAATTCTGGGCAGACGCTACACTTAGTTAATGGGTCAGCACCATAGGAAAAAAGAGCATATATATGCTAAGGGATCTCTATGGTATTGGGTAGCTAGCAAACTAGGCGATGCGACCATATAACATGTATGCATATGTAGACTGGTGTAATAACTACTTAGCAACACCAAATACGTGTATGGGCCTCGTTGGTACTAAGTAGCGTGTAAAGTAGGTGATGTGAACCCACAAGAGTATACGTATGTAGTCTGGTATAATAGCTGCTTAGAAACATCAAGTATGACTCTCTATCATGGCCTGGGTGAGGCCTACACTTAGTAATCGAGCCACCACCCGAAAACCACAGAATTACTGCTCAGGGCCTCTTTGGTACTGAATAGCGAGCAAACTAGGCGATGTGACCCCACACTACATGGTATACGTATGTAGCCTGGTAGAATAGCTGCTTAGAAACACTAAGCATGACTCTCTATCTTGGCCTGGGTGAGGCCTACACTTAATAAACGGGTCACCACTCCTTTGAAAACCACAGAATTACGGCTCCGGACCACTTTAGTATAAATAGCGAGCGAGTCACCTGAGACCATATAGCGGAAACAATTATCCGGGTGGGGTGTGCCCCCAGACCCCCTAGAATGGTGCGTAATCCATATTTAGGCCTAGCTACGCGCCTGCCAACCCATTTGCTTCATATAAATTATGACAGTTTCACTCATATAATATTCGTTACATTTCATGTGTTGTACAACTATTGTGCAGTCTGTATGCCTATATATATACATATGTATGTTATTGGATAGCAATAAAATATGTTTAAACTAAAACTGATTGTCGTCTGCATATCACGATTGTGACTTTGGCTTTCTAACGTGTCTTGAACATACAGTCCCACCTCCCCAAACGTCACCTTTATAACGTCACTTTTATTCTCACCCGTTGTATTTTCATGTAAGTTCACCTCTCATGAACGAATTAGGGACATAACGGACCACGGACATAACGGACCAGACAGAACGGACCATGTCTCAGAGCATTCCTAGTTGTATTATGACCGCCTTACCAATCTATTAATCCAAATTATAATTGCAAGATCTTTGTAGAAAAATAAAAAAGGCAAAATTAGACCTTTTCTCTTTAAATTAAAATACACACTGTCAGAGATTATGTACTATCATGTTTTTCACATCCAATTAATGTGCATGATTGCCAATATTAAAGAGTGTCATTGACCGTATTTACTCAATCACACGTGTGACAGTTAATTTTAATGTGTGTATGCAAGTAAATTTAAATAATAAATATGGTGAGATATATGTAAGTGTGTAGCATTGTACATTTTCATGTAAGTATTATTTGCATTATTCCGTAACATTTCATTGACGAATTTCACTAGCTCCTTAAAATCTTACAATATATTTGTAAAATGAACGTGGTACGTAATGGCTTGTTTTATTTCTAGTTACAAGAGGGAAAGAACGGACCATGTATTAAATTTCAAATGACATAAGAAATGATGCCGTTTTACATATTTTCGAATATCTTCATTATTAGTTTTGTTAATTATGACATGCATCTATTAAAGCAGCATTACATCGTATGAAATAAAAGATATTTGAAAAATGCAATATTTACGTATGGGTAGCAATGCTGCTACACATTCTAACATTATACTTTGTATGCTTTTGTTCATTTGGTAAACAGTGTGTTTTTGCGATAAAACAAACTCGAAACCGAAAGTAGGACTTTCCGAGTCGATCGGTCACGCACTTGTTTACAACCGGAACGCACCGTCCACACTTGTTTGCATTCGGAATGCATCGTCCCCATTTTTCCCACGTTGTCTTTTTTAATTAAATTACTTGATAAGTAAGTAAGGGACATTTCTACATCCCCGCGTGGGGTTCGACATTAGAAGAAGATAGATAGATAGTATTTCATGTTCAAAATATATACGTTGTTTTCTACATCCTCTGTTGTTTCACGCATGCGCACTGTGTGTGTTTACATTGCGTGTGTTGATAAACAAATTCGCGTATACGACGGTTTAAATTTATTGGAATTTTATCGTTTCTGAGCGACTGTTTCGATTTTTGTAAACACACACACATTAGTATTTATATTTTACCCAAAACATCCTTTATTACGATGTAATGCTGCTTTAATGTAATGTATCGTTAATAAATGAAATCACATGCTATTATTACAAGCATATGGCGTAGGTTTTAGCCCTCAAATGATCTTTAAACAGGTTTCAATTATTTACGTTATAATTGCTACATTGTACATAGTTAACAAAGTAATGATGATAATATTTATAAATAATATGTAAAACAACATGCTTTCTTCGGTAAATAGACATTTAAATACATGGTCCGTTCTGTCCCATGGCATGGTCCGTTCTGTCTGGTCCGTTATGTCCATGGTCCGTTATGTCCGTACTCCTCATGAACGACACCCCCCAACAACACATAACGACAGTCAATTTCCCACCCAACGATGCAGAAAACCTCCCAAGAACAGACAAATATTTGGCTGTAAAAGAACGAACCCGTGTGACTGTATGTGTCATCAGACGCAAATAATTTGACCTTTCTGCAAACGCTACTTAGGCACGCCCCCCATAGTTACCGGTGCTTGCTGTAACCACGCGAGACAAGCTATCTAACAAAATGGCGTCTAACGCAGTCCTGCATCGAGTTAATCTAGATAAATTCCGTCGAATTTCTCGGTTTTATTTCACCCAGATAAGAATATCTCGTTGAAAGCAAGACAGCAATGGTTTAAGTTTTTCAGTGATGGTTATTTCTCTAAAGTACAGATATATTTAACGGATGAGGACGTGTTAAGTGTTCGTGGAAAATGCTTTCGCAGTCAACGGAAGAGTGAAACAACCATATCGTGTCAACTTTGACATCAAAAGAAATGAAATATGCCACCGTCTTGAGAGACTCGACCCTATGCCTCCTAGAAGACTCGAACATTAGGCCCAAAAACTGAACACCAGTAAGTTCACTGAGCTAATATGGGAATCCCACAGCTCTGCACATGCATGGGTACTATTACTACTATCTGATCCCTAGTCCACCATCCACGACAATATGTATGAACCACATGTATAATTTTAATCACCATTATACTCACATATCTCTTGTGAACAGTAAATCTATAAATGCAGAATATATTTTTTCGAAATATTTTATTATGCATAAATAAATTAATTTCAACTTACTTTTGTGCAAATATATCTGTTTGCATTAATTTTGGATGTATTCAGCTGGTCGTTTAATTCACCTTAGACATGTTTCAAGATTTGTCTTAGGTTTTGGAAATGGCACGAATTTAACGTCACCTATCAATCGATCTGGATATCTACTATCACACAGACCGTAACTACATCTTTTCACCATTGTCAATGACAGACAGCATTAATTAATTTGTAATTATTTTTCAAAACATAATTTAAGATCACGATCACTCGTTATCAGATCTAACTATATAGGTTTATTTAAAGTCGCCACCGCATAAATGCATTTGGGCGACTAAATAAGCTAAGATGATTCAAAGAACCGCGAGGGGTTCGACATTAGCGGAAGACAAATAGATAGTTAATAAACTAATACAATTACAATGCTATGGTGTTTAGAGGGCTATGTGGGTTGCAATAATCTCAGAGTGTGTTCGGTTTTCATATCTCCCACCCCCGCTCGCACACTATTGTGTACCAACGGGGGTCGGAGGTAGACCGGGTGAAGAAATTACCCGGTGCAATTACTAATTCTAAGAAGATTTAGACATAAGTTGGTTAGTAAATCGTTTGTTAGTCCGTTCTATAGCCGATTTATACCGTGTCCTAGCTGAGATAAAAACCGTACAAATATTTGATTCTAAGTAGCATTCAAACCAGTGTAGAAGATAACCTTGTATTGTGCACAGCAGTATCGAGGTAGCTACGAAGATTAAAATTCGTGGACTATCTTAATATGTATCTGTACTAAGACATTTAGTTGATTGATCCCAAGTACATATAGTTACTACCAGTAATACAGATATATAACTGGTAGTAAAATAGCTTCCATAGTTATGGAAAATGTCAACAGGATAGAGAACTTCACATATCACAAACGACTAAACCGTTAGAGGTGTCAGCCTACTATGATGTTTGGTCAACTTTTTTAACATATATAAGTATCACCAAACTAAACTATCATGGGTTGCCCCTGAAAATATTTACATAAACTAATTCCATAGTAGGTTGTACAATGTGTGATATGTGTACCAAACAAATAATACCCCCCCTATATACCCCCGTGTACTGGGATCATAAAAATTACATCTAAAAAAAGGCGGCTTGACCCCTGGGTGACAACGTTTAAAAATAATGTGGTAAAATACACTTCCGTACAAACAACGGTCACCTTCGTAGGGCCTTTTAAGATTACATTTAAGTTTAAAAAACTATCAGATCTTGGCTATTTACAATAAAACTTAGTCACACAGGGGAATGCCAAACTAATAAAAATTAGCGATCGCTCGCGAGACGAAGATTTCATGACAGGAGTACCGGTCCCGTTGTTTACTCGGTGATTTCGGAGAACGACCGACCGCACGCAGTAATTGCTCATATGACTACTCAGCCGGCCAGGTTACGCATGCGACTTGAGGGTGTCTGATGACCTTAATTAAAGTTGAGGATGTTGTAGGGTGTCCTTGTTTGTTTTAAGTTTGTTGTTAAGCTTATTCATAACTTATGTATATTTATAGGTTAAGTTTTACAGTCTAATACCTATTGAAGTGTTATTAAGAGTAATGAAGAATTGTTAGAAAAGACGTAAATTTGGGCTAATGACTAGTGTCGTAGCATTTGAGCTTCAGTTGTAGAATTGCTGAGAATTACTTCTTGAAGTTGATCAAACTTTGTTAACATATTGTTGACTTTAATAAAGAACACTAAAAACTCTAGATAATTTAATCAGATGATTATTAGATCATTGATAGAAATTACACAATTTTGCCATATGGCTGCACATAGAAATATCTGTAAATAGAAATGTCCAACTGCATATTGACACTTCAGATGGCATTTTTTCCAAATACTGTGTTGATATAACAACTATGTGGTAGATAGTCTACAGGATAGTAGGTTCAATATACCAAGGTGTATGAAAATAGTAATATCCATGTATGGTAGTGGAATTTACCAAATTACTATGGAAAATTTGTGATTTAGGATATTTCCTTGTGCCATAGGAGGAGGGCCTCTAGGTGAATACTGACAGGGCCTGGTCAGAATAATAGTTCTGTCCAAGTCAATAACATGTTAATGTTACTAGTGATATAGAGAATTCTTTAAAAAATTAAATTGCAACCACCAGAAGTTTGGAAATTTTTGGCCCGAATTTACAGAAATTAGACATTTCTGTCGTACTGTAGGAAAGTTAGGGCCTCAATTCAACCACCTGGTCAAGTTGAGTGTCCTAACCAGATGAATGAGGTCGATAATTACATAACCTTGACTTAGGAACTTGAGTATCTAATGAAGCATACTCATGTACAAGAATATTTAGGTTTTAGGTGAATATGTAGTTGTTGAGACTATACCAGGATGGTAATCCGCTCCAGCTAAACATATTTAAAATTTTCAAATAATTTTTTTATTTTTTATTTTTGTATATATTGTACTAAGGGTGTGATATTGATGTAGTTAGAGTTCGAAATAGAACTTTACATGTAGATTATGAATATAGATCCTTGATTTTTTTTTTTTTGACTTTGAAATTGACCAAAAACCGGCCAAAATTGTACAAATTAAGCATTTCGCTTATGACGTAGCATAAGGGCCTCAATTTGAATATTGGTGGATCAAGGAAAATGTTGATGTTTGTTTTGGATAAACAACAGTATGAAGTTACTAGAAAGTTATAAATATATAGGATTTATCAATCCTTGTTACAAAAAAAAATTTAGATGAAAATTTCCAGAATTTACCATTGTATTGAAGTGATCTTGTAGATCACTACCAATACAATTTAAACTAGCTTTATTTAGTTTTAGAGTTTCTTAGTCACAAAACACCGGCAGTATGGGCTTTACCTGGCCGGACTGAGCTCGCTAGTTGCTCTGCGCGCAGTCATACTACCAATCCGGGTAATTTGGACCAGGGGCTCTGGGTCCCAATTTAAATTTTAAATTTCTCAGACAAGTATGTTCCCATATACATGTTTACAAGCTTAATCGCTTGGGGATTTTCAATTAATGATTTGCTAAATACTATTGTTTTCTATGTAAATGGTCACAGGGGGTAAAGGCGATTATGGATAGCTAAGGTAAGCTTAGCTATAAGGTAAAAAAAAAGAATTAGTAAAACAGGAGGGTCACTAATTTAGATGATATAGGTTGTATATAGCAAAGTAATAGCTATTTATGAGCTATTGGTTTGACAGGGGCATAGCCAGAAATCTGTCTTAATAGTTTAGTTTGGGAGGTAGAGACGGTTTGTATGGATTTGGATTTTCCAGGTTGTTGTGGATTGTCCCACATTGGTTTACTTATTCCAATGATGTAGAAATGAAGTTGTTGTGATGTTTGAACCACCGGTGTTTATGAAACTTACAATACTGGGTTGCAAGTGATGTTAACTCAAAAAGTCAACAATTGTATATTTTACACTGATATAATATTGTATATATTTTATAACACCATACATAGATGTGACGTGGTGTTTTTTGGTTGCTTAGTGTACATTAGACACTGGTAATATGTATATTAATAGGTTGTGTCCATTAGACATTGAGTTGGTAGATTGTACCAAGTTTCATCTGAGTAGATCTGTAAAAGCGATCGAGTTAAGTATATTGGGATACGAAAGCAGGTTTTGTGCTCGCATTGGCCCGTATGGAGCCCCTAAGATGAAATTTAAGTAAACTCTTTCATCTGGGGTCGGAAATTACTCATCTCAGGTGAGAAGCCTGCAATGGAATTGCTTTTCGAAAGGGGCTCCGGTTGGGCCAATAACAGCACTACAGAAGGGTAAATTTATCCACAAACAACCTGGAGAGATATGGGATCCTTGTCTGAGCTTAATAACTGCAAATGTCCTCTAAATTTTGTCGGACATCTGACAGTCTAGGATGTACGTTTCCAGAGCTTTAAATACTGAGGTGCGGACAGCCTTGCTAGGGTCGAGTATTTTCTCAATTGAGAAAGTTTAATCGACCCCGGCAACTGCCGCCCGCAAGACAGCCCGATGGGTCTCGAGATCGCAACAGTCCAGCAGAAAATGTTCAGTAGTGTATCTGACATCGCACTTGGGACAAACCGGATCTAGCTTAAGTATATATTGTCCCAGGTTTCCTGGTAACAGGTTTGTCCCAAGTCTCAGCCGAGTGATGCACTTATCTATTCTTGAAGACCTAGAGTATTGCACCGGACGGCTGAACCCCACGGAGCTCCTTTTGTATGTATGTTTGAAAGGCCTATCCAGGAGTGACCGGCCCCAACGTACCTTCGTTTGGGCATTAACAATGGAGTAGATCTCCGTGGGTGCGAGCCTTACACTATTCTCCACATTAGTGTGCTCCAGGCCAGACTTGGCAGCCCTGTCCGCCAGCTCGTTTCCAGTGATACCAATCTGTGCTGGACACCATGCTATGGTAACCTTGAGGTTTTGGTTCAAGCCCTCGTTGTATAACTTGACTATATCAGTAATTAGATCTGGTCTAGACTTACTATTCCTTGATTGTAAGGAGACCAGTGATGAGAGTGAGTCAGATAATATCACATTTTTCGGTGAATTATTATCTATTATCCAGCACATTGCTTTCTTAATTGCAATTAGCTCAGCCGTATAGATGGATGCCTTATCGGTTAACCTTTCTACATATTCACATTGTAATGATGGGATGACTACGGCTGCAGCTACCTTGCCAGAGTCAGGGCATTTTGATCCATCTGTATATATTTTTAGGTGTTGACTGTAATTTTCCTCTATGTGGCATTGGACTTCCACTCTAGCAAGGTGGACTGGATCGGTTTTCTTCACTTTTTCTGATAAAAATATATCTATCACTGGATCTGACTGTGTCCAGGGCGGTATCGAGTCAGGCCTGAAGTCTGCCACTTGGACACCCTCGAGACCGAACCCAGCCACAAGTTCCTGGACATAGGCTCCGAAAGGGAGTGGTGTATCACTGTATCGGGCCTTGCGGTAGTATCCGGTCCCGAAGATCGCGTTCACGGGGTTATCATCTTTTCTTGTTTGGGCCCTGGCCCAATATTTAACGCATTGAGCCCGTCGTCGGATCTCCAAAGGCTCAATCCCTGACTCAATTTCAAGCATATAACTCGGGGTTTTGGGAAGGGCTCTCAGAGCTAGTCTCAGGGCGGAATTCTGTAACCTGTCTAGGGATTTGAGATGAGTGGGGCATGCACTAGAATAGATTTGTGCACCATAATCTATTTTTGAACGTATTAAAGACATATACAGTAGCAAGAGGCTTTTTTTGTCTGAACCAAAAGCTGTGCCACTTAGCATACGCATAACCTGAATGTCTTTTTGGCACCTTGTGACTAGATCTTTAATGTGTTGTGCGAATGAGAGCTTACGGTCCAAAAGCATGCCTAAAAAACGCACAACTTTTTCAAATTTAATTTGTGTGCCGCCTAAATTTACGTTCAAACTGTGCTGTTGTAAATTTCCAAATAAGATTCCTACTGTTTTTGTTTCTGAGATTTTGAAGCCCCAGTTTTTTGCCCATCGTTATCAGATTTGATAAAACGTTACTAAATAACTCGTTTGTCTGACAGAACGATACAATAATGATTCGGTGTAGTAATCAATGCTATAATTATGTGCACACATTTTATAATTGACCAATTAGCACAATCAGTGCTAAATTCCGATGTGCAATTTTGATCTTGATAATAGCAGTATGCCCCTATCCGGGATATTATACAGTCGGCGGTCTCTGTGATGTACCGGTAGTCGATTACTCCCAATAAACAGTGTGACAAGCTTAAATTTGATTGCTGTGTTTGCTAGAAAAGAATGACTATATGGGTTCAGTCGGTGTTTTTATAGATGCATTGTTTTTAAAGCAGCTGTCTGGTATTTTGTGGTTCATATACACACTTTTAGATTTGTCCAAGGATTTTGAAATGGGTTGAATTTAACGTCGATCACCAGGATATCGACTAATTTTGTACTATAACTAACCCACACACCAAAGCTACACATTTTCAACATCATTAAAACAATTTTAAACCCGTATTTTCGATCAAATTCACGCCTTTTCAAATTTGTCTACTCGTTACTAGTTTGTCTAATATGCATTGTTTGTCTAACAAGATGGCGGCGATAAGCCGTTGCCGGGGGTGTGCGCAAATGGTGCGATGCGATTGGCTAACGCCAGCTGTCAATCAAAATCGGCAGAAAGGTCAGATGAATCTGGGACCATATCCGGGAGCCAATAATCCACATGCTGGACCATAAGTGTGAAATAATTATTGTTTACGGATATTCTAAAATAAACATGATTGGCAGGTTATACGGTGTATATGTTTTGATCGCTTAAGATGAAGAAAAAAGGAATTGTGTAGGTGCATATCGTATACGGACATGCTGCCTCGTCTGTCAACAGAGGTGACTGTCTATAAACGTTATATGTTTGTTTAATAAGTACATGTATCTCATTAAAAAGTAGTTTTCATTTCGTTTAGCTTTTGTTTTGCAATGTTTTATCACATAGGGCCTACCGCAATAAGATAAGTTAGCATCAGTTTTCGGAGGCGCTGTCTAAAATGCGGACGCGTTAAGCGGGCGCTATATATATAGAGAGAAAATGCGGACGCTATGTAACATATAGGGAAAAAGCGGGCGCTATAGGTATTACTTGATAAAGGTGTTAGATAAGGTGTGCGATTAAACAAACTTATAATCGCCGTGTTTTTAGTGTGTCTGGTGTCTTCTTTCATTCAATATATTATTTTCTTATAAATTATATAATATTTCGTATTTTTTTAAAAAAAGTATGCGTTTCTTTGTCCCTTTCTGTTATTATTTACCATAAACACCCGATAATCCTGGAACGCCGCATTTCCGATTTGCACGTGCTCCTCAACAAAGACAACTTCCTACACATGTACAAATCGGAAAACCCGTTTATTGTACTGGTATTGCATTATCATCGAGGAAAAACACCTTACATACCCATTGTTACCTCTAACAAAATGCCTAGGCTAAACCGCAATCAGAGAATGCGTGCCATTGGCATGATTGACGGCGGTTTACGTCAGCGTGACGTCGCAAATCGACTCGGGGTTACGCGGATCACGATAACACGTCTACTTCGACGTTATCGAACACATGGATCGGTGGACGACCGTCCAAGATCTGGTCGACCACGTGTGACGACGCGTGAACAGGACCGTCACATTCGGACGTCACATTTACGTGACCGGTTCCTACCTGCTACGCACACAGCTGCCGTTACTCCTGGGATGACCAACAATCGCATCAGTGCACAGTCAGGAACTGGCTCGGTGAACGTGGCATTCGTGCCTATCGGCCATACGTTGGACCCATCCTGACACGACGTCACCGTGACGTACGGCGGGAATGGACGATGGAACGTGCTCGCTGGACTCGGTTACAGTGGAATTCGGTGATGTTTAGCGATGGTGCCCATACTTGGTATTGACGTCTGTGTGAAAACTCCATTAGACCCCTGTCCGACGAATTACGTCATCACGCAGCAGACAGTTTCGGAGGCTCATTATGCTGTTTGTGCTCCTCTTTCAAACATGTTGGACTATCATCTTATGAATTTTCAAAGAATTTTCTTAATAAATGTTGAAATTATAGACACATAAACACCAGGTATCGTTTCTTTTTTGACTCAGTATATATATATATATATATATAGTGGGAAAACGCTATATATATATATATATATATAGTGGGAAAACGCGGGCGCTATAGATGTATAGAGAAAAGGCGGACGCTATAGTAACTAGCTGGCAATATAGTTTTTAATTGCGGACGCTCGAATTAAGAGATCATTATAATAAGTTTATGTTCAAACTCTTGTATAATATTGAAAATATAACAAACCGCGGACGCATTTGTAATAAGATTTATTTCAAGTGTTAGTATCATATTGATCATAGAGCAGATTGCATTGTATAATGCAGACGCTTCGATATCACTGTTTCGAAATGACAGACACATTGAACATATAACAAACTGCGGACGCTATATATATATATATATATATATATATATATAGTGGGAAAACGCGGGCGCTATAGATGTATAGAGAAAAGGTGGACGCTATAGTAACTCGTCGGGGTAATTAATTTATACCATATTTTCAATGTCGCCGGGGTAATCTCTACAATAGCTTCAGTGTCGTCGGGGTAATTTATAACAGGTCTATGTTGTTATGTATTATTGTATTTAAAAATAAACAACAGATGTACCGGAAATTTTAAATTGCTAAATAAATCAATAACGAAAATAATAACAGAAAGGGACAAAGAAACGCATACTTTTTTTAAAAAAAATACGAAATATTATATAATTTATAAGAAAATAATATATTGAATGAAAGAAGACACCAGACACACTAAAAACACGGCGATTATAAGTTCGTTTAATCGCACACCTTATCTAACACCTTTATCAAGTAATACCTATAGCGCCCGCTTTTTCCCTATATATTACATAGCGTCCGCATTTTCTCTCTATATATATAGCGCCCGCTTAACGCGTCCGCATTTTAGACAGACCCGTTTTCGGACACGCCTCATCCGAAATACTTACCAAATATCTGAAATTAAATCAAACATATGATCCCAAAAATCAAATGATCGTTTCCAAGCACTCGTGTACTTGATCGGAACTGTGTCCGAGTACTCGCGCTATTTATCAGACTTTTTGACTTTGATGTATTGCCAAAATGAATGTACACAATTGTCATAAATTTGCATAATCTTGCGATTTTAACACATTGCGTCCTCAGTTGCATCTCATTAATTTTCAACATTATTGAGTCTCCTCTGTTGAGCAAGAAGACATCAAATGTTACAAAATTTGTGTTTCATATTCAATCTTCAGTACCCAATAAGCTATATTCAAATCAGTATGAGCCATAGTAACTGTCAAAACTGACTATTCCCACATATCCAGACTACAACAAGTTGAAACTCCCTAGAACAACAACCTCTCTACAACAACCAATCTGGGTGTATCAGGATGGTGTTTGCTCTAGAGAGGTTTGATGAAAACAAACCAGGGAAATAATTGTTATATATTCGTTTAAAGAGTGTTCCATGATGCACAGTTTGGTGCATACATTGACAGGTTGGAATCGATAGAGCAACTGCCTGCTCATGATATGGCGGTCGTGACAAGGCCAGGGATAGGAGGGACGCAAAGTTGGAGACAATCATTCGGAGTTTGGGCAGACACTCTCAGTTAATTCTGGAAACATAGTATCGCTTTAATGCATATGGATAAATTCAACATGCTTTAGGCAATACCGATTGTCATTGTCCTTGGTTTCTACCGTCTTAACCCTTTCCTTCATAGAGATTTAGGTTAATATACTATTATATCTCCATACAAACGACAGCCATTTAACCCTTTCCTTCATAGAGATTTAGGTTAATATACTATTATATCTGCATACAAACGACAGCCATTTAACCCTTTCCTCATAGAGATTTGTTAATATACTATTATATCTGCATACAAACGACAGCCATTTAACCCTTTCCTTCATAGAGATTTAGGTTAATATACTATTATATCTGCATACAAACGACAGCCATTTAACCCTTTCCTTCATAGAGATTTAGGTTAATATACTATTATATCTCCATACAAACGACAGCCATTTAACCCTTTCCTTCATAGAGATTTAGGTTAATATACTATTATATCTCCATACAAACGACAGCCATTTAACCCTTTCCTTCATAGAGATTTAGGTTAATATACTATTATATCTCCATACAAACGACAGCCATTTAACCCTTTCCTTCATAGAGATTTAGGTTAATATACTATTATATCTCCATACAAACGACAGCCATTTAACCCTTTCCTTCATAGAGATTTAGGTTAATATACTATTATATCTGCATACAAACGACAGCCATTTAACCCTTTCCTTCATAGAGATTTAGGTTAATATACTATTATATCTCCATACAAACGACAGCCATTTAACCCTTTCCTTCATAGAGATTTAGGTCAATATACTATTATACCTCCATACAAACGACAGCCATTTAACCCTTTCCTTCATAGAGATTTAGGTTAATATACTATTATATCTCCATACAAACGACAGCCATTTAACCCTTTCCTTCATAGAGATTTAGGTTAATATACTATTATATCTGCATACAAACGACAGCCATTTAACCCTTTCCTTCATAGAGATTTAGGTTAATATACTATTATATCTCCATAGAAACGACAGACATTTAACCTTTCCTTTATAGAGATTTAGGTCAATATACTATTATATCTCCATAGAAACGACAGCCATTTAACCCTTTCCTTCATAGAGATTTAGGTCAATATACTATTATATCTCCATACAAACGACAGCCATTTAACCCTTTCCTTCATAGAGATTTAGGTTAATATACTATTATATCTGCATACAAACGACAGCCATTTAACCCTTTCCTTCATAGAGATTTATGTTAATATACTATTATATCTGCATACAAACGACAGCCATTTAACCCTTTCCTTCATAGAGATTTAGGTTAATATACTATTATATCTGCATACAAACGACAGCCATTTAACCCTTTCCTTCATAGAGATTTAGGTTAATATACTATTATATCTGCATACAAACGACAGCCATTTAACCCTTTCCTTCATAGAGATTTAGGTCACTATACTATTATATTTCCATAGAAACGACAGCCATTTAACCCTTTCCTTCATAGAGATTTAGGTCAATATACTATTATATCTCCATAGAAACGACAGCCATTTAACCCTTTCCTTCATAGAGATTTATGTTAATATACTATTATATCTGCATACAAACAACAGCCATTTTACCCTTTCCTTCATAGAGATTTATGTTAATATACTATTATATCTCCATACAAACGACAGCCATTTAGCTATCATGCAGTGGATAAGTAGTCGCCATATCTATCTCACCTCCATATATATTACTGGGACTACACGAGATTCTGGCCTTTATTATGAACATTGGTTTGACTAATACATTGTCAATGTATGTCGTATTGGTAATGGTGTCAAGAGGTGCTTCTATGAGGGAAAGGGTTTATGAACACTGGTTTGACTATTACATTGTCAATGGATGTCGTATTGGTAATGGTGTCAAGAGGTGCTTCTATGAGGGAAAGGGTTAATGAACATTGGTTTGACTATTACATTGTCAATGGATGTCGTATTGGTAATGGTGTCAAGAGGTGCTTCTATGAGGGATAGGATTAATGAACATTGGTTTGACTACTACATTGTCAATGGATGTCGTATTGGTAATGGTGTCAAGAGATGCTTCTATGAGGGAAAGGGTTAAACGGAAATGTTCTTAGCAAAGGTGATGTGATGTTATCAACTATTGAGTAGTCAACTGTGTGTTTTACGTTTATTTATCGTCGCTACCGGTTACCCATATGAGCGACGCCTCCCGAAGAGATTAGTCATTTTAGATTTTGGAGGATAGTGCAATGATACAGAGACCCATTCTAGAGTCTCCTCTGGTTCTTTTACGTGCACGGTGTAAAGCACCGACACGAGACCTCGGTTTAACGTCCCATCTGAAAGGATGTTATTAGGGTCAGACGGGGGATCGAACCTGCGATCCCTGATTACCAGTCCAGCGTGTTACCCACTGGACTACAGATCCGTCTGTTAATTATGAAAGCAGATTTGTGGGGCTTATTTTAGCCTAGGTTCCAGTCTGTCGATTGTTCACTAGTTTACTTCTGGCAAAATGACAGTTGATATTATCAGAAACCCTTAACCAATTAATGGTCTCGGTGTTAACAATATATTTATATGACGTTAAGTATTGACTCCAATGGCAAAGAAATGTCAATTCAGGAGCGTGGCTGACCGTTCCATATGAAATCCTACTTTCACTTTTGAAAGTTTGTAGACCACAAACACACTGTTTATTGATTCAATGTTTGTGTTCGAATGTATTCGGAAATATTTGTAGTAGCAATGCATTTATACGTGAACAAAATGCATTGTTTGGCTTTTGCGATGTAATGTCGCTTTAAGCATACAGTATATAAATCTCGCATCAGATATAATGCACTATAGTTGTTTTCGAAATATTCGTTTACTTATATTGCAAAATACTACACAATACACGGTTCTGTGCGAATGAGAATGTAGGTACGTTGTTAAATAGTTCTCACTTTCTATTAATTTGAATAATATACGCCCCCCATTGGCGTAGCTTCCTATAGGCCGTGGCCTACACTTTTCCCCAACAAATCGAAAAAATAAAAATGCCAAATCCCGTCTTAAGTTTTAAGTTGGCATACACATCGATTCCAGTCAAGCTACGCCCCTGGTCACTAATAAGATTATATTGTATGCTTATCTTGGACAATTTCCATATAATTATTTACCATTGTTCACACATTTATACTAAGTAGTATAGATCTACTATTGATTTTCAGAAAACTGTCGTTATGATGATTCAGTTTATTTACCCTCGCCACCAGTAAACCATATGGGCGAGCAGCTATTGTCACTATACTGTCGCTATTCATAGATTTACTCTTTATATACATTCCTGCATTTACATGGATTTCATTTTCCGAAAATGGTATGTAACAATTTCCAGGAATACGTCATACTTTCGTTTTTAAAATGAAATGATTTAGCCGGTAGCAATATACTAATAGAAATACATGGATCAACTTCATAGTACATGATAATCACATGTGAGGCGATATGTATGAGGCGCCGTTTTGCTATTTATTCGTTATTTATGGATATCCATAATTCCAGTGTGTTTGTGTTTTTACGTTTATTTATCGTCGCTACCGGTTGCCCATATGAGCGACGCCTCCTGAAGAGATTAGTCATTTTAGATTTTTGGAGGATAGTGCATGATACAGACAGAGACCCATTCCATAATCTCCTCTGGTTCTCTTACATGCACGGTGTAAAGCACCGACACGAGACCTCGGTTTAACGTCCCATCTGAAAGACTGTTAATTTTATTAGGGTCAGACTGGGGGTCGAAACTGCGATCCCTGCCATAATTCCAGGCTAGCCGTTTTGCTATTTATTCAGCATTTGTGGGCATTCATGTGGGAAGAAACCGGAGTACCCAGAGAAAACCCACATGTCCGATCTGGCGACCATCGTGCCATCTCACATACCTCCCTGTCCGAGGATTGAACCCGGGTGCATTGGTGAGAAGCGAGTGCGCTAATTGAACAGCCTAAACCCCACTTGTATATGGACTCAATTGTATCATCTCCACAGTAACCGTCTATTAGGTTCTTAAAATGAGTCCGTGTAGGTGATACCACCACTAGTCCGGCCAGACCATTCCAGTGATTAATCACTCGTTGTGAAAAGAAATTCTTCATAATTTCAAGCCGACATTGATGTTTCTGTAGCTTATATGGATGACCTCCAATGGTTGTTGAATCAGACATATTAAATAATATTTTGAAGTCAATATTATTGTCTTTGTTTATCGACCTCCCGTATAAGATCTCCATGTAGTCTTCTGTATGTTAAGTTTAAGTGTCTCAATGTATATTCATAATGAAGCTGTGTTGTTTCGTGTAATATACTAGTATCACGTTTCTGAATGGGGAACGGACAATATCACCCCCGGACAATATCCCCCCGTATATTTTGACCCAGGCGGACAATACCCCCCCCCCCATCAAAAAGACAGGGCGGACAATATCCCCCCCGTAGAAAATCACAGGGCGGACAATATCCCCCCATCAAAAAGACAAGGCGGACAATATCCCCCCCGTAGAAAATCACAGGGCGGACAATATCCCCCCCGGACATTATCCCCCCTTATAAACTTATAAATTAACGCAAATTAACAAGCTTTATTTTATTTCTGTATAAGTAAACGTCGACATCAAGGGGTGTTTCTATCATCTCACCCAGAGTACCTGGAGACGAGTACAAGCGGAAGGCCTCGCCACTGAGTACTGAGAAAACGACGAGCTGAAGCAGTTTGTCGGAATTATTGACGGCCTGGCGTTCCTGCCGGTTGACGAGGTTGTCGAAGGAATGACGGCACTGAAGGACCTTGCGCCAGACTCTTTGATGCCAATGATAGACTATTTCGACAACACATATGTCAGCGGCGGCTACAACTCGGTTAGGGGACCCAATGGAATCATCAGAATGCGCCGTACACCACCGCGCTTTCCACCACCCACATGGAATGTACATGAAACTACAATGGAGGCGACAGAACTAATAACAATTGCGAAAGTTGGAATAACTCATTTAGACATTTAGTTGGACATAGTAATCCCAGTCTGTGGACAGTACTCTCCTGTCTGCAGAAAGACCAGACAGCCGTGAACACCGAGATGGAACGTCAGCGGACTGGACAACCATCGGCCAAACGCGCTAAGAAGACGAGCGTTTCTCTCCAGAAGAGACTTAACAAATTATGCCGCCAGTACCGGGATGGAGCGAAAACGACAGCCAGTTTCCTGTTCGCGATTGGCGAGTGTATAAGACTGTGAACAATTCTTAGGTTTCGCCACTATGTGCTAAATGACAAGTCTCAATTAGCACTTTCGTGAATAAGACTATAATAAACACCAAAATTCACACAAAATATCGCACTGTCCTACATCATTATTTATCATGCTTATGTGCTTGTATACGGAAATGAAGGTTGTTAACCCATTCTTGTTAGTTACTCTTTCTCCGTCCTATGATTTTCTACGGGGGGGATATTGTCCGCCCTAGGATTTTCCACGGGGGGATATTGTCCGCCCTAGGATTATCCACGGGGGGATATTGTCCGCCTTGTATTTTTGATGGGGGGATATTGTCCGCCCTGTCTTTTTTGACGGGGGGATATTGTCCGCCTGGGTCAAAATATACGGGGGGATATTGTCCGGGGGGATATTGTCCTACACTCTTCTGAATACGTTCTAAAGATTGAATATCTATTTTAAATCTAACCAAATTATGTTGGAGTATAATCAAGGGTAGATCTAACGAATAGCTTGTATACAGTCTATTGAATGAATATGTAGAGATCGTCTGGATTTTTGTATCGGATGATACAACAGATATATCAGACCACAAATGTATACGAATATATTTCGAAAATCTATGACAGAATATCTATTAAGATCGATTTGAACACTATGACAGAATATCTATTAAGATCGATTTGAACACTATTCTAATTATAGAAGACTATATAAAGGGCTGTCATGGAACGGGTAACCATGCATTTTGGCGAGAAGCTTGACACTGAAAGGACAATTATGGCTTCAAGTAATTTTTATTTCTAATAATTAATTTACAGTGTTTAATTTTCATCTTTATTTTAGTCTCATCTATGTACATTGCAGCAAATATAAACACATATCAAATTAACACCGTGCATAGCCATTCAATAAATATAATTACAAGATACTTTTATCACAGTTACAGATATCGTTACATGCAGTCAAAGTATTATATATAAGGTAAAACTGAGGAACAGTCGCTAATTGAAAGCAGTTCGCAGTAAACACGGTCAGGACATGTTCAACAGCATTCGATATCTCATTAGTGTGCTACTTTCGTTTTCTCTGTGTTTTTCGTGTGTGTGTTTTACGTTTATTTATCGTCGCTAACGGTTGCCCATATGAGCGACGCCTCCTGAAGAGATTAGTTATTTTAGATTTTTGCGTTTTTCTCATTTCAATGTCAGATATATAGACGGGTAACCCCATTATCCGAATCGGTTTCTCATGCATGTCCTATGTAAAAAGGTAGTGTTCACCTTCAATTAACATTAGTACTGTGCTTTCAAAGTAAAGTAATAATACCGTTGGAATATTACACTACTGTATAGGTAAGGCAATATACGATAGCTTACAGGTACTGTGATGTATTGTTTAATAGGTTATACCTGACTTACCTATAATGCAATAGTGTATCGAATGTTTGTTTACAACCGTTATTACTTTACTTTGATATACCGTTATTACGAAGCTCAACGGATAAAACATGTAATTGTTATGGATTAAAATTGCTAGATCTTTGTAAATCTAGTTCGATACGCATAGCTAACGGTAGACTATTTGATGACAATGGGTCATGTACATATGCTACGTCGGTAGGCACGAGTCTAATTGATTACCTATTATTGAACGATCAAGACTTTCATCGTATATGCAACTTTAATAGAACAGAACAGAACAGAACATAAGTTTATTAAGACGTATACATGTAAGTACATAGTCATGATAATTTACATATTTTACATACTATTCACTATTCACACGTGATCAATGTAACACAAAACAAATTAATTATAAGCATCAGTATGTTGTTTTAGAGTCTAATTATTGTAGTTATCTATTGCTTAGAGGATAAACTTGAAATTTCCAAATTGCCAAGTATATAGTATTCTAGATGTTGATGGATGGTCTTGGCTATTCCTGGGACATCATGGTAAGTACAATAGCCGTTCTTTACTGCAACTTGAGGTAAGAATGTGACGTTTTCTTAATAACCTATTTAATATTTACACATATATATTTTTATAAGTGCATGTCTACTTGTCTATGCTCGGATACTAGGTAAGTATATTGACTGTCACCTACTGCATATTTTATGTACAGCTATATTCAACATTGTCAAGATAAAATAATCGACTGTATTTATAATATAGGTTGGGCAATTATATGATATTTAATATTGAAGTTCTAATATTAACAGCTTGTTTGTAGTACAATGCCAACTTCAGTAAAATATTTCTATTTCTAGATTGTAATAATTCAATAAACTTTACCATATTCGGACTTGCAAAATAGTATTTTTTAATAAATATTTTTCGCAAATGTATGTAGCATGGACATACTAGTATAAAGTGGTATTCGTCTTCCAAGTCTCTCGTGTTACAGCATAAACAGTAACGTTCGTTGTGTGGTATTCTATTTTGGCCATATCTACCTGTGTGAATTCTTAATGAATGAGCTGAAATTCTTAGCTTAGCTATTAAGTATCGTAAATTAGATGGAATAATATTAAGATAGGGTTCGTATTCAAATCGCAATTTACAACTATTATACAATACTAGCATACCACTTGTGTCTTTACTACCAAACCACCCCTGTATAAAGCAATCAATAATCCGTTGCTTAAACAAACATATAAAATCGTTAACATTTACATAAGGATCTTCCCAAATATTTGCAAAGCCGTAATTACATAACATATCTTTTAATTGTGATACCCAGTTTTTAGCACCATTATTCATATCACGTACAGATTGCTTATATACGCTCGTAAGAATAATATTGTCTGTATTTAATAATTTGAACCAGTATTTAATAATGCGAATATAACGTGAAATATAAAGGGGATATCTACCCAGTTCACCGTACACTCCTATTGAGCATGAAGTGACCCTTACATTTAAAATACGTTTACAAAATTTTAAATGAATTCTTTCTAGCTCTTTAGATTTTGTAAACCCCCAAATTTCAGACGAGTAGTTCAAAATAGAGCCAACAAAGGCATCAAAAAGCTGACATAGTAGCTTCGGCTTAAGTTTTAATTTGGTACAATTAACTAAGAGAACATTTAAAGATTGTAACGCCTTACCAGACAAGTATTGTTGATTTAATGTGAAATTACCTGTATAGTTAAATACAGTACCCAAATAGTTAAAATCATTCACGACTTCAATGTTGATTCCATTAATGTATTACCATTTTGTGAACTATCCGATCATGCACCCATCAAGTTTAGTATTACATGTAACTTAAATAGCCCGGACAGTGAAGATGGCCGTGTCAGTACTAGCATTAAGTGGAATAAAACGCTACGTGAGGAGTTTAGACGAGGTCTCATAGGCCGGCTCCCGGACCTAAACCATATTGTTAATAATATTAGTAATTGTACTGAAAATCAATCAATGAATGCATATGTTGATAGTTTCACGCAAGTTATACGTGACATAGGGGAACCATTATTTTGTAAAACCCATACACGCAGTAATGTGCATAGAGTATCGAGTAAGTTTTGTAAACAAGCCGATTGGTTTGACGGCGAATGTCACAGAACCAGGCAAGATTATATTTCTGCACTTAATGATTTTAATTATCATAAAACTAATGAAAACAGACTAGCTATGTGTAATAAAAAGGCTATTTATAAAGTATTAATACGTAAAAAAAAGCGTGCATTGGAATTTAGAAAATGCCGACAAATTGAAAGGTTACATCATTTTAGACCTAGAGATTTCTGGAAACTATTTTCAAAACAAAAATCCAAATCATCTAGTAATATCAATGTTGCAGAGTTTTTCGAATATTTTTCGAATATGCAAACTGAGCTTTTGTCATCTTGTGAACGTGAAGCCGAAGATCTTTCGTCTGAATATAATTTGAATTCTGAGAACTGTAACTTTGTTGAACTTGACAAACCAATAACTATAGCTGAGGTAAAGAAAGTTATTGAATCGTTAAATAGAAACAAAGCATGTTCAGGCGATCAGCTAATAAACGAATATTTTATCGAATCGTTCGATATCCTGTCATCACATATTGTTGATATTTTTAACTCAATCTTTAATACGGGTCATTTCCCGGATCAGTGGTCTCAAGGTATTATTGTTCCGCTATTTAAACGTAATAATCCACATGATGTTAAGAATTATCGTGGCATTACCCTAGTAAGTTGTTTTTCTAAAATATTTACAGGTGTACTGAATAGGCGTTTATCTGAATGGGCCGATACAAATGATATTTTGAGTGACGCACAATTCGGTTTCCGAAAGGGACGGTCTACTGTAGATGCGATTTTTGTGTTAAATGGCTTTATACAAAGTGTTTTAAATCAAAAGGGTAGACTTCATTGTGCCTTCATTGACTTCAGTAGGGCCTTTGATAGTGTTAACTATGATAGGCTATGGTATAAGCTCTCCAAACTCGGAGTTCAGGGTAAATTATTAAGGATAATACGGTCCATGTACAGTAATTTTAAATCCTGTGTCAGGGGATGCAACTCGTACTCTGACTTTTTCGAATGTGCAGTCGGGTTGAGGCAGGGTGAGGTTATGTCCCCTGTTTTATTTTCATTGTTTGTAGACGACCTTGAATTATTTCTACAAGATGGGCCTTCTTGTGGCATTAGCCTTCATGATATGGTTTTTATTTTATTGTTATTTGCTGATGATATGGTAATCATAGGTAACAGTCCCCAGGATTTGCAACATAGGTTAACTTTACTTAAAATATACTGTGACAGATGGGGCCTGCACGTAAATACAGATAAGAGTAAAGTGGTTATTTTTAGAAATCGTGGAAAGCCACGCAAAGATGAAGTCTGGGCATATAATGATAATGTTTTAGAGGTAGTGAATAATTTTAATTACCTAGGGACTGTTTTTAACTATACCGGTAAGTTTACACTGAACCAGGAAACGCTGGCAGGTAAAGGCCTCAAAGCTCTAAATGCTTTGTTAAATAATCTGCGTGATTTAATACTCACAACTAAAACTAAGTGCCAATTGTTTGATGCATTTGTGGGCTCAATACTTGGATATGGATGCGAAATCTGGGGTTTTGGCAAAGCAAAAGAAATAGAGAGGATTCATCTAAAATTTTGTAAAAGCATTCTATGTGTTAAATCTTCTACCTGCAGCGTGGGTGTTTATGGTGAACTCGGCCGTTTTCCTCTGTACATTAATCGTTTTACACGTATTATCAAATATTGGAGCAAAGTTGTGCACAGCGACAATATTATTATTCAGTCCTTGTATACTGATATGTTATCGCAGTGTAGTAGAGGCGTTAATAACTGGGTTCATAATGTGAAATGTCTACTTGATAGCTATGGTTATACATATGTGTTCGACAATCCGAGCGTAGTAGATTTAAATAAGTTTTACATGCTTTTCAAAGAAAGGGTTTTAGACGTGTATAAGCAGTCATGGTGTAATGGCGTTGAAAATAGCGGATCTTTATATATGTTTAAACTTTTCAAATTTACTGTTTCACTAGAGCCGTATCTAAATGATTTACAATCAAAATATAGAATTGCCTTATCTAAATTTAGGCTTTCTTCGCATAAATTACGTATTGAAACGGGCCGCTATGGAGCAAATCGTGTCGCGCGGGAATTGCGTTATTGTTTATACTGTGGGTCAAATGATGTAGAGGATGAATACCACTTTGTTCTGATTTGTTCAGCTTACACTAACATTAGAAAGAAATATATTAAAAAGTACTACTACAATAGACCTAGTGTTTTCAAATTTGTAACTTTAATGCAATCTCACAACAATAATGTTATAGCAAAATTAGGAAAATATCTGTATGAAGCATTTACACTCAGACGCGCGTGGTTCAATTCCATCGTATATGTAACATGATAGTTGTTATAATAATTTTTAATTTTATATAGTACCACTTAAACTGAGTTCAACCTCCTTTATTTAGATATGTACAAGATACTTAAATCGGATTTCATATTTTCGTATTTATATACCTAAGCAACCTGTATTGAATGCAATATCCGAAAATAATGAGACTGTTAATTATATGTTTTATATCATTTATATATATAGTAGGTATTGTCAATAAGGTATATACTTTTCTGATATTGACATAATTTTCACGTGAATGATTTTATGTATATATATGTTGTACAATGATGAACTTTTTAGTTCAAATTGGAAAATAAAGTTTCTTCTTCTTTGAAAGCACAGTACATGTATGTCTTATTTTCAAAAACAAGTTAGACACAAATAACAGGTATTTGCATAACCTGAACCGGTTTTGTCACAGTCACTTAATTTAACTAAATGAAAATTTCTATAGAATGAAATTTCCTATTATACGGGATATTTGCCATCAAAAAGTGTTATGCTAACATAACAAAATAAACGTAAATATGATCAATATCTATGTTTAATACAACACGTGTATCTCGAATAACACGATTTATGATACAGATGTACCGTTATATCTCACACAGATGTACCGTTATATCTCACATGTGTGCCTATGCATATTTATTTTAAGATTAACTGCTTTAATTATCTCTAAACGACAGTAACACACGTTAATTCAGGAGCGTGGCTGACCGTTATATGAAATTCTAGTATGTATACCGAAAAAACGCTGTTTATTGATTGAAATTTGGAATTATGCATATGATTTAAGCCGACAACGATCCAATATGTAAAATATTGGACTGTGTGACGCGCGTATTTTATATGTTGGATCCGCTTGAGGCTTATATCTCACGACAGTGTTTTAATTCAAAACAATTTATAGTAGCAATGCTAATTATAAGTAAAAATGCATTGGGGGGGGGGGGGTGCCATGTTATGTCGCTTTAACCTTCACCGAACCACACTTCATATTAGAAATCGGTGGCAGTATTGTATACCATTGTATACCATTGCAATTCTTGTTGAGCCCCAATGTGAGGGACTCACATCTGCTCTTGTGCGCACGTGCGTGCGCTCGACTGGTTTGTTTGTACTACCGCTATTAGATCACAGTATTGGACCTTGTCATTGTAGATAAGAGAAGAAGCTGGGGCACCTGTGTCCTATGGACACGTTCTTAATTACTTTGTAGTTTGTTAACCCATATGATTTGCGAATAGCGCCATATTTTTCAATTTATTAGTCTAATGATCAGATCGCTTCTGTTCACACTATATAATTATTATTGATTGCATATTATTAGGTGTCTTATAGGCCCACGGGGTCGGGTGCGTCTTCTTGTTGTTTAATAGTTGCTATATATATTTGTTGAAATGTGCACATGTCACTTTAATAAAAAATTACTTAGTTACTTACGTATTAGCTTATATACGACCAAACGTTTAAAGTGACACTACATCGGAGAAAATGCAAATGTCTGCAGAATGTAATTTGCTAGTATATGGTATAATTTTGTTCCCAATATTTGCCTCAAAAACTGAGTATTTCAACAAATAAACAAGCGTCGTATACGCGATTTGTTGACATAACAAAATAATGTAAATAGGGTCAACCTTCATGCGTAATACAATGCGTGTATCCTGAATAACACGATTTATCGTACATATTTACCGTTATATCTCACAGTTGTGCCTATGCAAATTTATTTTCTAGACTAATTTTAGTTAAATTATCCTTTTAGTATTGACTACAATGACAAACAAACGTCATTTCAGGAGCGTGGATGACCGTTATATGAAATCCTACTTTCACTTTTGAAAGTTTGTAGACAACAAAAACACTGTTTATTGATTCAATGTTAGTGTTCGAATGTATTCAGATGAATGTGCAGTAGCAATGCATTTATACGTGAACAAATGAATTTATTTGGCTTTCTGCGATGTAATGTCCCTTTGATATCAGTCTGGTTGTTGAATGATGAATAGGAAATGACAGTTCTGCCCAAACCAACCCTCCCTCTATAACGTATATAAAACCCTCATGCTATATAGTACTTGAGTGAGGGTTGGTGAGGGAGCCGTTCGACCTTAACGGCGTATATGTATACTATCTATCCGGAGGTCACTGGTTTAAAGAGGGGAATCCCCTAATATAATCTAGCAGACGATACTACATAATGTTTAAATAGGACAGTGCAATGCGCTCAACATGTTGTAACATGTTCATACAGACGACTTAAAATTTAGTAGACCGTTAACTGATTTAACGCCGCTTTAGAAATTTTCAAAACAAATTGAAAATGCTACGAAATCTCTGTTTGGGCGTATACTGCAATTATTCTCAATTATTTGTTTGGGATTTGGCGAATAAATAACTCTTGTGTGAATTTACAAAGGCTTGGTTGTATTATTGTTATTGTATTCTTTATTTACGTCTCATCAATGTACAACAAACAACATTCAATATAATAAAAACGTAAATTGCCTACGCTAATCTTATCTACGAAGTACTTAAAATATTTATTAAAACACTGATATTGAAAAGGAGCACCATTGCGCTTATTAAAAAAATGGTATAGAAAAACAAGTATCACTTCTGATCAAATCAGTGGTGAACTGATTAGCATATACTATTTAGTTGGCAATAAAAAAAAGTATTCATAGTATTAAGAAACAATTGAGATACATTATTTACATGCTAAATATATATAAATTACAATCTATGAACTGCATAAAACACTGATTTTATTTACACGTCAAAAACCGTCGTTTTTGAAGAATTTCAAAACAGGGTTTACCGGTTTGGCACATAATCTTATCAGTTCCTTGCTGGAGAAAATTAAAACAAACTTTTCCAGAAAGATTAATAAAATTACCATAAATACCCATTGTTTTTCTAATAAGCGGTAACCTAATATTTTCATACGTACAACATTGCAAAATAACATGTAGTTCATTTTCAACGGAGTCACAGAATGGACATTTCCTTTGATCTACACTCAGATTCTCGTACCTGTCCGTCTCTATTCTTATTGGTGCAACACCACAACGAAATTTACTCAAAGCGACTCTATGGCTAAGAAGTAAAAACATCATACAGTAGTCTTCTACTTTGAATTCTGTTTTAAATATCTTATACAACCGTAATTTCTTTCTACCTCGACCCGATATACCAACATCTCTATTAATAGATGTAAACCAGTTTAATTTGAACCTAGCCATTAGTTTACTTTCCATTGAGAATACTAATGATGATGGCTTAGGCTCGGTAATATTTGCAAACATACTTAAAATTATTTTCATTAAATACTTTTACAATTAATGCCAATTGTTACATGAAACATGTGTCTTAGAAGCCACCCAAGGTGCTATGCGTTTGTTCATACGATGTGTATCCATTGACGATATTTTGGACGAGAATAAACATATGCTTTTCCACTGCCATACAACAGTTGGCTTCCAACCCATTTCTCCTGCAATGGCAGTATTTGGAGTGTATTTGCCTACACCCAAAAAGAACCTCATTGCTCTGTTATGAACTGAATCTATACATGAAAATGTTTTGAAGCCCCGTATTGGTACACTGTAATTTATAATAGGCAGCACTGTAGACTCATAACGTTTGGTATATACATCATATGGGACACCCCCTAGAACTTTACATTTTGCAATTAAGAGGCCAAGGGCACGGCTAGCACTTTGAGCTACTGCTTTAGTCATTATGTTATAATCCACATGTTCACTTAACAACACACCAAGATACATATACTTATCAACAACTTGTATTCATTTAATACCACATATAAACTTGACGGTTGTTCTCTGTACAGAGTTAGGACGAAAATGTACAATATTACTCTTTGAGGCATTGACATTCATTTTATTTAAAATACACCAGTTATTCAAAGCATCTAATACTATTTGTAGATCAGACTCCGATTCGGCTAGAAGGACAATATCACCTGCATAGAGCAATATACATATCTTTTCATCTCCAGCATGTATTCCAATATCAAATGATTTCAGATAAACTGCAAGGTCATTAATAAACAAATTAAACAGAAGTGGGGATATAATACAACCCTGTCTAAGACCACAACTAACATTAAACCACTCTGTCTTGAAAGAATTAACTCTTACACAAGATTCAACACTGCAGTAGAGTGATGTTATGGCCATAAACATGTTACGGTTAATTCCATTTTCTAGTAGTCTCTTTCAAAAATCATTTCTATCAATAGTGTCGTAAGCTTTTTGAAAATCAATAAATGCACAGAACGTAGATTTTCTTTATGCTTTTTACGTGTGTCTAGAATGTTTGTAAGCGATGAGATGTGATCAATAGTGCTTCTAGACTTTCTAAAACCATTTCCTTCATCCTTAATCTTATCATTTTCCTCAGCCCATACTGATAATCGATTGTTTAAAATAGAACAGTACAATTTATACATTGATGATGCAAGCGATATACCCCTATAAGGCATAGGATCATGTGGGTCAGTGGTTGCAGATTTAGGTATAGGGTTAATGATACAACATGCATCATTGTATGTGCTAGACATATATCTGTGGTACCGCCAGTATAGTCTAGCGTTGTCCATAGTAGCTGAGCAAGGACGCAACAGTATGTGCGACAGCTGGAGCTCCTTCCCCAATATGCCAAGGATCACATAATGGCACGTGGTTCGTCTGTCGGCACTCGGACCGCATTGCCAGCAGATCAGTTCGGAGAGCAGACATATATCAAGCAAGGGAAGTGTTCTGGAAGTATGAAGGGCATTTCAACTACCGCCGAAAGTAGTAGAAACTAGTGTCTGTGTGGGTGAATGGTTTCCGCTTACACAGCACACTGGGGAAGGGGATATAATGAGAGTGGATGAGGCCGATCGGAGGATGATCGCGGTTGACTTGGCGAAATACGGCTCGCTAACGCCTCATCCCCGTTAGATTTTACTTACCTCACCATAACTCTGTGGAATGTCAGTAGCAAACTCCATAACTAATATTGTTGTTGCTATGTTTTACGTTTCACGATATGAAGCTATGTGCATATGTATTTACATTTTAGCTAACCAATACAGCAAGTTGTCTCGACTGTCTCTGGGCGAATCTCTACTGAGGGCCTTGGATTATCCTAGACCCGATCCAAACGGTAACGATGGCGCTGCAAAATTATACGGAGATCACTACGGATTTCATAAGGGTAACATTGCCATATTTTTCATTTTCTGCACTACATTTTTCAGAAACCTATTGTCATTGCCTGGCACACTTCCAAACGAAAGGATGCTCTCCAATCGTTCGTTTACTGTAAATGACACTGTATTGCCATTAGTGTAACCCACCACGTGGTTTGTGATGTCGTATTGCACTACTTCCTGCACACTTCGACGAATGTAATGTCCATTTCGAAAAGTAGTGGGCGGATATCAAAAAGTAACGCCGAAATATCAGAAGGCGAAGTTTAATTGTTTTTATTTGTTTAGTTTAATCATATTTTATTGCATTCAGCATGATGATTATAATAATAACACACAATACATAAGTACAAGAACATAGCATGATAATACAGATGGTTTAGGCTACAAGTTTCAACAACATTAGAAAACAGCCCGCACAAGAATGTCACATTAGTATAAAATTAAACTAAATGTCGGATTATGACAAGAAAGCAAAATCACATACTTGCATTAACTAAATGAAAGCACTATAATGAATACATGCAGCTCACACTTTCATCCGCGGTTCCAAACACAACGCAATTACTCGAACCTAAGACCCATATATCTCTAGTATAATCGGATGTTCTATTAATTTAGGAAAGCAATCCTACACAAACCGAAGCGTATTTTTTTATATATATGTCTGTATTTCTAAAAATAAAGTGTTGTTCTCCTCATCAGATAACGAATCAATGCCATGTAGTAATTTATGTGAACTAATTGGATGGAATATACGAGTATTTGTAAATAGAGAATGTCGTTCGTTCCTATAAAGGATACATCTGAAAAAGAAATGTTCTGCATCTTCAATGCCATGACTGCATGCACAATCGTGAGAATCACGCAAATGGCAAATGGTTGAAGAAGAGGTTGTTGTTCAAATTACTGCATCGGTTTTGAATACGAGATTGGATAACAGTACTCTGCATTAGGTTTATGTCCCCGTTTTATCATCATTATGGTTAGGGCTCCTGTTGGCATTCTAAGAAATGTACAGAGGTCAATAATTTCCCAGAAAAAATATGGTAACCCCAAGATGGCCGTCTTGTATGTCCGTCCGTGGGCCGGCCCACCCATACGGTATACCCACCCGCTTGCCAGCTCGTCCACATATATGTCTGTCTGTCTGTCTGTCTGTCTGTCTGTCTGTCTGTCTGTCTGTCTGTCTGTCTGTCTGTCTGTCTGTCTGTCTGTCTGTCTGTCTGTCTGTCTGTCTGTCTGTCTGTCTGTCTGTCTGTCTGTCTGTCTGTCTGTCTGTCTGTCTGTCTGTCTGTCTGTCTGTCTGTCTGTCTGTCTGTCTGTCTGTCTGTCTGTCTGTCTGTCTGTCTGTCTGTCTGTCTGTCTGTCTGTCTGTCTGTCTGTCTGTCTGTCTGTCTGTCTGTCTGTCTGTCTGTCTGTCTGTCTGTCTGTCTGTCTGTCTGTCTGTCTGTCTGTCTGTCTGTCTGTCTGTCTGTCTGTCTGTCTGTCTGTCTGTCTGTCTGTCTGTCTGTCTGTCTGTCTGTCTGTCTGTCTGTCTGTCTGTCTGTCTGTCTGTCTGTCTGTCTGTCTGTCTGTCTGTCTGTCTGTCTGTCTGTCTGTCTGTCTGTCTGTCTGTCTGTCTGTCTGTCTGTCTGTCTGTCTGTCTGTCTGTCTGTCTGTCTGTCTGTCTGTCTGTCTGTCTGTCTGTCTGTCTGTCTGTCTGTCTGTCTGTCTGTCTGTCTGTCTGTCTGTCTGTCTGTCTGTCTGTCTGTCTGTCTGCATGGCGTAGGTTATAACTAATACTGAATTAAGTATATGTACATTGTAGCATAGTCCCTGTGTGCATACGACAATGAACATGTACATATATATTGATTTCCTTAATTGATTCATTGATGAGTTATGATTTCAATTGTTAGATAGTATCGTTCACTGTATATATGGTTTTACACTCCATGACCGAGAGGACTAAATTCCTGTCGATGAAGTTAACACTTTTAAATGTATTGAGGATGTAGATTTCCATTATACATATAGGTATATCATAAGGCCATCATTGTATGAGGCGCCGTTTATTCAGTATTTATTGGATACATATATATATCCATAAATACTGAATAAATAGCAAAACGGCACGCATGGAACTATGGATATTCATATATCGAATTAACGGAATTATGGATATCCATACACACTGAATGACGATTATCTCGTTGACTCATTAGTTCATGTTTGCATACCGATACTTCTTAGGCAAGCAAGGCATTTTAAATTCCACATTTCCTCTTCTCTCTCAACATATAATAATCACAGCTACTAGTCTCGTTGGCGCGGATGAGAAACGTGTATGTGGTCATTCGTGTAGGAGGAAACAAGAGTACTGGGCAAAACAAAAACTGGCTGTCCGATTAGCGCAGTGGTTAGCGCGCTCGCTTCTCACCAATGCAACCCGGGTTCGACCCTCGGACCGGGAAGTATCCCGGTGTTACTGGTTTTCGACGACGTAGTACATAACGGACTCCTATAGGTTTAGAATTGTCATACACTGCAAACAATTTTATGTCACCAAATAAACAATATTTTACCTTTCATTCCCCAAAATCTCGAAGAAAACCGATTGTTTACTTATTGAGAAAAGTTGACAAAATAGCGGTACCTCATTCTCAGTAATCCGGAATGACGTCACATGTTTTCGCCTAACTGTGGAAATTGTCTACAGCGCGAGCATTATTATGTAAGCAACAGTTTTGTTTAACAAAACAATATAAATAAGGAACACTTACTTTAATAATAGGCTTAATTTATCATATTCACTCAAAATTCATTTGTTGGAGAGCATTTTGTCTATATACTGTATCTAAAACACTAATTTAGTTTAACTTAGACAAACACACGGGGCATAAGAAGTCGTCGCCCCTCCTAATTACTCTGACTGGGTGCAGAACTGTAACTGGACCCATCCATCGAACACATCACACGGTGCCTAACAGAGAATAACTAGGTTTACACAACCATGTATATCAGTTGGAGAACCTCTGTGAAAACACATGGACCTGAAGGCGAAAAACGGTGAAAATCGATATTATGAATAAGGACCCCTTGTGTGTAATAACGGACATAACTCATAAACACGGAGCAGTGAGACTATAATGACATTTTTATTCGTAAATATATTGGCGTGGCAGACGATGCATATGTCATTTTGGAGAAAAAATTGCCAATTTCTTTAAAAAATGATATTTATATGGTGACATAAAACGGATATAGTGAAATTAGTGAAAACTGGGGTAGGTTTAAAGTTTTCACCGCTAATTTACCTTGTCTGATATATTATGATCAGTTAGAAATAGATTGGAAGTGCACAATGTATGTTTATTTATAATTCCGGTAACTGGAGCGTGAAATATTGCGTGATCTCTCGCGACTTGCTATTTCCACAGTTGGGCGAAAACCTGTTCTGGGCGAAAACTCTTCACGCCGGGATATGTGAAATGGTACGGTGGTCGCCAGATCGGACAGATGGGTTTTCTCCGGGTACTCCGGTTTCCTCCCACACGAATTACCACATATACGCTTTCATCCGCTCCAACGAGAGTGATTAATATAAGCTGTTAAAACTTGCTTCGCTATCGTTGTACAATAAATAAAGTTTAAACTAAAACAAAAACCCAGGGGAAAACCCACCTGTCCGATTTGTGGAATTGAACACGCGATATAGTGTTGGAGAAGCTAATCGGATCTCCTAAAATAGACAGAAGGCTTCGATTATTAACAGTAAATACAACATATTAAAAGGACACTTTATTTTGTCAGGTCAATGCGAGAGATGCAGCAAGACGCTAGATACGACATTTGCTACCAGAACACAGTGTGACTTCCACACGCAACCATCGCGAAGATACGGTATTCTATGTTTTGCATGCTTGTATGTAGTCCTATATATATAATACCTCTACATAAATGTGTTTGGTTCTGTTATTTCGATTTTGAAAAATGGCTTGATAGTAAAATGTCAAATTTTTCAAGTCTAAAATATTTGGACTAGCTTGTATGGTGTATATTAACCATTTCAACACCAATTACCTCTAAATAGGCTTACGTCTCATTGCGATCTGCACTTTTTGCCAGCAGCATTACTATTTTTAGACAAAGTCCATACTATGTTGGTGTTGAATGGGTTTAGGAGATTTCTTCACACTCTGGGTCTTCCTTCATAAGCTTCTTTACTTATATCCAGATCCACAGCCGTGTCTAGCTTCCGACACAGCTATACCACTGTTCATAGTATACAGCATACTCATATACAAAGACACATACTGGTCCAACGCGATATGTGAAATATGTATATAAACAGAAAACCAATAAAATAAACACGATATAGGTGATCCAGGTACTGGTCTAACGCAATATGTGAAATATGTATATAAACAGAAAACCAATAAAATAAACACGATATAGGTGATCCAGGTAGTCGGTACTGGTCTAACGCGATATGTGAAATATGTATATAAACATAAAACCAATAAAATAAACACGATATAGGTGATCCAGGTACTGGTCCAATGCGATATGTGAAATATGTATATAAACAGAAAACCAATAAAATAAACACGATATAGGTGATCCAGGTACTGGTCCAACGCGATATGTGAAATATGTATATAAACAGAAAACCAATAAAATAAACACGATATAGGTGATCCAGGTACTGGTCCAACGCGATATGTGAAATATGTATATAAACAGAAAACCAATAAAATAAACACGATATAGGTGATCCAGGTACTGGTCCAATGCGATATGTGAAATATGTATATAAACAGAAAACCAATAAAATAAACACGATATAGGTGATCCAGGTACTGGTCTAACGCAATATGTGAAATATGTATATAAACAGAAAACCAATAAAATAAACACGATATAGGTGATCCAGGTAGTCGGTACTGATCCAACGCGATATGTGAAATATGTATATAAACAGAAAACCAATAAAATAAACACGATATAGGTGATCCAGGTAGTAGGTATCGACTAGGTATAATGAGATAAAATCACTTAGTCAAAATAAAAACGTGTTTCACTATATCTTAGTGCAATGGTATCGTCCTAAATATCGCGGTACATTTATATATGTGATCCAGGTACCGGTAGTTGGTATCTACCAGGTATAATGAGATACAATCACTTAGTCAATATAAAAGCGTGTTTCACTATATATTAGTGTAATGGTATCGTCCTCAATATCGCGTTACATTTATATAGGTGATCCAGGTAGTTCGTATCGACCAGGTATAATGAGATACAATCACTTAGTCAAAATAAAAGCGTGTTTCACTATATCTTAGTGTAATGGTATCGTCCTCAATATCGCGTTACATTTATACATTTTTTAGTTTTTATACTTCCATTGACGATGACAACACATACATACAAAACGCCATCACACCCCGACACCACAATGTCTCGGGGTAGCAGAAAGACACTTGTTTTATACACACCGTCCTTCAAAGGCGTCAGTGATGTTCCTTGACGATGTGTCTGCTTCAACTGTTGCTACTCCTGCGATACGTGCTACTACTGCGATACGTGCTACTCCTGCGATACATGCTACCCATGCGATGGGTGCTACTACTACGATACGTGCTACTACTGCGATACGTGCTACTCCTGCGATACGTGTTACCCCTCGATACGTGCTACCCCTGTGACACATGCTACTCCTGCGATACACGCTACTCATCGAAACTCAATAGAAATTTAAGTTGTGCTTAAATCAAAACAGTTATATTTTAATTCCAGGCGGCAGACAACATCCCCACGGCTGTTGTGGAAATGGATTGGGCTCAACGGGCTGCAGGGTAGCACCGGTATATATATTATAACTAATATACGTTTTTAATATATTTTTATGCAACACTCAGCGTGTAGTAGTAACAGCCAATGATCGTTTGAATGCATTGTATTGTAACATAACGGCACTTTAATGGGTGCCTTTAGCTTGGTGGCTCTCTAACATGATCAGAAATATCGTTAATAATATTTAAGATCTGTGCTGCGATTTATGATAATCTCTGTATACGGTAAATGAAATACCAATGATATATTTAATGCATAATTATATTGATGACGTATGTAAAATCTGGCAGCGCGAATTGAGCATACGAGAAAGAAGAATGCTATGGGCATTCATATTGTTGGCAAGAACCCGTTCTTCAATATGATTTAAAGACATTAGTTTATACAGATTTGTTTAGCTCGATTGCGAAACAAGTTCTTACAACTTATATTAATCACTATTGAGACCTCATTCCTGGTGGAATCCATCGCCACGAGGGAGAGTTTTTGTTTTTTTTACGTTTATTTATCGTCGCTACCGGTTGCCCATATGAGCGACGCCTCCTGAAGAGATTAGTTATTTTAGATTTAGGAGGATAGTGCATGATACAGACAGAGACCCATTCCAGAATCTCCTCTGGTTCTTTTACGTGCACGGTGTAAAGCACCGACACGAGACCTCGGTTTAACGTGCCATCTGAAAGACTGTTAATTTTATTAGGGTCAGATGGGGGATCGAACCTGCGATCCCTGGATTACCAGTCCAGCATGTTTCCACTGGACTACATATCCGTCTATCACGAGGGAGAGATAATAGTCATGTGGCATTTAAATGCCTTGCCTAATGGCACACTCGTAACCGCACAAGTGAGGTGTGAACCCCGGGTAGTTCGCACCTGAAGCGAAATCGCTACCACTGAGCTATCACGATTTAAAGAAGTTAGAAAGTGGACTTTGATATAAAAAAGACTGATATATGTCGTTTTGTATTACGATACGATTACCTGATTTGTTTAAGTTACATTGTACAACATTATACATGTATATTGCATGGCGTAACTGTGTACTTTGGTTATAATTATTGTGTATGTACATTAATGCTATCGTGTTAAGAACTTTAAGAGGGCCTTAGGGAAGATTAGTTCATAACTAATTACGTCGCCCGCTATACATAAAGAAATGTATCTATACGTTACAGTGGATTGCTTTTGGTAGGACTGTAAAGTGTTGTATGTTTGTCCGATTACTGGAATTTGTTGTATAAATTCTGACAATTGTGTTTTGTAATTTGCACATAAAAGAACCAGAGGAGACTCTGGAATGGGTCTCTGTCTGAATCATTGCACTATCCTCTAAAAATGTATAATGAACTTGGGTATACCGCTCTATAGTACATATTGCATGGCATGATTTGGTGGTGGCTATTTAATTACTTCAGTAGAAACAACATAATTATATTTCTACCTGGACCGTAATGATTTCAAAGATCAACTTCTTTTCATACATATATATGTATATATATATACGCAATAAGACGTCTATGCGTGCTTAAATATTGGGTAAATATGTATGTTTCATTAATGTCAAACGTGACCCCTTGCCGGGACGTAGACATGTTTTCCTGGGTAAGCTTAGTCGACCTAAGTGGTTAACCAGTACTAAGCAATGTGAGTGATGTGCCTTGCTCAATGGCTCTACATACGTGGCCTGACCGAGTATCGAACCCGGGACCGATCGATTCCAAATCCGACGTTCTACCACTAGATCACGGATGCCAAGATTTGCAACGAAAAAGTAACGCTCAATATAAATGTGCACAGTTGTTTATGGTGTCAGTATATATATATACATGTGCTTATTTCCCGTAGAGTCACGTGTACAGTGGAAATCACTACCTGGACCTTCAGGGGTATAAGATGACTGAACCGACGAATAACCCGCCAGCTGACGGGAATTATGGTGTATATGCCGTCGATACAGAATCGGTAAGTGTGCAGATGGCATATCCATAGCGTGAATTATGGTGTATATGCCATGAATTATGGTGTATATGCCGTGAATTATGGTGTATATGCCGTGAATTATGGTGTATATGACGTGAATTATATGCCGTGAATTATGGTGTATATGCCGTGAATTATGGTGTATATGCCGTGAATTATGGTGTATATGCCGTGAATTATGGTGTATATGCCGTGAATTATATGCCGTGAATTATGGTGTATATGCCGTGAATTATGGTGTATATGCCGTGAATTATGGTGTATATGCCGTGAATTGTATGCCGTAAATTATGGTGTATAGAATTATGGTGTATATGCCGTGAATTATGGTATATATGCCGTGAATTATGGTGTATATGCCGTGAATTATGGTGTATATGCCGTGAATTATGGTGTATATGCCGTGAATTATGGTGTATATGCCGTCGATACAGAATTAGTAAGGGTGCAGATGGCATATCCATAGTGTGTGTGTGTGTGCGTGCGTGCGTGTGTGCGAGTGTGATTAGTCATTTTAGATTTTTTGGAGGATAGTGCAATGATTCAGACAGATCCCCATTCCAGAGTCTCATCTGGTTCTTGTACGTGCACGGTTTTAAAACACCGACACTAGACCTCGGCTTAACGTCCCATCTGCATGGATTACCAGTCCGCTCATATATGGGCAACCGGTAGCGACGATGAATAAACGTAAAACACACACATCGAAGGAAATGCAATAGCAATGTAACTATAGTGAGACCCCCCCCCCTAAACCGAACAGTCACTGGACCAGAAGTAACGTTCAGTTTGGAAGGGTTTTTCAGATTAGAGAGTTTGGTTTTCATAGTGGGGTAGTATTCTGCTAAATTAACAATTAAACTGCAATGCATAGAACCACAGGCACAAGGAACAGTAATGTTGAATACTATGGCTACTATTGAATCAATATTACCACTATAAGACCATACTTATGGCATACACATATGTATTGTGTTTTGTGCCAGTGCATAAAGGATGCTGATACAAGTAAAGAACTGAATAATTTATGTGCACGATACAATATTCTTAAAAGCTTATACAAATATATGAATCACTCTCGATACCTCAATCCTTATGGAGTCTATCGCCACGAGGGAGAGAGAAGATGCAACGTGGGAATTTAAATGCCTTGCCTAAGGACACATTCGCAATTGTTCCAGCGGGGCTCGAACCTTTCGCACCGGAAGGGAATACAATATTCTGAAAAGTAACTGTAATTTGTTTAGAAGAATAGTTAGCTTAATATTTGATCAAGGCAACTTGCTTTTCAGCATTCATGGGTAAGCTACAGTTGAAAATGCACATACTTAAACATAGGTTCTATATTTGTACAATGGGGGTTCAATTTTACAGAGGTTTTTCTACAATAAACAAAGACGGTAAACGTTTGCGGCAAGATATTTGTTCGGTTTTGAGGGAATTCCATATTAGAGGGGTTCCGGTGTTGTGGGGTTTCACTGTATAATTAAACTCAATGTTTCAGATTCACACGGTGAAAGGTCTGGAAGTATGTATGGTGTCAGTGATGGACCCAGAGCTGAAGGTGGTATACAAAGAGTATTGTTTACCAACGTCGGAGATCATAGACTACAACACGATGTAAGAATCTCAGAAATAACTATTTGCCGTAAAACATACGCTTTGCAAGATATATATAATGTTGCATCCGCTGTGGATTCATGTTAGACGATACATGTACGCGGGGAACTCGTTGACAAAATGGGTGGGATTTTTAGTCCTGCGAAAACTTGACTCTATCTTTAGGCAAAGTCATAATCCTATTTCAGACATGTCTGGCAATATCATAACTCTACTTCAAACCCATCTGGCAATATCATGACCCTACTTCAGACAGATCTGAAAATAGCATGACCCACTTTGGTCAGATTGGACAAAACCTTGAAAAACGTTCGGACATATTTTAAAGATCACATTTGCGTTCAGGTATTTTCACTTTCATTACACTGCTATTTTCGGGACTGTGTTGTAGTTAGGATACTTAATATAAACAATATTTTGTGGATGAAAAAGGTCACGATACACTAGAAGGATTAACCGAATGTCTACCATACCGTACTGATGCGAAGGAATAAATGTATGAATGTTTATTTTCAAACTCCAATATTACCCATGAGGTACAACAATATACATATATACACACTATTAACAAATATTGGTGACAACTATGTGGAGAAGGTGATACAACATGATTATATAATGATCGCATTACAATATCTCTGTACATAAACTCACTCAATTTCTAATTATTTCATCAATGTAAGATAAATACAAAATCTCATTAAATATTATTTAATGTCCGTATTTCAAAAGCCTTATAAATAAATACACTCAATTTTCTAATTATTTCATTATTACCACCTGTAAATAATTCTTTTAATTTATACATATTTGGTCTTTTCCAAAAATATTTATTAATATATTTCATTCTTATGTCTTTATATATTGAACATTCTAGTAACACATGGTATTCATCTTCTAAAACATTACATACTGAGCATATTCTATCATCAAATGGTATACTTTATTTGTACCACCTTCCAGATTCCACTGCTAAATTATGCAATGATAATATTAATCGTGACATAGCATTACGATATTTAGAAAGGTTAATATTTTCAATATATGACTGAAAACCAAAAGTTACCACAATTTCACGATAAAACACAGATCTATGCGAGTCTTCAAGTCTACTATGCCAGTTCTGTGTAAAATTATCATTTAATCTTTGTCTAAGTATATCTAAAAATACATGGTCATTTCCAACAGAGTGTGTGCTATCCATACTTCATAAAATCCTACACTTGGCAGCAATGTATTTAAAAGTGTAACACATGAAGTTTTATTTGGGTATAGCTCTGCATCTAATACGAGGATATCATATACTAGTTTTACATATTATTACTTTCACAATGTAATATTTTCAACCAGTATTTTACAATCCTAAAATATCTATAAACAATTAACTGTCTCCTACCCAAGAAACCATCATTTTGGGTACAGCGTTTTACATTTAGCAGTCTTTAACAATACAATGTGTGTATACGTTCTATGTTTCTTGCTGTATGAAAACCCCATACCTCACAACTATAGTTGAGGATAGGTAATACAAGTTTATCAAATAATTCAATTCTATGCTTTATACTAACACCATAAAAATTAAGTAAATAATTATTTAGTTTAAAAATTGCCTTCTGTGCTCGACCAGCTAATGTTACTTGTGTTGCATGAAATGAACCACCCGGTGTAAAAACTATTCCTAAATATGAGAATGATTTTACAATTTCTATAATATGACCATTATATTGAAAATTAAGATTTCTCGGTATCATACCAGCTCTTCGGAAAACCATAATCTTCGTTTTTCAACATTTACTTTTAATTTCCACCTTTCACAATAGTCTGACAAAATATCGAAACCATTCTGTAAACCTTCTGCTGTTTCTGATAACATCACACTATCATCAGCATATACTAATACAAACAGTTTAGTCATATACACATCAATGCTATTGTAACCATGTAACATAAAGTATTCTTCAATATCATTTAAAAACATAGAAAATAGAAAAGGTGATAAGCATTCGCCTTGTCGTACTCCAAACAAACAAGGACACTCGTTACGTACTTGATTTAAATGTCTAACTCTAGATTGTATGCTACTGTACATACTTTTAATAAATACTCCAATTGTAGACTGACTTGAATGGGGTGTCTTAAGGTCCGGCGGCATAAGGCATTGACTGATAACGGTGTGTGTTTTACGTTTATTTATCGTCGCTATCGATAGCCCATATGAGCGACGCCTCCTGACGAGATTAGTCATTTTAGATGTTTGGAGGATAGTGCAATGATACAGACAGATACCCATTCCAGAGTCTCCTCTTGTTCTTTTACGTGCACAACGTAATGCACCGACACAAGACCTCGGTTTAAAGTCCCATCTGAAAGACTGTTAATTTTATTATGGTTAGACGGGGGATCGAACCTGCGATCCTTGAATTACCAGTCCAGCGTGTTAACCACTGGACTACAGATCCGTCTGTTATGATAACGGCATAGACGAATGAGAATGCAGTTGTACGTTGCCTCGATCCGAGTTGTCGTTACGTCACAGTGTGGCGACCACGTGGTCCTCCAATGTTTGGCTGACGAGCCCCCAGTGGGTGTGGTGACTCACACTTTTATCTCTCAGATTTATCTCTCACTATCTCATAAAGCTCCTGCCAGGGTCTAACCTATCATAGATCCACTGGATTTGTCTACGGGTATATGGTATTTTCTGTATCACAATTATAACACAACACAGTGGTTTGTCTTTCTTCTATATAATTATAATATCTTTCTTCCGTATTTCTTATTTTCTGGTGCATATCTCATGCATATAGTTCTGCTTAATTCAATTATTACTTTATTTAAGTCAGAAATTAGTCATTTATTGTTAATTGTCTCTATCAGCTCTAATCTCTTTAATCTGTAACTCCTCTCTATTTACAATCGTTTCAATGTTTCCGCTTCAATAACCTTCGTCACACAATAATAGATTATATTCACCGGAACTAAATATGTTCCTTATCTCGGCTGAATAATCTTATAACGCGTATTTATTTTTAAATACACCTTTAACTTTTATAAGTTAATTTTCTCTTAATGTCTATAATAATCTATCATAGAAACAGTATTCTATATCTTAATTTTGAGATCACGTAACTATCCGTACCCGGGATGTCATCTAGGTGTGTCTAATTTGATTGTGTGTGTTTTTACACTTATTTATCGTCGCTACCGGTTGCCCATATGAGCGACGCCTACTGAAGAGATTAGTCATTTTAGATTTTTGGAGGATAGTGCATGATACAGACAGTGACCCATTCCAGAGTCTCATCTGGTTCTTTTACGTGCACGGTGTAAAGCACCGACACGAGACCTCGGTTTAACGTCCCATCTGAAAGAATATTTTATTATGGTCAGACGGGGGGTCGAACCTGCGATCCCTGGATTACCAGTCCAGCGTGTTACCACTGGACTACAGATTTCATTGGATTAATAAAGACTGTTATATCACAGATGAACAGCAACATTTCCAGCGATGTAGTAGACTAATAGACGCCGTAACATGTGTTACGTTACTTAATATTATTAAGATTTTCCGCGCATCAAAAGATTCGGCCTTTTACAATTGCACATCTGGTCACATGTGCAATCAGTCTTTCCCGCGCATAAATGGAATGGATATTTTAGGCGCGAAAATGATAGCAGACGATATGCATAAGACAAATATATATAGTACATGGTAAATCAATGATGTTGTATATTAAATATTTTAATGTATTTATATAATACATTACTATTTATATATGACAATAATAAACATTTCGTGCACATATTGTTTGTTTTGCATATATTTTGCACAACAGACGTTCTCGTAACGTTCGTACCGAGCGCACAACTGGTCCACATCCCGTTCTGATCAGAACGCAGAACGCAGAAGCACGCTGTTTGTTTTGAAGGGTCCAACACAAACGTGGTTGCTTGGTGTTCAATGAAGTTAGTTTGCGTCCTCAACAAGTATCAACGAATTCTCATGAGTTATTTTCACGTTTTATTCAATTTTCTCTGTCATGATACGAACGCCATATGAGTAATTGTAGGTTTGACATGTCCTTTACCGAGTATTTGCCATCTCCGTGGCCTAGTGGTTAAGGCGTCCGCCTACGGAGCGGGAGGTCGAAGGTTCGAATCTCGTCAGGGGTTCGTTCTGATATGACCGGTTGGTGAGCCGCCAGCTAGTTAAATAATGGTTACCGATTGCCTACCAGCCCTGCGCCTGGTATACAAGCATAGGATTCGGGAAGTACTGATGTTCATAAAAAGAGGTGTCTCATAAGTCAGAATAGTGGTGACACTATAATAAACAAACACTTTTATATAGACAATGCATTATAGCATTATGGACAATTGTTGGTGAAATTGAATCTAAACAACTATTCTTTCTCCAGCAGTTATTTGTATTCAACATTTAGACTATGTCTTATGAAAGTTTGGGCGATTCTTAAAAAAGGACAGCTCAATCTGCACTGAATACACCAATGGACATTGTATACGCACATAATTCTCACAAACTAGGATGAGGTCAATACGCAAACTATTTATAATAATTGATATTAAAGCGACACTAAATCTGTGAAAATGAAAGTTTATACAGAATATAATTAGCTATTATATGGTATAATATTCCACTTATATATTTGCCTCAAACACTGAGTATTTCAACAAATAAGCAAACGTCGTATATGCGGTTTGTTGACATAACAAAATAATGTAAAAAATTTGTGACTATTCATATTTATTTGCAGACTAATCTTAGTTTTATCTGTAAACGAAAGTATCGTGTGTTTAGTATTGACTCCAATGACAAACACACACCAATTCAGGAGTGTGGATGTCAATTCAGGAGCGTGGATGTCAATGCAGGAGCATGGATGACCGTTATATGAACTCCTTCTGTCACCTTTGAAAGTTTGTATACCCCAAAAACACTGTTTATTGATTCAATGTTATGTATTCAGAAGAATTTGTACTAGTAATGCATTTATACGTGAACATGTGCATTTTATTTGCTTTTTGCAATGTAATGTCGCTTTAACAGCTGGAGTGGCATCACAGAGGAGAATTTGGAAGGAGTTACGAAGACGTTTGACGAGATGCGTAGTGATTTGCTGCAACTGATATCTGCCGACACCGTACTCATTGGACACGGGATACACCATGATCTTATAGCTATGAAGGTAATAGTGAAGTTGTGCTAGAGTTGCAGTTAGAATACATGTAGTTCATATTCTAGATCTATCTGTATGTATATATTTTTGTACTTATGTTTTGTATATTAGATAATGATCAAGGCATTACAATGTGATTAAATGAAACTATACCTGTATGTTTTCCTGAAATACCGATTGTATCACATTTGACAAAGTTGGCGGGGTGGTGCGAGGGTGGGCGGCTAAGGGGTTGATGTTGTCGACTTCAAATAAGTTGCCAGTCATCGGTGTAGGTTCGTAACTCACTTGTTCTACCAGGGCGCCCGTCCTTGCCTGACCTACTGCCCAGAGCTATACTTGGGATATTCCTCCACCAATAATAGATGGAAAGTCGCCATATATAAACACACACATTTGTGGTCGATTTTTCAAAACGAAACTGAAACTAGGATTTATGTGGGTATATCAGTATGTGTATGTATGTACACGGACGCCACACTGTGTACATACATCAATAGATCAACAATGCGTTTCGAAATTTTTTTGGAAAAATGAAACTGAAAGATATTTGAAAGTGTATGCTTTCGGAAAATACAGTTATTTCATTTGAAGGTAACACTGACGTAGTGAGTATTTCATAAACTAAGTTAAAAATAGGTTATATTGTTATCCCCGATATCTATTTGTTAAAATAGGCTCTCCGATTTGCTGCTGTCTATGAACAACAGCCTGTCAATTATGATAATTATTAGAAGCAGTCGTGCAAATCCTACGCCATACTGTATTATATTCTGACTGACTGACTAATAAGTTTATTTAAAGAGTTTTCTAAGAAAATTAAAATACCCATCATCTAAAAGTGATGGTTTTGCCTATCGCAAATATTATCTCTATGTGTTTAGAGGGCTATGAGGGCTGCTGTAATCTCAGTGTGTGTTCGGTGTTCATATCTTCAACTGTCGCTCACAGTCGAGGGTAGACCGGGTAAATACAATTATCGGTGCACGTATACTTCTAAGGTGTCTAAGATTGCATATTAGATTCTGTTTCATAAAATAAAGTAAAAGTATCACATGTTTTCACTTACACCACCAGTCGAAATGTTATCTTCCAGCGTCTTCTAAATATCGAGTTGCCTACATCACAGATGCTTGGGGTCTTGACAAACGTTTTCGTGTTCAAAACCACAAAACAAATTTAAGTTTTTGTTTTTGTTTTTATAAGAACACTATGATACACTATAGAACTTGACACTATACAGAAAAACTTGTTTAGGACATTCCAAGCAAGTTTTAAAATGACACCCCATTTAGAGTATTATAGCCTTGATAGTGACGGGGTGTCATTTTAAAACTTGCTTGGAATGTCGTAAAAAAGGGGTATGTATAGTGTCAAGCATAGTGTTGTAACATAGTGTTCTTAAAAACAAAAAATAAAACATGTTTTTAGTTTTGTTGTTTTGAACCCGAAAACATTTGTCCAGACCCCAAGCGTATGTGGCCGACATGGCAAGACCTCCCGATTTGGAGTGTCCTATTTATACATCAACAAAAATGGTATGTATTCTAAGTTGAATGCTTTACAAATATTCAGTTTAAGTCAGGCGCGTAGCTAGTTTTACGCATGTACTCACGTGCGTAAGATTTATTTTGAGAGTTCCTGAAAATTAAATAAATGCGAAAAAATGCAATAAAAACTGGATCATAAGGGGGACACTGACCAATCACAAGAAAGCAGACATGCACGAAATGCCAACAGATATTGATTGTAGCTGATGTTCATAGTAGACACAAATCACCTGAGACCAACTAGCGGGGGGGAAAATCTCCGGGTGGGCCATGCCCCTGGAACCCCTAGGATGGTGCGTAATCCATAGTTAGGACTAGCTACGTGCCTGCAAGTGAGGCCAGATAGTTGGATGGGATACACCCTAGTAACATATCATCTAGAACATGACTATATGTAAAACTGGCATACTATATACACAATGTATAGTTATTCTCTGGTTGCAGATTATCCACGGAAAAGTTGTGGACACTATAATACTATATCCGCACAAGCTAGGATTTCCTCGGAGACGCTCACTGAAAGAGATAGCCCTGACCGTTTTGGGAGTAAAAATTCAAAGCGGGGGTATGTTACTATACTAATTAACCCTTATCCTGCCAATAACAACTAAAGTCGAGTTTGCAAACAGCATAGAGCCAGATCAGACGACACAGAGCGTGCTGTCTGATCAGGCTCTATGCTATTTGCTATTCGGATAGTGGGGGTAAATCACTTGTCTGAATAGCAAACAACATAGATCTTGATCAGACACGGCGTTACAACAACAATAAATAATATACTTAATAACACAATCACGACAGGCCCGTAGCCACACTGAGGCACATCTATGCCCCCGGATCCCCCGAGATTGCCTCGGTTAAAATGTCCAAAGCAAAATGAAATAAATAAAATAATGCAAACAATATACATTTGCTGTATAAAATGTTGACTACTAGAGAGCTGATACATCAGTACATACTTATACGTCTAAACCCCAACACTTTTAAGGGGCAACATGCCCCCGGACCCCCCGAGATTGCCTCGGTTGAAATTTGCCTCTGGCTACGGTACTGCAGAATGTGAATGAAAACAACAAGAATTACGATACCATTAATACCAAGAAGCGGATTACATTTGCAGCTCAACGGAAGCTCAACATATCAATGACTAGCCCAGTTAGAGCTACTATGCATTTCTTTCATCATTAATATTAATTGTATTCAGTAAGCCTATACATGCACATATTGGCTGTCACCAATGACACTCAAGTTCGATCATCGTACCTGGAAGCTTGGTAAGATGGTATGGTAGTCACAGTTCGGTATTTCTCGTATATACACTTTCATCTACGCCAATGAGAGTGAGACATATATAGGGTGTTAATGCTTGTGGTACAATCATCAAAAGAAATTTAGTTTGTAATTATTTGTTGTTTTTAAAAATTTATTTCTTATATCTGAATAGAAGCAGGGCATGATTGTAAGGAAGATGCAGAGATCGCAATGAAACTTGCGCTGAGAAAACTGTAATACCATACCACAGTTGAGCAGCAACATTTCCAGGAAACATTGTCGTGTAGTATACAGAATAGTTACAGAGTGTTATATCACAGTTGAGCAGCAACATTTCCAGGAAACATTGTTGTGTAGTATACAGAATAGTTACAGAGTGTTATATCACAGTTGAGCAGCAACATTTCCAAGAACCAACATTGTCGTGTAGGATATAATTCGTTATTAAAAGCGTATGTAATGTAGTTTCTAAGGATGACCAGCTCTATGGACTTGTCACATTGAATCTGTCATATATATATATATATATATAACTCGGCCTCGTCATACGCCCCAGTACAGACGGATCTGTAGTCCAGTGGTAACACACTAGACTGGTAATCCAGGGATCGCAGGTTCGATCCCCCGTCTGACCCTAATAAAATTAACAGTCTTTCAGATGGGATGTTAAACCGAGGCCTCGTGTCGGTGCTTTACACCGTGCACGTAACAGAACCAGAGGAGAATCTGGAATGGGTCTCTGTCTGTATCATGCACTATCCTCCAACAATCTAAAATAACTAATCTCTTGAGGAGGCGTCGCTCATATGGGCAACCGGTAGCGACGATAAATAAACGTATAAACACATACGCCCCAGTACCACTGACCGTTGTATGCGGCAATTTTCGATTTTAAAGAATGACCCGGACTTTACTGAGTTCAAATATCAACACAATTGACAATAAAATCTTCTTTTAAAAATGCTAAAATTAACTAATTTAATCGACATTTATTTAGTATTATTAAAACATGGCTTTTACTGTAAATTGTGTTGATATTTGAGCACAGTGAAGTGTGGAGCATTCATTAAATCAAAACTCATGACGTACACCGACCGTGTTACTGTGGCGTATGACTAGGCGGTGGGTCGATGTGACTATGTGTTAGTATCCCACACTATGTGTTAGTATCCCGCACTATGTGCTAGTATCCCTCACTATGTGCTAGTATCCCGCACTATGTGCTAGTATCCCGCACTATGTGCTAGTATCCCGCACTATGTGCTAGTATCCCGCACTATGTGCTAGTATCCCGCACTATGTGTTAGCATCCCACACTATGTGTTAGTATCCGGCACTATGTGTTAGCATCCCACACTATGTGTTAGTATCTCGCACTATGTGTTAGCATCCCACACTATGTGTTAGTATCCTGCACTATGTGTTAGTATCCCGCACTATGTGTTAGCATCCCACAATATGTTCCAGTATCCCGCACTATGTGTTAGTATCCCGCACTATGTGCTAGTATCCCGCACTATGTTCTAGTATCCCACACTATGTGATAGTATCCCGCACTATGTGCCAGTATCCCGCACTATGTGTTAGTATCCCGCACTATGTGCTAGTATCCCACACTATGTGTTAGCATCCCACACTATGTGTTAGTATCCCGCACTATGTGCTAGTATCCCGCACTATGTGTTAGTATCCCCCACTATGTGCTAGTATACCACAATATGTTCCAGTATCCCGCACTATGTGTTAGTATCCCGCACTATGTGTTATCATCCCACACTATGTTCTAGTATCCCACACTATGTGATAGTATCCCGCACTATGTGCCAGTATCCCGCACTATGTGTTAGTATCCCGCACTATGTGCTAGTATCCCACACTATGTGTTAGCATCCCACACTATGTGTTAGTATCCCGCACTATGTGCTAGTATCCCGCACTATGTGTTAGTATCCCCCACTATGTGCTAGTATACCACAATATGTTCCAGTATCCCGCACTATGTGTTAGTATCCCGCACTATGTGTTATCATCCCACACTATGTTCTAGTATCCCACACTATGTGATAGTATCCCGCACTATGTGCCAGTATCCCGCACTATGTGTTAGTATCCCGCACTATGTGCTAGTATCCCACACTATGTGTTAGCATCCCACACTATGTGTTAGTATCCCGCACTATGTGCTAGTATCCCGCACTATGTGTTAGTATCCCCCACTATGTGCTAGTATACCACAATATGTTCCAGTATCCCGCACTATGTGTTAGTATCCCGCACTATGTGTTAGTATCCCCCACTATGTGCTAGTATACCACAATATGTTCCAGTATCCCACACTATGTTCCAGTATCCCGCACTATGTGCTAGTATCCCACACTATGTTCCAGTATCCCAGACTATGTGCTAGTATCCCGCACTATGATGCTAGTATCCTACACTATGTTCCAGTATCCCACACTATGTTCCAGTATCCCACACTATGTACTAGTATCCTACACTATGTTCCAGTATCCCACATTATGTGCTAGTATCCCACACTATGATGCTAGTATCCTACACTATGTTCCAGTATCCCACACTATGTTCCAGTATCCCACACTATGTTCCAGTATCTCACACTATGTTCCAGTATCCTACACTATGTTCCAGTATCCCACACTATGTTCCAGTATCCCACACTATGTTCCAGTATCTCACACTATGTTCCAGTATCCTACACTATGTTCCAGTATCCCACACTATGATGCTAGTATACCACAATAAGTTCCAGTATACCACAATAAGTTCCAGTATACCACACAATGTACTAGTATACCACAATAAGTTCCAGTATCCTACACTATGTTCCAGTATCCCGCACAATGTACTAGTATACCACACAATGTACTAGTATACCACACAATGTACTAGTATACCACAATAAGTTCCAGTATCCCACACTATGTTCCAGTATCCCGCACAATGTACTAGTATACCACACAATGTACTAGTATACCACAATAAGTTCCAGTATCCTACATTATGTTCCAGTATCCTACATTATGTTCCAGTATCCTACACAATGTACTAGTATACCACACAATGTACTAGTATACCACAATAAGTTCCAGTATACCACACAATGTACTAGTATACCACAATAAGTTCCAGTATACCACACAATGTACTAGTATACCACACAATGTACTAGTATACCACAATAAGTTCCAGTATCCCACACTATGTTCCAGTATCCCACATTATGTTCCAGTATCCAGCACTATGTTCCAGTATCCCACATTATGTTCCAGTATCCCACACAATGTACTAGTATACCACAATAACTTCCAGTATACCACACTATGTTCCAGTATCCCACACAATGTACTAGTATACCACAATAACTTCCAGTATACCACACTATGTTCCAGTATCCCGCACAATGTACTAGTATACAACAATAACTTCCAGTATACCACACTATGTTCCAGTATCCCACACAATGTACTAGTATACCACAATAACTTCCAGTATACCACACTATGTTCCAGTATCCCACACTAGGTGCTAGTATACCACACTATGCTACAATATCCCACACTATGTTCCAGTATCCCACACTAGGTGCTAGTATCCCACACTATGCTCCAGTATCCCACACTAGGTGCTAGTATCCCACACTATGCTCCAGTATCCCACACTATGTTCCAGTTTCCCGCACTACGTGGTAGTATCCCACACTATGTTCCAGTATCCCGCACTACGTGGTAGTATCCCACACTATGTCCCAGTATCCCACACAATGTACTAGTATACCACAATAAGTTCCAGTATCCCGCACTATGTTCCAGTATCCCACACAATATACTAGTATACCACAATAAGTTCCAGTATCCCGCACTATGTTCCAGTATCCCACACAATGTACTAGTATACCACACAATGTACTAGTATACCACAATAAGTTCCAGTATACCACACAATGTACTAGTATACCACAATAAGTTCCAGTATCCCGCACTATGTTCCAGTATCCCACACAATGTACTAGTATACCACACAATGTACTAGTATACCACAATAAGTTCCAGTATCCCACACAATGTACTAGTATACCACACAATGTACTAGTATACCACACAATGTACTAGTATACCACACAATGTACTAGTATACCACACAATGTACTGGTATACCACACACTGTACTAGTATACCACAATAAGTTCCAGATCCACACAATGTACTAGTATACCACACAATGTACTAGTATACCACACAATGTACTAGTATACCACACAATGTACTAGTATACCACACAATGTACTAGTATACCACACAATGTACTAGTATACCACACAATGTACTAGTATACCACACAATGTACTAGTATACCACACAATGTACTAGTATACCACACAATGTACTAGTATACCACACAATGTACTAGTATACCACACAATGTACTAGTATACCACACAATGTACTAGTATACCACACAATGTACTAGTATACCACAATAAGTTCCAGTATACCACACAATGTACTAGTATACCACACAATGTACTAGTATCCCACACTATGTGATAGATCCCCACTATGTGAGATCCCCACTATGTGTTAGTATCCCCACTATGTGCTAGTATCCCACACTATGTGTAATCCCACACTATGTTCTAGTATCCCACACTATGTGATAGTATCCCGCACTATGTGCCAGTATCCCGCACTATGTGTTAGTATCCCGCACTATGTGTTAGTATCCCCCACTATGTGATAGTATCCCGCACTATGTGTTAGTATCCCGCACTATGTGTTAGTATCCCCCACTATGTGCTAGTATCCCACACTATGTGTTATCATCCCACACTATGTTCTAGTATCCCACACTATGTGATAGTATCCCGCACTATGTGTTATCATCCCACACTATGTTCTAGTATCCCACACTATGTGTTAGTATCCCGCACTATGTGTTAGTATCCCCCACTATGTGTTATCATCCCACACTATGTTCTAGTATCCCACACTATGTGATAGTATCCCGCACTATGTGCCAGTATCCCGCACTATGTGTTAGTATCCCGCACTATGTGCTAGTATCCCACACTATGTGTTAGCATCCCACACTATGTGTTAGTATCCCGCACTATGTGCTAGTATCCCGCACTATGTGTTAGTATCCCCCACTATGTGCTAGTATACCACAATATGTTCCAGTATCCCGCACTATGTGTTAGTATCCCGCACTATGTGTTAGTATCCCCCACTATGTGCTAGTATACCACAATATGTTCCAGTATCCCACACTATGTTCCAGTATCCCGCACTATGTGCTAGTATCCCACACTATGTTCCAGTATCCCAGACTATGTGCTAGTATCCTGCACTATGATGCTAGTATCCTACACTATGTTCCAGTATCCCACACTATGTTCCAGTATCCCACACTATGTACTAGTATCCTACACTATGTTCCAGTATCCCACATTATGTGCTAGTATCCCACACTATGATGCTAGTATCCTACACTATGTTCCAGTATCCCACACTATGTTCCAGTATCCCACACTATGTTCCAGTATCTCACACTATGTTCCAGTATCCTACACTATGTTCCAGTATCCCACACTATGTTCCAGTATCCCACACTATGTTCCAGTATCTCACACTATGTTCCAGTATCCTACACTATGTTCCAGTATCCCACACTATGATGCTAGTATACCACAATAAGTTCCAGTATACCACAATAAGTTCCAGTATACCACACAATGTACTAGTATACCACAATAAGTTCCAGTATCCTACACTATGTTCCAGTATCCCGCACAATGTACTAGTATACCACACAATGTACTAGTATACCACACAATGTACTAGTATACCACAATAAGTTCCAGTATCCCACACTATGTTCCAGTATCCCGCACAATGTACTAGTATACCACACAATGTACTAGTATACCACAATAAGTTCCAGTATCCTACATTATGTTCCAGTATCCTACATTATGTTCCAGTATCCTACACAATGTACTAGTATACCACACAATGTACTAGTATACCACAATAAGTTCCAGTATACCACACAATGTACTAGTATACCACAATAAGTTCCAGTATACCACACAATGTACTAGTATACCACACAATGTACTAGTATACCACAATAAGTTCCAGTATCCCACACTATGTTCCAGTATCACACATTATGTTCCAGTATCCAGCACTATGTTCCAGTATCCCACATTATGTTCCAGTATCCCACACAATGTACTAGTATACCACAATAACTTCCAGTATACCACACTATGTTCCAGTATCCCACACAATGTACTAGTATACCACAATAACTTCCAGTATACCACACTATGTTCCAGTATCCCGCACAATGTACTAGTATACAACAATAACTTCCAGTATACCACACTATGTTCCAGTATCCCACACAATGTACTAGTATACCACAATAACTTCCAGTATACCACACTATGTTCCAGTATCCCACACTAGGTGCTAGTATACCACACTATGCTACAATATCCCACACTATGTTCCAGTATCCCACACTAGGTGCTAGTATCCCACACTATGCTCCAGTATCCCACACTAGGTGCTAGTATCCCACACTATGCTCCAGTATCCCACACTATGTTCCAGTTTCCCGCACTACGTGGTAGTATCCCACACTATGTTCCAGTATCCCGCACTACGTGGTAGTATCCCACACTATGTCCCAGTATCCCACACAATGTACTAGTATACCACACAATGTACTAGTATCCCATACTATGTCCCAGTATCCCACACAATGTACTAGTATACCACAATAAGTTCCAGTATCCCGCACTATGTTCCAGTATCCCACACAATATACTAGTATACCACAATAAGTTCCAGTATCCCGCACTATGTTCCAGTATCCCACACAATGTACTAGTATACCACACAATGTACTAGTATACCACAATAAGTTCCAGTATACCACACAATGTACTAGTATACCACAATAAGTTCCAGTATCCCGCACTATGTTCCAGTATCCCACACAATGTACTAGTATACCACACAATGTACTAGTATACCACAATAAGTTCCAGTATCCCACACAATGTACTAGTATACCACACAATGTACTAGTATACCACACAATGTACTAGTATACCACACAATGTACTAGTATACCACACAATGTACTGGTATACCACACAATGTACTAGTATACCACAATAAGTTCCAGTATCCCACACAATGTACTAGTATACCACACAATGTACTAGTATACCACACAATGTACTAGTATACCACACAATGTACTAGTATACCACACAATGTACTAGTATACCACACAATGTACTAGTATACCACAATAAGTTCCAGTATCCCACACACTGTTCTAGTATACCACAATAAGTTCCAGTATCCCACACAATGTTCTAGTATACCACAATAAGTTCCAGTATCCCGCACTATGTTCCAGTATCCCCACAATGTACTAGTATACCACACAATGTACTAGTATACCACACAATGTACTAGTATACCACACAATGTACTAGTATACCACACAATGTACTAGTATACCACACAATGTACTAGTATACCACACAATGTACTAGTATACCACAATAAGTTCCAGTATCCCACACAATGTACTAGTATACCACACAATGTACTAGTATACCACAATAAGTTCCAGTATCCCACACTATGTTCCAGTATCCCACACAATGTACTAGTATACCACACAATGTACTAGTATACCACAATAAGTTCCAGTATACCACACAATGTACTAGTATACCACAATAAGTTCCAGTATCCCGCACTATGTTCCAGTATCCCACACAATGTACTAGTATACCACACAATGTACTAGTATACCACACAATGTACTAGTATACCACACAATGTACTAGTATACCACACAATGTACTAGTATCCCACACAATATACTAGTATACCACACAATGTACTAGTATACCACACAATGTACTAGTATACCACACAATGTACTAGTATACCACACAATGTACTAGTATCCCACACAATGTACTAGTATACCACACAATGTACTAGTATACCACACAATGTACTAGTATACCACAATAAGTTCCAGTATCCCACACAATGTACTAGTATACCACACAATGTACTAGTATACCACACAATGTACTAGTATCCCACACAATGTACTAGTATACCACACAATGTACTAGTATACCACACAATGTACTAGTATACCACACAATGTACTAGTATACCACACAATGTACTAGTATCCCACACAATGTACTAGTATACCACACAATGTACTAGTATACCACACAATGTACTAGTATCCCACACAATGTACTAGTATACCACACAATGTACTAGTATCCCACACAATGTACTAGTATACCACACAATGTACTAGTATACTACACAATGTACTAGTATACCACACAATGTACTAGTATACCACACAATGTACTAGTATACCACACAATGTACTTGTATACCACACAATGTACTAGTATACCACAATAAGTTCCAGTATCCCACACAATGTTCTAGTATACCACAATAAGTTCCAGCATCAAACACTATGTCCCAGTATCCCGCACTATGTTCTAGTATACCACAATAAGTTCCAGTATCCTACACTATGTTCCAGTATACCACAATAAGTTCCAGCATCCCACACTATGTCCCAGTATCCCGCACTATGTTCTAGTATACCACAATAAGTTCCAGTATCCTACACTATGTTCCAGTATCCCGCACTACGTGGTAGTATCCCACACTATGTTCCAGTATCCCACACTATGTCCCAGTATCCCACACAATGTACTAGTATACCACACTATGTCCCAGTATCCCACACAATGTACTAGTATACCACAATATGTTCCAGTATCCAGCAAATAAATATGTTTAAACCAACAATGTTCAAGTACATTATGAATGTTAAAATGATATATTGTATTACTAGAAAACTTGAGTAGGCCTAATGTAAGGAATACAATTGTATGTTAACATTATATTAAACAAATATTAATAAAGTTGTTTGTTGACGTATAGAACCGATTTTCTGATGGTATAATTATGTACTGATCTTTCAGCTCTCTACATTTTATACAGCAAATGGATATTTTATGCATTTAATTATTTCATTTATTTGGCGTTGGAAAGGTGTGGTGCTGTATGGCTAAGGCCAGACACCGCTATTGGAATGTCCATAGGCCACCATTATAACACACAGTGCCATTATATGTTCCCCAAAAATAGTTTGGCACAAAGGACAGTAGTTTTCAACATACTGGCCTTTGAGCCACACGAACACGTCAATGGGGTTGACCGACGCCACCATAATTACTCTGATAGTGACGGGGTGCCACCATAATTACTCTGATAGTGACGGGGTGCCACCATAATTACTCTGATAGTGACGGGATGCCACCATAATTACTCTGATAGTGACGAGATGCCACCATAACCATAATTACTTTGATAGTGACGGGATGCCACCATAACCATAATTATTCTGATAGTGACGGGATATAACCATAATTACTCTAATAGTGACGGGATGCCACCATAACCATAATTACTTTGATAGTGACGGGATGCCACCATAACCATAATTACTCTGATAGTGACGGGATGCCACCATAACCATAATTACTCTGATAGTGACGGGGTGCCACCATAATTACTCTGATAGTGACAGGGTGCCACCATAACCATAATTACTCTGATAATGACGGGGCGCCACCATAATTACTCTGATAGTGACGGGGTGCCACCATAATTACTCTGATAGTGACGGGGTGCCACCATAATTACTCTGATAGTGACGGGATGCCACCATAATTACTCTGATAGTGACGGGATGTCACCATAACCATAATTACTCTGATAGTGACGGGGTGCCACCATAACCATTATTACTCTGATAGTGACGGGATGCCACCATAATTACTCTGATAGTGACGGGATGTCACCATAACCGTAATTACTCTGATAGTGACGGGGTGCCACCATAATTACTCTGATAGTGACGGGATGTCACCATAACCATAATTACTCTGATAGTGACGGGGTGCCACCATAATTACTCTGATGGTGACGGGGTGCCACCATAACCATAATTACTCTAATAGTGACGGGATGCCACTATAACCATAATTACTCTGATAGTGACGGGGTGCCACCATAATTACTCTGATAGTGACGGGATGTCACCATAATTACTCTGATAGTGACGGGATGTCACCATAACCATAATTACTCTGATAGTGACGGGATGCCACCATAACCATAATTACTCTGATAGTGACGGGATGCCACCATAACCATAATTACTCTGATAGTGACGGGGTGCCACCATAATTACTCTGATAGTGACGGGGTGCTACCATAATTACTCTGATAGTGACGGGGTGCCACCATAATTACTCTGATAGTGACGGGATGCCACCATAATTACTCTGATAGTGACGAGATGCCACCATAACCATAATTACTTTGATAGTGACGGGATGCCACCATAACCATAATTATTCTGATAGTGACGGGATATAACCATAATTACTCTGATAGTGACGGGATGCCACCATAACCATAATTACTTTGATAGTGACGGGGTGCCACCATAACCATAATTACTCTGATAGTGACGGGGTGCCACCATAACCATAATTACTCTGATAGTGACGGGATGCCACTATAACCATAATTACTCTGATAGTGACGGGATGTCACCATAACCATAATTACTCTGATAGTGACGGGATGCCACCATAACCATAATTACTCTGATAGTGACGGGGTGCCACCATAACCATAATTACTCTGATAATGACTGGGAGCCACCATAATTACTCTGATAGTGACGGGGTGCCACCATAATTACTCTGATAGTGACGGGGTGCCACCATAACCATAATTACTTTGATAGTGACGGGGTGCCACCATAACCATAATTACTCTGATAGTGACGGGGTGCCACCATAACCATAATTACTCTGATAGTGACGGGATGCCACTATAACCATAATTACTCTGATAGTGACGGGATGTCACCATAACCATAATTACTCTGATAGTGACGGGATGCCACCATAACCATAATTACTCTGATAGTGACGGGGTGCCACCATAACCATAATTACTCTGATAATGACTGGGAGCCACCATAATTACTCTGATAGTGACGGGGTGCCACCATAATTACTCTGATAGTGACGGGGTGCCACCATAATTACTCTGATAGTGACGGGGTGCCACCATAATTACTCTGATAGTGACGGGGTGCCACCATAATTACTCTGATAGTGACGGGTGCCACCATAATTACTCTGATAGTGACGGGGTGCCACCATAATTACTCTGATAGTGACGGGGTGCCACCATAATTACTCTGATAGTGACGGGGTGCCACCATAATTACTCTGATAGTGACGGGGTGCCACCATAATTACTCTGATAGTGACGGGGTGCCACCATAATTACTCTGATAGTGACGGGGTGCCACCATAATTACTCTGATAGTGACGGGGTGCCACCATAATTACTCTGATAGTGACGGGATGTCACCATAATTACTCTGATAGTGACGGGATGTCACCATAACCATAATTACTCTGATAGTGACGGGATGCCACCATAACCATAATTACTCTGATAGTGACGGGATGCCACCATAACCATAATTACTCTGATAGTGACTGGGTGCCACCATAACCATAATTACTCTGATAATGACTGGGAGCCACCATAATTACTCTGATAGTGACGGGGTGCTACCATAATTACTCTGATAGTGACGGGGTGCCACCATAATTACTCTGATAGTGACGGGATGCCACCATAATTACTCTGATAGTGACGAGATGCCACCATAACCATAATTACTTTGATAGTGACGGGATGCCACCATAACCATAATTACTCTGATAGTGACGGGATGCCACCATAACCATAATTACTCTGATAGTGACGGGGTGCCACCATAATTACTCTGATAGTGACAGGGTGCCACCATAACCATAATTACTCTGATAATGACGGGGCGCCACCATAATTACTCTGATAGTGACGGGGTGCCACCATAATTACTCTGATAGTGACGGGGTGCCACCATAATTACTCTGATAGTGACGGGATGCCACCATAATTACTCTGATAGTGACGGGATGTCACCATAACCATAATTACTCTGATAGTGACGGGGTGCCACCATAACCATTATTACTCTGATAGTGACGGGATGCCACCATAATTACTCTGATAGTGACGGGATGTCACCATAACCGTAATTACTCTGATAGTGACGGGGTGCCACCATAATTACTCTGATAGTGACGGGGTGCCACCATAATTACTCTGATAGTGACTGGGTGCCACCATAATTACTCTGATAGTGACGGGATGCCACCATAATTACTCTGATAGTGACGGGGTGCCACCATAATTACTCTGATAGTGACGGGATGTCACCATAACCATAATTACTCTGATAGTGACGGGGTGCCACCATAATTACTCTGATAGTGACGGGGTGCCACCATAATTACTCTGATAGTGACGGGGTGCCACCATAACCATAATTACTCTGATGGTGACGGGGTGCCACCATAACCATAATTACTCTGATAGTGACGGGATGCCACTATAACCATAATTACTCTGATAGTGACGGGGTGCCACCATAACCATAATTACTCTGATAGTGACGGGATGCCACCATAACCATAATTACTCTGATAGTGACGGGGTGCCACCATAACCATAATTACTCTGATAGTGACGGGATGTCACCATAACCGTAATTACTCTGATAGTGACGGGGTGCCACCATAATTACTCTGATAGTGACGGGGTGCCACCATAATTACTCTGATAGTGACTGGGTGCCACCATAATTACTCTGATAGTGACGGGGTGCCACCATAATTACTCTGATAGTGACGGGGTGCCACCATAACCATAATTACTCTGATGGTGACGGGGTGCCACCATAACCATAATTACTCTGATAGTGACGGGATGCCACTATAACCATAATTACTCTGATAGTGACGGGGTGCCACCATAACCATAATTACTCTGATAGTGACGGGATGCCACCATAACCATAATTACTCTGATAGTGACGGGGTGCCACCATAACCATAATTACTCTGATAGTGACGGGTGCACCATAACCATAATTACTCTGATAGTGACGGGGTGCCACCATAATTACTCTGATAGTGACGGGATGTCACCATAACCGTAATTACTCTGATAGTGACGGGGTGCCACCATAATTACTCTGATAGTGACGGGATGTCACCATAACCATAATTACTCTGATAGTGACTGGGTGCCACCATAATTACTCTGATAGTGACGGGATGCCACCATAATTACTCTGATAGTGACGGGGTGCCACCATAATGACTCTGATAGTGACGGGATGTCACCATAACCATAATTACTCTGATAGTGACGGGGTGCCACCATAATTACTCTGATAGTGACGGGGTGCCACCATAATTACTCTGATAGTGACGGGGTGCCACCATAACCATAATTACTCTGATAATGACTGGGAGCCACCATAATTACTCTGATAGTGACGGGGTGCCACCATAATTACTCTGATAGTGACGGGTGCCACCATAATTACTCTGATAGTGACGGGATGCCCCACCATAATTACTCTGATAGTGACGGGGTGCCACCATAACCATAATACTCTGATAGTGACGGGATGTCACCATAACCATAATTACTCTGATAGTGACGGGGTGCCACCATAACCATAATTACTCTGATAGTGACGGGATGCCACCATAATTACTCTGATAGTGACGGGGTGCCACCATAACCATAATTACTCTGATAGTGACGGGTGCCACCATAATTACTCTGATAGTGACGGGGTGCCACCATAATTACTCTGATAGTGACGGGGTGCCACCATAATTACTCTGATAGTGACGGGATGCCACCATAATTACTCTGATAGTGACGGGGTGCCACCATAATTACTCTGATAGTGACGGGGTGCCACCATAATTACTCTGATAGTGACGGGATGACACCATAATTACTCTGATAGTGACGGGATGCACCAAACCATAATTACTCTGATAGTGACGGGATGCCACCATAACCATAATTACTCTGATAGTGACGGGATGCCACCATAACCATAATTACTCTGATAGTGACGGGGTGCCACCATAATTACTCTGATAGTGACGGGGTGCTACCATAATTACTCTGATAGTGACGGGGTGCCAC
>CM026404.1:67723881-67761783 GCA_014843695.1 Archivesica marissinica
CCAGTATCCCACACTATGTTCCAGTATCTCACACTATGTTCCAGTATCCTACACTATGTTCCAGTATCCCACACTATGTTCCAGTATCCCACATTATGTTCCAGTATCTCACACTATGTTCCAGTATCCTACACTATGTTCCAGTATCCCACACTATGATGCTAGTATACCACAATAAGTTCCAGTATACCACAATAAGTTCCAGTATACCACACAATGTACTAGTATACCACAATAAGTTCCAGTATCCTACACTATGTTCCAGTATCCCGCACAATGTACTAGTATACCACACAATGTACTAGTATACCACACAATGTACTAGTATACCACAATAAGTTCCAGTATCCCACACTATGTTCCAGTATCCCGCACAATGTACTAGTATACCACACAATGTACTAGTATACCACAATAAGTTCCAGTATCCTACATTATGTTCCAGTATCCTACATTATGTTCCAGTATCCTACACAATGTACTAGTATACCACACAATGTACTAGTATACCACAATAAGTTCCAGTATACCACACAATGTACTAGTATACCACAATAAGTTCCAGTATACCACACAATGTACTAGTATACCACACAATGTACTAGTATACCACAATAAGTTCCAGTATCCCACACTATGTTCCAGTATCACACATTATGTTCCAGTATCCAGCACTATGTTCCAGTATCCCACATTATGTTCCAGTATCCCACACAATGTACTAGTATACCACAATAACTTCCAGTATACCACACTATGTTCCAGTATCCCACACAATGTACTAGTATACCACAATGTACTAGTATACAACAATAACTTCCAGTATACCACACTATGTTCCAGTATCCCACACAATGTACTAGTATACCACAATAACTTCCAGTATACCACACTATGTTCCAGTATCCCACACTAGGTGCTAGTATACCACACTATGCTACAATATCCCACACTATGTTCCAGTATCCCACACTAGGTGCTAGTATCCCACACTATGCTCCAGTATCCCACACTAGGTGCTAGTATCCCACACTATGCTCCAGTATCCCACACTATGTTCCAGTTTCCCGCACTACGTGGTAGTATCCCACACTATGTTCCAGTATCCCGCACTACGTGGTAGTATCCCACACTATGTCCCAGTATCCCACACAATGTACTAGTATACCACACAATGTACTAGTATCCCATACTATGTCCCAGTATCCCACACAATGTACTAGTATACCACAATAAGTTCCAGTATCCCGCACTATGTTCCAGTATCCCACACAATATACTAGTATACCACAATAAGTTCCAGTATCCCGCACTATGTTCCAGTATCCCACACAATGTACTAGTATACCACACAATGTACTAGTATACCACTACTAGTATACCACACAATGTACTAGTATCCCACACAATGTACTAGTATACCACACAATGTACTAGTATACCACACAATGTACTAGTATCCCACACAATGTACTAGTATACCACACAATGTACTAGTATCCCACACAATGTACTAGTATACCACACAATGTACTAGTATACCACACAATGTACTAGTATACCACACAATGTACTAGTATACCACAATAAGTTCCAGTATACCACACAATGTACTAGTATACCACACAATGTACTAGTATACCACAATAAGTTCCAGTATCCCACACAATGTTCCAGTATACCACACAATGTACCAGTATACCACACAATGTACTAGTATACCACAATAAGTTCCAGTATACCACACAATGTACCAGTATACCACAATAAGTTCCAGTATCCCACACTATGTTCCAGTATCCCACACAATGTACCAGTATACCACACAATGTACTAGTATACCACAATAAGTCCCAGTATCCCACACAATGTACTAGTATACCACAAAATGTACCAGTATCCAGCAAATAAATATGTTTAAACCAACAATGTTCAAGTACATTATGAATGTTAAAGATATATTGTATTACTAGAAAACTTGAGTAGGCCTAATGTAAGGAATACAATTGTATGTAACATTATAGTTTATACAAATTTATTTTAGCTCGATTGCGAAACAAGTTATTTCAACTTATATAAATCGCTCTCGAGACCTCATTCCTGATGGAATCCATCGCCACGAGGGAGAGAAGAGGCAACGTGGAATTTAAATGCCTTGCCTAAGGACACAATCGTAACGGCTCCAGCGGGGCTCGAACTCCGGACCTTTCGCACCTGAAGCGAACGCGCATCCACTGCGCTATCACGACTTCCACTTTAACATTATATTAAACAAATATTAATAAAGTTGTTTGTTGACGTATAGAACCGATTTTCTGATGGTATAATTATGTACTGATCTTTCAGCTCTCTACATTTTATACAGCAAATGGATATTTTATGCATTTAATTATTTCATTTATTTGGCGTTGGAAAGGTGTGGTGCTGTATGGCTAAGGCCAGACACCGCTATTGGAATGTCCATAGGCCACCATTATAACACACAGTGCCATTATATGTTCCCCAAAAATAGTTTGGCACAAAGGACAGTAGTTTTCAACATACTGGCCTTTGAGCCACACGAACACGTCAATGGGGTTGACCGACGCCACCATAATTACTCTGATAGTGACGGGGTGCCACCATAATTACTCTGATAGTGACGGGGTGCCACCATAATTACTCTGATAGTGACGGGATGCCACCATAATTACTCTGATAGTGACGAGATGCCACCATAACCATAATTACTTTGATAGTGACGGGATGCCACCATAACCATAATTATTCTGATAGTGACGGGATATAACCATAATTACTCTAATAGTGATGGGATGCCACCATAACCATAATTACTTTGATAGTGACGGGATGCCACCATAACCATAATTACTCTGATAGTGACGGGATGCCACCATAACCATAATACTCTGATAGTGACGGGGTGCCACCATAATTACTCTGATAGTGACAGGGTGCCACCATAACCATAATACTCTGATAATGACGGGGCGCCACCATAATTACTCTGATAGTGACGGGGTGCCACCATAATTACTCTGATAGTGACGGGGTGCCACCATAATTACTCTGATAGTGACGGGATGCCACCATAATTACTCTGATAGTGACGGGATGTCACCATAACCATAATTACTCTGATAGTGACGGGGTGCCACCATAACCATTATTACTCTGATAGTGACGGGATGCCACCATAATTACTCTGATAGTGACGGGATGTCACCATAACCGTAATTACTCTGATAGTGACGGGGTGCCACCATAATTACTCTGATAGTGACGGGATGCACCAAACCATAATTACTCTGATAGTGACGGGGTGCCACCATAATTACTCTGATGGTGACGGGGTGCCACCATAACCATAATTACTCTAATAGTGACGGGATGCCACTATAACCATAATTACTCTGATAGTGACGGGGTGCCACCATAACCATAATTACTCTGATAGTGACGGGATGCCACCATAACCATAATTACTCTGATAGTGACGGGATGCCACCATAACCATAATTACTCTGATAGTGACGGGGTGCCACCATAATTACTCTGATAGTGACGGGGTGCTACCATAATTACTCTGATAGTGACGGGGTGCCACCATAATTACTCTGATAGTGACGGGATGCCACCATAATTACTCTGATAGTGAGGAGATGACACCATAACCATAATTACTTTGATAGTGACGGGATGCCACCATAACCATAATTATTCTGATAGTGACGGGATATAACCATAATTACTCTGATAGTGACGGGATGCCACCATAACCATAATTACTTTGATAGTGACGGGGTGCCACCATAACCATAATTACTCTGATAGTGACGGGGTGTCACCATAACCATAATTACTCTGATAGTGACGGGATGCCACCATAACATAATTACTCTGATAGTGACGGGATGCCACCATAACCATAATTACTCTGATAGTGACGGGATGCCACCATAACCATAATTACTCTGATAGTGACGGGGTGCCACCATAACCATAATTACTCTGATAGTGACGGGATGCCACCATAACCATAATTACTCTGATAGTGACGGGGTGCCACCATAACCATAATTACTCTGATAATGACTGGGAGCCACCATAATTACTCTGATAGTGACGGGGTGCCACCATAATTACTCTGATAGTGACGGGGTGCCACCATAACCATAATTACTCTGATAGTGACGGGATGCCACCATAACCATAATTACTCTGATAGTGACGGGGTGCCACCATAACCATAATTACTCTGATAGTGACGGGATGTCACCATAACCGTAATTACTCTGATAGTGACGGGGTGCCACCATAATTACTCTGATAGTGACGGGGTGCCACCATAATTACTCTGATAGTGACTGGGTGCCACCATAATTACTCTGATAGTGACGGGGTGCCACCATAATTACTCTGATAGTGACGGGGTGCCACCATAACCATAATTACTCTGATAGTGACGGGGTGCCACCATAACCATAATTACTCTGATAGTGACGGGATGCCACTATAACCATAATTACTCTGATAGTGACGGGGTGCCACCATAACCATAATTACTCTGATAGTGACGGGATGCCACCATAACCATAATTACTCTGATAGTGACGGGGTGCCACCATAACCATAATTACTCTGATAGTGACGGGATGCCACCATAACCTAATTACTCTGATAGTGACGGGGTGCCACCATAATTACTCTGATAGTGACGGGGTGCCACCATAATTACTCTGATAGTGACGGGGTGCCACCATAATTACTCTGATAGTGACGGGGTGCCACCATAATTACTCTGATAGTGACGGGATGTCACCATAACCATAATTACTCTGATAGTGACGGGATGTCACCATAACCATAATTACTCTGATAGTGACGGGATGCCACCATAACCATAATTACTCTGATAGTGACGGGATGCCACCATAACCATAATTACTCTGATAGTGACTGGGTGCCACCATAACCATAATTACTCTGATAATGACTGGGAGCCACCATAATTACTCTGATAGTGACGGAGTGCTACCATAATTACTCTGATAGTGACGGGGTGCCACCATAATTACTCTGATAGTGACGGGATGCCACCATAATTACTCTGATAGTGACGAGATGCCACCATAACCATAATTACTTTGATAGTGACGGGATGCCACCATAACCATAATTACTCTGATAGTGACGGGATGCCACCATAACCATAATTACTCTGATAGTGACGGGGTGCCACCATAATTACTCTGATAGTGACAGGGTGCCACCATAACCATAATTACTCTGATAATGACGGGGCGCCACCATAATTACTCTGATAGTGACGGGGTGCCACCATAATTACTCTGATAGTGACGGGGTGCCACCATAATTACTCTGATAGTGACGGGATGCCACCATAATTACTCTGATAGTGACGGGATGTCACCATAACCATAATTACTCTGATAGTGACGGGGTGCCACCATAACCATTATTACTCTGATAGTGACGGGATGCCACCATAATTACTCTGATAGTGACGGGATGTCACCATAACCGTAATTACTCTGATAGTGACGGGGTGCCACCATAATTACTCTGATAGTGACGGGGTGCCACCATAATTACTCTGATAGTGACTGGGTGCCACCATAATTACTCTGATAGTGACGGGATGCCACCATAATTACTCTGATAGTGACGGGGTGCCACCATAATTACTCTGATAGTGATGGGATGTCACCATAACCATAATTACTCTGATAGTGACGGGGTGCCACCATAACCATAATTACTCTGATGGTGACGGGGTGCCACCATAACCATAATTACTCTGATAGTGACGGGATGCCACTATAACCATAATTACTCTGATAGTGACGGGGTGCCACCATAACCATAATTACTCTGATAGTGACGGGATGCCACCATAACCATAATTACTCTGATAGTGACGAGGTGCCACCATAACCATAATTACTCTGATAGTGACGGGGTGCCACCATAACCATAATTACTCTGATAGTGACGGGATGCCACCATAACCATAATTACTCTGATAGTGACGGGGTGCCACCATAATTACTCTGATAGTGACGGGTGCCACCATAATTACTCTGATAGTGACGGGGTGCCACCATAATTACTCTGATAGTGACGGGATGCCACCATAATTACTCTGATAGTGACGGGATGTCACCATAACCATAATTACTCTGATAGTGACGGGGTGCCACCATAACCATAATTACTCTGATAGTGACGGGGTGCCACCATAATTACTCTGATAGTGACGGGATGCCACCATAATTACTCTGATAGTGACGGGGTGCCACCATAATTACTCTGATAGTGACGGGATGCCACCATAATTACTCTGATAGTGACGGGGTGCCACCATAATTACTCTGATAGTGACGGGATGACCTACCATAATTACTCTGATAGTGACGGGGTGCCACCATAATTACTCTGATAGTGACGGGATGCCACCATAATTACTCTGATAGTGACGGGATGCCACCATAACCATAATTACTCTGATAGTGACGGGATGCCACCATAACCATAATTACTCTGATAGTGACGGGATGCCACTATAACCATAATTACTCTGATAGTGACGGGGTGCCACCATAACCATAATTACTCTGATAGTGACGGGATGCCACCATAACCATAATTACTCTGATAGTGACGGGGTGCCACCATAACCATAATTACTCTGATAGTGACGGGGTGCCACCATAACCATAATTACTCTGATAGTGACGGGATGCCACCATAACCATAATTACTCTGATAGTGACGGGATGCCACCATAACCATAATTACTCTGATAGTGACGGGTGCCACCATAACCATAATTACTCTGATAGTGACGGGGTGCCACCATAATTACTCTGATAGTGACGGGGTGCCACCATAATTACTCTGATAGTGACGGGGTGCCACCATAATTACTCTGATAGTGACGGGGTGCCACCATAATTACTCTGATAGTGACGGGTGCCACCATAATTACTCTGATAGTGACGGGATGCCACCATAATTACTCTGATAGTGACGGGGTGCCACCATAATTACTCTGATAGTGACGGGATGCCACCATAACCATAATTACTCTGATAGTGACGGGGTGCCACCATAATTACTCTGATAGTGACGGGGTGCCACCATAATTACTCTGATAGTGACGGGGTGCCACCATAATTACTCTGATAGTGACGGGGTGCCACCATAATTACTCTGATAGTGACGGGATGCCACCATAACCATAATTACTCTGATAGTGACGGGATGCCACCATAACCATAATTACTCTGATAGTGACGGGATGCCACCATAACCATAATTACTCTGATAGTGACGGGGTGCCACCATAACCATAATTACTCTGATAGTGACGGGGTGCCACCATAACCATAATTACTCTGATAGTGACGGGATGCCACTATAACCATAATTACTCTGATAGTGACGGGATGTCACCATAACCATAATTACTCTGATAGTGACGGGATGCCACCATAACCATAATTACTCTGATAGTGACGGGGTGCCACCATAACCATAATTACTCTGATAATGACTGGGAGCCACCATAATTACTCTGATAGTGACGGGGTGCCACCATAATTACTCTGATAGTGACGGGGTGCCACCATAACCATAATTACTTTGATAGTGACGGGGTGCCACCATAACCATAATTACTCTGATAGTGACGGGGTGCCACCATAACCATAATTACTCTGATAGTGACGGGATGCCACTATAACCATAATTACTCTGATAGTGACGGGATGTCACCATAACCATAATTACTCTGATAGTGACGGGATGCCACCATAACCATAATTACTCTGATAGTGACGGGGTGCCACCATAACCATAATTACTCTGATAATGACTGGGAGCCACCATAATTACTCTGATAGTGACGGGGTGCCACCATAATTACTCTGATAGTGACGGGGTGCCACCATAATTACTCTGATAGTGACGGGGTGCCACCATAATTACTCTGATAGTGACGGGGTGCCACCATAATTACTCTGATAGTGACGGGGTGCCACCATAATTACTCTGATAGTGACGGGGTGCCACCATAATTACTCTGATAGTGACGGGGTGCCACCATAATTACTCTGATAGTGACGGGGTGCCACCATAATTACTCTGATAGTGACGGGGTGCCACCATAATTACTCTGATAGTGACGGGGTGCCACCATAATTACTCTGATAGTGACGGGGTGCCACCATAATTACTCTGATAGTGACGGGATGTCACCATAATTACTCTGATAGTGACGGGATGTCACCATAACCATAATTACTCTGATAGTGACGGGATGCCACCATAACCATAATTACTCTGATAATGACGGGGTGCCACCATAACCATAATTACTCTGATAGTGACGGGATGCCACCATAACCATAATTACTCTGATAATGACGGGGTGCCACCATAACCATAATTACTCTGATAGTGACGGGGTGCCACCATAATTACTCTGATAGTGACGGGATGTCACCATAATTACTCTGATAGTGACGGGATGTCACCATAACCATAATTACTCTGATAGTGATGGGATGCCACCATAACCATAATTACTCTGATAGTGACGGGGTGCCACCATAACCATAATTACTCTGATAATGACTGGGAGCCACCATAATTACTCTGATAGTGACGGGGTGCTACCATAATTACTCTAATAGTGACGGGGTGCCACCATAATTACTCTGATAGTGACGGGATGCCACCATAATTACTCTGATAGTGACGAGATGCCACCATAACCATAATTACTTTGATAGTGACGGGATGCCACCATAACCATAATTACTTTGATAGTGACGGGATGCCACCATAACCATAATTACTTTGATAGTGACGGGATGCCACCATAACCATAATTATTCTGATAGTGACGGGATATAACCATAATTACTCTGATAGTGACGGGGTGCCACCATAACCATAATTACTTTGATAGTGACGGGATGCCACCATAACCATAATTACTCTGATAGTGACGGGATGCCACCATAACCATAATTACTCTGATAGTGACGGGGTGCCACCATAATTACTCTGATAGTGACAGGGTGCCACCATAACCATAATTACTCTGATAATGACGGGGCGCCACCATAATTACTCTGATAGTGACGGGGTGCCACCATAACCATTATTACTCTGATAGTGACGGGATGTCACCATAATTACTCTGATAGTGACGGGATGTCACCATAACCGTAATTACTCTGATAGTGACGGGGTGCCACCATAATTACTCTGATAGTGACGGGATGTCACCATAACCGTAATTACTCTGATAGTGACGGGGTGCCACCATAATTACTCTGATAGTGACGGGGTGCCACCATAATTACTCTGATAGTGACTGGGTGCCACCATAATTACTCTGATAGTGACGGGATGCCACCATAATTACTCTGATAGTGACGGGGTGCCACCATAATGACTCTGATAGTGACGGGATGTCACCATAACCATAATTACTCTGATAGTGACGGGGTGCCACCATAATTACTCTGATAGTGACGGGGTGCCACCATAATTACTCTGATAGTGACGGGGTGCCACCATAACCATAATTACTCTGATGGTGACGGGGTGCCACCATAACCATAATTACTCTGATAGTGACGGGATGCCACTATAACCATAATTACTCTGATAGTGACGGGGTGCCACCATAACCATAATTACTCTGATAGTGACGGGATGCCACCATAACCATAATTACTCTGATAGTGACGGGGTGCCACCATAACCATAATTACTCTGATAGTGACGGGGTGCCACCATAACCATAATTACTCTGATAGTGACGGGATGCCACTATAACCATAATTACTCTGATAGTGACGGGATGTCACCATAACCATAATTACTCTGATAGTGACGGGATGCCACCATAACCATAATTACTCTGATAGTGACGGGGTGCCACCATAACCATAATTACTCTGATAATGACTGGGAGCCACCATAATTACTCTGATAGTGACGGGGTGCCACCATAATTACTCTGATAGTGACGGGGTGCCACCATAACCATAATTACTTTGATAGTGACGGGGTGCCACCATAACCATAATTACTCTGATAGTGACGGGGTGCCACCATAACCATAATTACTCTGATAGTGACGGGATGCCACTATAACCATAATTACTCTGATAGTGACGGGATGTCACCATAACCATAATTACTCTGATAGTGACGGGATGCCACCATAACCATAATTACTCTGATAGTGACGGGGTGCCACCATAACCATAATTACTCTGATAATGACTGGGAGCCACCATAATTACTCTGATAGTGACGGGGTGCCACCATAATTACTCTGATAGTGACGGGGTGCCACCATAATTACTCTGATAGTGACGGGGTGCCACCATAATTACTCTGATAGTGACGGGGTGCCACCATAATTACTCTGATAGTGACGGGGTGCCACCATAATTACTCTGATAGTGACGGGGTGCCACCATAATTACTCTGATAGTGACGGGGTGCCACCATAATTACTCTGATAGTGACGGGGTGCCACCATAATTACTCTGATAGTGACGGGGTGCCACCATAATTACTCTGATAGTGACGGGGTGCCACCATAATTACTCTGATAGTGACGGGGGCCACCATAATTACTCTGATAGTGACGGGATGTCACCATAACCATAATTACTCTGATAGTGACGGGATGTCACCATAACCATAATTACTCTGATAGTGACGGGATGCCACCATAACCATAATTACTCTGATAATGACGGGGTGCCACCATAACCATAATTACTCTGATAGTGACGGGATGCCACCATAACCATAATTACTCTGATAATGACGGGGTGCCACCATAACCATAATTACTCTGATAGTGACGGGGTGCCACCATAATTACTCTGATAGTGACGGGATGTCACCATAATTACTCTGATAGTGACGGGATGTCACCATAACCATAATTACTCTGATAGTGATGGGATGCCACCATAACCATAATTACTCTGATAGTGACGGGGTGCCACCATAACCATAATTACTCTGATAATGACTGGGAGCCACCATAATTACTCTGATAGTGACGGGGTGCTACCATAATTACTCTAATAGTGACGGGGTGCCACCATAATTACTCTGATAGTGACGGGATGCCACCATAATTACTCTGATAGTGACGAGATGCCACCATAACCATAATTACTTTGATAGTGACGGGATGCCACCATAACCATAATTACTTTGATAGTGACGGGATGCCACCATAACCATAATTACTTTGATAGTGACGGGATGCCACCATAACCATAATTATTCTGATAGTGACGGGATATAACCATAATTACTCTGATAGTGACGGGGTGCCACCATAACCATAATTACTTTGATAGTGACGGGATGCCACCATAACCATAATTACTCTGATAGTGACGGGATGCCACCATAACCATAATTACTCTGATAGTGACGGGGTGCCACCATAATTACTCTGATAGTGACAGGGTGCCACCATAACCATAATTACTCTGATAATGACGGGGCGCCACCATAATTACTCTGATAGTGACGGGGTGCCACCATAACCATTATTACTCTGATAGTGACGGGATGTCACCATAATTACTCTGATAGTGACGGGATGTCACCATAACCGTAATTACTCTGATAGTGACGGGGTGCCACCATAATTACTCTGATAGTGACGGGATGTCACCATAACCGTAATTACTCTGATAGTGACGGGGTGCCACCATAATTACTCTGATAGTGACGGGGTGCCACCATAATTACTCTGATAGTGACTGGGTGCCACCATAATTACTCTGATAGTGACGGGATGCCACCATAATTACTCTGATAGTGACGGGGTGCCACCATAATGACTCTGATAGTGACGGGATGTCACCATAACCATAATTACTCTGATAGTGACGGGGTGCCACCATAATTACTCTGATAGTGACGGGGTGCCACCATAATTACTCTGATAGTGACGGGGTGCCACCATAACCATAATTACTCTGATGGTGACGGGGTGCCACCATAACCATAATTACTCTGATAGTGACGGGATGCCACTATAACCATAATTACTCTGATAGTGACGGGGTGCCACCATAACCATAATTACTCTGATAGTGACGGGATGCCACCATAACCATAATTACTCTGATAGTGACGGGGTGCCACCATAACCATAATTACTCTGATAGTGACGGGGTGCCACCATAACCATAATTACTCTGATAGTGACGGGATGCCACTATAACCATAATTACTCTGATAGTGACGGGATGTCACCATAACCATAATTACTCTGATAGTGACGGGATGCCACCATAACCATAATTACTCTGATAGTGACGGGGTGCCACCATAACCATAATTACTCTGATAGTGACGGGATGCCACCATAACCATAATTACTCTGATAGTGACGGGGTGCCACCATAACCATAATTACTCTGATAGTGACGGGATGCCACCATAACCATAATTACTCTGATAGTGACGGGGTGCCACCATAATTACTCTGATAGTGACGGGGTGCCACCATAATTACTCTGATAGTGACTGGGTGCCACCATAATTACTCTGATAGTGACGGGGTGCCACCATAATTACTCTGATAGTGACGGGGTGCCACCATAACCATAATTACTCTGATAGTGACGGGGTGCCACCATAACCATAATTACTCTGATAGTGACGGGATGCCACATAACCATAATTACTCTGATAGTGACGGGGTGCCACCATAACCATAATTACTCTGATAGTGACGGGATGCCACCATAACCATAATTACTCTGATAGTGACGGGGTGCCACCATAACCATAATTACTCTGATAGTGACGGGATGCCACCATAACCATAATTACTCTGATAGTGACGGGGTGCCACCATAATTACTCTGATAGTGACGGGGTGCCACCATAATTACTCTGATAGTGACGGGATGCCACCATAATTACTCTGATAGTGACGGGATGTCACCAAACCATAATTACTCTGATAGTGACGGGGTGCCACCATAACCATTATTACTCTGATAGTGACGGGATGCCACCATAATTACTCTGATAGTGACGGGATGTCACCATAACCGTAATTACTCTGATAGTGACGGGGTGCCACCATAATTACTCTGATAGTGACGGGGTGCCACCATAATTACTCTGATAGTGACTGGGTGCCACCATAATTACTCTGATAGTGACGGGATGCCACCATAATTACTCTGATAGTGACGGGGTGCCACCATAATTACTCTGATAGTGACGGGATGTCACCATAACCATAATTACTCTGATAGTGACGGGATGTCACCATAACCATAATTACTCTGATAGTGACGGGGTGCCACCATAACCATAATTACTCTGATAGTGACGGGTTGCCACCATAACCATAATTACTCTGATAGTGACGGGATGCCACCATAACCATAATTACTCTGATAGTGACGGGATGTCACCATAACCATAATTACTCTGATAGTGACGGGGTGTCACCATAACCATAATTACTCTGATAGTGACGGGTTGCCACCATAACCATAATTACTCTGATAGTGACGGGATGTCACCATAACCATAATTACTCTGATATTGACGGGATGTCACCATAACCATAATTACTCTGATAGTGACGGGATGCCACCATAACCATGCTTACTCTGATAGTGACGGGGTGCCACCATAACCATAATTACGCTGATAGTGACGGGGTGCCACCATAATTACTCTGATGGTGACGGGGTGCCACCATAACCATACTTACTCTGATAGTGACGGGGTGCCACCATAACCATACTTACTATGATAGTGACGGGGTGCCACCATAACCATAATTACTCTGATAGTGACGGGGTGCCACCATAACCATAATTACTCTGATAGTGACGGGGTGCCACCATAACCATAATTACTCTGATGGTGACGGGGTGCCACCATAACCATAATTACTCTGATAGTGACGGGGTGCCACCATAACCATAATTACTCTGATAGTGACGGGGTGCCACCATAACCATAATTACTCTGATAGTGACGGGATGCCACTATAACCATAATTACTCTGATGGTGACGGGGTGCTAAAATAACCATAATTACTCTGATAGTGACGGGGTGCCACCATAACCATAATTACTCTGATAGTGACGGGATGTCACCATAACCATAATTACTCTGATAGTGACGGGGTGTCACCATAACCATAATTACTCGGATAGTGACGGGGTGCCACCATAATTACTCTGATAGTGACGGGTTGCCACCATAACCATAATTACTCTGATAGTGACGGGATGTCACCATAACCATAATTATTCTGATAGTGACGGGATGTCACCATAACCATAATTACTCTGATAGTGACGGGGTGTCACCATAACCATAATTACTCTGATAGTGACGGGTTGCCACCATAACCATAATTACTCTGATAGTGACGGGATGTCACCATAACCATAATTACTCTGATATTGACGGGATGTCACCATAACCATAATTACTCTGATAGTGACGGGATGCCACCATAACCATGCTTACTCTGATAGTGACGGGGTGCCACCATAACCATAATTACGCTGATAGTGACGGGGTGCCACCATAATTACTCTGATGGTGACGGGGTGCCACCATAACCATACTTACTCTGATAGTGACGGGGTGCCACCATAACCATACTTACTATGATAGTGACGGGGTGCCACCATAACCATAATTACTCTGATAGTGACGGGGTGCCACCATAACCATAATTACTCTGATAGTGACGGGGTGCCACCATAACCATAATTACTCTGATAGTGACGGGGTGCCACCATAACCATAATTACTCTGATAGTGACGGGATGCCACTATAACCATAATTACTCTGATGGTGACGGGGTGCCACCATAACCATAATTACTCTGATAGTGACGGGGTGCCACCATAACCATAATTACTCTGATAGTGACGGGGTGCCACCATAATTACTCTGATAGTGACGGGGTGCCACCATAACCATAATTACTCTGATAGTGACAGGATGCCACCATAACCATAATTACTCTGATAGTGACGGGGTGCCACCATAACCATAATTACTCTGATAGTGACAGGGTGCCACCATAACCATAATTACTCTGATAGTGACGGGATGCCACCATAACCATAATTACTCTGATAGTGACAGGATGCCACCATAACCATAATTACTCTGTTAGTGACGGGGTGCCACCATAACCATAATTACTCGGAATGCCATTTTTAAATATGCTTGGATATGGCCTACATTGGTTTTAGCCCAGAAACCACGTGTACAGACCCCCAATCGTCTGTGGGAAGAAAGGGCCACATTGCTTATAAGGAAGCTACGCCACTGATCAGTGTTGTCTTTGTGATTTTATGTAAACGATATCAGCCAGGTACCAGGAAGATAAATGCGTACAGGATAGATCACGAATTGGGCCATCTATCTGACCTAGACAACGTACATAAGTAGGTCGCATTTATAAATTTAGAAGTGAGAAATATGGCTTTTTCATTGGACCATGTGATTAGTTGTTTAATATCTGGATATAACAATTGAGTTTTCTGAAAATTCTGTTACGTCACAGATTAACATATTTATACTGCGCCAATAGACAGTCCAACTGCTGCCGTCCGTGTTCGGTATTGGAAAACCCAGTGAGCATTCATTTTCGGCGCATCATATTCGTGTAATCAGAAGGTATATAATAACACTAAATAAAATCGAATTCAAACTCGGGGAAATTTATTTTCACTGGAATTAGCTGTAAGTTGAAATTTTACAATTTTTGCCTGTTTTATATACAATACAATACAATTACAAATATAAACAAGTTAACTATATGAACAAATGGTACAACTGTCAGGCCCGTCGCTGGGCATACGCAAGTACGCACGTGCGTATCATTGGTCTCAGAAAACGAAAAAAATGAAAACTCCAAAAATGCATTAAAACCCCGGGGGTGGGCTTGTAGGGATACATAGGCGCCGGGATGTGTGTAGTGGTGGAATAATTGAGCCCATTGCAAATAGTGTGCATCTCAAAATTTAGTTTGTGCTATTTTACGTGCTTGTTTAATTGATAAGGGCGATATATCATGTATATTATACATCTAGCCTTAATTTATACCTTTATTCGGATTGTCGTAAGAACTTTAGTCCTGCAATTGTATGTTACAAAATGCAAGAAATTGCTTCATTTCAAAAACATTCCGGGGGGCATGGCCTCGGACCCCCCTAGCGTACTCGCTCGCTATGCTCACTCGATAAACAAGCATATTTTGGCCGTGCGTATCATCAAAATAGCTCCAGCAACGGCCCTGACTGTAATGCTAATTGCTATGCTTATACATTTTTTTAACTTTATTTATTTTACAACGATTGCGAAGCAAGTTTTAACAACTTATATTAATCACTCTCGTTGACGTGTATATGTGGTAATTCATGTGGGATGAAACCGGAATACCCGGAGAAAACCCATATGTCCGATCTGGCGATCACCGTACCATCTCACATACTTCCTGGTCCAAGGACCGAACCCGGGTTTCATTTGTGAGAAGCGAACTCGCTAACCACTGCGCTAATCGGACAGCCCGTGCATATACTTGGAACACTGAGAATAAAAATCTAGTTGGGCAACACGTTTTACATGTCTGACAACAGTATCGTACAATGCATATGGGTAAACTGACACTATATCACACACAACAAAACAATGCACGTTTTCATGTATAATACATTTTTCCGAAACAATGTTAGTAAGAAATTCCATTAGTAAAGCAGGTTTATGCGATCTACAAACTCTCGAAAGTGAAAGTAGGAAATTTCCGAAACGGTTAACATGACCCGGAAGTTATATTTGCTTGATACTCAATCCTACCATACAGTGGAGGTAATCGCATGATACAGCGACCCCCCCCCCCCCCAACCATAATCGCGTGATACAGCGACCCCCCTAACCATTAGTCGTGTGATACAGCGACACCCCCCAACCATTAATCGCGTGATACAGCGACCCCCCCAACCATTAATCGCGTGATACAGCGACCCCCCCCCCCCCCCCAACCATTACATTATTCTTTATTAACTCAGATCATTTACATGACATATGAGTATACATATAATTAGTTAACAGATGTTAGATATAATGATAAAAGAGTACATTAGAGAACAGTCAAGTTTGGAGAAGGGAAAAGAGCGGGAAATTCTATTATTTTGTTTTGAAAATATCGTGTGTGTGTGTGTGTGTGTGTGTGTGTGTGTGTGTGTGTGTGTGTGGTGTGTGTGTGCGTGCGTGCGTGTGTGCGTGCGTGCGTGTGTGTGTTACGCTTATTTATCGTCGCTACCGGTTGCCCATATGAGCGACGCCTCCTGAGTCATTTTAGACTTTGAAGGATAGTACAATGATACAGAGACCCATTCCAGAGTCTCCTCTGGTTCTTTTACGTGCACGATGTAAAACACCGACACGAGGCCTCGGTTTAAAGTCCCATCTGAAAGACTGTTAATTTTATTAGGGTCACCATTTTATTAGGGTCAGACAGGGATCGAACCAGCGATCCCTCGATTACCAGTCCAATGTGTTAACCACTGGATTACAGATACGTCTGTGCAGATATTTGTAGAAACAATATACAATATAATAGGACATTACATTCTGTATAATATTACGTTTTTCACCGATTTATCGTGGCTTTAATATGTTATTAAGTTATCTAAGCAGTTTGTATCACTGTGTAAACTGAGTTCTTCTGAAAGGACATTGTGTTTGTGTGAACCTCTGGTTTGTATGAACTGCGAATTGATGCATCAATAACTGTTCATAAACTATTGCAGTCGTATTTGATAGCCGAGAGGACGGCTAATAAAGTCTGACTGAATTTAGAATGCATGCCGAAGATACACCAACAATGAATGCCGAAGATACACCAAGCGTGATGAGAGAATCAGTTCATCAAGTTACTAGAGACGACGGAAATGATAGAACCACCAATGAAACATCAGATGCAGCGCTACGCACGAAAGCAGGTGACATAATCAGTGGTAACACTGGGACCACTTCATCTAAAAAAACATACGACATAAGCAATGATGGAAGAGAAGTAACGGACACACAGAAAACGGATACACTCATGAAAAACGCAAAGGATGGAATCGCGGCAAAGATCGATAAAGAACTGGACAACTTAAAGGCTGGAGAAAACATGAAATTGGAACAGAATATCAACAATGAGCCCCAAGTATATGCAACATTGGGCAAAGCTGGAATAATGCCAGAACCACTCGTAGGCCAGAAAAGAAAATCTAATACAACGGAAGGCGATCCTAAAGAAAAGAAAAGCAAGAGTGAAGCACCGCAGCCTGTCAAAAAAGGTAAGCAAGCTTTACCCAGCATTAAGTAATAATACTATAATACTTGTATCTCTTCAATGTATGAATTCCATTCAACTTTTTCTAAAACAGTATTCTTATAACAGACGTCCGTGGTCCAGTGGTAGAGCATAGGAGTTGGAATCGAACGGTCCCTGGTTGGATAGTCGTCATATGTAGTGTCATTGAGCATGGCACCTCACACACATTGCTTAGTACTGGATAACCGCGTATTATTATATGGTCGGCTAAGCTTGCCCAGGAAAAAATGTATAGGTCCCCGCAAGCAGCATTACATCATAATAAAGGATGTTTTGGGTAAAATATAAATACTAATGTGTGTGTGTTTACAAATATCGAAATAGTCGCTCAGAAACGATAAAATTCCAATAAATTAAACCGTCGTATACGCGAATTTTTTTATCAACACACGAAATGTAAACACAAACAGCGCGCATGCGTGAAACAACAGGTTGTAGAAAACAATGTATATATTTTGAACATGAAAGACTATCTATCTATCTTCCTCTAATGTCGAACCCCTCGCGGAAATGTAGAAATGTCCCATAAAGACTTAGCTAACAGAGGTATGAATCAACATATCAAGTAATTTAATTAAAAAAGACAACGTGGGATAAATGGAGACGATGCATTCCGAATGTAAACAAGTGCTGACGATGCGTTCCGGTTGTAAACGAGTGCGTGGCCGGTCGGCTCGGGAAGTCCTACTTTCGGTTTCGAGTTTGTTTTATCGCAAAAAAACACTGTTTACCAAATGAACATCAGCATACAAAGTATAATGTTAGAATTTGTAGCAACATTGCATACATATCTTTTATTTCATACGATGTAATGCTGCTTTAATGGAACATATATGCATACATCACAGGAACATCAAATTCTCGACGTGATTGATATCAGTTTTGTGTTAAATTCGTAGCTTTGTTTATGCCGTGATTGTTAAGAGTTTGACAAAATGAGATAAATAATTGGTATGTTCCCCCTCCATTGTTAAGGAAATTTACTATTAATATGCTCTAGACTAGTCTCTGCAAAGTTGTTTCAACTCGATTGTGAAACATGTTCTTACAACATTAGTTCAATAGCTCTCGAGAGTCAGCCCGCATTCCTGATACATCGATCGTCCTTCATGAAGAGTAGTCCTATAAATAAGCTAGACCTCTACATATTTTTCATCTTCTTTTATTTCGAATGGAGAAACTCTACCATGAAATTTAAACGTTGATTTCTTGTATAATATTGTGTCAAGAGACGTTATAGACCGTGAAGAATTCAAACAATGGTATGTGTGTTCATCTTGTTAACAATTTTAATTTATAAAACAACTTTTTAGAATATAAAATATGCTACGCGTAATTGAGGTTTAGCGTTAGTAAAATGTCACATTTCTAAATGTTTGGACTACATGAGGAGGAGAGAAGAATCAATGTGGATTTAAGTGTCTTCCCTAAGTACATCACCACTGTCATTCTGGCATGGTTCGAACACAAACGATGGACGTTTGCCTAAAACAAATAAAAATTATTTATTTTACAACGATTGCGAAGCAAGTTTTAACAACTTATATTAATCACTCTCGTTGGCGCGGACCAAAGCTTAAATGTGGTCATTCGTGTGGGAGGAAACCGGAGATCCCGGAGAAAACCCACCTGTCCGATCTGGCGACCACCGTACCATCTTACATATTTCCCGGTCCGAGGATCGAACCCGGGTTGCATTGGTGAGAAGAATCGGACAGCCATAAAGAGATGGACAACATAACGTCTGGCGAATCTATCATTATCAAATACAGCTCCTACTTATTTGATGTGACATACATTTATATCACTAGCCAAGGTGTACATGACTGCATCACTTTCACCCTCGCCAACGAGGGCAATTCGAAACAATTAGTAAGATGCAGCCCCAGTGTGTCAGTACCGTAGCCAGAGGAAAATTTCAACCGAGGCAATCTAGGAGGTCCGGGGGCATGTTCCTCCTTAAAAGTGTTGGGGCATAGAAGCGATCTCTTGCGTTCTTATGATTTAATGAGTTTAGACTATAATTATGCACTGACCATTCAGCTCTCTGGCAGTCAACATTTTATACAGCAAAGGGATATTGTTTGCATTTTATTTATTTAATTTTTCATTTTTTTTTTGCTTTGGAAATTTAATGTGTGTTTCAGTGTGGCTACGGGCCTGTGTGTGGTATTCTTGCGATTAGCACTGTTCAGTCTGTAGTATTGAGAAACATTAGTCAGTTACTGCCCCTGAATAGTATATTGGTCCTCTTAATTGGTTTCCTCTGTTTTTATCGTTGTTTCCCTTGCACCACATGTTTTCCATTCTTTTTTTTTATTTAAGTTTATTTAGCGTCGCTACCGGTTTCCCATTTGAGCGACGGGCAGTTTACCTAACAACACCTTTCCTGGACAGGCTCCAGTGGTTAACCAGTACTGTGTGCACCAACATCTGTAAGAAACTGCCAACTTTTTCATATAAATGAGACACGGTCTGAGCGGGGCTCGAACCCGTGATCATCAGAGATGATAGGTTACAGTGGTATACAAGTCAGCGACCTTAACCACTCGACCACGGAGGCGGTTTTCTATTCTCATCCGTATTCTCGTCTTATAATTATGAAATCATTAAATCTCGACAGATATCCTTTAGCATGACCAATGGATACCTTACTGTAAAATTGGTTCAATTAATTAACACGATTTTGATACAATTACATTCATCCTAACGCAACATCTGTTTAGACGACAACAGTAAAAACAAAGGATTCCAACTAAAAGGACCAATATACCTTTAGGGATAAATCTGACTTTATCCATAAAGGGAGGTAATAGACGAGTAATGTCTCATTATGATCTGATCCATGTATGGTAATCACATCATTTACTTGTTCTAATACTATAAGAAATCATACAGATGTAGATTACAAACTGTATGCTGGCTTGACCTTGTCCGATTACTACATGAGAGACCTGGACTACCCAAGACCAGATCCATCGGGGAAAGAGGGACGGATTGTACTCTATGGTAACCATCACGGATTTAATAAAGGTTAGATTTATTATATAAAATATGTAATAAACGGATCAGTCGTCCAGTGGTTACCACGTTGGTCTGTGAATCAAACAATCGCAGGTTCGATCCCACGCCTGACACTAATAATATTAACAGTCTTTAAACCGAGGTATAATGTATCCCCTTATATTTAATAAATTGAATTGCCATATTGACCTGTTTGCGCATATATATCCACATGTTTATAAATAGCATTTTTTGGAATCCCAATTTTTTAACATTATTTTAAAACATATATAGAGTGGTGGAACCTATGCTCGGCGTATTCCTATGCTCGGCGTATTTTTCCCATTTACATCCGTATTTAAATAGTTTTAACCTATTTTCGCTGACAGAGGTGAAGCATGGTTCAATAACATTCCGTTGTGCGTACCGGTAGCCTAATGCAACTGTCACCTGAATGGTTCAGTAGCCGAATATAAACAGACAACTTGTTGGGAAAAAAATTTCCGCCGAAATAATACGATTTATGAGCCTTTCAGGTAGCTATCCGAATTGGAAAAAATTGTACAAATAACCAGAAAAAAAGTTTCTTATGAGTTGTAATATTGTTAGTTAATGATGTTACTAAGTCAAAATATTATATTCAACATTTATCCGTACATAAATAAAAATGTCCATGTACGCCGTGCATAGGTGCCCTAAAGTACCCCCCTGGACCTGCCTATGCAATATGTAAAAAGTGAAGTTGGCCTTTTTATGTTTATGAATGTTATTTTTTATGTTTGTGTATGTTATTTTATGTTTATTTTATGTTTGTGTATGTTATTTTATGTTTGTGTATGTTATGAGATTTTTGTTGAGATTTTACGGCAAATGTTGGTTTTACATATCTGACAGTGTTTACATATCTGACAGTTTTTACATATCTGACAGTGTTTACATGTCTGACAGTTTTTACATATCTGACAGTGTTTACATGTCTGACAGTTTTTACATATCTGACAGTGTTTACATATCTGACAGTTTTTACATATCTGACAATGTTTACATATCTGACAGTGTTTACATATCTGACAGTGTTTACATATCTGACAGTGTTTACATATCTGACAGGGTGACATTTCCGACAAGTTTTTACATATCTGACCGTTTTTACATATCTGACAGTGTTTACATGTCTGACAGTTTTTACGTTTTTACATATCTGACAGTTTTTACATATCTGACAGTTTTTACGTTGTTAACATATCTGACAGTTTTTACATATTTGACAGTTTTTACGTTTTTACATATCTGACAGTTTTTACATATCTGACAGTTTTTACATATCTGACAGTTTTTACATATCTGACAGTTTTTATACATATCTGACAGTTTTTATACATATCTGACAGTTTTTACATATCTGACAGTTTTTACATATCTGACAGTGTTTACATATCTGACAATGTTACATATCTGACAGTGTTTACATGTCTGACAGTTTTTACATATCTGACCACACACAACACACAACAACACAACAATCTGACAGTTTTTACATATCTGACGGGTTTTTTACATATCTGACAGTTTTACATATCTGACAGTTTTTACATATCTGACAGTTTTACATATCTGACAGTTTTTACATATCTGACAGTTTTACATATCTGACAAGTTTACATATCTGACAGTTTTTACATATCTGACAGTTTTTACATATCTGACAGTTTTTCATATCTGACAGTTTTTACATATCTGACAGTTTTACATACTGACAGTTTTACATATCTGACAGAGTTTACATATCTGACAGTTTTTACATATCTGACAGACTTTTTACATATCTGACAGTTTTACATATCTGACAGTTTTTACATATCTGACAGTTTTTACATATCTGACAGTTTTTTTTTACATATCTGACAGTTTTTACATGACAGTTTTACATATCTGACAGTTTACATATCTGACAAGTTTTACATATCTGACAGAGTTTTACATATCTGACAGAGTTTTACATATCTGACAGTTTTACATATCTGACAGTTTTATTTTTACATATCTGACAGTTTTACATATCTGACAGGTTTACATATCTGACAGTTTTATATTTTACATATCTGAAGTTTTACATATCTGACAGTTTTTACATATCTGACAGTGTTTACATATCTGACAGTTTTTACATATCTGACAGGACGACATTTCCGACAAGTTTTTACATATCTGACAGTGTTTACATGTCTGACAGTTTTTACATATCTGACAGTGTTTACATATCTGACAGTTTCTACATATCTGACAGTTTTTACATATCTGACAGGGCGACATTTCCGACAAGTTTTACATATCTGACAGTTTTTACATATCTGACAGTTTTTATACATATCTGACAGTTTTTATACATATCTGACAGTGTTTACATATCTGACACTTTTTACATATCTGACAGTGTTTACATATCTGACAGTATCTACATATCTGACAGTTTTTACATATCTGACAGGGCGACATTTCCGACAAGTTTTACATATCTGACAGTTTTTACATATCTGACAGTTTTTACGTTTTTACATATCTGACAGTTTTTACATATCTGACAGTTTTTACGTTGTTAACATATCTGACAGTTTTTACATATTTGACAGTTTTTACATATCTGACAGTTTTTAATATCTGACAGTTTTTACATATCTGACAGTTTATACATATCTGACAGTTTTTATACATATCTGACAGTTTTACATATCTGACAGTTTTTACATATCTGAAGTTTTTATACATTCTGACAGTTTTTAACATATCTGACAGTTTTTACATATCTGACAGTTGTTACATATCTGACAGTTTTTACATATCTGACAGTTTTTACATATCTGACTGTTTATACATATCTGACAGTTTTTACATATCTGACTGTTTTACATATCTGACAGTTTTTACATATCTGACAGTGTTTACATATCTGACAGTGTTTACATATCTGACATGTTACATATCTGACAGTGTTTACATGTCTGACAGTTTTTACATATCTGACCGTGTTTACATGTCTGACAGTTTTTACATATCTGACAGTTTTTACATATCTGACAGTGTTTACATATCTGACAGTTTTTACATATCTGACAGGGCGACATTTCCGACAAGTTTTACATATCTGACAGTTTTTACATATCTGACAGTTTTTACATATCTGACAGTGTTTACATATCTGACAGTTTTTACATATCTGACAGTTTTTACATGTCTGACAGTTTTTACATATCTGACAGTTTTTACATATCTGACAGTTTTTACATATCTGACAATGTTTACATATCTGACAGTGTTTACATATCTGACAGTGTTTACATATCTGACAGTGTTTACATATCTGACAGGGTGACATTTCCGACAAGTTTTTACATATCTGACCGTTTTTACATATCTGACAGTGTTTACATGTCTGACAGTTTTTACGTTTTTACATATCTGACAGTTTTTACATATCTGACAGTTTTTACGTTGTTAACATATCTGACAGTTTTTACATATTTGACAGTTTTTACGTTTTTACATATCTGACAGTTTTTACATATCTGACAGTTTTTACATATCTGACAGTTTTTACATATCTGACAGTTTTTATACATATCTGACAGTTTTTATACATATCTGACAGTTTTTACATATCTGACAGTTACATTTACATATCTGACAGTGTTTACATATCTGACAATGTTTACATATCTGACAGTGTTTACATGTCTGACAGTTTTTACATATCTGACCGTGTTTACATGTCTGACAGTTTTTACATATCTGACAGTTTTTACATATCTGACAGTGTTTACATATCTGACAGTTTTTACATATCTGACAGGGCGACATTTCCGACAAGTTTTACATATCTGACAGTTTTTACATATCTGACAGTTTTTACATATCTGACAGTTTTTACATATCTGACAGTTTTTACATATCTGACAGTGTTTACATATCTGACAATGTTTACATATCTGACAGTTTTTACATATCTGACAGTTTTTACATATCTGACAGTTTTTGCATATCTGACAGTTTTTACATATCTGACAGTGTTTACATATCTGACAGTTTTTACATATCTGACAGTTTTTACAGTTTTTACATATCTGACAGTTTTTACATATCTGACAGTTTTTACGTTTTTACATATCTGACAGTGTTTACATATCTGACAGTTTTTACATATCTGACAGTTTTTACATATCTGACAGTTTTTACATAACTGACAGTTTTTACATATCTGACAGTTTTTACATGACAGTTTTTACATATCTGACAGTTTTTACATATCTGACAAGTTTTTACATATCTGACAGTTTATACAGTTTTTACATATCTGACAGTTTTTACAGTTTTTACATATCTGACAGTTTTTACATATCTGACAGTTTTTACGTTTTTACATATCTGACAGTTTTTACATATCTGACAGTGTTTACATATCTGACAGTTTTTACATATCTGACAGTTTTTACATATCTGACAGTTTTACATATCTGACAGTTTTTACATATCTGACAGTGTTTACATATCTGACAGTTTTTACATATCTGACAGGACGACATTTCCGACAAGTTTTTACATATCTGACAGTGTTTACATGTCTGACAGTTTTTACATATCTGACAGTGTTTACATATCTGACAGTTTCTACATATCTGACAGTTTTTACATATCTGACAGGGCGACATTTCCGACAAGTTTTACATATCTGACAGTTTTTACATATCTGACAGTTTTTACATATCTGACAGTTTTTATACATATCTGACAGTTTTTATACATATCTGACAGTGTTTACATATCTGACACTTTTTACATATCTGACAGTGTTTACATATCTGACAGTATCTACATATCTGACAGTTTTTACATATCTGACAGGGCGACATTTCCGACAAGTTTTACATATCTGACAGTTTTTACATATCTGACAGTTTTTACGTTTTTACATATCTGACAGTTTTTACATATCTGACAGTTTTTACGTTGTTAACATATCTGACAGTTTTTACATATTTGACAGTTTTTACGTTTTTACATATCTGACAGTTTTTACATATCTGACAGTTTTTACATATCTGACAGTTTTTATACATATCTGACAGTTTTTATACATATCTGACAGTTTTTACATATCTGACAGTTTTTACATATCTGACAGTTTTTATACATATCTGACAGTTTTTATACATATCTGACAGTTTTTACATATCTGACAGTTGTTACATATCTGACAGTTTTTACATATCTGACAGTTTTTACATATCTGACTGTTTATACATATCTGACAGTTTTTACATATCTGACTGTTTTTACATATCTGACAGTTTTTACATATCTGACAGTGTTTACATATCTGACAGTGTTTACATATCTGACAATGTTTACATATCTGACAGTGTTTACATGTCTGACAGTTTTTACATATCTGACCGTGTTTACATGTCTGACAGTTTTTACATATCTGACAGTTTTTACATATCTGACAGTGTTTACATATCTGACAGTTTTTACATATCTGACAGGGCGACATTTCCGACAAGTTTTACATATCTGACAGTTTTTACATATCTGACAGTTTTTACATATCTGACAGTGTTTACATATCTGACAGTTTTTACATATCTGACAGTTTTTACATATCTGACAGTTTTTACATAACTGACAGTTTTTACATATCTGACAGTTTTTACATGACAGTTTTTACATATCTGACAGTTTTTACATATCTGACAAGTTTTTACATATCTGACAGTTTATACAGTTTTTACATATCTGACAGTTTTTACATATCTGACAGTTTTTACATATCTGACAGTTTTTACGTTTTTACATATCTGACAGTTTTTACATATCTGACAGTGTTTACATATCTGACAGTTTTTACATATCTGACAGTTTTACATATCTGACAGTTTTTACATATCTGACAGTTTTTACATATCTGACAGTTTTTACATATCTGACAGTGTTTACATATCTGACAGTTTTTACATATCTGACAGTGTTTACATATCTGACAGTTTTTACATAGCTGACAGTTTTTACATATCTGACAGTTTTTACATGACAGTTTTTACATATCTGACAGTTTTTACATATCTGACAGTTTTTACATATCTGACAGTTTTTACATATCTGACAGTTTTTGCATATCTGACAGTTTTTACATATCTGACAGTTTTTACATATCTGACAGTTTTTACAGTTTTTACATATCTGACAGTTTTTACATATCTGACAGGGCGACGTTTCCGACAAGTTTTTACATATCTGACATTTTTGTTTCACATATAACACCATTTTTACGTATCCGACAGTTTTTACATATTGGGTTCCTACACATTCCCTATAACAATTGAAACGTTCATATGTCTATAATGTGTTCCGTTATAACCAGACAGACTTACTGATAATGTGTTCCGTTATAACCAGACAGACTTACTGATAATGTGTTCCGTTATAACCAGACATACTTACTGATAATGTGTTCCGTTATAACCAGACAGACTTACTGATAATGTGTTCTGTTATAACCAGACAGAATTACTGATAATGCAAATAATGTTATTTATTTCAATGTATCCTTCTTGTCAGTATCAGTTAGCTATATTAATTTGTTATTTGTATTTAATACAGGTCACTGCAAGAGATGTGAACAACTGATTGATTCAGCATTCTATACAACAAAATCCTGTGACTTCCATACGGAAAGATCAAAAAAATACAGTACGTTCTATTTGTGTTCTTAAATATGCATACTTTAGCAATGCAAGTTGGAAAGAGTTCCGTCTTGAAGATTGTAAATAAATAATGGATGCATATTAGATAATGCTGTTACAGTAATACAATTAAATCAGGTGGGGGGACCAACTGAGTTACGTTTATATATTGTACACGTCTCGCCGTTGTTAATCTTATTGAAGCATCCTGAAGTATACCAGCCATTATAGTTTTGGAGGAGAGTGCAAGAAAAAGAAGATGCTCCAATTCAAGAAGCATCTCTGGTGGTATATAGCACCGATACATTATACCTCGGTTTAAAGACTGTTAATATTATTATTGTCAGGCGTGGGATCGAACCTACGACCGTTTGATTCGCTGAAAATGTTCCAATTCCAGAAGCAACTCTGGTGGTATATAGCACCGATACATTATACCTCGGTTTAAAGACTGTTAATATTATTATTGTCAGGCGTGGGATCGAACCTGCGATCGTTTGATTCACAGACCAACTTGATAACCATTGGGCGACTGATCCGTTTATTACATAGATAGATCAGCAGTCAATATATGAAACATGTATCATAATGAGAGATTAGTCAGTTACTGCCCCTGAATAGAATACTCTCTATTAAATATAGAGTGGTGGAACCTATGCTCGGCGTATTCCTATACTCGGCGTATTCCTATGCTCGGCGTATTTTTTCCATTTACATCAGTATTTAAAATATTTATATAGTTTTAACCTATTTTCGCTGACAGAGGTGAAACATGGTTCAGTAGCATTCCGTTGTGCGTACCGGTAGCCTAATATCTCTGTCACCTGACTGGTTCAGTAGAGAATAGGCCTATAAACAGACAACTTGTTGGGAGAATGTTTCCACCGAAATGATGTGGTTTATGAGCATTTCAAGTAGCTATCTGAATTGGAAAAAAATGTACAAATAACCAGAAAAAAAGTTTCTTATGAGTTGTAATATTGTATTGAACATTTAGCCGTGCATAAATAAAAAATTCCATGAACGCTGTGCATAGGTGCCCTAAAGCATCTAGAACCCAATGGAAACAGGTGCCGTTGCGATAACTGTATTGAGGCGCATGGTAACATAATGAAGCTAAAATTTTCAACAACAATTTTTTGAAAGTTGTGTTCACGACTTAAGAAAATAATAATACACGGCAAGTGCATTTAACTATTTTTATAGGCCATTCTATGTAGGATTTACGCCACTCTAGGTCTTATAATTTGTTTCCTCTATCTATTTTCCAATGGTCTTGGTTTTCTTTGCACTGTTATTGTATCAATTTCCACTCGTTTATGAGTGTTACATTATTAAATCTCGACATATCTTACATTAGGCTATATCCAATGGGTACATTTTCTGTATCACAATTTGTTATCAATTAAAATGAACATGATGTTGATCAACTCACATTTATCCTACCGCAACATCTGGTTAGGGAACAACAGTAAAAACAAACGATTCCAACTAAAATGATTGATAAACATTTCGGGATAAACACAATTTTAGTTGTCAAGGGAGGTAATAGAAAAAACGGCAATGTCGAAGGTCTACATTTAAAATGTTGTTCTTTTTATACACAGTTGGTGTAAGTTGGTAAACTGTGTTTTTTAACGACAAAGATGCGTTCACAAATCTGAATCTTCTGGAATGACCACAAGTTATAACGGAAGTCGTGTTCGGGCATTTATTTCAGGTGTGAACAGTTTTCGCCCCACTGTTGCTATTGTTGTGCCCTTAGGCTAGGTACTTAAACTCCACATTGCCTCTTTCTCTCTCCCTCATGTATATGGATTATATCAGGATTGAGCTCTCAGCAATTTTACTAATGTAGAAAGTACTAGTTACGCAATCGAGCTAACTAACTTGTGTAAAATAAGTTACAATCTATTTTAGATCGACGTCAACAACCGCACGGGTGCTGTGGTAGGAGGTTCGGTGCAACTGGTTGTCGCTCAGCTCCAGTAAGTTCAATTTTGAAGGGGCACATTTAATCACTAAATATGACAGTTGCATGCATAGTTTTCAACTATGATACATGTTAAATTCAATTATATGCTTCAGCCTCGATACATGCCATTTTTATCGTCTTCAGCCTCGATACATGCCATTTTTATCGTCTTCAGCCTCGATACATGGCAATTGTATCGTCTTCAGCCTCGATACATGGCAATTGCATGTTTTAGCCTCGATACATGACAATTGCATATGTTTTATCCTCGATACATGACAATTACATGTTTTATCCTCGATAAATGACAATTGTATATGTTTTAGCCTCGATACATGACAATTGCATATGTTTTAGCCTCGATACATGACATTTGCATATGTTTTATCCTCGATACATGACAATCGCATATGATTAGCCTCGATACATGACAATTGTATATGTTTTAGCCTCGATACATGACAATTGTATATGTTTTAGCCTCGATACATGACAATTACATATGTTTTATCCTCGATACATGACAATTGTATATGTTTCAGCCTCGATACATGACAATTGTATATGTTTTGGCCTCGATACATGACAATTGCATATGTTTTAGCCTCGATACATGACAATTGCATATGTTTTAGCCCCGATATATGACAATTGCATATGTTTTAGCCTCGATACATGACAATTACATATGTTTTATCCTCGATAAATGACAATTGTATATGTTTTAGCCTCGATACATGACAATTGCATATGTTTTAGCCTCGATATATGACAATTGCATATGTTTTAGCCTCGATACATGACAATTGCATATGTTTTATCCTCGATACATGACAATTACATATGTTTTAGCCTCGATACATGACAATTGCATATGTTTTAGCCTCGATACATGACAATTGCATATGTTTTAGCCTCGATATATGACAATTGCATATGTTTTATCCTCGATACATGACAATTGCATATGTTTTATCCTCGATACATGACAATTACATATGTTTTATCCTCGATACATGACAATTGTATATGTTTTAGCCTCGATACATGACAATTACATATGTTTTATCCTCGATACATGGCAATTGCATATGTTTTAGCCTCGATAAATGACAATTATATATGTTTTATCCTCAATAATGACAATTGCATATGTTTTATCCTCGATACATGCCAATTGCATATGTTTTAGCCTCGATACATGACAATTGCATATGTTTTAGCCTCGATACATGACAATTGTATATGTTTTAGCCTCAATAATGACAATTGCATATGTTTTATCCTCGATACATGACAATTACATATGTTTTATCCTCGATACATGACAATTGCATATGTTTTAGCCTCGATACATGACAATTGCATATGTTTTAGCCTCGATACATGACAATTGCATGTTTTAGCCTCGATACATGACAATTACATATGTTTTATCCTCGATAAATGACAATTGTAAATGTTTTAGCCTCGATACATGACAACTGCATATGTTTTAGCCTCGATACATGACAATTGCATATGTTTTTGCATCGATACATGATAATTGCATATGTTTTATCCTCGATACATGACAATTGCATATGTTTTAGCCTCGATACATGACAATTGCATATGTTTTAGCCTCGATACATGACAATTGTATATGTTTTAGCCTCAATAATGACAATTGCATATGTTTTATCCTCGATACATGACAATTGCATATGTTTTAGCCTCGATACATGACAATTGCATATGTTTTAGCATCGATACATGACAATTGCATATGTTTTATCCTCGATACATGACAATTGCATATGTTTTAGCCTCGATACATGACAATTACATATGTTTTAGCCTCGATACATGACAATTGCATATGTTTTAGCCTCAATAATGACAATTGCATAGGTTTCAGTCACGATACAGTAGTCTGTGAACAGGCGTTGATAAGAGAGCTGACAACAGAGGTATTAAGCAAAGTTAATCGATTGGAAAATTAATGGTCGATTAATCAGAGAATGTTTCTGACTAAGAATGAGTTTGTGTTCAAACCATATTTGAACGTTAGTAGATACATTGCGCATGTCTAGTAGAGCTGCTATGCTAACTCGCGCTAGTCCCGTTATTTGTATTTCCTGCATCTGAGACACACTGAAATACAAGCACTTTCTGCATCTGAGACATACTGAAATACAAACACTTTCTGCATCTGAGACATACTGAAATACAAGCACTTTCTGCATCTGAGATATACTGAAATACAAACACTTTCTGCATCTGAGACATACTGAAATACAAACACTTTCTGCATCTGAGATATACTGAAATACAAGCACTTTCTGCATCTGAGACATACTGAAATACAAGCACTTTCTGCATCTGAGACATACTGAAATACAAACACTTTCTGCATCTGAGACACACTGAAATACAAACACTCTCTGCATCTGAGACATACTGAAATACAAACACTTTCTGCATCTGAGACATACTGAAATACAAGCACTTTCTGCATCTGAGATATACTGAAATACAAGCACTTTCTGCATCTGAGATATACTGAAATACAAACACTTTCTGCATCTGAGACATACTGAAATACAAACACTTTCTGCATCTGAGACATACTGAAATACAAACACTTTCTGCATCTGAGACATACTGAAATACAAGCACTTTCTGCATCTGAGATATACTGAAATACAAACACTTTCTGCATCTGAGACATACTGAAATACAAACACTTTCTGCATCTGAGACATACTGAAATACAAACACTTTCTGCATCTGAGACATACTGAAATACAAGCACTTTCTGCATCTGAGATATACTGAAATACAAACACTTTCTGCATCTGAGACATACTGAAATACAAGCACTTTCTGCATCTGTGATATACTGAAATACAAACACTTTCTGCATCTGAGATATACTGAAATACAAGCACTTTCTGCATCTGAAACATAATGAAATACAAACACTTTCTGAGATATAAGAGTAAAGTGTTTGTTTATTATAGTGTCATGCCTATTTAAAGGGCCAGCCATTTCTGATTTATGAGACACCTCTTTAATTTTATGAAAAAATCATTACTACCCGAATCCTATGCTAGTAGGCCCACAGGGATTCGGCACGTTTGGGGGTACTAGTATATATATTTAAGTACAGGGATTCTACTCTGTGGGATGTCAGATTTCGCATCGATCAGTAAAATGGCCCTATCTGAAACAATTTTGTACAAATCTGTCCAAATATAACGCCTAACCCGAGTCTTCATATTGTTCTTCAAATAAAACACAACTTTATGCTGCATGCATGTATACTTTGCAAACAATTGCCACAGACATTGGCCATAGCAGGTCACATTTCCATACTAGGACACGGGTTCTGTCAGCAACAAAAAAAAATCTTCGACGGGAGAGTTTTAACTGTGAATAACATTATCAATAAAATGTGTTTCCACTAACGTGTAGGTTTATTCGGCAAAAATGTACGCCAAAAAGAGATTTCGTAGAATTTTCAATTTGTTTTGAACATTTCTAAAGCGGCGCAATTCGCGGTGAAACGAGCGTTCTGATTGGATTATTAGATGTAACAAGATGTTTGTTTTTTTATATGAAGAATGATCATAATCCATAATTTTTTTTTGTTGCTGACAGAACCCGTGTCCTAGTATGGAAATGTGACCTGCTATGGCCAATGTCTGTGGCAATTGTTTGCAAAGTATACATGCATGCAGCTTAAAGTTGTGTTTTATTTGAAGAACAATATGAAGACTCGGGATAGGCGTTATATTTGGACAGATTTGTACAAAATTGTTTCAGATAGGGCCATTTTACTGATCGATGCGAAATCTGACATCCCACAGAGTAGAATCACTGTACTTAAATATATATACTAGTACCCCCAAACGTGCCGAATCCCTGTGAGTAGGCCAGGCTTGTAGGCAATTAGTCACCATTATTTAACCAGCTGGCGGATCAGCAACCGGCCATATCAGAACGAACACCTGACGAGATTCGAACCATCAGTGGTTAGTTCTGATATGGCCGGTTGGTGACCTGCAACATAAACCCACTATATGTTAGTGGTTACGAACATTTGGGCCATTATATTCGGAGTTTCGCTTCATATAGTGCAAATATTGTGAATCTCAATCTAAATCTAATCTCATTTTCCAGCTCTTTAATTATTTTTACCTGTTAGCTGCTATCTTGGAACTGGAGGAACAGGCGTCTTTTTGACTGATTGAACAATAGTTGATGTATTACGTCAGCCTGGGCGAATCTGTGTGTTCTGTGTTATTGTCTATGTGTTGAGAGACTTACGTACATGTATTAACCATGAATTATGTAAACTCCCTCATAAAATAAAGTCTTTATTATTATTACAGTGAAGATAGTCATCTGAAATACTGCTAATAATTTTATTATGGCGGGGCTGGGGAACAAACACACGATCCTTTGGTTCGCAGTTTAACATACGAAAAATGTAGATCCAGTCAAAAACATTGAATTCATGAGCAATTACAATGTATGAATATTATTAATACAATGTATGTTGACATGTTATTAAACATGCTATGTGAGATAATACGGTGGTCGCCAGATCGGACAGATGGGTTTTCTCCGATTACTCCGGTTTCCTCCAACATGAATGACCACATTTACGCCTTCGCGCCAACGAGAATGATTAATAGAAGTTGTTAAAACTTGCTTCCCAATCGTAAAATAAATAAAATTTAAAATAAACATGCTAGTTCTTTTAATTATATATTTGCTGAACTGTGATCTCGGTGAAACTGGACTTTAGATTCGGCAGAAATTGCCCGGGTCGGGGTGGGGACACATCTACACGAGGGGTTATGCATTTACTACAAACTATTCTTTATTATTTAGACTAAACTTGTTATTATATACGTGAAATATAAATATGCCAATTCAGTTTCGCTTTTTATGATTAATTTCATTGGACCAATTATTAATGTTGATATAACATAATACAATGATGTGGCGTCCGTGGTCCAGTGGTAGAGCGTCGGATTTGGAATCGAACGCTTCCGGGTTCGATACTTGAACAAGCCACGCATGTAGTGTCATTGAGCAAGGCGCCTCACACACATTGCTTAGTACTGGTTAATCGCTTCGGTCGGCTAAGCCTGCCCAGGAAAACATGTCTAGGTCCCCGAGAGGGGTTTGACATTAACATACATACATAACTTGTGGCCCAATCCATTTGCTTTCATGTGTGTGTCAACCTTTGTATTGTTGTATATGTGTATATAATGCAATAAAATGTTATTAAACTAAACATGTGACGTCAATACATACATGTACACATACATAAGAACTTACAAGCGGTTTGACAGAACTGTAAAACTAATAGCTTACCTTTCTATGTCCAGAGTCACGTTGGTCAGGACAATCTGTATTTGGACCTGGAGGATTATAAAGCGGCAGAAAGTAAAGAATGCCCGGACGGGGATCACGGCGTTTATGCTATTGACACAGAGTCGGTACGCAACATTTGTTAATTCACAGGAACTTGAAATTTTATCCATAAGCCACCAAAGGTCTCGTACCTCTATCCTAGGACACCCACTGTATTTTTAATTAATAGAGGGGGGTGTCCTAGGATAGAGGTACGAGACCTTTGGTAGCTTATGGATTAATAGAGGGGGGTCCTAGGATAGAGGTACGAGACCTTTGGTGGCTTATGGATAAAATTTCAAGTGTCTTTTTTTTAATAGAGGGGGGTGTCCTAGGATAGAGGTACGAGACCTTTGGTGGCTTATGGATAAAATTTCAAATTCCTGTGGTTAATTGTTGTCAACTGCAATGAATGGACAATGGTTGAAAAAAGATGTCATCGTGTTTTTGGGGTATAAAGTTGCACAAACAGTCTAGGTTATACTGCGAATCTCCAGCTATTATTGGAGGAAGTCCACGGGTGTCCCTTCAGCGACACCAGTAGAACCACCGATCTTCCGAAAGCCAGCTGGATAGCTTCCTCGCATGCAAAGAATTTGACACACACACATGGATTTGAAGCTGCGATGTCGTTAAAATCGTTGACTTCAAATCACTTGCCCCTCAGAGTTGGAGATTCCAGCTGGAGGTGTCGTATTATGGGATATCATTATGAGTCAAGGAAAGCCGGTGATTGTACCCGGGTGGCCATTCATGCCTGCAATACTTCATCAATACTGGGTCATTCCTCCACCATTAACAGTTAGAGCGCTGCCAAATGGTGAAATCAAATAAATACTGCATAGAGGATCATAGTAAAGTTTAATAAATACTGCATAGAGGATCATAGTAAAGTTTAATAAATACTGCATAGAGGGTCATAGTAAAGTTTAATAAATACTGCATAGAGGATCATAGTAAAGTTTAATAAATACTGCATAGAGGTCATAGTAGTTTAATAAATACTGCATAGAGGGTCATAGTAAAGTTTAATAAATACTGCATAGAGGGTCATAGTAAAGTTTAATAAATACTGCATAGAGGGTCATAGCAAAGTTTAATAAATACTGCATAGAGGGTCATAGTAAAGTTTAATAAATACTGCATAGAGGATCATAGTAAAGTTTAATAAATACTGCATAGAGGATCATAGTAAAGTTTAATAAATACTGCATAGAGGATCATAGTAAAGTTTAATAAATACTGCATAGAGGGTCATAGCAAAGTTTAATAAATACTGCATAGAGGGTCATAGTAAAGTTTAATAAATACTGCATAGAGGATCATAGTAAAGTTTAATAAATACTGCATAGAGGATCATAGTAAAGTTTAATAAATACTGCATAGAGGATCATAGTAAAGTTTAATAAATACTGCATAGAGGGTCATAGTAAAGTTTAATAAATACTGCATAGAGGATCATAGTAAAGTTTAATAAATACTGCATAGAGGATCATAGTAAAGTTTAATAAATACTGCATAGAGGATCATAGTAAAGTTTAATAAATACTGCATAGAGGATCATAGTAAAGTTTAATAAATACTGCATAGAGGGTAGGGTCATAGTAAAGTTTAATAAATACTGCATAGAGGATCATAGTAAAGTTTAATAAATACTGCATAGAGGATCATAGTAAAGTTTAATAAATACTGCATAGAGGGTAGGGTCATAGTAAAGTTTAATAAATACTGCATAGAGGGTCATAGTAAAGTTTAATAAATACTGCATAGAGGGTCATAGTAAAGTTTAATAAATACTGCATAGAGGATCATAGTAAAGTTTAATAAATACTGCATAGAGGATCATAGTAAAGTTTAATAAATACTGCATAGAGGATCATAGTAAAGTTTAATAAATACTGCATAGAGGATCATAGTAAAGTTTAATAAATACTGCATAGAGGATCATAGTAAAGTTTAATAAATACTGCATAGAGGATCATAGTAAAGTTTAATAAATACTGCATAGAGGATCATAGTAAAGTTTAATAAATACTGCATAGAGGATCATAGTAAAGTTTAATAAATACTGCATAGAGGGTCATAGTAAAGTTTAATAAATACTGCATAGAGGGTCATAGTAAAGTTTAATAAATACTGCATAGAGGATCATAGTAAAGTTTAATAAATACTGCATAGAGGATCATAGTAAAGTTTAATAAATACTGCATAGAGGATCATAGTAAAGTTTAATAAATACTGCATAGAGGGTCATAGTAAAGTTTAATAAATACTGCATAGAGGATCATAGTAAAGTTT
>CM026404.1:67762783-67787640 GCA_014843695.1 Archivesica marissinica
ATTTCGTTTCTTTTCCCACAAATGTGCTTAGCTTTAATTTGGATATTTCTTTGTAACGTTATATAAACTAAATCCCGCAGGAGTACCATTACATTTTAATTTTTGATGGTTTTTGTTTAATATTTCTATTAAAGCATTGTGCTGTGGCCATTGTAATACTGCCCACGAGCCATTAAAATAACAACCACATCCCAGACGTTTTCTATCCGCAGCGTCTGTATATAATTCTAGGACATTGTCCTCTGTCCAGTTAGATTCATTAAACATACAAGTTCGTTAAAATCCTGTAAGTATTCCAACCAAACGTGTGCGTCTTCAATCATGCCCTTAGTGGAAGTCGTGATAGCGCAGTGGATGCGCGTTCGCTTCAGGTGCGAAAGGTCCGGAGTTCGAGCCCCGCTGGAGCCGTTACGATTGTGCCCTTAGGCAAGGCATTTAAATTCCACATTGTCTCTTCTCTCTCTCCCTCGTGGCGATGGATTCCATCAGGAATGAGGTCTCGAGAGTGATAAATATAAGTTGAAAAAACTTGTTTCGCAATCGAGCTAAAATAAATGGATCTAATAATAGAATCTACGGGTGAATGCTCGAGCAGACGGTAGGGCTTTAGACAGGAAGTTTAGTAGACCAGCAACAGCTTGTAACTCTTTTAATGTAATTTTCTTGCTCATAATTAAAGTCTTTAAAGCAATTCTAGCTTTTCCTATTTTTCCTGTGGTATACGTATAACTTGTTCAATTGCATCAATCTCTAAACCCAAGTAAGTAATTATTTTGACTGGATCTATATTTGTTGAGTTTGATTTCTTTTGAATTGGATAAAAGTTGGTACCTTTTCAAATATATGACACGAAGATCCTAGACCTTTGGGAAGAGTTTTTTGTATCCAATAACCCTCATCCGACTTTATACCAAGCAGGTCAAAATCGCCTGGCCAGATTAAAGGCCGATGAAATGTCTGCCTTTGCCAACAACGCACATGTACCAATTGTTTGTACCATATTAACCACATTGTCAAAAGGTGAATATTTAACATGTTTGAAGTCAGGATTTATGAATTCATTCACACTGTTACCAGCTGGGAATGATAAGTTTGTAATTAAACGAAAAACCACCATTTTGTTTCTCTATTAGACCCACAGGATTTATTCTAAGATTAGGGATAGGTGAGGAAGTAAATGGGCCTATTAATCTGCCGAGCCCAGCCTGTTCATGTAACATTATGCTTAAACGAGTTCGATCTTTTTTGGCGGAGCTTAAATTTGCCGAGTATATGGGAATTCTTGGCCCAGAGTATTGTATTTTAAAACCATTTTGGAAACTGTCTAATAGAAATTCCGCATCCTGTCTATTTTCGTATTGCTACAGTTCATAACTTAGAGCATTGACATTAATGGGCGTTGTACCTAGGTCCCATAAACCTTCTAGGGGCTTGGATTCCATTGGCTTGTCTTGGCGAGTATTGGGGTCTGAAATAGAGACCCGAGCCAGGTGACCTTACTGGGCGTGCATTATAACCATGCATTGCCATATGATTGGTAAAACTATTAAATTGATATGCCAGTCGGCTATCCAGTGTGAAAAGGCCTTCTTTGCTGCCCCGTGACTTTCCCAACGAGCAGTATAACGATAAATGTTATCATAATTGTTTAGACTAAAAACTGTTTAACATCTATTATATCAACATTGGCTCAAACCGGTACCGCCACTTAGATTAACCTAATAATCTTTCGAGACTGACGTATTCATTTCAGGGTGGGTGGGCGGGGGTCAATAAAATGACGTATCGTAATGCAAAACGACTTCGAATGGAGATAACTATCTACATTCCACTATTTATACTATCCGAAAATGCACGAAATAATCGTGCATACAAACACAACACTTGATTACACACCATTACCTGAATTACTGTGAACCTAGGATAAATATATATGCAGGTGGCAGTGCAACATTCACCATCAAATTACCTTCAGTAGGGGTGGGTGCCTTTAGTGGGAAATAAAAAAAACGCAATTGGTCAACCTCATTGAGATATTTGACATTTTCTTGTGGCTCAAAGGCCAGTCTGTTGAAAACTACTGTCTTTTGTGCCAAACTATTTTTGGGAATAATCTAATGGCACTGTATGTTATAATGGTGGCCTATGGACATTTCAATAGCGGTGTCTGACCTTTACTGCACCACTTTCCATTCAGCTAAGACTATTGGTAAACATTTAATTTAATATACAATTAACTATATTTTTCGAAAATGCAGGGACCTTTCAACAAAGTGGAGACAGGGTAAGAATAATATCACTGTTATATTGTAATCGTGGGAAGTACGTGCATATAATCACTGTTATATTGTAATCATGGGAATTACGTGCATAATGATATAATCACTGTTATATTGTAACCATGGGAAGTACGTGCATAATGATATAATCACTGTTATATTGTAACCATGGGAAGTACGTGCATAATGATATAATCACTGTTATATTGTAACCATGGGCATTACGTGCATAATGATATAATCACTGTTATATTGTAACCATGGGAAGTACGTGCATATAATCACTGTTATATTGTAACCATGGGAATTACGTGCCTAATGATATAATCACTGTTATATTGTAACCATGGGAATTGCGTGCATAATGATATACTCACTGTTATATTGTAACCATGGGAATTGCGTGCATAATGATATACTCACTGTTATATTGTAACCATGGGAATTACGTGCATATAATCACTGTTATATTGTAATAATGGGAATTACGTGCATATAATCACTGTTATATTGTAATCATGGGAAGTACGTTCATATAATCACTGTTATGTTGTAATCCTGGGAAGTACGTGCATATACTCACTGTTATATTGTAATCATGGGAATTACGTGCATATAATCACTGTTATATTGTAATCATGGGAATTACGTGCATATAATCACTGTTATATTGTAATCATGGGAATTACGTGCATATAATCACTGTTATATTGTAATCATGGGAATTACGTGCATATAATCACTGTTATGTTGTAGTCATGGGAAGTACGTGCATATAATCACTGTTATATTGTAATCATGGGAATTACATGCATATAATCACTGTTATGTTATAAACAACGAATTATGTGTTTTGTGTGTGATTTTGCTTTAAGTTACAGCTATTATTGGTGTGGAAAGACCCGGGGTGCGCCTCAGGGCTGTATTTCAGAAACCGACCTTCCGAAAGCCAGCTGGATAGCTTCCTCGCATGAAATATATCGACTGGGGTTCGAACCAAGAGTGGTGAGAGTTAAGTGATTTTAATAGAACGAGCTTAACTACTGGACCACCGAATCCCCTCTATAAATAGAGACGTTATTTACTTGCAACAATGAATTGTAAGGTGATTGTTTATAGGATGACTATGAACCAGGTGGTCAGCTCGGGTCAGCCTTCAACCAGTGGCAGAAACCGGTCACAGATTTCGGTAGGTGTGACCCCCAGTGGGAGGTAAAACTGAAGTCATCACCGTATATTGGTAAGCATTTGCTGCACATATGTTTGTTTGCTGTTAACATGCTGGTAACATAATTTCAGTTTTAACCAATAGTATAGATATGCACGTGCACATGATACGCCGCTGCACCAGAGATAGTCGTGTTACCATGACATACGCAGTAAGCACTATCCATTCATATACGGTATGTACTGAACGCAGACATTCCCTTTATTAATTAATAAAACGTCTTAACTTGACATTAACTTACATTAATCACTCTCGTTGGCGCGGTAAGCGCATGTATGATTATGTAGTTTGGGAGGATAGGGGGAAGGAGCTGTGACAACTTGCCATGAATGATAAAATTATTGTGGAAGTCGTGTTGGCGCAGTGGATGCGCGGTCGCTTCAGGTGCGAACGGTCTGGAGTTCGAGCCCCACTGGAGCCGTTATGATTGTGCCCTTAGGGTAGGCAAGGCATTTCAATTCCACATTGCCTCTTCTCTCTCCCTCGGGGCGATGTATTCCATCAGGAATGAGGTCTCGAGAGTGATTAATATAAGTTGTAATAACTTGTTTCACAATCGAGCTAAAATAAATTTGTATAAACTAAATACAATTAATTGACCAATGCATTGTTACTCATTCAATGTTTACACTGTTCACCCAATTACATGTATTTGTAAAACTGTATAATGTTAGCAATTCTAAAAAAATTTTATCAAATTATTTGAAAAACCGATCAGTGCGTTGATACCCAATGGCCCGCACCACATATTCATTAGTAGTGTCTAACGGTGTGGCGTCCGTGGTCTAGTGGTAGTGCGTCGGATTTGGAATCGAACGGTCCCGGGTTCGATACTCGGAAAGGCCACGTATGTAGTGTCATTGAGCAAGGCACCTCACACACATTACTTAGTACTGGTTAATCACTTAGGTCGGCTAAGTCTGCCCAGGAAAAATGTCTAGGTCCCCGAGAGGGGTTTGACATTAATGGAACATACATACATACAATGTCTGCTTCTATTTCTAAAACTGTATAATGTTAACAATTCTAATTTACGTTTTTTTCAGGGGAAATGGATTTTGGGCGTAGAGAGTGGGCCAGGTCTCGAGATGCTGTTGATGCTGTCATGGAATTGTTGCAAAAGGAACTGAGGGTCAAAGCGGAGAACTATGAACATCTTCGAATCGATTCATACATCCGACAGGGTAGCTCACGGGACGGCTTGAAGGTCGTAGCACCGGATGAATTTGATACCGTTATCGAGTTTCATATCGAAGGGTTAAAGCTGGCCCAAAAATCTATTTACAAGAATAGAAAATATATCCCTGGATTTTGTTACCTGCGAGTTGAGCATACGGCAAGCGAATTAGAGAGAAAATACCCGAAATTATGGCGGAAAGGTGTCTTCCAGACAGACGAACAAGGCGAGATGTGTCTTAATTCGAGAGAGTTACACCAGAAGGTATTCGAATCACTGATCGACCAATCTTGTCGTGCTATTGAAGAGAAAGTAGGGGAACAAAAACGTACAGAGAAGATCAATTTCTATATTACCCGGCGAATGAATCCGCCGTCCGTGAATATCACTATACACCTGGACAAAGACGACTACAACGCTTTCATGAGGCACGGTGAGATAACGAAGCATACAGAAGCTGTTCGAGAGATTGATCTAGACATCGTTCCAGCTATTCGTCTGAATGTTGATGAAGATACCCGATATGGTACGAGTCCTGTAAATGCTGTTATTCATGCTGTCTGCAAATGGAAGGAAGAGGAAGCAATGAAGTCGCTGGAATTCGCCAAACAGATATTTGTCTGGCACAAAAATTCGGCTGGTTACGAAAGATACACACTGGATGTCGCCCGAGCAAACCCAAAGCAGAGATATATTCTCACGGCACGTCGCATTTTATCTGATCCTGTTCTCGTGTCACATATATCCTTCTATGCAAATCGACGGGGCTCACAAGGCTCTCCAGTTGTTTCTGGCCTTGCTTAAGACGTGCTTGAAGAAGAGACACTTGCCGCATTTCTTTTATTCAAATTCTCTGATCCGGCACATGTTTCCAAATTACCCGATGCACGGCGACGCATTGCGCTTTGATCTGTTTCGGAAAATTTCAAGAGAATCATTCCTCCAAGCCGAGACGTCGTATGCTGATCACCTTGTACCGAATCTAGGATTTAAGTTAATGTCGGATGTTGATGACCACGTGCCTGATCTTGGACTGATGCATGGCTGCGGAGGCGGCGGCGGCGGTGGTGGTGGGGGACTGATGCATGGTTACGGTGGCGGCGGCGGCGGTGGTGGTGGGGGACTGATGCATGGTTACGGCTGCGGCGGCGGCGGTGGTGGTGGTGGGGGACTGAAGCAAGGCGGCGGAGGAGCAGGGGCAGATGATGCTGATGTGAGAAAATTAATTGCGAATTTCTCCAAAGAAATTGACAATGGCGATTACTTCTAAAATAAAACATATACTCGCGTATTAAATGTTCGTGATGACCGGCTACAATTTGACTTGAAATGACTCAAAAACATGTTGCTAGTTGTATAATAATACAACCCAACGTGTCTTTCCACCTGTATCGATGCATTGAAATAATAAGGCTGTAACTCGTATGCAAGAACATATTTGTATATGCGTTATGAAGATTGCAGTACGTTTTTATTGAACTTCAAAGTTCGGTTATTAATAACGCCATAATTCATGCAAGAATACGTAATAAATGCAGTGATAAATACGATTCGATAATCATTTTCGTGATAACGCAAAGTGTGAATGTGGACACAATATTGAGTATGCAGAACATTATTTTTTGCTCTATATTTTCGGTACAACGCCGGCAACTGTTTATTGACACCCGTCCGCATCATCCTCTAAATACTGATAAAATTACTTTACATATTCAGAAACCTACCAGATAACGAAATTATCTTTACACATGTACACAATTCTATCAAACAAACTAAACGTTTTGCATTTAATTAAATGATATGTAGTTAATTATCCAATAGCTGTCTTTTCCAGGAGCAATGGGACGAACTATGATATATTTTATTTAGGATGAGGGCGTGGAAATGCGAGCAACAAATCATGTATATAATACTACAAACATTGTTGTCATTCCTATTTTTCTCTACATTCTTTTTACATTGATATTAATAACTCATTTGATGCTTATATTCCAATAACTATGCACGCTACTTCTTAAAGCGACACTACATCGGTGAAAATGCAAACTTCTACAGAATGTATTTTCCTATTATATGATATAATATATATTTTCCCAAACATTTGCCTCAAATACTGAGTATTTCAACTAATAAACAAACGTCGTATACGCGGTTTGTTGACATAGCAAAATAATGTAAACATTCATGCGTAATACAACTGGTGTATCCTGAATAACACGATTTATGGTACTGATTTACAGTTAATTCTCCCATGTGTGCGTAATTATGTGTAGACTATTCTTAGATAAATTATCAACGATATATCGATATTATGTCACGTTTAGTAACCTCCGATGCCAAACAGACGTCAATGCAGCAGCGTGGATGGCCGTTATATGAAATCATACTTTCAATCCACAAAAACACTGTTTATTGATTCAATGTTAGTGTTCGAATGTATTCGGAAGAATTTGTAGTAGCAATGCATTTATACGTGAAAATGCACTTTATTTGGCTTTTTTTGAATGTCGCTTTAAGAATCATAGGTAAAGTCTGCTCATTCTCTTGCATCTTTTTGGTATAAGGGGAGGGTCGTCACTAATGTTGATAAAACTTGTGACCCAACACATTTGCTTCTTATAAATTATAACTAGGGATGGCAACGAATATTCGCTCGAACGTCCAAATATCCGAATACTGTTCCAGTATTCGAATATTCGGAAATAAATATTATATTGTCCTCAAAAATGCCACCCGCTCAGTCACACGTTTGGAAATGCTAGAATCGCTCTGAGAATAAGAACACTGCTATGTGTAATCTATGCAAATTGGATTTAACATATTCGGGTACAATATCAATCTGAATAATCGTTTGAAGAAGATGACATTAAAATTAGGTTAGTTTGGCAATTTTTATAAGAGTTTGAGTGATTTTGAGTTTTTGATAGAATTCAATCGAATATTCGAATACCTTCCAGACCGAATTTTCGAATAGTATAATCGCTATTCGTTGCCATCCCTAATTATAACAATTGCACTCATATAATATTCGTTACATTTCATTTGTTGTATAACTATTGTGCAGTTTGTATGTATGTTATTTGAAATAAATGTGTAAACAAAACTATACCATAATTATGACACGGTTACCTATTTGGTGTGCTGATAATTGTATGACAATTAATTTATTAAAATCTAAAATTATGTGCATATATCTTTTACATATAAACGCCGACTAATTGCTAATAGTTTTTCTATATATTCAATATATTGAGATACAGGGTTATATCATTACAGCCAACTATATATAGTATTCTATATTTACATCTCATAAGTGTAGTATATCTTTATTTGTACGTACATTATTTACAATAACATTACAAGCAGAGTCAAACCTGTCTTAAGCAGCCAACCAAGGGAGTTAAAGAAAGTGGCTGCTTAGCACAGGTGGCTGTTTAATAGAGGTCTAGTAAAAATAACATATAGGGAATCTTGAAACTGGCTGCTTAATACAAGTTGGCTGTTTAATGGAGGTGACCACTAATACAGGTTTAACTGTATCGTTTACATCATAAAAGTACAATGCCACTCATGGAGTCATAAAAGATGAACATAATTATACACAATCATTTATCACAGTATATATGGGATAAAGCTGCAATATCCCTGCTAATGGGATAATAAAAACTGTTCTAAAACAATGATAAAGCACTGAACGGCATAAAGGTACTACATGTGTATTGTACACTGATTAAGAATTTGTCATATGACATCTAACTTCGCTTTGATCAGATCATAGCGATTATGGTTAGTAGATATTACAGACGAGATATAAAAAACTAATTAGAAATACTAAGAAATAATGACAGTACAGACTACTACATTGTAATGCTTAGTTTATAAACAATAATTTTAGCTCGATTGTGAAACAAGTTTTTACAACTTTAGATTAATATCTCTCGAGACCTAATTCCTGATTGAAACAATCGCCATAATTGTAATGCACATATATTGCCGTAATTGTAATGCACATATATTGTAATGCACATATATTGTAATGCACATATATTGCAAATTAAATGGAAGATGTTGTATCATGTGAGGGTACATTGTTTCTGTTTTTATAAACTTATAAGACTTATCATATGCATGTACAGTCAAACCTGTGTTAGTGGTCACCTCCATTAAGCAGCCAACCTGTATTAAGCAGCCATGTTATAAATTCCCAATAAGCTGTTTTACTATACAATTCACCTCTATTAAGCAGCCACCTGCACTGAGCAGCCACTTTCTGTGATTCCCTTGGCTGGCTGCTTAAGACAGGTTTCACTGTACTGTTATAAATATTGTAAATGTACGAATAAATGTACATTGTAAAGACATTAGAGGATACCCATTAGCCCCCACCCAACCCATGACGTGGAGAATAAATAATAATAATAATAATTTTATTTTACAAGATAAGTCATTGAATAAAAGTTAATCTACCATGAGACCCTCAACATATATACAACTTTAATAAGTTAATCTACCATGAGGCCCTCAACATATATACAAATGTAATAAGTTAATCTACGATGAGACCCTCAACATATATACAACTTTAATAAGTTAATCTACCATGAGGCCCTCAACATATATACAAATGTAATAGTTAATCTACCATGAGCCTCAACATATATACAATTAATAGTTAATCTACCATGAGGTCCTCAACATATATACACATTTAATAAGTTAATCTACCATGAGGCCCTCAACATATATACAAATTTAATAAGTTAATCTACCATGAGGCCCTCAACATATATACAAATTTACTAAGTTAATCTACCATGGGCCCCTCAACATATATACAAATTTACTAAGTTAATCTACCATGAGGCCCTCACCATATATACAAATTTACTAAGTTAATCTACCATGGGGCCCTCAACATATATACACATTTACTAAGTTAATCTACCATGGGGCCCTCAACATATATACAAATTTACTAAGTTAATCTACCATGGGGCCCTCAACATATATACAAATTTACTAAGTTAATCTACCATGGGGCCCTCAATATATATACAAATCAAATTCAATCAAACGACAGGCCTATAAGTGAAAACTGCACATGAATGATCTAGTAATGTTAAAGCTGAACAGTAGAGAATCTATATATATAATATGTAATGGAATATGATAATATATGGAATTGTCTAGTAGAGTAGATAAAGGGAATGAGGCAATTAATACATCTCAACAATGCGCAGATATGACTTATATGGGGGTATCTTGAAAATAAGTATGAAATCAGATTAAAGACAGATTCTAGTAAATATAGCAATAGTAATTGCACACATGTGCTAAATACTGTGTACAATATGGCCTGGTTATCCAGAAAGGAGGCCTAACAACCATATTACATTGTTTGGATTGGTAGTTCTAATCTAGAGAGCGTTGTAAGTTATAACTATATATGTCTATGAAGCAGTATCGATAACGTCCGCCATGTTTAAGGAATGTAGATGGATGATTTTTCCGGAACGTGTAGTGTATCACAATCATGTATAATGCTGATTTATCGTAATAAATATATTTGGCTTTGTTTTAAAATGTTCTTCATTCAAATGTCCTACCAACCGATCCTTAATAATGGATTCTAGAATATTGGAAGCAACACTGGTCAACGAGACAGGGTGAACATTTTCAACATTGTTTCTTGGTTCCTTCTTGTGGATTGGTGTTATAATAGCACGTTTGCACACAGTATGTAGGTTTCCAAAGTCCGCAGACAATCTGAAAAAAACTTACTATTGATATAGCCAAAGACACTGAGCATTCCCTCAATACGTCTGGATGTAGTTGAACTTCAACTGGGGTACGATATATTTCAAACTCTTTCATTAACAATTTACAACCTCATAATTGTTAATATGTACAAACATCCTCGTTACTTGTGCTCTCCCAATTTTGTATCCAAAGTAGGCTTATGCAACACAGGGAGGGGTGGGGGGAGGGGAAAGAGCCAATCAAAGCAATGTTCTCACGCCTCTTGTCATAAATTTGAGCACAACATGTTAGACAAAATAGTTGTTAACATCTTGTCGATTTTTAAAAATATTTAGGACCATGTCAAAATGAAGTCGTCCGTCAGCTAATCACAACATGGTAGTACATGTGTTTCATGCGCTAAGTCTCAGGTTATATGGATGAACCATTGTGTTCATGACAAATCATGTTTGATCCTTACACTGTTATATTCTTCTTCCTCTTCTTCTTCTTCTTGTTCTTCTAAATAACACTTTTCACCTGCGCCGGCAGTAACCGTGCAAGCGCTACAATAAAACGGCGAGTCGAAAATACAAGGGGGATAACAACAGTAACTTCCGGATGCTTTGAGATCTACATGAATCCGTAGAAAAATTGGCGGCAATCACATATTGGGTTGAATTTGTAGAAATAATATTTGGGCTTCATAACGTGGATATACGAACATATTTCTTCATAAATGTACAGATCAAAAGCGGAGCTCGGGTGAACTTAGAGGGGTGTTTTTTTATTATGTCCACAATTACTCTGATAGTGATGGTGTGTAATATTTAAATTGTTATCGGCATGTTCTTCATAATAAATAAATTTGGTTTCGAACCCTCAGCCACTTGTCCAGACACCAAGCGTCTGTGTAATTTCCCGAGCGTTTACAGTATTTGAGAAATTTCAGGAATTCAAGCCCTGTGTATGATATTTGTATATCAAGATACAAATTCAATGTACTTGTAGGTGTAAACTATTATTTCAAAAAGCGAGACCGTGAAGTCAGTTTACCTGGTATTCATAGCTATCGGCAAATTGCAGTTGTATTTTCCGAAAACCAACGTTTAGCCTACATAAAAATGCAATAGACCACAGCCACTTTTCGATTTGAATAAACTAGTATTGCGTTACATGTTTTTCTGAAAATAGAAAGTAGACGTGTGGCAGTTATCCACGGCCGCCGGGATTGATTGATCGGCAGGCCCGTAGCTACACTGAGGCACACCGAGGAAGCTGCCTCGGTAAACATATCCAGGGCAAATAAAATAATAATGAAAAATTAAATAAATAAAATACAAAATATCTCTTTGCTGTATAAACTGTTGACTGAGAGAGAGCTGAAAGGTCAGTACATAATTATACGTCTAATCTCATTAAATCAGAAAACGTAGGGAATCGCTTCTTTGCTCCAACTATTTTAAGGGGGAACATGCTCCCGGACCCCCTAGATTGCCTCGGTTGAAATTTGCCTCTGGCTACGGGGCCGGTTGAATATGACCTCGACACAAATATAAGTGTATACAGTAATACAGACAACATTTACAATGACATAGCATATATTATTATGATGAAATAAACAGCAAGTAAACGACAACATGAATACACAACAGCAATATTAAGCAGTTTAACAACAGAAATACAAATATAATACATCAGAACCACTAAATGAATTAACGTACGACGGAACTAATACACGAATCATAGTACGACTGAACTACTAATCGAAATTACAACAGAACTACTAATCGAAATTACAACAGAACTACTAATCGAAATTACAACAGAACTACTAATCGAAATTACAACAGAACTACCAATCGAAATTACAACAGAACTACCAATTGAAATTACAACAGAACTACCAATCGAATTACAACAGAACTACTAATCGAAATTACAAAACAGAACTCGTAATCGAAATTACATTCAATGACAGAAAGACATACATCAAGCTTACAACACAACACGACGCTATATTATCCAGTTTGTCGAATAATCAAAATCTATAGGTTACTGCTATCTACGTACCAAACAGTCCGCTACAGATCTGAAACAATGGTATCTGCTATCTACGTACCAAACAGTCCGCTACAGATCTGATACAATGGTATCCTCGACGACTGTGCCGCAAGTGTATTTACCGAGAGCACCAATGGAGGCATCTTGCTCAACATTTATTGAAACACAGCTAAATTCAGATCACACAAAAGTATCTGATTGGTCAAAGCAACAGTTGGTTAAATTTATAATGCAGGTAGTGGCATTATCGTTGGAAGAAATAGAACTTCATAATTTACAGTTTGACAATACAGCACTCTGTTTTGTAGGTAATCAAAAATATCTTGGAATTACTCGCAGTAAATATGGTTCTGGCATGTATATAATTATATAGCAACCATAATTTCATCTGCATCTACAGTGCGTGCTCCGAGTCGATCGTTGATATGTTCCGACTGAGGAATAGGTACATACTTACAGCTATATGTATTCTAGAGTATTGTCCGTGTGGTCGACTGGTATACGTCGATGACATCATATCACTGGCCCATAGTGCAAATGACTGTGCGTTTTACGTTTATTTATCTCGCTACCGGTTGCCCATATGAGCGACGCCTCCTGAAGAGATTAGTCATTTTAGATTTTGGAGGATAGTGCAATGATACAAACAGAGACCCATTCCAGAGTCTCCTCTAGTTCTTTTACGTGCACGGTGTACAGCACCGACACGAGACCTCGGTTCAACGTCCCATCTGAAAGACTGTTAAATTTATTAGGGTCAGACGGGAGATCGAACCTGTGCTCCCTGGATTACCAGTCCAGCGTGTTACCACTGGACTACAGATCCGTCTGTTTATGTATTGTATGTGTGTGTTTTACGTTTATTTATCGTCGCTACCGGTTGCCCATATGAGGGATGCCTCCTGAAGAGATTAGTCATTTTAGATGTTTTGGAGGATAGTGCAATGATACAAACAGAGACCCATTCCAGAGTCCCCTCTGGTTCTTGTACGTGCACGGTGTAAAGCACCGACACGAGACCTCGGTTTAAAGTCCCATCTGAAAGACTGTTAAAACATGATTAAACAAAAAACAACTCGATCAATAATTTGATATAAAACCTAAACAAATATTACACATATTAGATTTTTATTAAATTTCGTCGAACAAAGCACAACTCGATGTTCTATAAAAACGTTTTCCGAAACGAAAATATATATACGTATATATAACACTAACAATTAAAGGCCTGCAGGTTGACCTATATTTGACCTTAAACACACGAGGAATAGCGGTACAAATCTGACGGTCGACGCACTAAACACACGAGGAATAGCGGTACAAATCTGACGGTCGACGCACATCGTATTTGCCACATGCGAGGCCCTGCATGGTATACATCTAATACATGAGCACCACTTATATCTATTATGACCCACGTACATATCAGAGGTTATAAATTGCTGAAATTGAAGTTCTGTATTTTTATAGTACTTACAACTGGTATAAACAATTCAACTCCACTTATGGCCCAAATAAGGCTGGTTGCGCGGGTTAGGCAGCCAGTTCCTGCATTGCTGTACCACACATTCAGGCATCAGTTCCCTCTTATGCCAAGTACAGTCTCCTCTTCTAGCCGCTACTTTTCTCTCTATATATCTGACATCTTTCCATGCGCCACAATTATATAGCATTGCCCAAAACCTCCTGTATAGAAGCTTTCTCTCATGTGAATTTAGATTATGCGGTGGACGATTATTAGCAGGCCACCAAAGTTGTTTGTTCTGTTCATTTATTATGCAAGGGGAACACAAGCACAGTGGACACTCAGCAACACCTTCAGCATGCTGAGGCATAGGGGGAGGTACGTAAGCAGCCTCTGCAACGGGCATGGCGGTGGCTGTTTCTTCTATTTCCATCTCTACGTCCCAGTTCTTATTTTGCAAGAAAGTCAGCAATTCTTTTCTCTGCTCATCAGTTACATACATTGTTATTTTACTCAATGGCATCTTGTAGAAATCGGCAGAATATGTGTAATACTCGTATGTTCAAGAGATTATAATTATAATATTATACATGTACTCATAGCATTCACTGTGATTATTATGTAGCATCAATATCGGTAAACACACACTGACACAGAGAAATATTTAAAATATAACAGAAAACTTGCGAATAATACTGTAGATATATAATTAAATGAAGTATGAAGGTTACCATATAACGAACACATATAGTTTATTCATATAAATACATACATATTATATACATGCATACAAATTATCAGTCTCAGTGATTACGCTACGGCTGATGAGGCACCTACATAACATGTAATCTATGTCCCTGGGCTGATCTGGATTATGTAGTTTGAATACTCATAACTATCAATTTTCTTTACAATCAATAATATACGTTTACTTAAATTGTCAGGGCCTCATTTTGACTAATTCTCAGCTCACAGAGTGATCGTGCATATTAACCGTTAGAAAATACCTACATACGCCAAATTATACTGAATGTACTGCTACATTGTTGATACAAGCCACTAATCACATGGAACAGGTAGTAAAGTATAAATCTTTACAATTGGACGGGGTCAAACTGCAGGCCTTTAAAGGCCTGCAGGTTGACCTATATTTGACCTTAAACACACGAGGAATAGCGGTACAAATCTGACGGTCGACGCACTAAACACACGAGGAATAGCGGTACAAATCTGACGGTCGACGCACATCGTATTTGCCACATGCGAGGCCCTGCATGGTATACATCTAATACATGAGCACCACTTATATCTATTATGACCCACGTACATATCAGAGGTTATAAATTGCTGAAATTGAAGTTCTGTATTTTTATAGTACTTACAACTGGTATAAACAATTCAACTCCACTTATGGCCCAAATAAGGCTGGTTGCGCGGGTTAGGCAGCCAGTTCCTGCATTGCTGTACCACACATTCAGGCATCAGTTCCCTCTTATGCCAAGTACAGTCTCCTCTTCTAGCCGCTACTTTTCTCTCTATATATCTGACATCTTTCCATGCGCCACAATTATATAGCATTGCCCAAAACCTTACAAGTCCTGTTGCTGTAGAACTGTTGCTGTCATGTGTTAGAAAATGCTATGTTTATAAGGAAGCGCAAAATTATATCTACCACATGGACACTAATAGCGTGGAATCATTCAACAACAGCATGAATGTTTTCCATGACAAACGTATCGGAACCTTCTCTGCTCTTCACTACACTATGCGCTCAAATTTGGCAATATGTCAATGGAATGAGACAGTGCAAGTCAAGAATAATACAAGACTCCGTTGTACGCTCCAGTTCAAATCCAACATTTGGGCAAGGTATAAACAGGCATTATTTTCAAGCTTAATCTGGCGGCCTTTTTAAACCAGATGATACATGAAAGTGACAGAACAGAATATGAAAGTGACGAAACTCCGACCTTACAAACAACATAGATCCTGATCAGTTTAACAGTTTATTCGTAATTCAAGGCCTCCGGCCCATACACATATATTATATACATGTATACAAATGATCAGTCTCAGTGATTACGCTACGGCTGATGTGGCACCTACATAACATGTAATATATGTCCCTGTGCTGATCTGGATTATGTAGTTTGAATACTCATAACTATCAATTTTCTTTACAATCAATAATATACGTTTACTTAAATTGTCAGGGCCTCATTTTGACTAATTCTCAGCTCACAGAGTGATCGTGCATATTAACCGTTAGAAAATACCTACATACGCCAAATTATACTGAATGTACTGCTACATTGTTGATACAAGCCACTAATCACATGGAACAGGTAGTAAAGTATAAATCTTTACAATTGGACGGGGTCAAACTGCAGGCCTTTAAAGGCCTGCAGGTTGACCTATAGTTGACCTTAAACACACGAGGAATAGCGGTACAAATGTGACGGTCGACGCACATCGTATTTGCCACATGCGAGGCCCTGCATGGTATACATCTAATACATGAGCACCACTTATATCTATTATGACCCACGTACATATCAGAGGTTATAAATTGCTGAAATTGAAGTTCTGTATTTTTATATTACTTACAACTGGTATAAACAATTCAACTCCACTTTGGTGGTGGTTGTGGGGTTGGGCCAGTTCCTGCATTGCTGTACCACACATTCAGGCATCAGTTCCCTCTTATGCCAAGTACAGTCTCCTCTTCTAGCCGCTACTTTTCTCTCTATATATCTGACATCTTTCCATGCGCCACAATTATATAGCATTGCCCAAAACCTCCTGTATAGAAGATTTCTCTCATGTGAATTTAGATTATGCGGTGGACGATTATTAGCAGGCCACCAAAGTTGTTTGTTCTGTTCATTTATTATGCAAGGGGAACACAAGCACAGTGGACACTCAGCAACACCTTCAGCATGCTGAGGCATAGGGGGAGGTACGTAAGCAGCCTCTGCAACGGGCATGGCGGTGGCTGTTTCTTCTATTTCCATCTCTACGTCCCAGTTCTTATTTTGCAAGAAAGTCAGCAATTCTTTTCTCTGCTCATCAGTTACATACATTGTTATTTTACTCAATGGCATCTTGTAGAAATCGGCAGAATATGTGTAATACTCGTATGTTCAAGAGATTATAATTATAATAGTATACATGTACTCATAGCATTCACTGTGATTATTATGTAGCATCAATATCGGTAAACACACACTGACACAGAGAAATATTTAAAATATAACAGAAAACTTGCGAATAATACTGTAGATATATAATTAAATGAATTTGTGTTTTTTGGTATGAAGGTTACCATATAACGAACACATAGTTTATTCATATAAATACATACATATTATATACATGCATACAAATTATCAGTCTCAGTGATTACGCTACGGCTGATGAGGCACCTACATAACATTTAATCTATGTCCCTGGGCTGATCTGGATTATGTAGTTTGAATACTCATAACTATCAATTTTCTTTACAATCATAATATACGTTTACTTAAATTGTCAGGCCTCATTTTGACTAATTCTCAGCTCACAGAGTGATCGTGCATATTAAACGTTGAAAATACCTACTACGCCAAATTATACTGAATGTACTGCTACATTGTTGATACAAGCCACTAATCACATGGAACAGGTAGTAAAGTATAAATCTTTACAATTGGACGGGGTCAAACTGCAGGCCTTTAACTATATTTTTCGAAAATGCAGGAACCCAGTGACACGAAACACAACTAAATACATAGAGCTATTGCGCAGTTGATTCAGTGGCAAATGGAGTCGTGCAGTAGACCTATCGGTGCTGTGCAGAGTGAGGATATTAGGCTTGCTTCTAGAAGTATTCAACAAAGTGGAGACAGGGTAAGAATAATATCACTGTTATATTGTAATCATGGGCATTACGTGCATAATGATATAATCACTGTTATATTGTAACCATGGGCATTACGTGCATAATGATATAATCACTGTTATATTGTAACCATGGGAATTACGTGATTATAATCACTGTTATATTGCAACCATGGGAATTACGTGATTATAATCACTGTTATATTGTAACCATGGGAATTACGTGATTATAATCACTGTTATATTGCAACCATGGGAATTACGTGCATAATGATATAATCACTGTTATATTGTAATCATGGGAATTACGTGCATAATGATATACTCACTGTTATATTGTAACCATGGGAATTACGTGATTATAATCACTGTTATGTTGTAATCCTGGGAATTACGTGCATAATGATATACTCACTGTTATATTGTAATCATGGGAATTACGTGATTATAATCACTGTTATGTTGTAATCCTGGGAATTACGTGCATATAATCACTGTTATATTGTAATCATGGGAATTACGTGCATAATGATATAATCACTGTTATATTGTAACCATGGGAATTACGTGCATAATGATATAATCACTGTTATATTGTAACCATGGGAATTACGTGATTATAATCACTGTTATATTGTAATCATGGGAATTACGTGCATAATGATATAATCACTGTTATATTGTAACCATGGGAATTACGTGATTATAATCACTGTTATGTTGTAATCCTGGGAATTACGTGCATAATGATATACTCACTGTTATATTGTAATCATGGGAATTACGTGATTATAATCACTGTTATGTTGTAATCCTGGGAATTACGTGCATATAATCACTGTTATATTGTAATCATGGGAATTACGTGCATAATGATATACTCACTGTTATATTGTAATCATGGGAATTACGTGCATATAATCACTGTTATGTTGTAATCCTGGTAATTACGTGATTATAATCACTGTTATATTGTAATCATGGTCATTACGTGCATAATGATATAATCACTGTTATATTGTAATCATGGGAATTACGTGCATAATGATATACTCACTGTTATATTGTAATCATGGGAATTACGTGCATAATGATATAATCACTGTTATATTGTAACCATGGGAATTACGTGCATAATGATATAATCACTGTTATATTGTAACCATGGGAATTACGTGATTATAATCACTGTTATATTGTAATCATGGGAATTACGTGCATAATGATATAATCACTGTTATATTGTAACCATGGGAATTACGTGATTATAATCACTGTTATGTTGTAATCCTGGGAATTACGTGCATAATGATATACTCACTGTTATATTGTAATCATGGGAATTACGTGATTATAATCACTGTTATGTTGTAATCCTGGGAATTACGTGCATATAATCACTGTTATATTGTAATCATGGGAATTACGTGCATAATGATATACTCACTGTTATATTGTAATCATGGGAATTACGTGCATATAATCACTGTTATGTTGTAATCCTGGTAATTACGTGATTATAATCACTGTTATATTGTAATCATGGTCATTACGTGCATAATGATATAATCACTGTTATATTGTAATCATGGGAATTACGTGCATAATGATATACTCACTGTTATATTGTAATCATGGGAATTACGTGCATATAATCACTGTTATGTTGTAATCCTGGGAATTACGTGATTATAATCACTGTTATATTGTAATCATGGGAATTACGTGCATATAATCACCGCTATATTGTAATCCTGGGAATTACGTGCATTTAATCACTGTTATATTGTAATCATGGGAATTACGTGATTATAATCACTGTTATATTGTAATCCTGGGAATTACGTGCATATACTCACTGTTATGTTGTAATCATGGGAATTACGTGCATATAATCACTGTTATATTGTAATCCTGGGAATTACGTGCATATAATCACTGTTATATTGTAATCATGGGAATTACGTGCATATAATCACCGCTATATTGTAATCCTGGGAATTACGTGCATATAATCACTGTTATATTGTAATCATGGGAATTACGTGCATATAATCACTGTTATGTTGTAATCATGGGAATTACGTGCATATAATCACTGTTATATTGTAATCCTGGGAATTACGTGCATATAATCACTGTTATATTGTAATCCTGGGAATTTCGTGCATATAATCACTGTTATGTTGTAATCATGGGAATCACGTGCATATAATCACTGTTATATTGTAATCATGGGAATTACGTGCATAATGATATAATCACTGTTATATTGTAATCCTGGGAATTACGTGCATATAATCACTGTTATATTGTAATCATGGGAATTACGTGCATATAATCACTGTTATATTGTAATCATGGGAAGTACGTGCATATAATCACTGTTATATTGTATTCATGGGAATTACGTGCATATAATCACTGTTATATTGTAATCATGGGAATTACGTGCATAATGATATAATCACTGTTATATTGTAACCATGGGAATTACGTGTATAATGATATAATCACTGTTATATTGTAACCATGGGAATTACGTGATTATAATCACTGTTATATTGTAATCATGGGAATTACGTGCACATACTCACTGTTATATTGTAATCCTGGGAATTACGTGCATATAATCACTGTTATATCGTAATCATGGGAATTACGTGCATATAATCACTGTTATATTGCAATCATGGGAATTACGTGCATATAATCACTGTTTTGTTGTAACCAACGAATTATGTGTTTTGTGTGTGTTTTTGCTTTAAGTTACAGCTATTATTGGTGTGGAAAGACCCGGGGTGTGCCTCAGGGCTGTATTTCAGACACCGACCTTCCGAAAGCCAGCTGGATAGCTTCCTCGCATGAAATATATCGACTGGGGTTCGAACCAAGAGTGGTGAGAGTTAAGTGATTTTAATAGAACGAGCTTAACTACTGGACCACCGAATCCCCTCTGTAAATAGAGACGTTATTTACTTGCAACAATGAATTGTATGATGACTTTTATAGGATGACTCTGAACCAGGTGACCAGCTCGGGTCAGCCTTCAACCAGTGGCAGAAACCGGTCACAGAGTTCGGTAGGTGTAACGCCCCGTGGGAAGAAAATCTGAAGTCATCACCGTATATTGGTAAGCACATGCTGGTAACATAATTTCAGTGTTAACCAATAGTATAGATATGCACGTGCACATGATACGCCGCTGCACCAGCGATAGTCTTGTTACCATGACATACGCAGTAATCACTATCCATTCATATACGATATGTACGGAACGCAGACATTCCCTTTAATAAAACGTCTTAACTTGACTTATTTAACGATTGCGAAACAAGTCTTAATAACTCACATTAATCACTCTCGTTGGCGCGGTAAGCGCGTATATGATTATGTACTTTGGGGGGATAGGGGGAAGGAGCTGTGACAACTTGCTTCAGGTGCGAACGGTCTGGAGTTCGAGCCCCACTGGAGCCGTTACGATTGTGCCCTTAGGGTAGGCAAGGCATTTCAATTCCACATTGCCTCTTCTCTCTCCCTCGTGGCGATGTATTCCATCAGGAATGAGGTCTCGAGAGTGATTAATATAAGTTGTAATAACTTGTTTCACAATCGAGCTAAAATAAATTTGTATAAACTAAATACAATTAATTGACCAATGCATTGTTACTCATTCAATGTTTACACTGTTCACCCAATTACATGTATTTGTAAAACTGTATAATGTTAGCAATTCTAAAATATTTTTATCAAATTATTTGAAAAACCGATCAGTGCGTTGATACCCAATGGCTCGCACCACATATTCATTAGTAGTGTCTAATGCCTGCTTGTATTTCTAAAACTGTATAATGTTAACAATTCTAATTTTACGTTTTTTTCAGGGGGAATGGATTTTGGGCGTAGAGAGTGGGCTAGGTCTCGAGATGCTGTTAATGCTGTCATGAAATTGTTGCAAAAGGAACTGAGGGTCAAAGCGGATAACTATGAACATCTTCGAGTCGATTCATACATCCGACAGGGTAGCTCACGTGACGGCTTGAAGGTCGTAGCACCGGATGAATTTGATACCGTTATCGAGTTTCATATCGAAGGGTTAAAGCTGGCCCAAATACCTATTTACAAGAATAGAAAATATATCCCTGGATTTTGTTACCTGCGCGTTGAGCATACGGCAAGCGAATTAGAGAGAAAATACCCAAAATTATGGCGGAAAGATGTCTTCCAGACAGACGAACAATGCGAGATGTTTCTTAGTTCGAGAAAGTTACACCAGGAGGTATTCGAATCACTGATCGACCAATCGTGTCGTGCTATTGAAGAGAAAGTAAGGGAACAAAACCGTACAGAGAAGATCAGTTTCTATATTACCCGGCGAATGAAGCCGCCGTCCTTGAATATCACTATACACCTGGACAAAGACGACTACAACGCTTTCATGAGGCAGGGTAAGACAAGGAAGCATACAGAAACTGTTCGAGAGATTGATCTAGACATCGTTCCAGCTATTCGTCTGAATGTTGATGAAGATACCCGATATGGTACGAGTCCTGTAAATGCTGTTATACATGCTGTCTGCAAATGGAAGGAAGAGGAAGCAATGAAGTCGCTGGAATTCGCGCAACCTTAGGGGATATTTTGTGCTGTGGGTGCTACTAAATTTCGTGCTGGTTATTCTAAGATCAGGGGCACTGGATGTCTGTGCTCCGAGCAAACCCAAAGCGGAGAGATATAGTTCTCACGGCTTGGTGGACTGTCGAATTTGAAGCATACTTTACTAAAACAAATCCTCGCAAAATCCGCTGAATCATGCCGCCACCTGCAGATTACAACCGTTCTGAAGTCCTAGCCACCTGAAGCGTCTGGCATTTTTTATTTCTGATCCTGTTTCTGCGGGGTGTCACATATATACTGGTCTATTTCAAATCGACGGGGCTCAAAAGGCTCTCTGTTTGTTTCTGTTTGCTTAAGACGTGTATGGAGAAGAGACATTTTCCGCATTTCTTTTATTCAAATGATCTGATCCGGCACATGTTTCAAAATTACCCGATGCACGGTGAAGCGTTGCGCTTTGATCTGTTTCGGAAAATTCCAACAGAATCACTCCTCCAAGCCGAGAAGTCGTATGCCGACCATCTTGTACCGAATCTAGGACTGAAACCAGGTGACGGTGATCTAGATCAGTTAAAATTAATTGCGAGTTTCTCCAAAGAAATTGACAATGGTGATTACTTCTAAATTAAAACACATCTTCGCGTATTAAATTTACGTGATGACCCGTTACAGTTTCAATCCGAGATGACATTACTCTATATCCGCTATGTCAAAGTCGGTTATTTCGAATTGTCCGATTAGCTCGAAGTCCCGTTTCAGACACTATCATTTTACATATAACTGGCTCTGTTTATATCTAATTTCGTTAAGTCAAACTTCGGTTATGTCGAAGTATTGTGTTCGGTCCGACGGAATTCGACATAACGGATGTAGACTGTACGTAGCTGTATGATTATACTACTCTAAACTACCCTTCCAAACTTATCGATGCCTTGAAATAACTCGTTTACATGTAAATCTGTGATATGAAGATTGATGAACTATGTAGTACTTTTTATTGAACTACAAAGATCGGTTATTACAAATAAAGCTATACAGGCCCGTAGCCACACTGAGGCACACCGAGGCAGCTGCCAGAGGTTAGCATTTCCAGAGCCAAAAAAAAATTAAATAAATAAAATGCAAAACAATATCCCTTTGCTGTATAAACTGTTGATTACTAGAGAGCTGAATGGTCAGTACACACTCATACGTCTAAACTCATTAAATCAGAAAACACAGGAAATTGCTTCTATACCCCAACAATTTTACTCCCCGACACCCTAGATTGCCTCGGTTGAAATTTGCCTATGACTACGGTACTGCTATATGACAAGTAATGCACATAGCTACTATAAGGCACTGAAAGCCGGGGCCTGCAGATTATCCCGGGAAATAAAAACTATAAACTCCCACAGGCCCGTAGGTAGGAACTTTTGTAGGAGGTGCGTAATATATCGAAGGCCGGCGTTGTTAGCGGGTCGGGGGACATGTCCCCCCCCCCTGATTTCTTAAACACTACAATGCAGGAGATGCGTTTTCATGCATTCTGGGAAGTATATTTTACACCTATATTTCTATATTTGCCTCAGAATAAGGATAGAGAAAATAACAAATAGTGAATAATGAACCCTAAGTGGACCCAGGGACGACTGGAGAAAATTAACTATAACATTTTGAACCTCATAAAAATGGCACGCGTACAACGGTGGTCACGGAATCTTCAACGAAGCACGAATGCCCACAAATGTGTGGAAGCAAATATATTTACCAACATTCTATGTAATCCAAAATATACATACATACATACATACATACATACATACATACATACATACAACCTAAACTGCAAAAGTAATCACACGCCCCTGTGACATTTTACGGATACACCCACTTCCATGTTCGAGAGTAGCATTTCCAGGAAGCCATGTGTGGTTTTGTTTTGAACGTTTACAGATACTTGTTACTGTATCTTGGTTCATTTACTTGTGTGAACTATCAATGGTAAACACGAATAGCACGCACTGAACGCCTTGTTATGGAATATGTCTAAAGTAACATGAGCTAACCCACATGGACTTGTTATGCGTGTCATCACAAAATACAAGGCAACTAATTGCTCATGTAATGTTACATGAAACACTGAAATTGATATGCGAAGTAAATTTTGTATTAAACTATAAAGTATATAACATAACAATAACCGTTGTAATATATGCATGCACGTTGTGATTAGCTGCTCGGAACAGAATATACATACAGTATCGTTGTGTGTTCGAATTATGATTTGATATCATGCTAGATGGACGTGTTCCTGTTACACGAGTGACACATTTTCGTTATACCTTCGTACTGTATCACTAAAAGCGTCAGGTGTGGCGTCCGTGGTCCAGTGGTAGAGCGTCGGATTTGGAATCGAACGGTCCCGGATTC
>CM026404.1:67788640-67806963 GCA_014843695.1 Archivesica marissinica
ACTCACGCTACCACACAACAAACTCACGCTACCAACCCCCACACAACGAACTCACGCTACCACACAACGAACTCACGCTACCAACCCCCACACAACGAACTCACGCTACCACCCCCACACCACGAACTCACGCTACCACACAACAAACTCACGCTACCAACCCCCACACAACGAACTCACGCTACCAACCCCCACACGACGAACTCACTATACCAACCGCCACACAACGAACTCACGCTACCAACCCCCACACAACGCACTCACGCTACCAACCGCCACACCACGAACTCACGCTACCAACCGCCACACAACGAACTCACGCTACCAAACCCCCACACACAAATTGCGGACCCGTCCCTGTAGAGTCTATTAGTAATACGTTTTCCGAAATTCAAGTTTATATATAAATACATTTTCCGAAAATATAACGATCCAGATACATGATATTATGGGACTGTAACACCTGGCAGTTGGCCTTGTGCTATACACAGACGCTTGGAGTCTGAACAATTTCTTTTCTTTGGTTTTTAAGCTTTGTTTTTTGTTTTTAAGAACATTATGATACACGATAGGCTTGACACTATAGGCCTATGACACAAGATGATCTTAGTGGCGATCACTCACTATGAACGAAGACAGTAACACCACATACAATATGTACAACAATTTAATTATACAACAATTCGATATATATACAATGACTAAAATAATGCAACAGTTGACTCTATCACGTGCACTGCGTTAATTGCCGGTTCGGCTGAATCCACGTTCATTATAAGTATCTGCTGACTGTATCTAAATAAACAAGTGCTTGAAGTTTGGTAGATTAATAGTGTTATACTCATGTCCTAGTCTATAGGTACACTATCATGCTTCCCCATTCATTATGGGTATGTGGTGACTCCGTGTCTAGCTCCGGTCTGCAGCCCCACTTAATTACGTTCTGTGACGTTCGTCCTTCAATTCCTCCGGTTGAGTTCCGGGTATGTGGCGACTCCGTGCTAGTTCCGGTCTCCAGTCCCACTTATCCACGTGCTCAGTGCCGTTGGTGATGTGTCGTCGCCCATCTAGCGAGTATGTGGTGACTCCGTCCTTTGACAGTTGCCCCACTCATTGGCATGTCTACCTGGCTAGCAGTGGTATAGCAACCTCCCAGGTTGCGAGCGGCTACAATATACGTATGCCAAATTAAGTGATAGTTCACCTTATACATGTTATATTGCATGTTCCTACCATTGACTTCCTCAGTCTATTCCACAAGTTGTACCAGCTGAAACATGTTTACGCCATTCCAAACTGATAGTATAATATTATAGCCTTGATAGTGACGGGGTGTCATTATTAAATTCGCTTGGGATGGCGTAAACAAGTGTTATGTATAGTGTCAAGCCTATAGTGTATCATAGTGTTCTTAAAAAAAATTAGTTTTGTGGTTTTGAACTCGCAAACATTTGTCCAGACCCCAAGCGTCTGTGGTACTATATGTGATAGAAGTGAACGTATTGTGCAAGGCCACGTGATTTGCCGGTTGGTAATTAAGCTCAATCATCACCATCATTGTGCAAGGCGAGGACATTCTGCATGCATCTAACAGTAGTCAAGAAAACGGAGACAAGGTGAGTAACATATCAGTTTATATATACAGTATTGTGATCATGGAAACGTGGATTTTATGCAAACATTTTAAAAACTCGCATGTCACTTGTGTATAGTAGTTTCTTAACATACCGCTGGTCGTAACATACCGAGGCATCCACACTTTCAGAACAAGGTAAAATAACGCCACCTATCATTCTTAGTTTAAACATATTTATTTTCTGTCTATACATGATTATTTACAACAACTGATATAAGGAATTGGACAGAAAGCTGTATAGCTTATGATTGTCCTCTCCTATCATTCTTTACATTGGATCAGTGTTGACCCAGAAAGGTAAACATGTCTTGATAAACAAGAAATCATAAACTGTCAACGTAAGTGGTTCGAAAATTACTGATGCAAGATGCTTACCTGAATATCAAGATCTACGCAAAATTACCCCACCCCTTTATCTGATAAAATGCTCCAAATGTCCATAATATATATTTATGTTCATTCCAACTTTGTAAAATGGCGGTCTGCTACCTGGTATTTATGAATGAAGCTGTTTTGATCACGTGTTTAGGTGATTACGTAATTCCCGTATTACCAAATATGGGCATAATTTTAAGGTCCGAGACGCGCTTTATCTACTGAATGATCATTTTTCAAAACAGATTTCCCATCAAAGTTAGTATTTTTTATTAAAAACAAGTTGATGTTCATATCTATTGAACTTACTTCCGTGATGTAAATCTATTGACATGTGGTGATATAGCCAGATTCCCGCATTTTATTATTCATAAAAAGTAGGCCCATCGTGGGCCTAAGGCGGTTATGTTGTTTTCTGGTGCGAGATTAAAAAGATATTCATGTGTTATGTTAAAATGACAAATTTACTGCTAGACTTACATATTATACTCTTATCAAATACTCACATAATTTTATTATGACTACCTTTGTAAAACACACACATCAGGGCATCGGCCATTTGCCGCAAAAACATGTGATTCCCAATAATATTTCTTCTTTGTGTATGTGTAATGTTGAAGTGGAGAAGTCATAATTAAGATGATGCAAAATGAGTTTTAAATTCAGGTACATAATAGTATATCTGTAGTTTGGTTTTTAATAGCTAGTACCGCGATATACCCATAATGCATCCTACGTTTCACATTAGAATTTATATTATGTAGTATTAGATCTACATGCAGACTATGTGTATTCCAACTATTTAGACTTGAACAATCTGACGTTTTACATTAATCTGTTTGATTCTGACATTTTGTTTTTTTGCTATCAAAGCATTTTTTAAAATAATTAAAAAAAGAATATAAAAGGATTCTGGGAGTAGATCGTTGACTGTAGGAAGTTTTAATAAGAAAGACAACTCGTGTGACCGTATCTAGTATAATTATAATTATACAGTTTTATGTTATAAGAGTTACCCGGATTTCGACCTTTGGCGGGAAATTAGCAAACTTTTCTTGCAGCCATGTTTAGTTCCAAGGTGAAGACACTTCATTTTTGTCAAGTGTATTTTATAGATAACATTAGGATAGTACAGAGGAATTTGGTGCATGCATCTTGATGCACATAACAGCAGCGATAGCGTGGATGAGTCTGTAGACTAGAAGTAACAACCACAGGAACTTGAAATTTTATCCATAAGCCACCAAAGGTCTCTTACCTATATCCTAGGACACCCCCCTCTATTAAAAAAATGTCAAGTTCCTGTGTAACAACCTACGTAAGGAGTCCCGAATACTTCTTATTTTTTCAGTGAGTCCCGAATACCACCTTATTTTTTCGCTGAATCCCGAATACTTTTTAACCAGTTTAACACATTGAAAACACGCCTCCAAGAACATTTTGTCTGTTTACAGTAGTGCAAATGGTAAAATTGTTTATAAGGGAAGTAACCCTGGACATTATCTAAAGTCCGAATAGATCGTATAGGTCCGTACATCAACAATATACATTTTATACACATACACTCGCTTTTGAAGCATGTTTCGTGGTATTGTCATTAAATTGGTAATAGAATGTAGATTATTGTCCAAGAAAACAATTTATATTGGAAATCTTGCGTACTGAATACCAAAAGATGTTTTTATTGCGTACTGCGTACGACGATCCTGCGTCCCGAATACGGACTAAATAGGCCCTGAATCCTAAAATACCAAGGGGGGGGGGTAACCCTCTGTAAGTACGTTCCATAGACGTGGTGGATATGTCATATAATTATTGTAAACGATATGAACTGCCAACATCCTGCATCCACATTTATATTGTAACGCCATATCGTAAATCTGGTGCTGAGGTAGCGAAGGACATGGTGCTACAGATCTATGTAGAGGTCTTATAGATATATAGCCTATATATACAGTCGAACTTCGTTGCCTCGAACTCAACGGGTCCGTGAGTCGTGTAAGGTTCGAGTCAAGGGTAGTTGTGTGGGTTAACCCGTAATATTGGTAAATTAGATTGTGTTTTGGTGGCTTCCTGTTATATACACAGGGATTCGGCACGTTTGGGGGTACTAGTATATATATTTAAGTACAGGGATTCTACTCTGTGGGATGTCAGATTTCGCATCGATCAGTAAAATGGCCATATCTGAAACAATTTTGTACAAAGCTGTCCAAATATAACGCCTATCCCGAGTCTTTATATTGTTCTTCAAATAAAACACAACTTTAAGCTGCATGCATGTATACTTTGCCACATACATTGGCCATAGCAGGTCACATTTCCATACTAGGACACGGGTTCTGTCAGCAACAAAAAAAATCTTCGACTGGAGAGTTTTAACTGTGAATAACATTATCAATAAAATGTGTTTCCACTAACCTGTATGTTTATTCGGCAAAAATGTACGTCAAAAAGAGATTTCGTAGCATTTTCAATTTGTTTTGAAAATTTCTAAAGCGGCGCAATTCGCGTTGAAACCAGCGTTGAAACGAGCGTTCTGAACGTGTCCTAGTATGGAAATACGACCTGCTATAGCCAATGTATGTGGCAATTGTTTGCAAAGTATACATGCATGCAGCTTAAAGTTGTGTTTTATTTGAAGAAAAATATAAAGACTCGAGATAGGCGTTATATTTGGACAGCTTTGTACAAAATTGTTTCAGATATGGCCATTTTACTGATCGATGCGAAATCTGACATCCCACAGAGTAGAATCCCTGTACTTAAATATATATACTAGTACCCCCAAACGTGCCGAATCCCTGTGGTTATATACTGGTTTATGCAATACATCCAATATGTCCTTCTCTGTGGTTTGATAAGAATCCATGTTTATACGAATGTGTTTCATAATAATAGACAACATTTTTAAGTTCTTATATTTATTTGGTTATATACATGTTATGCAGTTGTTTAAATGATTAATCTACATAATACTCTTTTTATGTAGTTTTATTGATTTCTAAAAATAGAATATGTCAGTTACCGGTAGATACATGACATGTACAGTGATTTAACACAAATGAAATGTCGTAGCTTGGCATCTTAGCTCAAATAAAGTGTGTAATATGTTTGTTCTGTACATAATTACGTTAAATACCAATTTAAACAATGGATAAAAAATCTGGCATTATTGAAACCCAATCACAATAGAATAGTAATTGCCAATCTCACGTCGTGTAAATTACCGATTGTGTGACACGCGGACCTGGACACTCGGCCAATTGTGTTCGACCCAAAGGTGTTAATTTAAGTACTAATTGAATTCATGGAACCAGTGATCTGGTTCGAGAGTTCCAGTCATCCGTGTTCAAGTCATCGAAGGTAGAACAATATGCATTATATAGAGATTATCGCCGGGACCAGACGACATGTTCGAGCCAACGGTGGTGTTCGAGCCAACCGAGTTCGAGGCAACAAAGTTCGACTGTATATATATATAGGCCTATTGCTAAACAATCATTGTGTTTGTGGGCATCTTTAAAATGTGTGTAGGGCCTATTGTGTTTTTGGTTTAAAATTCTATGGTCATCTAGTAACTCTCCATGTATTGGCATAGTCCTATATATAAGACCTATACATAACTTCCCCCACCCCCAGATCTATTATTTCGAGAAATGCATTGATAGTAAAATGTCACATTTTTTCAAGTCTAAATATTTGGACTAATCTTGGCAGTATTTCAGACACCCAGGTAGAACCACCAACCTTCCAAAAGCCAGCTGGATAATTTCTTTGCATGAAATAATTCCACTTGATTGAAAGTGAATCGAGTTGTATGTATGTTCCTTTAATGTCCAACCCCTCGCGGGGACTTAGACATGTTTTCCTGGGCAGGCTTAGCCGACCTAAGCGATTAACCAGTACTAAGCAATGTGTGTGAGGTGCCTTGCTCAATGACACTACATACGTGGCCTGACCGTGTATCGAACCCGGAACCGTTCGATTCCACGGACGCCACACTTGAAAGTCGTAACTACTTGACCTTGGACGTCACTCTGTAAATAGTCATTATTTACTTACTACAACTAGTAGTCTTTCAGATGGGACGTTAAACCGAGGTCTCGTGTCGGTGCTTTACACCGTGCACGTAAAAGAACCAAAGGAGACTCTGGAATGGTCTCTATCTGTATCATTGCACTATCCTCCAAATATCTAAAATGACTAATCTCTTCAGGAGGCGTCGCTCATATGGGCAACCAGTTGCTGCGATAAATAAATGTAAAACATACACACAGCATGTAAGCACAGTTGTCCAAATATATATTTTTTCGGAAAAAGGATTGAACAAAAATAAATTCAAATAAAATGAATATAAATGGATTCTGGAGTTATGTAGAGGTATTGTATACACGACTAGTTAACGCAGTAGACTGGATGGTCCTCAAAATGGCAATGTAAATATGAGAGATTAGGTGATTTGAGAAGATCCCAAACTAGTTGATGCGTAGAAAACCGGCTGTGATAAAAAAATATCAGGCACTTGGCTTTGCAGACGGATACGTAGTCCAGTGGTTAACACGATGGACTGGGAATCCAGGGATCGTAGGTTCGGTCCCCGTCTGACCCTAATAAAATTAAGTCTTTCAGATTGGACTTTAAGCCGAGGTCTCGTGTCGGGTTTTACACCATGCGCGTAAAAGAACCAGACGAGATTCTGGAATGGGTTTCTGTCTGTATCATTGCACTATCCTCCAAAAATCTAAAATGACTAATCTCTTCATGAGGCGTTGCTTATATGGGAAACAGGTAGCGATGATAAATAAACGTAAAACACACACTTTGCAGACTGAAGGTGGGGTATTTGTTGCAGACTGAAGGTGGGGTATTCGTTGCAGACTGAAGGTGGGGTATTCGTTGGAAGAATACTGTGTGTAAGCGTTGCCACTGCATAACACTCAGCATTTCATTTTATTGCTGTTTTTCAGATTTGTTTGAATACCTTTATATAGTGCATACGTGGGATACCAGAAGAAGTGAAAGATGGGAATTTTTTGGTCAAAAACTGATACTAGTACAACTGACAAAATTGTATGTTTTTACTTTTTACTATGTATTTATTAGACAACTTTTGTTATATTGCAGCCTATCTGGTGATAAATAGGATTTATCAAAATCTGTTAACCCTTTCAACACTACATACCTCTAAATAGGCTTACACAAAGTGTAGATCCAGATGAGACGTTTCATCAGGATCTGCACTTTTTGCCAGTAATATTACTATTTTTAGACAAAATTACCCATTTTGATAAATGAACTGGTCCAAATGTAATTTTCTTATTAATTTATTGGTCTAAAAATATCATACACCAGTCCATGTCAGTTACTTGGTGTTGAACACACCAGTCCATGTCAGTTACTTGGTGTGGAACACACCTGTCCATGTCAGTTACTTGGTGTGGAACACACCAGTCCATGTCAGTTACTTGGTGTTGAACACACCTGTCCATGTCAGTTACTTGGTGTTGAATGCACCAGTCCATGTCAGTTACTTTGTGTTGAATGCACAATTCCATGTCAGTTACTTGGTGTTGAACACACCAGTCCATGTCAATTACTTGGTGTTGAGTGCACCAGTCCATGTCAGTTACTTGGTGTTGTGTTGAATGCACCAGTCCATGTCAGTTACTTGGTGTTGAATGCACCAGTCCATGTCAGTTACTTGGTGTTGAATGCACCAGTCCATGTCAGTTACTTGGTGTTGAATGCACCAGTCCATGTCAGTTACTTGGTGTTGAATGCACCAGTCCATGTCAGTTACTTGGTGTTGAATGCACCAGTCCATGTCAATTACTTGGTGTTGAATGCACCAGTCCATGTCAGTTACTTGGTGTTGAATGCACCAGTCCATGTCAGTTACTTGGTGTTGAATGCACCAGTCCATGTCAGTTACTTGGTGTTGAACACACCAGTCCATGTCAGTTACTTGGTGTTGAACACACCAGTCCATGTCAGTTACTTGGTGTTGAACACACCAGTCCATGTCAGTTACTTGGTGTTGAACACACCAGTCCAGTTACTTGGTGTTGAATGCACCAGTCCATGTCAGTTACTTGGTGTTGAATGCACCAGTCCATGTCAGTTACTTGGTGTTGAATGCACCAGTCCATGTCAGTTACTTGGTGTTGAACACACCAGTCCATGTCAGTTACTTGGTGTTGAATGCACCAGTCCATGTCAGTTACTTGGTGTTGAACACACCAGTCCATGTCAGTTACTTGGTGTTGAATGCACCAGTCCATGTCAGTTACTTGGTGTTGAACACACCAGTCCATGTCAGTTACTTGGTGTTGAATGCACCAGTCCATGTCAGTTACGTGGTGTTGAATGCACCAGTCCATGTCAGTTACTTGGTGTTGAATGCACCAGTCCATGTCAGTTACTTGGTGTTGAACACACCAGTCCATGTCAGTTACTTGGTGTTGAATGCACCAGTCCATGTCAGTTACTTGGTGTTGTGTTGAATGCACCAGTCCATGTCAGTTACTTGGTGTTGTTTGAATGCACCAGTCCATGTCAGTTACTTGGTGTTGAATGCACCAGTCCATGTCAGTTACTTGGTGTTGTGTTGAATGCACCAGTCCATGTCAGTTACTTGGTGTTGTTTGAATGCACCAGTCCATGTCAGTTACTTGGTGTTGAATGCACCAGTCCATGTCAGTTACTTGGTGTTGAATGCACCAGTCCATGTCAGTTACTTGGTGTTGAATGCACCAGTCCATGTCAGGTACTTGGTGTTGAATGCACCCGTCCATGTCAGGTACTTGGTGTTGAATGCACCAGTCCATGTCAGTTACTTGGTGTTGAATGCACCAGTGCATGTCAGTTACTTGGTGTTTAATGGGTTAATTAATTGATAACAAAGTTATACAGTAAAGTGTACATTGGATATACTGTTGGGATATACTGTTGGATATACTGTTGGATATACTGTAGGATATACTGTAGGATATACTGTTTGATATAGTGTTGGATATACTGGTGGATATACTGTTGTATATACTGTAGGATATACTGTTGGATATACTGTAGGATATACTGTTGGATATACTGTAGGATATACTGTTGGATATACTGTAGGATATACTGGTGGATATACTGGTGGATATACTGTAGGATATACTGTAGGATATACTGGTGGATATACTGGTGGATATACTGTAGGATATACTGTTGGATATACTGTAGGATATACTGTAGGATATACTGTTGGATATACTGTAGGATATACTGTTGGATTTACTGTAGGATATACTGGTGGATATACTGGTGGATATACTGTTGGATATACTGTTGGATATACTGGTGGATATACTGGTGGATATACTGGTGGATATACTGGTGGATATACTGTAGGATATACTGTAGGATATACTGGTGGATATACTGTTGGATATACTGTAGGATATACTGTAGGATATACTGTTGGATATACTGTTGGATATACTGTAGGATATACTGTTGGATATACTGTTGGATATACTGTAGGATATACTGTTGGATATACTGTTGGATATACTGTTGGATATACTGTTGGATATACTGTAGGATATACTGTTGGATATAGTGTTGGATATACTGTAGGATATACTGTAGGATACACTGTAGGATACACTGTAGGATACACTGTTGGATATACTGTAGGATATACTGTAGGATATACTGTAGGATATACTGTAGGATATACTGTTGGATATACTGTAGGATATACTGTAGGATATACTGGTGGATATAGTGTTGGATATACTGTTGGATATACTGGTGGATATACTGTAGGATATACTGTTGGATATACTGTAGGATATACTGTTGGATATACTGTTGGATATAGTGTTGGATATAGTGTTGGATATACTGTAGGATATACTGTTGGATATACTGTAGGATATACTGTTGGATATACTGTTGGATATACTGTAGGATATACTGTTGGATATACTGTAGGATATACTGTAGGATATACTGTAGGATATACTGTTGGATATACTGTTGGATATACTGTTGGATATACTGTTGGATATACTGTAGGATACACTGTAGGATACACTGTAGGATATACTGTAGGATATACTGTAGGATATACTGGTGGATACACTGTAGGATATACTGTAGGATATACTGTAGGATATACTGTTGGATATACTGTAGGATACACTGTAGGATACACTGTTGGATATACTGTTGGATATACTGTAGGATATACTGTTGGATATACTGTTGGATATACTGTAGGATATACTGTTGGATATACTGTTGGATATACTGTTGGATATACTGTTGGATATACTGTTGGATATACTGTTGGATATACTGTTGGATATACTGTAGGATACACTGTAGGATACACTGTAGGATATACTGTTGGATATACTGTAGGATATACTGTAGGATACACTGTAGGATACACTGTTGGATACACTGTAGGATATACTGTAGGATATACTGTAGGATATACTGTAGGATATACTGTAGGATACACTGTAGGATATACTGTAGGATATACTGTTGGATATACTGTTGGATATACTGTTGGATATACTGTAGGATATACTGTAGGATATACTGTTGGATATACTGTAGGATATACTGTTGGATATACTGTAGGATATACTGTAGGATACACTGTAGGATACACTGTAGGATATACTGTACGATATACTGTACGATATACTGTAGGATATACTGTAGGATACACTGTTGGATATACTGTAGGATATACTGTAGGATATACTGTTGGATATACTGTAGGATACACTGTTGAGATTTAATAATTATAAGATGAGAAAACGGATGAAAATTGATTGCATGTTGTGTAAAGGAAACAAATGAAACAGAAGAAACAAATTAAAAATACCTATCCTCTTTTGAAGAGTATTCATGGGCAGTAACTACCCAAAGTCTCTCATAATAAGATGATTATTTGTAGGATGATGAGGAACCAGTTGGTCAGCTCGGGTCGGCCTTCAACCAGTGGCAGAAGCCGGTCACAGAGTTTGGTAGGAGTAAACCCCAATGGGAGGAAAAGCTGAAGGCATCCCCTTATATTGGTAATACTTACTGGTAACAGAATTCATTCTTGTGTGTACACAACAGATGCCCAATTATATAGATATGCACGTGCACAGGATACACCCCTGCATGTGAGAGTCGTTTTATCACGACATGCCCAGCTACACGCTATATCCATCCATATATGCAGAGAACACAGATATTGCCTTTAATAAAAGTACAAATTTTATTTACAATGATTGCGAAACAAGCTTGAACAACTTATATTAATCATTCGCGTTCATGAGGGAGGAAACCGGAATATCCGGAGAAAACCCACCTGTCCTATCTGGCGACCCCCATACCATCTCGTAATACGTTCCGATATGAGGATCGAACCCGGGTTGCATATTGCATTCATGGGAAACGAGAGTGCACACAGTCTACATGTATATATACAGCCATCACATGGGGGATAGATACGGTAGTTATTTTATTTTCCATTATTCCGCTTGCTCTTTATGTATATGTATATCTCTACATCCTTCCACTTACGCAGGGCTCATTCTAGAGGGCGACTGGGGTGAAATAGTTGCCCTTGGGATCCTGACTTCGCCCCCTGGGGATGCCACTTCTCCCTAATAAAAAAGTATCTACCGGTATATATCTATTTTTTATTTACAATTTTCATGCAAAATATTGTCCAGTAAGATACACTGGCCTATTATAACGCACTCCTCCAATTATCTATTCAAAATTGTCATATTGTGACTTTTAACCCTATTTTGCTGAAATTTGTTAAATAACACAAAGTAAGGGTGTAATCACACACTGTCTCACTTCTCCCAAACATTATGACCTAGAATGAGCCATGGTCCAGTGTATGAGGGAGCATTAACCCTTTCAACACCAAGTAACTCACATGGACTGGTCCATGATATTCATAAACCAATAAATGAATCAGAAAATCACATTTGGACAAGTTCATTTATCAAAATGGGTAATTATGTCTAAAATAGTCATATCACTGGCAAAAAGTGCAGATCCTGATGAGACGGCTCGTCACGAGCCGGCTCATCTGGATCTACACTTTTTGTAAGCCTATTTAGAGGTCTGTGGTGTTGAAAGGGTTATTCAATGTCAACGCTGTTGCAATTAAATGTATTTCTAAAACTGTATAATGTTAACTAAGGTTTTTTTTCAGGGGAAATGGATTTTGGGCGTAGAGAGTGGGCCAGGTCTCGAGATGCTGTTGATGCTGTCATGGAATTGTTGCAAAAAGAACTGAGGGTCAAAGCGGATAACTATGAACATCTTCGAATCGATTCATACATCCGACAGGGTAGCTCACGGGACGGCTTGAAGGTCATAGCACCGGATGAATTTGATACCGTTATCGAATTTCATATCGAAGGGTTAAAGCTGGCCCAAAAACCTATCAACACGAATAGAAAATATATCCCTGGATTTTGTTACCTGCGAGTTGAGCATACGGCAAGCGAATTAGAGAAAAAATACCCGAAATTATGGCGGAAAGGTGTCTTCAGGACAGACGAACAATGTGAGTTGTTTCTTAGTTCGAGAAAGTTACACCAGGAGGTATTCGAATCATTGATCGACCAATCTTGTCGTGCTATTGAAGAGAAAGTAAGGGAACAAAACCGTACAGAGAAGATCAATTTCTATATTACCCGGCGAATGAATCCGCCGTCCGTGAATATCACTATACACCTGGACAACGACGACTACAACGCTTTCATGAGGCAGGGTGAGATAAGGAAGTATACAGAAGCTGTTCGAGAGATTGATCTAGACATCGTTCCAGCTATCCGTCTGAATGTTGATGAAGTTACCCGATATGGTAGGAGTCCTGTAAAAGCTGTTATACATGCTGTCTGCAAATGGAAGGAAGAGGAAGCAATGAAGTCACTGGAATTCGCCAACCAGTTATTTGTCTGGCACATAAATTCGGCTGGTTACGAAAGATACACACTGGATGTCGCCCGAGCAAACCCAAAGCAGAGATATATTCTTACGGCACTTCGAATATTGAAGACATACTTCACAAAAGCAAAATCCCCCGCGAAGTACACGAATTGTGGCCCACCGCAGATTACAACCGTTCTGAAGTCCTACCACCTGAAGCAGGTCGCATTTTATCTGATCCTGTTCTCGTGTCACATATATCCTTCTATGCAAATCGACGGGGCTCAACAAGCTCTCGGTTTGTTTCTGGCCTTGCTTGAGACGTGCTTGAAGAAGAGACACTTGCCGCATTTCTTTTATTCAAATACTCTGATCCAGCGCATGTTTCCAAATTACCCGATGCACGGCGACGCATTGCGCTTCGATCTGTTTCGGAAAATTTCAACAGAATCACTCCGCCAAGCCGAGAAGTCGTATGCTGATCACCTTGTACCGAATCTAGGACTGACACTATATGGCAGCGGAGGGGCAGCTGATGCTGATCAGACAAAATTAATTGCGAGTTTCTCCAAAGAAATTGACCAGGGTGACTACTTCTAAAATTAAAATATATACATGTAGTCACATATCAATGGACATGACGTTTCCTTTATATTACTGTATGTGAGTGTCGTATGTTTCCTTTATATTACTGTATGTGAGTGTCCTGTCCTATGTTTCCTTTATATTACTGTATGTGAGTGTCCTATGTTTCCTTTATATTACTGTATGTGAGTGTCCTATGTTTCCTTTATATTACTATATGTGAGTGTCCTATGTTTCCTTTATATTACTATATGTGAGTGTCCTATGTTTCCTTTATATTATTGTATGTGAGTGTCCTATATGTATGCTAGTGTTCTTTTTGTGCCAGCAATTCTAATAAAGCAAGTGCTGTAAACACAGTCGTTAATTTCATTGATTTTATGATTTGAAATGGATTTACAGAGTGAGAACTGAATGAAAAACAAACTCTAGTTTTGAAGAAATGTTAATTTTGTCGACCATAATGGGCGAGAGGACATATTGCTTTTGTCTTTACCGTATATCTGCCTTGGCTTATCTGCACTTCATCTCCATAATCCCATTACCGTATATCTGCCTTGGCTTATCCGCACTTCATCTCCATAATCCCTTTACCGTATATCTGCCTTATCCGCACTTCATCTCCATAATCACTTTACCGTATATCTGCCTTGGTTTATCCGCACTTCATCTCCATAATCCCTTTACCATATATCTGCCTTGGCTTATCCGCACTTCATCTCCATAATCCCTTTACCATATATCTGCCTTGGCTTATCCGCACTTCATCTCCATAATCCCTTTACCGTATATCTGCCTTGGTTTATCCGCACTTCATCTCCATAATCCCTTTACCGTATATCTGCCTTGGCTTATCCGCACTTCATCGTCATAATCCCTTTACCATATATCTGCCTTGGCTTATCCGCACTTCATCTCCATAATCCCGTTACCGTATATCTGCCTTGGTTTATCCGCACTTCATCTCCATAATCCTTTACCGTATATCTGCCTTGGCTTATCCGCACTTCATCTCCATAATCCATTTACCGTATATCTGCCTTGGCTTATCCGCACTTCATCTCCATAATCCCTTTACCGTATATCTGCCTTGGTTTATCCGCACTTCATCTCCATAATCCCTTTACCGTATATCTGCCTTGGCTTATCCGCACTTCATCTCCATAATCCCTTTACCGTATATCTGCCTTGGCTTATCCGCACTTCATCTCCATAATCCCTTTACCGTATATCTGCCTTAGTTTATCCGCACTTCATCTCCATAATCCCTTTACCATATATCTGCCTTGGCTTATCCGCACTTCATCTCCATAATCCCTTTACCGTATATCTGCCTTGGTTTATCTGCACTTCATCTCCATAATCCCTTTACCGTATATCTGCCTTGGCTTATCCGCACTTCATCTCCATAATCCCTTTACCGTATATCTGCCTTGGTTTATCCGCACTTCATCTCCATAATCCCTTTACCGTATATCTGCCTTGGCTTATCCGCACTTCATCGTCATAATCCCGTTACCATATATCTGCCTTGGCTTATCCGCACTTCATCTCCATAATCCCGTTACCGTATATCTGCCTTGGTTTATCCGCACTTCATCTCCATAATCCCTTTACCGTATATCTGCCTTGGCTTATCCGCACTTCATCTCCATAATCCTTTACCGTATATCTGCCTTGGCTTATCCGCACTTCATCTCCATAATCCTTTACCGTATATCTGCCTTGGCTTATCCGCACTTCATCTCCATAATCCCTTTACCGTATACTGCCTGGCTTATCCGCACTTCATCTCCATAATCCTTACCGTATTGCCTTATCCGCACTTCATCTCCATAATCTCTACCGTATATCTTGGTTTATCCGCACTTCATCTCCATAATCCCTTTACCGTATATCTGCCTTGGCTTATCCGCACTTCATCTCCATAATCCCTTTACCGTATATCTGCCTTGGCTTATCCGCACTTCATCTCCATAATCCCGTTACCGTATATCTGCCTTGGTTTATCCGCACTTCATCTCCATAATCCCTTTACCATATATCTGCCGTGGCTTATCCGCACTTCATCTCCATAATCCATTTACCGTATATCTGCCTTGGCTTATCCGCACTTCATCTCCATAATCCTTTTACCGTATATCTGCCTTGGCTTATCCGCACTTCATCTCCATAATCCCTTTACCGTATATCTGCCTTGGTTTATCCGCATTTCATCTCCATAATCCCTTTACCTTATATCTGCCTTGGCTTATCCGCACTTCATCTCCATAATCCCTTTACAGTATATCTGCCTTGGTTTATCCGCTCTTCATCTCCATAATCCCTTTACAGTATATCTGCCTTGGCTTATCCGCACTTCATCTCCATAATCCCTTTACAGTATATCTGCCTTATCCGCACTTCATCTCCATAATCTCTTTACCGTATATCTGCCTTGGTTTATCCGCACTTCATCTCCATAATCCCTTTACCGTATATCTGCCTTGGCTTATCCGCACTTCATCGTCATAATCCCTTTACCATATATCTGCCTTGGCTTATCCGCACTTCATCTCCATAATCCCGTTACCGTATATCTGCCTTGGTTTATCCGCACTTCATCTCCATAATCCCTTTACCATATATCTGCCGTGGCTTATCCGCACTTCATCTCCATAATCCATTTACCGTATATCTGCCTTGGCTTATCCGCACTTCATCTCCATAATCCTTTTACCGTATATCTGCCTTGGCTTATCCGCACTTCATCTCCATAATCCCTTTACCGTATATCTGCCTTGGTTTATCCGCATTTCATCTCCATAATCCCTTTACCTTATATCTGCCTTGGCTTATCCGCACTTCATCTCCATAATCCCTTTACAGTATATCTGCCTTGGTTTATCCGCTCTTCATCTCCATAATCCCTTTACAGTATATCTGCCTTGGCTTATCCGCACTTCATCTCCATAATCCCTTTACAGTATATCTGCCTTATCCGCACTTCATCTCCATAATCTCTTTACCGTATATCTGCCTTGGTTTATCCGCACTTCATCTCCATAATCCCTTTACCGTATATCTGCCTTGGCTTATCCGCACTTCATCGTCATAATCCCTTTACCATATATCTGCCTTGGCTTATCCGCACTTCATCTCCATAATCCCGTTACCGTATATCTGCCTTGGTTTATCCGCACTTCATCTCCATAATCCCTTTACCATATATCTGCCTTGGCTTATCCGCACTTCATCTCCATAATCCATTTACCATATATCTGCCTTGGCTTATCCGCACTTCATCTCCATAATCCCTTTACCGTATATCTGCCTTGGTTTATCCGCACTTCATCTCCATAATCCCTTTACCGTATATCTGCCTTGGCTTATCCGCACTTCATCGTCATAATCCCTTTACCATATATCTGCCTTGGCTTATCCGCACTTCATCTCCATAATCCCTTTACCATATATCTGCCTTGGCTTATCCGCACTTCATCTCCATAATCCCTTTACAGTATATCTGCCTTGGCTTATCCGCACTTCATCTCCATAATACCTTTACCGTATATCTGCCTTGGCTTATCCGCACTTCATCTCCATAATCCCTTTACCGTATAGTATATCTGCCTTGGTTTATCCGCACTTCATCTCCATAATCCCTTTACCGTATATCTGCCTTGGCTTATCCGCACTTCATCGTCATAATCCCTTTACCATATATCTGCCTTGGCTTATCTGCACTTCATCTCCATAATCCCTTTACCATATATCTGCCTTGGCTTATCCGCACTTCATCTCCATAATCCCTTTACAGTATATCTGCCTTGGCTTATCCGCACTTCATCTCCATAATCCCTTTACCGTATATCTGCCTTGGCTTATCCGCACTTCATCTCCATAATCCCTTTACCGTATATCTGCCTTGGCTTATCCGCACTTCATCTCCATAATCCCTTTACCGTATATCTGCCTTGGCTTATCCGCACTTCATCTCCATAATCCCTTTACCGTATATCTGCCTTGGCTTATCCGCACTTCATCTCCATAATCCCTTTACCGTATATCTGCCTTATCCGACTTCTCTCATATCTCTACCGTATATCTTGGTTTATCCGCACTTCATCTCCATAATCCCTTTACCGTATATCTGCCTTGGCTTATCCGCACTTCATCGTCATAATCCCTTTACCATATATCTGCCTTGGCTTATCCGCACTTCATCTCCATAATCCCTTTACCATATATCTGCCTTGGCTTATCCGCACTTCATCTCCATAATCCCTTTACAGTATATCTGCCTTGGCTTATCCGCACTTCATCTCCATAATACCTTTACCGTATATCTGCCTTGGCTTATCCGCACTTCATCTCCATAATCCCTTTACCGTATAACCGTATATCTGCCTTGGTTTATCCGCACTTCATCTCCATAATCCCTTTACCGTATATCTGCCTTGGCTTATCCGCACTTCATCGTCATAATCCCTTTACCATATATCTGCCTTGGCTTATCTGCACTTCATCTCCATAATCCCTTTACCATATATCTGCCTTGCTTATCCACACTTCATCTCCATAATCCCTTTACAGTATATCTGCCTTGGCTTATCCGCACTTCATCTCCATAATCCCTTTACCATATATCTGCCTTGGCTTATCCGCACTTCATCTCCATAATCCATTCACCGTATATCTGCCTTGGCTTATCCGCACTTCATCTCCATAATCCCTTTACCGTATATCTGCCTTATCCGCACTTCATCTCCATAATCTCTACCGTATATCT
>CM026404.1:67807963-67865180 GCA_014843695.1 Archivesica marissinica
ATTTCGTTTCTTTTCCCACAAATGTGCTTAGCTTTAATTTGGATATTTCTTTGTAACGTTATATAAACTAAATCCCGCAGGAGTACCATTACATTTTAATTTTTGATGGTTTTTGTTTAATATTTCTATTAAAGCATTGTGCTGTGGCCATTGTAATACTGCCCACGAGCCATTAAAATAACAACCACATCCCAGACGTTTTCTATCCGCAGCGTCTGTATATAATTCTAGGACATTGTCCTCTGTCCAGTTAGATTCATTAAACATACAAGTTCGTTAAAATCCTGTAAGTATTCCAACCAAACGTGTGCGTCTTCAATCATGCCCTTAGTGGAAGTCGTGATAGCGCAGTGGATGCGCGTTCGCTTCAGGTGCGAAAGGTCCGGAGTTCGAGCCCCGCTGGAGCCGTTACGATTGTGCCCTTAGGCAAGGCATTTAAATTCCACATTGTCTCTTCTCTCTCTCCCTCGTGGCGATGGATTCCATCAGGAATGAGGTCTCGAGAGTGATAAATATAAGTTGAAAAAACTTGTTTCGCAATCGAGCTAAAATAAATGGATCTAATAATAGAATCTACGGGTGAATGCTCGAGCAGACGGTAGGGCTTTAGACAGGAAGTTTAGTAGACCAGCAACAGCTTGTAACTCTTTTAATGTAATTTTCTTGCTCATAATTAAAGTCTTTAAAGCAATTCTAGCTTTTCCTATTTTTCCTGTGGTATACGTATAACTTGTTCAATTGCATCAATCTCTAAACCCAAGTAAGTAATTATTTTGACTGGATCTATATTTGTTGAGTTTGATTTCTTTTGAATTGGATAAAAGTTGGTACCTTTTCAAATATATGACACGAAGATCCTAGACCTTTGGGAAGAGTTTTTTGTATCCAATAACCCTCATCCGACTTTATACCAAGCAGGTCAAAATCGCCTGGCCAGATTAAAGGCCGATGAAATGTCTGCCTTTGCCAACAACGCACATGTACCAATTGTTTGTACCATATTAACCACATTGTCAAAAGGTGAATATTTAACATGTTTGAAGTCAGGATTTATGAATTCATTCACACTGTTACCAGCTGGGAATGATAAGTTTGTAATTAAACGAAAAACCACCATTTTGTTTCTCTATTAGACCCACAGGATTTATTCTAAGATTAGGGATAGGTGAGGAAGTAAATGGGCCTATTAATCTGCCGAGCCCAGCCTGTTCATGTAACATTATGCTTAAACGAGTTCGATCTTTTTTGGCGGAGCTTAAATTTGCCGAGTATATGGGAATTCTTGGCCCAGAGTATTGTATTTTAAAACCATTTTGGAAACTGTCTAATAGAAATTCCGCATCCTGTCTATTTTCGTATTGCTACAGTTCATAACTTAGAGCATTGACATTAATGGGCGTTGTACCTAGGTCCCATAAACCTTCTAGGGGCTTGGATTCCATTGGCTTGTCTTGGCGAGTATTGGGGTCTGAAATAGAGACCCGAGCCAGGTGACCTTACTGGGCGTGCATTATAACCATGCATTGCCATATGATTGGTAAAACTATTAAATTGATATGCCAGTCGGCTATCCAGTGTGAAAAGGCCTTCTTTGCTGCCCCGTGACTTTCCCAACGAGCAGTATAACGATAAATGTTATCATAATTGTTTAGACTAAAAACTGTTTAACATCTATTATATCAACATTGGCTCAAACCGGTACCGCCACTTAGATTAACCTAATAATCTTTCGAGACTGACGTATTCATTTCAGGGTGGGTGGGCGGGGGTCAATAAAATGACGTATCGTAATGCAAAACGACTTCGAATGGAGATAACTATCTACATTCCACTATTTATACTATCCGAAAATGCACGAAATAATCGTGCATACAAACACAACACTTGATTACACACCATTACCTGAATTACTGTGAACCTAGGATAAATATATATGCAGGTGGCAGTGCAACATTCACCATCAAATTACCTTCAGTAGGGGTGGGTGCCTTTAGTGGGAAATAAAAAAAACGCAATTGGTCAACCTCATTGAGATATTTGACATTTTCTTGTGGCTCAAAGGCCAGTCTGTTGAAAACTACTGTCTTTTGTGCCAAACTATTTTTGGGAATAATCTAATGGCACTGTATGTTATAATGGTGGCCTATGGACATTTCAATAGCGGTGTCTGACCTTTACTGCACCACTTTCCATTCAGCTAAGACTATTGGTAAACATTTAATTTAATATACAATTAACTATATTTTTCGAAAATGCAGGGACCTTTCAACAAAGTGGAGACAGGGTAAGAATAATATCACTGTTATATTGTAATCGTGGGAAGTACGTGCATATAATCACTGTTATATTGTAATCATGGGAATTACGTGCATAATGATATAATCACTGTTATATTGTAACCATGGGAAGTACGTGCATAATGATATAATCACTGTTATATTGTAACCATGGGAAGTACGTGCATAATGATATAATCACTGTTATATTGTAACCATGGGCATTACGTGCATAATGATATAATCACTGTTATATTGTAACCATGGGAAGTACGTGCATATAATCACTGTTATATTGTAACCATGGGAATTACGTGCCTAATGATATAATCACTGTTATATTGTAACCATGGGAATTGCGTGCATAATGATATACTCACTGTTATATTGTAACCATGGGAATTGCGTGCATAATGATATACTCACTGTTATATTGTAACCATGGGAATTACGTGCATATAATCACTGTTATATTGTAATAATGGGAATTACGTGCATATAATCACTGTTATATTGTAATCATGGGAAGTACGTTCATATAATCACTGTTATGTTGTAATCCTGGGAAGTACGTGCATATACTCACTGTTATATTGTAATCATGGGAATTACGTGCATATAATCACTGTTATATTGTAATCATGGGAATTACGTGCATATAATCACTGTTATATTGTAATCATGGGAATTACGTGCATATAATCACTGTTATATTGTAATCATGGGAATTACGTGCATATAATCACTGTTATGTTGTAGTCATGGGAAGTACGTGCATATAATCACTGTTATATTGTAATCATGGGAATTACATGCATATAATCACTGTTATGTTATAAACAACGAATTATGTGTTTTGTGTGTGATTTTGCTTTAAGTTACAGCTATTATTGGTGTGGAAAGACCCGGGGTGCGCCTCAGGGCTGTATTTCAGAAACCGACCTTCCGAAAGCCAGCTGGATAGCTTCCTCGCATGAAATATATCGACTGGGGTTCGAACCAAGAGTGGTGAGAGTTAAGTGATTTTAATAGAACGAGCTTAACTACTGGACCACCGAATCCCCTCTATAAATAGAGACGTTATTTACTTGCAACAATGAATTGTAAGGTGATTGTTTATAGGATGACTATGAACCAGGTGGTCAGCTCGGGTCAGCCTTCAACCAGTGGCAGAAACCGGTCACAGATTTCGGTAGGTGTGACCCCCAGTGGGAGGTAAAACTGAAGTCATCACCGTATATTGGTAAGCATTTGCTGCACATATGTTTGTTTGCTGTTAACATGCTGGTAACATAATTTCAGTTTTAACCAATAGTATAGATATGCACGTGCACATGATACGCCGCTGCACCAGAGATAGTCGTGTTACCATGACATACGCAGTAAGCACTATCCATTCATATACGGTATGTACTGAACGCAGACATTCCCTTTATTAATTAATAAAACGTCTTAACTTGACATTAACTTACATTAATCACTCTCGTTGGCGCGGTAAGCGCATGTATGATTATGTAGTTTGGGAGGATAGGGGGAAGGAGCTGTGACAACTTGCCATGAATGATAAAATTATTGTGGAAGTCGTGTTGGCGCAGTGGATGCGCGGTCGCTTCAGGTGCGAACGGTCTGGAGTTCGAGCCCCACTGGAGCCGTTATGATTGTGCCCTTAGGGTAGGCAAGGCATTTCAATTCCACATTGCCTCTTCTCTCTCCCTCGGGGCGATGTATTCCATCAGGAATGAGGTCTCGAGAGTGATTAATATAAGTTGTAATAACTTGTTTCACAATCGAGCTAAAATAAATTTGTATAAACTAAATACAATTAATTGACCAATGCATTGTTACTCATTCAATGTTTACACTGTTCACCCAATTACATGTATTTGTAAAACTGTATAATGTTAGCAATTCTAAAAAAATTTTATCAAATTATTTGAAAAACCGATCAGTGCGTTGATACCCAATGGCCCGCACCACATATTCATTAGTAGTGTCTAACGGTGTGGCGTCCGTGGTCTAGTGGTAGTGCGTCGGATTTGGAATCGAACGGTCCCGGGTTCGATACTCGGAAAGGCCACGTATGTAGTGTCATTGAGCAAGGCACCTCACACACATTACTTAGTACTGGTTAATCACTTAGGTCGGCTAAGTCTGCCCAGGAAAAATGTCTAGGTCCCCGAGAGGGGTTTGACATTAATGGAACATACATACATACAATGTCTGCTTCTATTTCTAAAACTGTATAATGTTAACAATTCTAATTTACGTTTTTTTCAGGGGAAATGGATTTTGGGCGTAGAGAGTGGGCCAGGTCTCGAGATGCTGTTGATGCTGTCATGGAATTGTTGCAAAAGGAACTGAGGGTCAAAGCGGAGAACTATGAACATCTTCGAATCGATTCATACATCCGACAGGGTAGCTCACGGGACGGCTTGAAGGTCGTAGCACCGGATGAATTTGATACCGTTATCGAGTTTCATATCGAAGGGTTAAAGCTGGCCCAAAAATCTATTTACAAGAATAGAAAATATATCCCTGGATTTTGTTACCTGCGAGTTGAGCATACGGCAAGCGAATTAGAGAGAAAATACCCGAAATTATGGCGGAAAGGTGTCTTCCAGACAGACGAACAAGGCGAGATGTGTCTTAATTCGAGAGAGTTACACCAGAAGGTATTCGAATCACTGATCGACCAATCTTGTCGTGCTATTGAAGAGAAAGTAGGGGAACAAAAACGTACAGAGAAGATCAATTTCTATATTACCCGGCGAATGAATCCGCCGTCCGTGAATATCACTATACACCTGGACAAAGACGACTACAACGCTTTCATGAGGCACGGTGAGATAACGAAGCATACAGAAGCTGTTCGAGAGATTGATCTAGACATCGTTCCAGCTATTCGTCTGAATGTTGATGAAGATACCCGATATGGTACGAGTCCTGTAAATGCTGTTATTCATGCTGTCTGCAAATGGAAGGAAGAGGAAGCAATGAAGTCGCTGGAATTCGCCAAACAGATATTTGTCTGGCACAAAAATTCGGCTGGTTACGAAAGATACACACTGGATGTCGCCCGAGCAAACCCAAAGCAGAGATATATTCTCACGGCACGTCGCATTTTATCTGATCCTGTTCTCGTGTCACATATATCCTTCTATGCAAATCGACGGGGCTCACAAGGCTCTCCAGTTGTTTCTGGCCTTGCTTAAGACGTGCTTGAAGAAGAGACACTTGCCGCATTTCTTTTATTCAAATTCTCTGATCCGGCACATGTTTCCAAATTACCCGATGCACGGCGACGCATTGCGCTTTGATCTGTTTCGGAAAATTTCAAGAGAATCATTCCTCCAAGCCGAGACGTCGTATGCTGATCACCTTGTACCGAATCTAGGATTTAAGTTAATGTCGGATGTTGATGACCACGTGCCTGATCTTGGACTGATGCATGGCTGCGGAGGCGGCGGCGGCGGTGGTGGTGGGGGACTGATGCATGGTTACGGTGGCGGCGGCGGCGGTGGTGGTGGGGGACTGATGCATGGTTACGGCTGCGGCGGCGGCGGTGGTGGTGGTGGGGGACTGAAGCAAGGCGGCGGAGGAGCAGGGGCAGATGATGCTGATGTGAGAAAATTAATTGCGAATTTCTCCAAAGAAATTGACAATGGCGATTACTTCTAAAATAAAACATATACTCGCGTATTAAATGTTCGTGATGACCGGCTACAATTTGACTTGAAATGACTCAAAAACATGTTGCTAGTTGTATAATAATACAACCCAACGTGTCTTTCCACCTGTATCGATGCATTGAAATAATAAGGCTGTAACTCGTATGCAAGAACATATTTGTATATGCGTTATGAAGATTGCAGTACGTTTTTATTGAACTTCAAAGTTCGGTTATTAATAACGCCATAATTCATGCAAGAATACGTAATAAATGCAGTGATAAATACGATTCGATAATCATTTTCGTGATAACGCAAAGTGTGAATGTGGACACAATATTGAGTATGCAGAACATTATTTTTTGCTCTATATTTTCGGTACAACGCCGGCAACTGTTTATTGACACCCGTCCGCATCATCCTCTAAATACTGATAAAATTACTTTACATATTCAGAAACCTACCAGATAACGAAATTATCTTTACACATGTACACAATTCTATCAAACAAACTAAACGTTTTGCATTTAATTAAATGATATGTAGTTAATTATCCAATAGCTGTCTTTTCCAGGAGCAATGGGACGAACTATGATATATTTTATTTAGGATGAGGGCGTGGAAATGCGAGCAACAAATCATGTATATAATACTACAAACATTGTTGTCATTCCTATTTTTCTCTACATTCTTTTTACATTGATATTAATAACTCATTTGATGCTTATATTCCAATAACTATGCACGCTACTTCTTAAAGCGACACTACATCGGTGAAAATGCAAACTTCTACAGAATGTATTTTCCTATTATATGATATAATATATATTTTCCCAAACATTTGCCTCAAATACTGAGTATTTCAACTAATAAACAAACGTCGTATACGCGGTTTGTTGACATAGCAAAATAATGTAAACATTCATGCGTAATACAACTGGTGTATCCTGAATAACACGATTTATGGTACTGATTTACAGTTAATTCTCCCATGTGTGCGTAATTATGTGTAGACTATTCTTAGATAAATTATCAACGATATATCGATATTATGTCACGTTTAGTAACCTCCGATGCCAAACAGACGTCAATGCAGCAGCGTGGATGGCCGTTATATGAAATCATACTTTCAATCCACAAAAACACTGTTTATTGATTCAATGTTAGTGTTCGAATGTATTCGGAAGAATTTGTAGTAGCAATGCATTTATACGTGAAAATGCACTTTATTTGGCTTTTTTTGAATGTCGCTTTAAGAATCATAGGTAAAGTCTGCTCATTCTCTTGCATCTTTTTGGTATAAGGGGAGGGTCGTCACTAATGTTGATAAAACTTGTGACCCAACACATTTGCTTCTTATAAATTATAACTAGGGATGGCAACGAATATTCGCTCGAACGTCCAAATATCCGAATACTGTTCCAGTATTCGAATATTCGGAAATAAATATTATATTGTCCTCAAAAATGCCACCCGCTCAGTCACACGTTTGGAAATGCTAGAATCGCTCTGAGAATAAGAACACTGCTATGTGTAATCTATGCAAATTGGATTTAACATATTCGGGTACAATATCAATCTGAATAATCGTTTGAAGAAGATGACATTAAAATTAGGTTAGTTTGGCAATTTTTATAAGAGTTTGAGTGATTTTGAGTTTTTGATAGAATTCAATCGAATATTCGAATACCTTCCAGACCGAATTTTCGAATAGTATAATCGCTATTCGTTGCCATCCCTAATTATAACAATTGCACTCATATAATATTCGTTACATTTCATTTGTTGTATAACTATTGTGCAGTTTGTATGTATGTTATTTGAAATAAATGTGTAAACAAAACTATACCATAATTATGACACGGTTACCTATTTGGTGTGCTGATAATTGTATGACAATTAATTTATTAAAATCTAAAATTATGTGCATATATCTTTTACATATAAACGCCGACTAATTGCTAATAGTTTTTCTATATATTCAATATATTGAGATACAGGGTTATATCATTACAGCCAACTATATATAGTATTCTATATTTACATCTCATAAGTGTAGTATATCTTTATTTGTACGTACATTATTTACAATAACATTACAAGCAGAGTCAAACCTGTCTTAAGCAGCCAACCAAGGGAGTTAAAGAAAGTGGCTGCTTAGCACAGGTGGCTGTTTAATAGAGGTCTAGTAAAAATAACATATAGGGAATCTTGAAACTGGCTGCTTAATACAAGTTGGCTGTTTAATGGAGGTGACCACTAATACAGGTTTAACTGTATCGTTTACATCATAAAAGTACAATGCCACTCATGGAGTCATAAAAGATGAACATAATTATACACAATCATTTATCACAGTATATATGGGATAAAGCTGCAATATCCCTGCTAATGGGATAATAAAAACTGTTCTAAAACAATGATAAAGCACTGAACGGCATAAAGGTACTACATGTGTATTGTACACTGATTAAGAATTTGTCATATGACATCTAACTTCGCTTTGATCAGATCATAGCGATTATGGTTAGTAGATATTACAGACGAGATATAAAAAACTAATTAGAAATACTAAGAAATAATGACAGTACAGACTACTACATTGTAATGCTTAGTTTATAAACAATAATTTTAGCTCGATTGTGAAACAAGTTTTTACAACTTTAGATTAATATCTCTCGAGACCTAATTCCTGATTGAAACAATCGCCATAATTGTAATGCACATATATTGCCGTAATTGTAATGCACATATATTGTAATGCACATATATTGTAATGCACATATATTGCAAATTAAATGGAAGATGTTGTATCATGTGAGGGTACATTGTTTCTGTTTTTATAAACTTATAAGACTTATCATATGCATGTACAGTCAAACCTGTGTTAGTGGTCACCTCCATTAAGCAGCCAACCTGTATTAAGCAGCCATGTTATAAATTCCCAATAAGCTGTTTTACTATACAATTCACCTCTATTAAGCAGCCACCTGCACTGAGCAGCCACTTTCTGTGATTCCCTTGGCTGGCTGCTTAAGACAGGTTTCACTGTACTGTTATAAATATTGTAAATGTACGAATAAATGTACATTGTAAAGACATTAGAGGATACCCATTAGCCCCCACCCAACCCATGACGTGGAGAATAAATAATAATAATAATAATTTTATTTTACAAGATAAGTCATTGAATAAAAGTTAATCTACCATGAGACCCTCAACATATATACAACTTTAATAAGTTAATCTACCATGAGGCCCTCAACATATATACAAATGTAATAAGTTAATCTACGATGAGACCCTCAACATATATACAACTTTAATAAGTTAATCTACCATGAGGCCCTCAACATATATACAAATGTAATAGTTAATCTACCATGAGCCTCAACATATATACAATTAATAGTTAATCTACCATGAGGTCCTCAACATATATACACATTTAATAAGTTAATCTACCATGAGGCCCTCAACATATATACAAATTTAATAAGTTAATCTACCATGAGGCCCTCAACATATATACAAATTTACTAAGTTAATCTACCATGGGCCCCTCAACATATATACAAATTTACTAAGTTAATCTACCATGAGGCCCTCACCATATATACAAATTTACTAAGTTAATCTACCATGGGGCCCTCAACATATATACACATTTACTAAGTTAATCTACCATGGGGCCCTCAACATATATACAAATTTACTAAGTTAATCTACCATGGGGCCCTCAACATATATACAAATTTACTAAGTTAATCTACCATGGGGCCCTCAATATATATACAAATCAAATTCAATCAAACGACAGGCCTATAAGTGAAAACTGCACATGAATGATCTAGTAATGTTAAAGCTGAACAGTAGAGAATCTATATATATAATATGTAATGGAATATGATAATATATGGAATTGTCTAGTAGAGTAGATAAAGGGAATGAGGCAATTAATACATCTCAACAATGCGCAGATATGACTTATATGGGGGTATCTTGAAAATAAGTATGAAATCAGATTAAAGACAGATTCTAGTAAATATAGCAATAGTAATTGCACACATGTGCTAAATACTGTGTACAATATGGCCTGGTTATCCAGAAAGGAGGCCTAACAACCATATTACATTGTTTGGATTGGTAGTTCTAATCTAGAGAGCGTTGTAAGTTATAACTATATATGTCTATGAAGCAGTATCGATAACGTCCGCCATGTTTAAGGAATGTAGATGGATGATTTTTCCGGAACGTGTAGTGTATCACAATCATGTATAATGCTGATTTATCGTAATAAATATATTTGGCTTTGTTTTAAAATGTTCTTCATTCAAATGTCCTACCAACCGATCCTTAATAATGGATTCTAGAATATTGGAAGCAACACTGGTCAACGAGACAGGGTGAACATTTTCAACATTGTTTCTTGGTTCCTTCTTGTGGATTGGTGTTATAATAGCACGTTTGCACACAGTATGTAGGTTTCCAAAGTCCGCAGACAATCTGAAAAAAACTTACTATTGATATAGCCAAAGACACTGAGCATTCCCTCAATACGTCTGGATGTAGTTGAACTTCAACTGGGGTACGATATATTTCAAACTCTTTCATTAACAATTTACAACCTCATAATTGTTAATATGTACAAACATCCTCGTTACTTGTGCTCTCCCAATTTTGTATCCAAAGTAGGCTTATGCAACACAGGGAGGGGTGGGGGGAGGGGAAAGAGCCAATCAAAGCAATGTTCTCACGCCTCTTGTCATAAATTTGAGCACAACATGTTAGACAAAATAGTTGTTAACATCTTGTCGATTTTTAAAAATATTTAGGACCATGTCAAAATGAAGTCGTCCGTCAGCTAATCACAACATGGTAGTACATGTGTTTCATGCGCTAAGTCTCAGGTTATATGGATGAACCATTGTGTTCATGACAAATCATGTTTGATCCTTACACTGTTATATTCTTCTTCCTCTTCTTCTTCTTCTTGTTCTTCTAAATAACACTTTTCACCTGCGCCGGCAGTAACCGTGCAAGCGCTACAATAAAACGGCGAGTCGAAAATACAAGGGGGATAACAACAGTAACTTCCGGATGCTTTGAGATCTACATGAATCCGTAGAAAAATTGGCGGCAATCACATATTGGGTTGAATTTGTAGAAATAATATTTGGGCTTCATAACGTGGATATACGAACATATTTCTTCATAAATGTACAGATCAAAAGCGGAGCTCGGGTGAACTTAGAGGGGTGTTTTTTTATTATGTCCACAATTACTCTGATAGTGATGGTGTGTAATATTTAAATTGTTATCGGCATGTTCTTCATAATAAATAAATTTGGTTTCGAACCCTCAGCCACTTGTCCAGACACCAAGCGTCTGTGTAATTTCCCGAGCGTTTACAGTATTTGAGAAATTTCAGGAATTCAAGCCCTGTGTATGATATTTGTATATCAAGATACAAATTCAATGTACTTGTAGGTGTAAACTATTATTTCAAAAAGCGAGACCGTGAAGTCAGTTTACCTGGTATTCATAGCTATCGGCAAATTGCAGTTGTATTTTCCGAAAACCAACGTTTAGCCTACATAAAAATGCAATAGACCACAGCCACTTTTCGATTTGAATAAACTAGTATTGCGTTACATGTTTTTCTGAAAATAGAAAGTAGACGTGTGGCAGTTATCCACGGCCGCCGGGATTGATTGATCGGCAGGCCCGTAGCTACACTGAGGCACACCGAGGAAGCTGCCTCGGTAAACATATCCAGGGCAAATAAAATAATAATGAAAAATTAAATAAATAAAATACAAAATATCTCTTTGCTGTATAAACTGTTGACTGAGAGAGAGCTGAAAGGTCAGTACATAATTATACGTCTAATCTCATTAAATCAGAAAACGTAGGGAATCGCTTCTTTGCTCCAACTATTTTAAGGGGGAACATGCTCCCGGACCCCCTAGATTGCCTCGGTTGAAATTTGCCTCTGGCTACGGGGCCGGTTGAATATGACCTCGACACAAATATAAGTGTATACAGTAATACAGACAACATTTACAATGACATAGCATATATTATTATGATGAAATAAACAGCAAGTAAACGACAACATGAATACACAACAGCAATATTAAGCAGTTTAACAACAGAAATACAAATATAATACATCAGAACCACTAAATGAATTAACGTACGACGGAACTAATACACGAATCATAGTACGACTGAACTACTAATCGAAATTACAACAGAACTACTAATCGAAATTACAACAGAACTACTAATCGAAATTACAACAGAACTACTAATCGAAATTACAACAGAACTACCAATCGAAATTACAACAGAACTACCAATTGAAATTACAACAGAACTACCAATCGAATTACAACAGAACTACTAATCGAAATTACAAAACAGAACTCGTAATCGAAATTACATTCAATGACAGAAAGACATACATCAAGCTTACAACACAACACGACGCTATATTATCCAGTTTGTCGAATAATCAAAATCTATAGGTTACTGCTATCTACGTACCAAACAGTCCGCTACAGATCTGAAACAATGGTATCTGCTATCTACGTACCAAACAGTCCGCTACAGATCTGATACAATGGTATCCTCGACGACTGTGCCGCAAGTGTATTTACCGAGAGCACCAATGGAGGCATCTTGCTCAACATTTATTGAAACACAGCTAAATTCAGATCACACAAAAGTATCTGATTGGTCAAAGCAACAGTTGGTTAAATTTATAATGCAGGTAGTGGCATTATCGTTGGAAGAAATAGAACTTCATAATTTACAGTTTGACAATACAGCACTCTGTTTTGTAGGTAATCAAAAATATCTTGGAATTACTCGCAGTAAATATGGTTCTGGCATGTATATAATTATATAGCAACCATAATTTCATCTGCATCTACAGTGCGTGCTCCGAGTCGATCGTTGATATGTTCCGACTGAGGAATAGGTACATACTTACAGCTATATGTATTCTAGAGTATTGTCCGTGTGGTCGACTGGTATACGTCGATGACATCATATCACTGGCCCATAGTGCAAATGACTGTGCGTTTTACGTTTATTTATCTCGCTACCGGTTGCCCATAGAGCGACTCCTCCTGAAGAGTTATTATTATATTTCGGGTTTTACGCCTGCACCAGCACCAGTTTGGGCTATATCGCCGGCGGGCAGTTTACCTAACAACACCTTTCCTGGACAGGCTCCAGCGGTTAACCAGTACTTGTGTGCACCAACCCTCGTAAGACACTTCCAACTTTTTCATATAAATGAGACACGGTCTGAGCGGGGTTCGAACCCGTGACCATCAATGATGATAGGTTACAGTGTTATACAAGTCAGCGACCTTAACCACTCGACCACGGAGGCGGACACATCCTGAAGAGATTAGTCATTTTCGATATTAGGAGGATAGTGCAAAGATACAGATAGAGACCCATGCCAGAGTCTTCTCTGGTTCTTTTACGTGCACGGTATACAGCACCGACACGAGACATCAGTTTAACGTCCTATCTGAAAGACTCTTAATTTTATTATGGTCAGACGGGGGATCGAACCTGCGATCCCTGGATTACCAGTCCAGCGTGTTCCACTGGACTACATATCCGTCTGTTTATGTATTGCAGTTATATAACTGTTGTATTATATATGTACACGTGTGATAAATACACCAACACATGATTAAGCAAAAAACAACTCGATCAATAATTTGATAGAAAACCGAAACAAATAATACACCACCCCCATTCCTACGGCGGGGGTTTAAATATATATCTATTAAATTTCGTGGAACAAAGCATACTTATAGTGTTGTTGTTTTATATTATTATATGTGAATGTAGAATAGGTAACACTATTGGTAAACAACAACTCGATGTTCTATTAAAACGTTTTCCGAAACGAAAGTATATACACGTATATATAACCACAGGAACTTAAATTTAAAAAAGAGGGGGTGTCCTAGGATAGAGGTACGAGACCTTTGGTGGCTTATGGATAACATTTCACGTTCCTGTAATATAACACTAACAATTAACTATATTTTTCGAAAATGCAGGGACCCAGTGACACGAAACACAACTGAATACATAGAGCTATTGCACAGTTGATTCAGTGGCAAATGGCGTCGTACAGTAGACCTATCGGTGTTGTGCAGGGTGAGGATATTGTGCGTGCTTCTAGAAGTATTCAACAAAGTGGAGACAGGGTAAGACTAATATCACTGTTTTATTGTAATCGTGAGAATTACGTGCATAATGATATAATCACTGTTATATTGTAACCATGGGAATTACGTGCATAATGATATAATCACTGTTATGTTGTACTCCTGGGAATTACGTGCATATAATCACTGTTATATTGTAATCCTGGGAATTACGTGCATAATGATATAATCACCGTTATATTGTAACCATGGGAATTACGTGCATAATGATATAATCACCGTTATGTTGTACTCCTGGGAATTACGTGCATATAATCACTGTTATATTGTAATCCTGGGAATTACGTGCATATACTCACTGTTATATTGTAATCATGGGAATTACGTGCATATAATCACTGTTATATTGTAATAATGGGAATTACGTGCATATAATCACTGTTATATTGTAATCATGGGAAGTACGTTCATATAATCACTGTTATGTTGTAATCCTGGGAAGTACGTGCATATACTCACTGTTATATTGTAATCATGGGAATTACGTGCATATAATCACTGTTATATTGTAATCATGGGAATTACGTGCATATAATCACTGTTATATTGTAATCATGGGAATTACGTGCATATAATCACTGTTATGTTGTAATCATGGGAAGTACGTGCATATAATCACTGTTATGTTGTAATCCTGGGAATTACGTGCATATAATCACTGTTATATTGTAATCGTGAGAAGTACGTGCATATAATCACTGTTATGTTGTAATCATGGGAATTACGTGCATATAATTACTGTTATGTTGTATTCATGGGAATTACGTGTATATAATCATTGTTATATTGTAATCATGGGAATTATGTGCATATAATCACTGTTATATTGTATTCATGGGAATTACGTGCATATAATCATTGTTATAGTGTATTCATGGGAATTACGTGCATATAATCACTGTTATGTTGTATTCATGGGAATTACGTGCATATGCTCACTGTTATATTGTAATCATGGGAATTACGTGCATATAATCACTGTTATATTGTATTCATGGGAATTACGTGCATATAATCATTGTTATATTGTATTCATGGGAATTACGTGCATATAATCACTGTTATATTGTATTCATGGGAATTACGTGCATATAATCATTGTTATATTGTAATCATGGGAATTACGTGCATATAATCACTGTTATGTTGTATTCATGGGAATTACGTGCATATAATCACTGTTATATTGTAATCATGGGAATTACGTGCATATAATCACTGTTATGTTGTAGTCATGGGAATTACGTGCATATAATCACTGTTATATTGTAGTCATGGGAATTACGTGCATATAATCACTGTTATATTGTAATCATGGGAATTACGTGCATATAATCATTGTTATGTTGTAATCATGGGAATTACGTGCATATAATCATTGTTATGTTGTAATCATGGGAATTACGTGCATATAATCACTGTTATGTTGTAGTCATGGGAATTACGTGCATATAATCACTGTTATGTTGTAACCAACGAATTATGTGTTTCGTGTGTGTTTTTGCTTTAAGTTACAGCTATTATTGGTGTGGAAAGACCCGGGGTGCGCCTCAGGGCTGTATTTCAGACACCGACCTTCCGAAAGCCAGCTGGATAGCTTCCTCGCATGAAATATTGCGACTGGGGTTCGAACCAAGAGTGGCTTAGGGTTAAGTGATTTTAATAGAACGAGCTTAACTACTGGACCACCGAATCCCCTCTATAAACAGAGACGTTATTTACTTGCAACAATAAATTGTAAGATGATTGTTTATAGGATGACTATGAACCAGGTGGTCAGCTCGGGTCAGCCTTCAACCAGTGGCAGAAACCGGTCACAGATTTCGGTAGGTGTGAACCCCAGTGGGAAGTAAATCTGAAGTCATCACCGTATATTGGTAAGCATTTGCTGCACATATGTTTGTTTGTTTGGGTATTTACGCCTGGGTCAACACCATTTTTGGCTATATCGCCGGCGGGCAGTTTACCTAGCAACACCATTTTTGGCTATATCACCGGCGGGCAGTTTACCTAATAACACCATTTTGGGCTATATCGCCGGCGGGCAGTTTACCTAACAACACCATTTTGGGCTATATCGCCGGCGGGCAGCTTACCTAACAGAACCTTTCCTGGGCACCTTACCTCCGTAAGACACTGCTAACTTTTCACATGAATGAGACACGACCTGAGCGGGGCTCGAACCCGTGACCATCAGTGATGATGTTGCACATGATACGCTGCTGCACATGAGATGGTCGTGTTATCATGACATGCACAGATGAACAATATCCATCCATATATGCAGTAAACGCAGACATTCCCTTAAATAATACACATCAACTTAACGTATATTGGTAAGCACTTGCTGGTAACATAATTTCAGTTTTAACCAATAGTATAGATATGCACGTGCACATGATACGCCGCTGCACCAGAGATAGTCGTGTTACCATGACATACGCAGTAAGCACTATCCATTCATATACGATATGTACGGAACGCAGACATTCCCTTTAATAAAACGTCTTAACTTGACATTAACTTACATTAATCACTCTCGTTGGCGCGGTAAGCGCGTATATGATTATGTAGTTTAATTAGTGTGGAAGTCGTATTGGCACAGTGGATGCGCGGTCGCTTCAGGTGCGAACGGTCTGGAGTTCGAGCCCCACTGGAGCCGTTACGATTGTGCCCTTAGGGTAGGCAAGGCATTTAAATTCCACATTGCCTCTTCTCTCTCCCTCGTGGCGATGTATTCCATCTTGAATGAGGTCTAGAGAGTGATTAATATAAGTTGTAATAACCTGTTTCACAATCGAGCTAAAATAAATTTGTATAAACTAAATACAATTAATTGACCAATGCATTGTTACTCATTCAATGTTTACACTGTTTACCCAATTACATGTATTTGTAAAACTGTATAATGTTAGCAATTCTAAAAAAGAGCGTCGTATTTGGAATCGAACGGTCCCGGGTTCGATACTCGGAAAGGCCACGTATGTAGTGTCATTGAGCAAGGTACCTCACACACATTGCTTAGTACTGGTTAATCGCTTAGGTCAGCTAAGCCTGCCCAGGAAAATTGTCTAGGTCCCCGAGAGGGGTTTGACATTAATGGAACATACATACATACAATGCCTGCTTGTATTTCTAAAACTGTATAATGTTAACAATTCTAAATTACAGTTTTTTCCAGGGGAAATGGATTTTGGGCGTAGAGAGTGGGCCAGGTCTCGAGATGCTGTTGATGCTGTCATGGAATTGTTGCAAAAGGAACTGAGGGTCAAAGCGGAGAACTATGAACATCTTCGAATCGATTCATACATCCGACAGGGTAGCTCACGGGACGGCTTGAAGGTCGTAGCACCGGATGAATTTGATACCCATATCGAATTTCATATCGAAGGGTTAAAGCTGGCCCAAAAATCTATTTACAAGAATAGAAAATATATCCCTGGATTTTGTTACCTGCGAGTTGAGCATACGGCAAGCGAATTAGAGAAAAAATACCCGAAATTATGGCGGAAAGGTGTCTTCCAGACAGACGAACAATGCGAGCTGTTTCTTAGTTCGAGAAAGTTACACCAGGAGGTATTCGAATCACTGATCGACCAATCTTGTCGTGCTATTGAAGAGAAAGTAATGGAACAAAACCGTACAGAGACGATCAATTTCTATATTACCCGGCGAATGAATCCGCCGTCCGTGAATATCACTATACACCTGGACAACGACGACTACAACGCTTTCATGAGGCAGGGTGAGATAAGGAAGCATACAGAAGCTGTTCGAGAGATTGATCTAGACATCGTTCCAGCTATTCGTCTGAATGTTGATGAAGATACCCGATATGGTAGGAGTCCTGTAAATGGTGTTATACATGCTGTCTGCAAATGGAAGGAAGAGGAAGCAATGAAATCACTGGAAATTGCCAACCAGATGTTCGTTTGGCAAATAAATTCTGCTGGCTATGAAAGATACACACTGGATGTCGCCCGAGCAAACCTGAAGCAGAGATATATTCTTACGGCACTTCGAATATTGAAGACATACTTCACAAAAGCAAAATCCATCGCAAAATCCGCGAATCATGCCCCACCGCAGATTACAACCGTTCTGAAGTCCTACCACTTGAAGCAGGTCGCATTTTATCTGATCCTGTTCTCGTGTCACATATATCCTTCTATGCAGATCGACGGGGCTCACAAGGCTCTCTGTTTGTTTCTGTCTGCTTAAGACGTGTATGCAGAAGAGACATTTTCCGCATTTCTTTTATTCAAATGATCTGATCCGGCACATGTTTCCAAATTACCCGATGCACGGCGACGCATTGCGCTTTGATCTGTTTCGGAAAATTCCAACAGAATCACTCCTCCAAGCCGAGAAGTCGTATGCCGACCATCTTGTACCGAATCTAGGACTGAAACCAGGTGCCAGTGATCTAGATCAGTCAAAATTAATCGCGAGTTTCTCCAAAGAAATTGACAATGGTGATTACTTCTAAATTAAAACACATCTTCGCGTATTAAATTTACGTGATGACCCGTTACAATTTCAATCCGAGATGACATTACTCTATATCCGCTATGTCAAAGTCGGTTATTTCGAATTGTCCGATTAGCTCGAAGTCCCGTTTCAGACACTATCATTTTACATATAACTGGCTCTGTTTATATCGAATTTCGTTAAGTCAAACTTCGGTTATGTCGAAGCATTGTGTTCGGTCCGACGGAATTCGACATAACGGATGTAGACTGTACGTAGCTGTATGATTATACTACTCTAAACTACCCTTCCAAACTTATCGATGCCTTGAAATAACTCGTTTACATGGAAATCTGTGATATGAAGATTGATGAACTATGTAGTACTTTTTATTGAACTACAAAGATCGGTTATTACAAATAAAGCTATACAGGCCCGTAGCCACACTGAGGCACACCGAGGCAGCTGCCAGAGGTTAGCATTTCCAGAGCCAAAAAAAAATTAAATAAATAAAATGCAAAACAATATCCCTTTGCTGTATAAACTGTTGATTACTAGAGAGCTGAATGGTCAGTACACACTCATACGTCTAAACTCATTAAATCAGAAAACACAGGAAATTGCTTCTATACCCCAACAATTTTACTCCCCGACACCCTAGATTGCCTCGGTTGAAATTTGCCTATGACTACGGTACTGCTATATGACAAGTAATGCACATAGCTACTATAAGGCACTGAAAGCCGGGGCCTGCAGATTATCCCGGGAAATAAAAACTATAAACTCCCACAGGCCCGTAGGTAGGAACTTTTGTAGGAGGTGCGTAATATATCGAAGGCCGGCGTTGTTAGCGGGTCGGGGGACATGTCCCCCCCCCCTGATTTCTTAAACACTACAATGCAGGAGATGCGTTTTCATGCATTCTGGGAAGTATATTTTACACCTATATTTCTATATTTGCCTCAGAATAAGGATAGAGAAAATAACAAATAGTGAATAATGAACCCTAAGTGGACCCAGGGACGACTGGAGAAAATTAACTATAACATTTTGAACCTCATAAAAATGGCACGCGTACAACGGTGGTCACGGAATCTTCAACGAAGCACGAATGCCCACAAATGTGTGGAAGCAAATATATTTACCAACATTCTATGTAATCCAAAATATACATACATACATACATACATACATACATACATACATACAACCTAAACTGCAAAAGTAATCACACGCCCCTGTGACATTTTACGGATACACCCACTTCCATGTTCGAGAGTAGCATTTCCAGGAAGCCATGTGTGGTTTTGTTTTGAACGTTTACAGATACTTGTTACTGTATCTTGGTTCATTTACTTGTGTGAACTATCAATGGTAAACACGAATAGCACGCACTGAACGCCTTGTTATGGAATATGTCTAAAGTAACATGAGCTAACCCACATGGACTTGTTATGCGTGTCATCACAAAATACAACGCAACTAATTGCTCACGTAATGTTACATGAAACACTGAAATTGATATGCGAAGTAAATTTTGTATTAAACTATAAAGTATATAACATAACAATAACCGTTGTAATATATGCATGCACGTTGTGATTAGCTGCTCGGAACAGAATATACATACAGTATCGTTGTGTGTTCGAACTATGATTTGATATCATGCTAGATGGACGTGTTCCTGTTACACGAGTGACACATTTTCGTTATACCTTCGTACTGTATCACTAAAAGCGTCAGGTGTGGCGTCCGTGGTCCAGTGGTAGAGCGTCGGATTTGGAATCGAACGGTCCCGGATTCGATACTCGGACAGGCCACGTATGTAGTGTCATTGAGCAAGGCACCTCACACACATTGCTTAGTACTGGTTAATCGCTTAGGTCAGCTAAGCCTGCCCAGGAAAACATGTCTAGGTCCCCGAGAGGGGTTTGACATTAATGGAACATACATACAAAATGTACATGTATACTAGTAGCGTTCAACATTTATTTTAATGTAGAGCAAACTAGTATATGCTGGCTTTAGGCATGGACAAATAATTGAGTAATCTGTCATGAAAACCTGACATTGTTATGTGAAAGACATTTATGTATTAAAATGTTAACTATTAAACTATATCATAACAATAACCGTTGTACTTTGCGTGAATTTAACGTTGTGAGTAGCTGCCAGGAAAAGAATAAGCACACCTGTGTGATTTAATATCATGGTAGGTGGACATTTCCCTGTTATATGAGTGACTATAAACTGCACTTGATCAAATGCATGTAACACGAAAGGGAAAGCAATGACAAGAGACATCCGTTCTGGTGACAAACGCAATACGCGACATAGGCAGACGTGACAGCCAACGGCAACACAAGCGATATAGCACCAGAGTCCGAGGTGTCAGACAACGCCAATACAAGCCAACACTAGAGTCAGAGGTGAAATACAATGTCAACACAAGCGACATCGCAGCAGATGCAGCATGGAAAGAGAACGTCAACACAAGCGGCATAGCACCAGTCAGATGTGACAGACAACGTCATCACAAGCGACATAACAGCAGAGGCAGCAGTAAGAGACAACGTCAACACAAGCGACATAGCACCAGAGTCAAGAGTTGACAGAAAACGTCCACACAAACGGGATACCACCAGAGACAGCAGTGACTATGGAAAACATTGTGTATGCAGTAAATTAGACAGAATGTGCTTGATTGTAAGTTGCTACTAGAGCAAAACGTAGAATTTATGTAACATTATGCCAATATATCTTTGGGAAAAAAAGAGTTAATGTGCTACATGCTCTCCAATCAAGACATTGGTATTTCTGACTGTTAAAGGTTATTGCAAATAGTGTTAATGTTTTACATGCTCTCCAATCAAGACATTGGTATTTCTGACTGTTAAAGGTTATTGCAAATCGAGTTAATGTTTTACATGCTCTCCAATCAAGACATTGGTATTTCTGACTGTTAAAGGTTATTGCAAATAGAGTTAATGTTTTACATGCTCTCCAATCAAGACATTGGTATTTCTGACTGTTAAAGGTTATTGCAAATAGAGTTAATGTGTTACATGCTCTCCAATCAAGACATTGGTATTTCTGACTGTTAAAGGTTATTACAAATAGTTATATTGTTGAAAATGGTTGAATATTTACGACGTTTATTCTCAATATACAAATGATAGTGTCCTTTAAAGCAGCATTACATCGTAATAAAGGATGTGTTGGGTAAAATATAAATACTAATGTGTGTGTGTTTACAAAAATCGAAATAGTCGCTCAGAAACGATAAAATTCCAATAAATTTAAACCGTCGTATACGCGAATTTGTTTATCAACACACGAACTGTAAACACGCACAGAGCGCATGCGTGAAACAACAGAGGATGTAGGAAACAACGTATATATTTTGAACATGAAATACTATCTATCTATCTTCCTCTAATGTCAAACCCCTCGCCGGGATGTAGAAATGTCCCTAAAAGACGTAGCTAACAGAGGTCTGAATCAACATATCAAGTAATTTAATTAAAAGACAACGTGGGATAAATGGGGACGGTGCATTCTGAATGTAAACAAGTGCGAACGGTGCGTTCCGGTTGTAAACAAGTGCGTGACCTATCGACTCGGAAAGTCCTACTTTCGGTTTCGAGTTTGTTTTATCGCAAAAAAAACTGTTTACCAAATGAACATAAGCATACAAAGTACAATGTTAGAATGTGTAGCAGCATACGTAACAATTTTCAAATATATTTTATTTCATACGATGTAATGCTGCTTTAAGTATAATGTCCTAGTCGTAGATGGAATTAGGTTACAAATGTAAGTTGGGCATCTTAAAGCGATACCAATGGAAATCTATGATGTGGAACATTTACAGTCACTTTCATAAATATATCAAATATAAAGGGTCAACTTTAACTTCCGAAAGGCACTTAGGGAAATAAGATGTTTTGCTTAAGAATCTCCCAAAAAGAAATGGGCATGTGTACAGCACATTGGTCAAGTTTGGCTGGCACTACCTAATATGGTATAAAGTCTGGACTATTGTTTCAGTCATACAAATAATTTATATTACGGAAGTATTTTTATTTACGATTGCGAAACAAACTTTATCAACTTATATTGAACATTCATGTTTGCTCGGATGAAAGCTTAGAATTAGGGAAGTGTTTATGGTTGGACAATTCCTGGATTTCCTCATAAATAGAGCTGGAGCCTGGTTTAGCCTGCGAGAGAGAAGGAGAGTGTCAGTCTTCAAGTTTCAGAAAAGGATATCAAAGTCACTAAATTCAGCATAGATAGTTCAAGTGTATGCCTACTACTGCGTACGTTGTAATGCATGAATGATAGGTACTTAGAAATGTCTAGCGTATCATGTGAGCTATTAGAAGAAGTAGACGTTGTTCTGTATGAAGCTGGTCCATGGTTTGGGTCAACGGCTCCAGATAAGATCACAAGTATGAAAAGAAATACGAGAAGCGTCGTCACTAAGTAAACAAAGAAATGTAATACAATATGACATTTGACAATTGCTTTATGTGACAATGGATGCCTTCGTCTGTACGTCTGCTGCCTAGTGGGGAAGATAGCATTGGTTTGATTAGATTTTTAATTGCATTGAAAGCATAGAAAGTAGAGAGAAATGAAAGTGAAATATAACCATGGCTGATAAAGTGATACGCCAGCGAGACTGAAGTCGAAGGCCCTCATGGTGACCGGTACTCTATTCAGGTTACTCCTTGTGCATACATCCAACTACTAAACACGGACTGCATGAGGCACAAGTCCAAGGCAGAATAATGGCTCACTAGATCATTCTCACAATATGCTCCAAAGTAGGGAAATGATAAAGAGATAGAAGACACAGAGAACATAATGTTGAAATGGTAGACATTGATTATCAGATGGTTTCACAACTTAATTGCCGTTCAGCCAATAAACGTCAATAAAGAAGGTTATACAGCTAGTGGTCTTATATGGCATGCAATACAAGGAATGGACGAATCCCAAAGGAGCTACCGATACAGCTGTGGACTTGCTGTTAGTTAGAGGTCAAGAAATGCACGACAAATCCTAATGCTTGACTGTCTCAGGATATATTGTGATGTCAGACACGAAATTAATTCCATAGACGGATTGCGGGGAATGTAGTCGATGTGATGATCGAGTTCCAAATTGTTGGCTCATCGCTGCCGGAATATATTGAAGAGAATTATACCGACACAATAGTAAACCAGGGCCTGGTTACTGCTAGAGATATGAAAAACTGGCAACTCGGATTACGGAGTTAATGTGTATTTACCGAGTACACCACCAATAGCAATACTCTTTCTCAGTTACAGGGCGTGCTCGAGTCGATACCGAGAGGCAAAGGTACATACTTACAGCTGTAAGCTGAACAGGGGCGCCCGTGGCAGAGTGGTTAAAGTCGATAACTTCATATCACTTGCTCCTAGTGCATGCAAATGAACTACATGTACTGCTAGTAGGGGCATCCGGGGTCTTCTTCCATCAATAATAGAGAGTCGCTGAATGAACACGGCTGTTGGTGCGAGTTTAAACTCCAAAAACAAACGAGCAATTTCCGTTAAGTGAAAGTAGAAATTTAATATTGGACTGCTGTCAAAAGACTATATTAAATCGTACGCGTACATGAACGAAATTAACATTTTTTATTAGTAGGATCTTGTTATATAAGTGTGTGTTTTAAGTAAGATATAAGCCTCAAACGGATCCAATATGTAAACTATTGGTACTGTCTTCGGCGCTACGCATCACACAGTTCAATATGTTACATATTTGATCGTTTTCGGCTTATATCCTATTGATATACATGTATACTCCATTTTCTGAAAATGACTAACTCTTTGCATGCTGGGTTAAATAAAAGCTATAAATAGTTCAAATAATTGCAGCAGACGATAATTCATTAATGTGATTTTCTTGATTTAACCATATTTTATTGAAAATCAATAGTACATATGTCATACAAATAAAGATACAATACATATCATGAAAATACAAATGGTTTGGGCCACACGTTTTAACAACATTAGACAACGGCCCGCACCAGTGCGGTTTTCTTATTTGTAACTGACTTGAAACTCTGGAAATGTGTTATGGAAATACATTAGAATTGGGTCATTACGACATACCTGACATACTTGTCTCACTAACCGCTCGTGTGTGTTTTACGTTTATTTATCGTCGCTACCGGTTGCCCATATGAGCGACGCCTCCTGAAGAGATTAGTTATTTTAGATTTTGGAGGATAGTGCAATGATACAGACATAGACCTATTCCAGAATCTCCTCTGGTTCTTTTACGTGCACGGTGTAAAGCACCGACACGAGACCTCGGTTTAACGTCCCATCTGAAAGACTATGCTAACAACTTTATATTGTAACATCCTCGTGGAAAGGAATTTACATAAGCTCTCAGCTTGTATCCAATCCATTTCAGATACCTGTGTATTGTATAATGTATATATAGTGAATGAACTGAATAAAATATGTTTAAACTGCCTGACATACTTGACGGTTATTTTCACCGCTAGCGTGCACACAATTAAATATTGATTATTTTGGGCGCATGGCCAGATTTCTCTATAAAAACACGAAGTCCTGCTGGAGTGATACCGGTGGTTGCAGTGTTCACCATTGGGTGGAAGTATAACTTGGGGTATGTTTCATCAGACAATCGTTTGTCTAACACAAGCTGTACGTCTTTATTACGATCATTTAATATTCCGAACACTGTAACTGCTCCCTGAGTCAAACCAAGCTTGTCATGAAGTATGCTCTCGTCTGCAAATCTCAGTCCCCCAGACGCTCCTACAAGCTTCGAAAGGTCACTAAGTTTCACATCGGCGTCATGCGGTGCACAAAATAAATATAATCGTTTCTTTTTGTCTTTAAGAAACAGGTTCTTCATGAACATTCCTTCCAGGTGTTCTAAGTGAGGCAATGCTTGTTCGACGGTGAATACCTGGAACAAAAACACTTAATTACACTTTAATGTAAGCATGAACCATTAAATATACAACGGCCATGTTAATCTTTCAATGGCTGCCATACTGGACTTTGGCGGCCATATTGGAAACTGGCGGCCATATTGGATATGTTTCATCGAAACAAGCTTTATGCGTTTAGTAAAACGTACACACTTCGTCTCGCATTTATATATATTAAGTATATGGACGATGTGATAGTCAATACATTTATATTCCACATTACCGCTTCTCTATCACTTTTTTTTTTTAATTAATAATATTTTATTGCATTTTTTTCATACAATAAATTACATATATACATACAATACTAAGAACAAATCAGAGATTAATATGTAATTATATGATTGCAGTATACGATACATTTGTTTTGTCAAGGGGAAAAAAGCAAATGGGTTGGGCTACAAGTTATAACAACATTATTTACAGCCCTCCCCGTAATCACTGTATTCTCTATCACTGTATATATACATGACTACAGCTACTATATAGTTACATTATAGGCAATGCAATATGGTTAAAATTAAAATCTATCACTCGTGGCGATGAATTCCATCAGGAATACGGTCTCGAGATAGTGATTAATATAAGTTGTAAGAACTTGTTTGGCAATCAAACTAAAATAAATGTGCGTAAGCTATATTAACCAAATTGTTGGAGTTTACTAACGGTGTTTATATAATACATTGTATGTACTTATCTGGTCTCCTTAAAGTTACATTGCTGTTCAAACTAACTGTCAACATTTCTAAATAAGTTGTTATTATACAATTGCATGTGTTGCAACATCAGTAGTACCCAAGTTTAGCAGTAAAGACATCCATTCGTTTTAACATTTTTATATACTTGAACATTGTTGAAACATATAGATAATCTGATCTTGACAACGATAGTCTTTTTTTATATTTGGATCTCTTCAAAGCCCTGTTTCTCCGTTACCAATCACAATAGCAATGGACTTATTGGCGTATATCACTTGTATTCATTGTGTGTATACCCTTCACACGCACCGTCAACATTATGCACGGCACACCCAATTTCGTGTGCATGACATACACTTGCAACTGTCATGTAAACATAAACACATTGGAATACTTTCGCATTATAACTGAGATAATGCCAACTGAAATGTAACTTTTATATGACAATAAATGTAACTCTCTCTCTCTTCTTCCTCCCTCTCCCCCTCTTCTTCCTCCCTCTCCCCCCTCCCTTCCCCTCTCTCTCTTTGTATGAACAAATAAGGAAAAACTAATAATAGCTGTATGTGTGAGATTGAATAAAAGTATATAACGAATTTAGAAGGTATTTACTGTTAATATATAAAAACAGGATTTCTTGATCAAAGGGAAGTAACTTATATATGACATCAAATGTAAGATAATCCCTAGAAAGTAGGTTTATATTAGCGTGGGAATTGATATATTTTGCCTGGTCAGTCATATAAATATATTTTAACACCGAGATCATTAATTGGGCCGTATTTATATCAACGTCATTTTGCCAGAAATAAATTAGTAAAATATCGACATCGACAGACTGGAACCCAGGCTAGGTTTATATGACAACAAATGTAAGGTCCTCCATATAAAGTAGGTTTATATGACAACAAATGTAAGATTCTCCATATAAAGTAGGTTTATATGACAACAAATGTAAGATCCTCCATATAAAGTAGGTTTATATGACAACAAATGTAAGATTCTCCCTAGAACGTAGGTTTATATGACAACAAATGTAAGATTCTCCATATAAAGTAGGTTTATATGACAACAAATGTAAGATTCTCCATATAAAGTAGGTTTATATGACAACAAATGTAAGATTCTCCCTAGAAAGTAGGTTTATATGACAACAAATGTAAGATTCTCCATATAAAGTAGGTTTATATGACAACAAATGTAAGGTCCTCCATATAAAATAACAAATGTAATATCCTCCCTAGAAAGATGGTTTATATGACAACAAATGTAAGATCCTCCATATAAAGTAGGTTTATATGACAACAAATGTAAGATTCTCCATATAAAGTAGGTTTATATGACAACAAATGTAAGATCCTCCATATAAAGTAGGTTTATATGACAACAAATGTAAGATTCTCCCTAGAAAGTAGGTTTATATGACAACAAATGTAAGATTCTCCATATAAAGTAGGTTTATATGACAACAAATGTAAGGTCCTCCATATAAAATAACAAATGTAATATCCTCCCTAGAAAGATGGTTTATATGACAACAAATGTAAGATCCTCCATATAAAGTAGGTTTATATGACAACAAATGTAAGATTCTCCATAGAAAGTAGGTTTATATGACAACAAATGTAAGATTCTCCCTATAAAGTAGGTTTATATGACAACAAATGTAAGATTCTCCCTAGAAAGTAGGTTTATATGACAACAAATGTAAGATTCTCCATATAAAGTAGGTTTATATGACAACAAATGTAAGATCCTCCCTAGAAAGCAGGTTTTATAAATAGAACAGTGGCTTCATTTATTTCAATGAATTATCAGTCACTTATCACTGTTTCTGAGGTGTTTTTTGTTCTGAAAAGTTATTTTAATATAGCTAAGTTCAAACTGGTCAAATCTGAATTGTCACTTTAAAATTAATGATTAAATGGATTCCATTTCGGCATGAGTCAGCTAGGTCATCCAATCGAAGAAAGCTTTATGTGGTTTATATATTTGTTATACTTTGTTGTTTAAACATTACGTCTAAATACAAGAAAGACGTTCCAGTCTGTCGATTTTTCACGTTTCTACTTCTGGCAAAATGATATCAGAAACCCAATACGGCTGAATTAATGGTCTCGGTGTTAAAAATATATTTATATGACTGACCAGGCAAACTATATGTTCCCAGTCTAAGTAGGCCTATGAAAGGGTAAGTACAGGTCAAGCATTAGCATGTATTACCATACAGAAATTCTTATTTATAATTATGGTAGAAATGGTAGAAAGCAATCTCTGATCTGTGTTAATTGATTATAACAACATATTTCCTCTATTCAATTAAAGCGACACTATGTGGAGAATGTAATTTGTTATTATAATTATGGTATACTTTTTCCCCAAATATTTGCCTCAAAAACTGAGTATTTCAACAAATAAACAAACGTCGTATACGCGGTGTGTTGACATAACAAAATAATGTAAATTGGGTCGACATTCATGCGTAATACAAAGCGTTTATCCTGAAGAACACGAGTTATTGTACATATTTACTGTGATATCTCACGTGTGTGCCTATGCATATTTATTTGTAGACTAATCTTAGTTAAAATATCTCTAAACGAAAGTATCGCATGGTTAGTATTGACTTAGTTAGTAGACTAGTCTTCGACATGATCAGGGTACGAGTTGGCTGTCGTACGAGTTGACACAGGAGGGTACGAGTAAATAATCTATTGTTCAAGAGATTCATTAATTAACCATACATTTTCAAGCTCAACTTTATAGTTGTAAACATCATAGTTGGGCCAACATTAAATTTAATAAAAAGAAGCATATGGTGACAGTGCTTGTTTTTGTTTGTTTTCAAAGTATTTGTTTTGGGTCAATATCTAGCACATTGAAGACGACATAGCCCCTTAAATTTAATTGTATCGGTTAAAGTATTAGACCTACCTCCGGGTGATCTATTGTATCGAACTCTACGCCCCAGTCTTTCAGACGTGACTCTAAACCAGCCCTATCCACAGTGTGTGCGCCCTCTGCCATCGCACAAAGCATGCACAAACTAGCACACCCACGATATAGAACTAGCACACCCACGATATAGAACTAGCACACCCACGATATAGAACTAGAACACAAGCTTCTATGGCGGCAAATCAACGGTGCTGTTGTAGGAAATCGGAATTCGTGAGATATGACTAGCTTCATTACGATTTTAAATTTACATATTTGTTTGGTGTTTTCAAAGTTTGTACTTGTTACTATTTTCTAGCAGACTACACATGCAATATCAAAATGTAACAAACAACAGTCCGCACCTTGGGAGATATTTACTTTAGTTTAATTATTGCGAAATTTTACCTGTGGAGTATTAACTATTACCTGTGAAATATATTTAAGGAAATACCGCACAGTATTTATAAATCCGTGCTGATTGGTCAGAATGGACACTAATCTAAATTTAGACTCGCCCTACAGCAGTATATGCATGCTTCGCCGAATACGATTCATATCTACTCGACTGTGGCACACATAACTTTATCAACAACCGGCTAGCTTTATCAGTGTTTATTACTACACGAGAAGTGTTTTTCACATTTTATTGGACTTATTTGAATATAATTCTTGTGATTTGAAGAATGAGCGGTGACGATGACGACAATCAGTTTATTAAGTGTGTCGTCGTTGGGGACGGTGCCGTCGGAAAGACGTGCATGTTGATGAGTTATGCTACAAACCGATTTCCGACCGAGTACGTCCCAACAGTGTTTGATAACTATGCAGGTGAGTTAATTATATAAGTTGTACATTTGAAGGTCACACTCTGGGCCCTATTACAAAACTGTGGGAAGAGAACGAACAGCTAGACTTGCCCTTTTTCTCGGGGTGTATATGTCGAGTTATAGATAGGCCTACATGCACTTCCGAATAGTAGTGGTGATTGTCCGGACTCCCCGGCGGCTATGTAGGCCTAATGCATTATCACAGTGGCCTATCTAATTTGATAATACGCCATATTATACTGGTGTCCTACTCCGCCTTTTGTTCTATATAAATACGGATAGACTAACAAGTACAATCGATCTAATTTGTTTTCATGTGTAGGCCTAGGCATAAATTCTCTTTATCTTGGAACATTGTATAATTTGCCAGTCAGTGCATACGTCGTAACAGTAGCTTATATATGGTCCGTGTGGGCTACCCAGATATGGTCCTTGGTGGATGGGCGGGTATGGTCCGTGGGGGCTGGGCAGGTATGGTCCGTTGGGACTGGGCAGGTATGGTCCGTGGGGCTGGGCAGGTATGGTCCGTGGTGGCTGGGCAGGTATGGTCCGTGGGGGCTGGGCATGTATGGTTCGTTTGGGCTGGGCAGGTATGGTCCGTTGGGGCTGGGCAAGTATGGTCCGTTGGGGCTGGGCAGGTATGGTCCGTGGGGCTGGGCAGGTATGGTCCGTGGTGGCTGGGCAGGTATGGTCCGTGGGGGCTGGACATGTATGGTTCGTTTGGGCTGGGCAGGTATGGTCCGTTGGGGCTGGGCAAGTGTGGTCCGTTGGGGCTGGGCAGGTATGGTCCATGGTGGCTGGGCAGGTATTTTCCTTGGTGGCTGGGCAGGTATGGTCCATGGTGGCTGGGTGGGTATTGTCCTTGGTGGCTGGGCGGGCATTGTCCTTGGTGGCTGGGCGGGTATGGTCCGTGGAGGCTGGGTATGTATTGTTCGTGGGGATGGGCAGGTATGGTCCTTGGGATCTGGGCATGTATGGTCCGTGGGGGCTAGGCATGTATGGTCCGTCGGGGATGGGCATGTATGGTCCGTGGGGGCTAGGAAAGTATGGTCCGTGGCTGCTGAGCAAGTATGGTCCGTGGAGGCTGGGCAGGTATGGTCCGTGGGGGTTGGGCAGGCATGGTCCGTCGGCGATGGCAGGTATGGTCCGTGGGTACTGGGCATGTATGGTCCGTCGTGGCGTGCGGGTATGGTCCGTGGGGCTGGGCATGTATGGTCAATGTGGACTTGGCGGGAATGGTCCGTGGGGGCTGGGCAGGTATGGTCCGTGGGGGCTGGGCATGTTTGGTCGGTGGGAGCTGGGCAGGTTTGGTCCGTGGGGGCTTGGCATGTATGTTCTATGGGGGCTTGGTAGGGATGGTCCGTGGAGGTTTTCAGGTTTGGTCCGTGGAGGTTTGTCATGTTTGGTCTATGGGGACTGGGCAGGTACTCATGGGTCAATTACTAATACTTTTATTTAATACAAGTCTACAAGTACAACCTACCTCGTCCATGTTTCTATTGTAAGTGTCTATCCCATGGCTGTAGCACTCGACATTGTTGATTAACCCAACAAAATCGCTTGTATGAATATTTACTTTATGTCTGTTGTTATAGGCCCGGTTCTCTGATGTTTGGCAACTCTCTCGTTTATTTGATGCTGTATAGAAGTCGATAAAACTATGTGTGCCCGTAAATCGGATATACTTATATACAACTTGTTTTACGTTTATTTATCGACGCTATGTAGCCCATATGAGCGACGGGCAGTTTATCTAACGACACCTTTCCTGGGCAGGCTCCAGCGGTTATCCAGCACTTGATGAACCAACATCCGTAAGAAAATGCCAACCTTTTCATATAAATGAGACACGATCTGAGTGGGGCCCAAACCCGTGACCATCAGTGATGATAGGTTGAATACAAGATCGCAACCGTAACCACTCTACCACGGAGGCCGTCATACAACATAATGAAGCCTCCGTGGTTGAATGGTTACTGTCGTTGCATTCAAATCACTTACCACTCACCGCTGGAGGTTCGAATTACACTGGTGACGGGGGTCTAATTATGTCATCACCATCATCATCATCATCATCATCACCACCATCATCATCTTCTTTCTTCCTTCTTCTTTCTTCTTTCTTCTTCTTCTTCTTCAGTGATTGCGACACTCTCAGAGTATATTCGCTAATACTATGCATTATAGCAGACAGGAGAACAAAGTAAAAGAATAGCTGTACATCTAAAAGTGTCTCTTAATACAAACCTTAAGCACGATAAAAACGGCTGACGATCTATAGGGTGTTGTTGAGGTATTGGGGTCCTTCATTTGAGTAACATATCCATCTGGCTTGTGGAAGGTTGGTGATTCTACCAGGTGCCCTTTCCGTGCCTGAAATACTGCTCGAGGGGGCATATTGTGGTCTTCCTCCACTAATACCGGTTCGAGAGTCACCACATGACCTAAGCTGTTTGTTCGACTTTTAAACCCCCAAAACAACTTCAACATAAACCTGTCAATCCTACTTTTAACATTCGTGTCTGACACGTGCATGTCTTAGCGCACGTGACCTTGATAAGGAGTTAGTCAGTATTGTGAGGAATGTACATAAATAGACAGACAGACAAACATACAGACGAAGCTTCTAAATTATAACAGTTTCACTCGTATAATATTCGTTACATTTCATTTGTTGAATAATTAGTGTGCAGTCTGTGTATATGTATGTTATTTTAAAGCAATGCAATATGTTTAAACTACAGACGATGACACACAGCGGATACCCATGTTTACACACTTAATGATATTCCTTTGAACCAGATTTATAATTACTAAACGTTAATAGACTGGATATATTAGAGGAGTATATTGGTATAGAAGAACGTCACATTCTTTACGATTAACATGTTGATACGTTAGCTGTAAAGTGTGTTTGTCATTGGTAGATGAAGTACATATATACATGAAATCATTCATCTACCTGTCACGCTATATTGGGTTTTCAGATAATACCCTGGGTATTGACTTGTACATATATATATATATATATATATATAGTTATATACCGGAGAATAATACCTACAGCAACTAATTGTTGATATTTCCCGTGGATCATTACTGATAACCGATGATTATTTCTAGATATTGATCATAACTTGTTATTATCTGACCAGCCCGTCAATCTATCATCCATTCGGATGAACACTGTAAAATAGACGACTCGAGCGCAGCCCCCTAAGTCATCTATTCTGTGCAATATAAGATGTAAAACTGGGACAATCATACGCCATTACAGACAATCATAGCGTAGCTAATACATAATAAGTTTGTCAATTTATGCATGTAATTGTATGTCATTTTGTGATCTGAGTCATACAGGCTTTACTGCGAGCTATCTCGAGTATTTTGATGTTGTATTCGTATTATACGTTCCCATGTATTCACTGACAGGTATATGACGACATGCGGGCATGTGACAGCTTAATAGAGTGTCCATTGAGAGATATATATATCACGTGTATTGTACTAGTATACTACATGGGATGGGGGGGGGGTGTAGTTTAGTTTATACACATTTATTATAGCTCGATTGCGAAACAACTTCTTACAACTTAGTAATCACTCTCGAGACCCCCTTACTTATGGAATCCATCGTCACGAGGGAGAGAAGAGGCAATATGGAACTTAAGCGCACTCGAGACCACATTCCTGATGGAATATATCGCCACGAGGGAGAGAGAAGAGAAAACGTGGAATTTAAATGTCTTACTTAAGAGCACAATCGTGACGGCTTTACAGACGGATCTGTAGTCCAGTGGTTAACACTTTGGACTGGTAATCCAGGGATCGCAGGTTCGATCCCCCGTCTGACTCTAATAAAATTAACAGTCTTTTTGATGGGACTTTAAACCGAGGTCTCGTGTCGGTGCTGTACACCGTGTACGTAAACGAACCAGAGGAGAATCTGGGATGGGTCTCTGTCTGTATCATTGCACTATCCTCCAACAATCTAAAATTACTAATCTCTTCAGGAGGCGTCGCTTATATGGGCAACCGGTAGCGACGATAAATAAACGTAAAACACACACAGGCTCCAGCGGTGCTCGAACTCCGGGCCTTTCGCACACAATACCACTGCGCTATCACGACTTCCACCAAATAAAACACACACAGGCTCCAGCGGTGCTCGAACTCCGGGCCTTTCGCACACAATACCACTGCGCTATCACGACTTCCACCAAATGTTCTAATCTGTGTAACATCATACATAAATACAGATGGTAACTTTTCAGAACAATCCCATAAGTCGCTATACATCCTTATCCTGTTTGTCAATAATTTCGTGAACTTCATGTTATATTTATTTTTCAAAACGGAAAGCTATATATGAGTCATGTAACCTTATTCATTATGTGAAAGAAGTAAATGAAAAGTAATTTGTAAATTAATATGATTGGCGACAAATGTGAAACCAGATTAAATGTCTTGTTCATCACTCCATGCACATATAAGAATGCATGTATCGTATTTCACACAGTTATAACTATATACAAATTATACATGTATTTGTATATATGTGCTTTGCCGTCCGACACACTCGTAAAATAGTGCATTACATCCTTATGGATATTACTGGGACAGATTATCTGCATGCCTATATAATACATATATGATTATAGTATTAAAACACATTTTTAAAAATGCATGTTTGATTGCATTGTCAGCTGGCATTGCCCTTTTTCATTGTGTCTGGTCTGGTCTGGCCTGGCCTGGCTGGCAGGGTCCGTGGCTCTAGCTACCTCCCTAACGTTCATGTTTAAGTGTTATAACAACTACAAAATCTGCACCAATCTATGTATACCTACACCAATCTATGTATACCTACATCAATCTATGTATACCTACACCAATCTATGTATATATACACAAATCTATGTATACCTACACCAACCTATGTATATATACACCAATCTATGTATACCTACACCAATCTATGTATACCTACACCAATCTATGTATACCTACACCAATCTATGTATACCTACACCAATCTATGTATACCTACACCAATCTATGTATATATACACAAATCTATGTATATATACACAAATCTATGTATACCTACACCAATCTATGTATACCTACACCAATCTATGTATATATACACAAATCTATGTATATATACACAAATCTATGTATACCTACACCAATCTATGTATACCTACACCAATCTATGTATACCTACACCAATCTATGTATATATACACAAATCTATGTATATATACACAAATCTATGTATACCTACACCAATCTATGTATACCTACACCAATCTATGTATATATACACCAATCTATGTATATATACACAAATCTATGTATACCTACACCAATCTATGTATATATACACCAATCTATGTATACCTACACCAATCTATGTACACCTACACCAATCTATGTACACCTACACTGACTCTATGTATACCTACACCAATCTATGTATACCTACACCAATCTATGTACACCTACACTGACTCTATGTATACCTACACCAATCTATGTATACCTACACCAATCTATGTACACATACACCAACCTATGTATACCTACACCAATCTATGTATACCTACACCAATCTATGTATACCTACACCAATCTATGTATATATACACCAATCTATGTACACCTACACCAATCTATGTATACCTACACCAATCTATGTATACCTACACCAATCTATGTATATATACACCAATCTATGTATACCTACACCAATCTATGTATACCTACACCAATCTATGTACACATACACCAACCTATGTATACCTACACCAATCTATGTATATATACACCAATCTATGTATACCTACACCAATCTATGTACACATACACCAACCTATGTATACCTACACCAATCTATGTATACCTACACCAATCTATGTATGCCTACACCAATCTATGTATACCTACACCAATCTATGTATACCTACACCAATCTATGTACACATACACCAACCTATGTATACCTACACCAATCTATGTATACATACACCAATCTATGTATACCTACACCAATCTATGTATACCTACACCAATCTATGTATACATACACCAACCTATGTATACCTACACCAATCTATGTATACATACACCAATCTATGTATACCTACACCAATCTATGTACACATACACCAACCTATGTATACCTACACCAATCTATGTATACCTACACCAATCTATGTATATATACACCAATCTATGTACACATACACCAATCTATGTACACCTACACCAATCTATGTACACATACACCAACCTATGTATACCTACACCAATCTATGTATACCTACACCAACCTATGTATACCTACACCAATCTATGTATACCTACACCAATCTATGTATACCTACACCAATCTATGTACACATACACCAATCTATGTACACCTACACCAATCTATGTATACCTACACCAATCTATGTATACCTACACCAATCTATGTACACATACACCAATCTATGTACACCTACACCAATATATGTATACCTACACCAATCTATGTATACCTACACCAATCTATGTATATATACACCAATCTATGTATATATACACCAATCTATGTATACCTACACAATCTATGTATACCTACACCAATATATGTATACCTACACCAATCTATGTATATATACACCAATCTATGTATATATACACCAATCTATGTATATATACACCAATCTATGTACACCTACACCAATCTATGTATACCTACACCAATCTATGTATATATACACCAATCTATGTATATATACACCAATCTATGTATACCTACACCAATCTATGTATACCTACATCAATATATGTATACCTACACCAATCTATGTATACCTACACCAATCTATGTATATATACACCAATCTATGTATACCTACACCAATCTATGTATATATACACCAATCTATGTATACCTACACCAATCTATGGACACCTACACCAATATATGTATACCTACACCAATCTATGTATATATACACCAATCTATGTATACCTACACCAATCTATGTATACCTACACCAATCTATGTATACCTACACCAATCTATGTATACCTACACAATATATGTATACCTACACCAATCTATGTACACCTACACCAATCTATGTATACCTACACCAATCTATGTATATATACACCAATCTATGTATACCTACACCAACCTATGTATACCTACACCAATCTATGTATACCTACACCAATCTATGTATATATACACCAATCTATGTATACCTACACCAATCTATGTATACCTACACCAATCTATGTATACCTACACCAATCTATGTACACCTACACCAATCTATGTATACCTACACCAATCTATGTATACCTACACCAATCTATGTATACCTACACCAATCTATGTATACCTACACCAATCTATGTATACCTACACAATATATGTATATATACACCAATCTATGTATACCTACACCAATATATGTATATATACACCAATCTATGTATACCTACACCAATCTATGTATATATACACCAATCTATGTATATATACACCAATCTATGTACACCTACACCAATCTATGTATACCTACACCAATCTATGTACACCTACACCAATCTATGTATACCTACACCAATCTATGTATATATACACCAATCTATGTATACCTACACCAACCTATGTATACCTACACCAATCTATGTATACCTACACCAATCTATGTATATATACACCAATCTATGTATACCTACACCAATCTATGTATATATACACCAATCTATGTATACCTACACCAACCTATGTATACCTACACCAATCTATGTATACCTACACCAATCTATGTATACCTACACCAATATATGTATACCTACACCAATCTATGTATATATACACCAATCTATGTATACCTACACCAACCTATGTATATATACACCAATCTATGTATACCTACACCAATCTATGTATACCTACACCAATCTATGTATACCTACACCAATCTATGTATATATACACCAATCTATGTATACCTACACCAACCTATGTATATATACACCAATCTATATATACCTACACCAATCTATGTATACCTACACCAATCTATGTATACCTACACCAATCTATGTATATATACACCAATCTATGTATACCTACACCAACCTATGTATATATACACCAATATATGTATACCTACACCAATCTATGTATACCTACACCAATCTATGTATACCTACACCAATCTATGTATATATACACCAATCTATGTACACATACACTGACTCTATGTATACCTACACCAATATATGTATACCTACACCAATCTATGTATACCTACACCAATATATGTATACCTACACCAATCTATGTACACCTACACCAATCTATGTACACCTACACCAATCTATGTACACCTACACCAATCTATGTATACCTACACCTATTCCTCTACATGTCAATAATTATACAAACTTCGGCATCCCTGTAATTAGACATTATTTCTCCGACAGTACATGTATATATTCCTATCTAATTGAATGGGAGACTTGTATCCCAACCCCTGTGATCATTATGCTGTATATCTAGTACAGAATGTAGGTTTATGTGTATCCCAACCCCTGTGATCATTATGCTGTATATCTAGTACAGAATGTAGGTTTATGTGTATCCCAACCCCTGTGATCATTATGCTGTATATCTAGTACAGAATGTAGGTTGATGTGTATTGTGAGCCTTTAAGAAGCAATAGAAAGAATTATAAATGTCTATTTCAATTAATGATTCTTGTTTGTGAAGTACAGTAATAACTAACAGCCTCCTCCAAAGAGACGTCCCCTGCTCTATAAATGACAAGAAGCCTCTGAAACAACAGAGCAGGGTCTATAGTGCGATCTGCAGTAACTTTGATTGCGGATGCGTCACCCATTGTTTTAGCCTTTTCCTTCCGTTTGCATGTATATGTAAATACTGGCTGTCCAGTCATTTTTTCAATGACTTTTTTTCACAACTGATTGAAAATCATCAACCTTCACATCATCTTTTGCAACAACTCCAGTTACAATATTTCGCAAGCTGGGATCCACTGAGAAAGGTGTGCATGATTCAAGTTTATCTTTAATCTTTGCCAGGTCTGACTGATCCCGTTTCATCCGCGATTCCATGGAGTCCTTGTGTTGTTCACTTGTTGTAAAACCAAGATTATTGAAATCTTGCATGGCAGCATTATATAAAGAACATACTGGGGATTGACAGTGTCCATAGTGCACGCTGCTCCTCCGTCATGCCACTACCCCTTGTCAGACCACCAGTTGACTTCAGTGATCTCATCAATGTCTGTTCGATCACAAGGTCACAACCAAGACCAGCCCAGAATTGATCGGTTCGGCGAATAACATGAAAACCATCTTCAAACTTTCTATGGACAGTCGGATTCGTCTTTTCCAGTTGTTGCATGTTTTGTAGATACAGATATGCTGATTTCAAGTAATTGAAATGGCCTGCAGCAGCGAATATTGGCAGGCATTCAGCCACAGCAGAAATATGTGCCTTCCACGAACCCATACGATCGGCCATGATCAGCATCCTACCCACTTTAACCATATTAATGTAGGAAAGCCACAGTTTACTTGTCCTTGATCGACTAGTGAGTTCTTGTCTCCTTTTCTCCAGTGCTTGTTCAATTTTAATCTTCAAATCAGATGTAGCTAGGGATTCCAAATTGCTTTCTCCTGCAATCAGTGAGGTGTAAATATCCTCATACTGATCGACTAAGGAAGCAAACTCAGAGTCACTGTCAATGAGATCAGACACTATCATGCCATTTATACATTTCTCTACTAAAAGGTGTCCACGGAATGCCCTTTGCATTGATTTTCCAGTGAACATATGCTTAACCGCATTCTCTCCATAGACTACCTCCAGAGTTTCTCTTAAGCCAGAGCCTTGCATCAGTGTACCGATGGCACCTAGCACATTCATAAATGTATGAAAACTGCCAAGCATCAAAGTTATTTCTTTCAGTGGACTGTTCGTTTGTGCGTCATAGATGATTTGACCCACTAAAACAATAGAAAGGTCACACTCTACTTTCGCCCATTATCACCAAAGTGTCGTTTGCAATATCACTAATAAGTATTTTAGCTTGTCACATTTCCATTTATCCAGACAGAATGCCAATTCCCTGTGATGTTATCCACAAAATGGTAATGCATGTTATGACTAAGGTTTGTGCATAAAATGCAAAACTGCATATTTGTGTACTTACTGTTGTCTGCACTTACAGGATGTTTTGACTGTTTGATCTACAAGGTGGCAGCACCAATGTGAAAAACAAACCCTGGTGGACAAAGCTTGTAAACACAAGATATGAGGGGTGGGCCTTTTACCTCATGTGGGTGGGCATCTTGCCCCACCCTACCCTACTTTATTCGTTTTGAAAATTAATAAAATAAAGACAAGAATCAATCACCATCAGCAAGAGTTAATATCAGACAATAACTCTAATGAAAATTATTCAATTAACCTTCTGTTTCAACTTTGTTGTCCATGTTTGCGTAGGCCTACAATACGGTACCTGTGACGTCATGGTGACGTCATTTCTACATCACAGTGACATCATAGAACATTTTAAACATGCTTATTTGGTTAAGAGGTATCATGTTTCTATCTATTGGTAATACATTTATAGGGTCTAATTCCATCCATAAAAAAGTTTGTAGTACATTGAAATTTCAGGGCATGGCCATTTTGAATTTATGCTAATTAACCCCTTTCCCGTGGTGGGATTTTCGAAGACTTTTTTTCTGAGGTTCAGTATGACCCCCCAATGCATTTAAAACAATAAAACCTTTTGTTGCAATTTTTTTGGGGTAAGGCCATTATTTTTCGTATATTGACCCGTCTATAAGTGTTTATATACTATGTGTATACATACACATATAACGTCAACTATATATTACGATAATACGATTATATTGAAAATGTTTATGAAATATATATATATGTCTTTAGATATATCATACAATTGTGGTACCTACATGTGAGTTGTTAATTACGTTATACGGAATTATTGCTATTATATATGCTCATATAATATGCATATCACAGGTCACTATAGCAACATAGTATCTTATTATACAATGCATAACACACGTCACTATAGCAACATAGTATATTATTATACAATGCATAATACACGTCACTATAGCAACATAGTATCTTGTTATACAATGCATAACACACGTCACTATAGCAACATAGTATCTTATTATACAATGCATAACACACGTCACTATAGCAACATAGTATCTTATTATACAATGCATAACACACGTCACTATAGCAACATAGTATCTTATTATACAATGCATAACACACGTCACTATAGCAACATAGTATCTTATTATACAATGCATAACACACGTCACTATAGCAACATAGTATCTTATTATACAATGCATAACACACGTCACTATAGCAACATAGTATCTTATTATACAATGCATAACACACGTCACTATAGCAACATAGTATCTTATTATACAATGCATAACACACGTCACTATAGCAACATAGTATCTTATTATACAATGCATAACACACGTCACTATAGCAACATAGTATCTTATTATACAATGCATAACACACGTCACTATAGCAACATAGTATCTTATTATACAATGCATAACACACGTCACTATAGCAACATAGTATCTTGTTATACAATGCATAACACACGTCACTATAGTAACATAGTATCTTATTATACAATGCATAACACACGTCACTATAGCAACATAGTATCTTATTATACAATGCATAACACACGTCACTATAGCAACATAGTATCTTGTTATACAATGCATAACACACGTCACTATAGCAACATAGTATCTTATTATACAATGCATAACAACGTCACTATAGCAACATATATATTATACAATGCAAACACACGTCACTATAGCAACATAGTATCTTATTATACAATGCATAACACACGTCACTATAGCAACATAGTATCTTGTTATGCAATGCATAGCACACGTCACTATAGCAACATAGTATCTTATTATACAATGCATAACATACGTCACTATAGCAACATAGTATATTGTTATACAATGCATAACACACGTCACTATAGTAACATGGTATCTTGTTATACAATGCATAACACACGTCACTATAGCAACATAGTATCTTATTATACAATGCATAACACACGTCACTATAGCAACATAGTGTCTTGTTATACAATGCATCACACACGTCACTATAGCAACATAGTATCTTGTTATACAATGCATAACACACGTCACTATAGCAACATAGTATATTATTATACAATGCATAACACACGTCACTATGGCAACATAATATATTATTATACAATGCATAATACACGTCACTATAGCAACATAGTATCTTGTTATACAATGCATAACACACGTCACTATAGTAACATAGTATCTTATTATACAATGCATAACACACGTCACTATAGCAACATAGTATCTTATTATACAATGCATAACACACGTCACTATAGCAACATAGTATCTTGTTATGCAATGCATAGCACACGTCACTATAGCAACATAGTATCTTATTATACAATGCATAACATCCGTCACTATAGCAACATAGTATATTGTTATACAATGCATAACACACGTCACTATAGTAACATGGTATCTTGTTATACAATGCATAACACACGTCACTATAGCAACATAGTATCTTATTATACAATGCATAACACACGTCACTATAGTAACATGGTATCTTGTTGTACAATGCATAACACACGTCACTATAGCAACATAGTATCTTGTTATACAATGCATAACACACGTCACTATAGTAACATAGTATCTTGTTATACAATGCATAACACACGTCACTATAGCAACATAGTATCTTATTATACAATGCATAACACACGTCACTATAGCAACATAGTATCTTATTATACAATGCATAACACTCGATGTATGTTAATCTATCATTATGCATAGCCAATGAGATACCGCTCTTCTATTAATATGCATAACATGCAATAGTGTTCCTGGTAATGAATAGCATTGGCGTAGCTTCCTGTAGGCCGTGGCCTACACTTTCCCCCGAAAAATCGAAAAAATAAAAATGTCATTTTTCAACAAAAATCGGGATGCTAGGATTAAATTATATACGCTATAAATAGTTTTCCTGGGGACGACCCCCGGACCACCTCCCGTCTTAAGTTTTAAGTTGGCCTACACATCGATTCCAGCCAAGCTACGCCCCTGAATACTATATGATATTCATGATCCAGACACAAATATATCTGATACGAAGTAGAAGAATGCTTAAAACACAATAGAAGAATGCTTAAAACACTGTCGTGACGTCATACCTTTGTACTTGCAGTCCACTATTATTAATATTATTGGACTGGTTTCAAAAGGCCAGACTATTATATCAAATCATATGCGTAAGTGCACGAAATTAGCAATTTTATTAATAGGATCGTGTTATGTAAGTGTGTGTTTTAAGTAAGATATAAGCCGCAAACGGATACAATATGTAAAATAGTGGTATTGTCTTCGGCACTATGCGCCTCATACAGGCCACTATTTTACATATTGGATCGTTTTCGGCTTATATCCTATACATAGTAGCATGTGCTTTTGATAATGTAATATGTTTTGTTGCAATATGTCTTTTGTAATTCTATTCAGAATGGCTATGTACTTTTAATATGTTTGTTTAAATACATTTGTAACATTCATGGTACATATATGATACTTTAACCCTTTCCTTCATAGAGATTTAGGTTAATATACTATTATATCTCCATGCAAACGACAACAATTTAGCTATCATGCAGTGGATATGTAGTCGCCATATCTATCCCACCTCCATAGATAGTACTGGGACTACATGAGATTTAGGTTAATATACTATTATATCTCCATACAAATGACAACAATTTAGCTATCATGCAGTGGATAAGTAGTCGCCATATCTAGCCCACCTCCATAGATATTACTGGGACTACATGAGATTTAGGTTAATATGCTATTATATCTCCATACACACGACAACAATTTAGCTATCATGCAGTGGATAAGTAGTCGCCATATCTATCCCACTTCCATAGATATTACTGGGACTACATGAAAACACCCGGCCCAACGGGCATATAAGTTAACAGTTGAATTAACAATTTAGAAATATGTACAGAGTAGATAATGTTCGACAAACATGCAGACATTAACGATTCTGTTTACTTTACTTGTTATCACCAGACGTAGACTCTCGATATATTCACATGTTTAGGTGGAGTACTTCCATTCACATAGGCTAGTGATTAATGCATTAAATATGTCTACATGTGAGGAACAACTCAGTTGGTAAGTGTAACTCAGAATCTAGCGACCTGCGTTTTTGGGTTTCAATAGAAGTGCATTACATGTACTTTAAAAAAAATATGTATACAGTCTACTTCCGCTATGTCAAAGTCGGTTTATGTCGAATTCTCCGGTTATCTCAAAATCGGATCAAAGTTCCGTTTCAGACACTATCAGTTTACATATAACTGGCTCTGTTTATATCGAATTTATAAAGTCGATATTCGGTTATGTCGAAGTATTTTGTTCGGTCCGACGGAATTCGACATAACGGATGCAGAATGTACATTGATTGTTTTCACTCTTATGTCTTTTGTCTTGATATTGTAACAGGATAAGTGAGCATTTGTTTAACTCTGGTATTTGCTCCGACGCCGGTACAGCATACCACGGAGCAACTAACTCATCATCCGATATATCTGATGAAGCATGTACATGTCAATGTTGAATCATAATGCATTGTAATAACGTGTACATAAAACATAAAGTATTCTAATATAATTTAATAAAAAATGAAAACACATAAGGCAAACTATTTTAAAAATAGATTTCATTAATTATACAATGATTTTAATTTTTAAAAAAGCAAAAGAAACTTAGCGGGGAAGATAAAATCTAATTATTTTGGTTTCAAACGTACACCAATCTTGCATGGGGATTCGCAGTACATGGCCGCCGCGTCGCGTCTTTTCAATCGAAATCACTGACCGATAATGTGTTCCATTTATACATATCCCTGAATTATGTTGTAGTAAACACTAAATGTTTAGACAAACAATGTACAGGAGTTGTCCTTGGAATTTAATATATGTTACAGGGCACAAATCAATCTGCAAATAAAACACTGCATATGTACGCAACTTTTAAAAACATTGATATTTCTGAAATTCATTAGAGCGTAAAATGTCCATAAAGGCAAGTATTTTTGTTCAGATAACATTCAAATTGCATTTTTGCTATGTAGATATATTATATTCATTACTTCCAAACTCTAAATCAAATATGCGTACCTTCATATTTTGTAGAAAAATTAATTCCAGAAATTCCTGGTAAAAATTTCGAAAATATGTGAAAGTGCAATTTTTTTTATTTCCACCAAGTGTTGAGAAAACGATTTTATTGTGTCATATTACACAGGCTTTTGACATAAAACCATTATTCCCATTTCTGTTCAAATTTTCCCTACCTCAATGTCCTATTTGTACTGTACTATTTACCTACTAAGCTAAATCGACTGCTATCTAAATTGAGAACTACTATAAAAGTATTTTGCTCTCCATTTCAAATCAAAATAATAATTGAATCTACCTATATGTGTTCCCGCCATTTATTGTATTCTTTATACACATATATTTTAGTTCGATTGCGAAACAAGTTCTTACAGCTTATATTAATCACTCTCGAGAACTCATTCCTGATGGAATCCATCGCCACGAGATAGAAGAGGCAACGTGGAATTTAAACGCCTTACCTAAGGACACAATCGTAACAGCTCCAGTGGGGCTCGAACTCCGGACCTTTCGCACCTGAAGCGAACGCGCATCCACTGCGCTATCACGACTTCCACGAAGATGAAGTCAATGATTGTATTCTTCGCCTGTAGTACTTGTACTTCGGCATAATATACTCGTACTTCGGCATAGTATACTCGTACTTCGGCATGAAGTATAATGTATTCGTACTTCGGCATGAAGTACAATGTATTCGTACTTCGGCACAATATACTCGTACTTCGGCACAATATACTCGTACTTCGGCATGATATACTCGTACTTCGGCATGATATACTCGTACTTCGGCATGATATACTCGTACTTCGGCATGATGTACTCGTACTTCGGCATGATATACTCGTACTTCGGCACAATATACTCGTACTTCGGCATGATATACTCGTACTTCGGCATGAAGTATAATGTATTCGTACTTCGGCATGATATACTCGTACTTCGGCACAATATACTCGTACTTCGGCATGATATACTCGTACTTCGGCACAATATACTCGTACTTCGGCATGATATACTCGTACTTCGGCATAGTATACTCGTACTTCGGCATGAAGTATAATGTATTCGTACTTCGGCATGAAGTACAATGTATTCGTACTTCGGCACAATATGCTCGTACTTCGGCATAGTGTACTCGTACTTCGGCATAATGTACTCGTACTTCGGCATGATGTACTCGTACTTCGGCATAATATACTCGTACTTCGGCATAATGTACTCGTACTTCGGCATAATGTACTCGTACTTCGGCATAATATACTCGTACTTCGGCATAGTGTACTCGTACGTCGGCATAATATACTCGTACTTCGGCATAATGTACTCGTACTTCGGCATAATATACTCGTACTTCGGCATAATGTACTCGTACTTCGGCATAATGTACTCGTACTTCGGCATGAAGTACAATATACTCGTACTTAGGCATAATGTACTCGTACTTCGGCATGAAGTACAATATACTCGTACTTAGGCATAATGTACTCGTACTTCGGCATGATATACTCGTACTTCGGCATAATGTACTCGTACTTCGGCATGAAGTACAATATACTCGTACTTAGGCATAATATACTCGTTCTTAGGCATGTGCTCGTACTTCGGCATAATATACTAGTACTTCGGCATAATATACTCGTACATCGGCATAATATACTCTTACTTCGGCATAGTGTACTCGTACTTCGGCATAATATACTAGTACTTCGGCCTAGACTACTCGTACTTCGGCATAATGTACTAGTACTTCGGCCTAGACTACTCGTACTTCGGCATAATGTACTCGTACTTCGGCATAATATACTCGTACTTCGGCCTAGACTACTCGTACTTCGGCATAATGTACTCGTACTTCGGCCTAAACTACTCGTACTTCGGCCTGAACTACTCGTACTTCGGCATAATGTACTCTTACTTCGGCCTAAACTACTCGTACTTCGGCATAATGTACTCGTACTTCGGCCTAGACTACTCGTACTTCAACATAGTGTACTCGTACTTCGGCATAATGTACTCGTACTTCGGCCTAGACTACTCGTACTTCGGCATAGTGTACTCGTACTTCGGTATAGTGTACTCGTACTTCGGCCTAAACTACTCGTACTTCGGCATAATGTACTCTTACTTCGGCATAATGTACTCGTACTTCGGCATAATGTACTCGTACTTCGGCATAATGTACTCGTACTTCGGCATAATGTACTCTTACTTCGGCATCATGTACTCGTACTTCGGCATAGTGTACTCGTACTTCGGCATAATATACTCGTACTTCGGCCTAGACTACTCGTACTTCGGCATAATGTACTCTTACTTCGGCATAATGTACTCGTACTTCGGCATACTATACTCGTACTTCGGCCTAAACTACTCGTACTTCGGCATACTATAATGGTACTTCGGCATACTGTACTAATACTTCGGCATAGTGTACTCGTACTTCGGCATAATGTACTCGTACTTCGGCATAGTGTACTCGTACTTCGGCATAGTGTACTCGTACTTCGGCATAGTGTACTCGTACTTCGGCATAGTGTACTCGTACTTCGGCCTAAGCTACTCGTACTTCGGCATGCTATAATGGTACTTCGGCATACTATAATGGTACTTCGGCATAGTGTACTCGTACTTCGGCCTAAACTACTCGTACTTCGGCATACTATAATGGTACTTCGGCATAGTGTACTCGTACTTCGGCCTAAACTACTCGTACTTCGGCATACTATAATGGTACTTCGGCATAGTGTACTCGTACTTCGGCCTAAACTACTCGTACTTCGGCATACTATAATGGTACTTCGGCATAGTGTACTCGTACTTCGGCCTAAACTACTAGTACTTCGGCATAATATAATGGTACTTCGGCATGATGTACTAGTACTTCGGCATAGTGTACGCGTACTTCGGCATAATGTACTCGTACTTCGGCATAGTGTACTCGTACTTCGGCATAGTGTACTCGTACTTCGGCATAATGTACTCGTACTTCGGCATAGTGTACTCGTACTTCGGCATAGTGTACTCGTACTTCGGCATAATGTACTCGTACTTCGGCATAGTGTACTCGTACTTCGGCATAGTGTACTCGTACTTCGGCATAGTGTACTCGTACTTCGGCATAGTGTACTCGTACTTCGGCCTAATGTACTCGTACTTCGGCATAGTGTACTCGTACTTCGGCATAGTGTACTCGTACTTCGGCATAGTGTACTCGTACTTCGGCATAATGTACTCTTACTTCGGCATAATGTACTCTTACTTCGGCATAATGTACTCTTACTTCGGCATAGTGTACTCGTACTTCGGCATAATGTACTCTTACTTCGGCATAATGTACTCTTACTTCGGCATAATGTACTCTTACTTCGGCATAATGTACTCGTACTTCGGCATAATGTACTCTTACTTCGGCATAATGTACTCTTACTTCGGCATAATATACTCGTACTTCGGTATAAAGTCCTCGAACATACTATACATTTACTATGCACGAAACATGGGCACCGGATTGTTTCAGTGGGAAGCAACTTTGACATCATTTGGCTTTCCGGATGTTGATCTTAGATCCTATAGAAACATCCCAAAATATCCAAATACATTCAATTACTGTTCGCAGAGAAAGAAAGAGTCATACACATTATTGATGCTATTTAAATGTTTTCGATAACGTAAGCTAGGATAATGCAAATGTTCGAACTTGTTTATTGAACAAGTATAGGCTAAGCTTGATAAATATCCCAGTGTAACAAAAATGATTAACTCGCTGAACTGGCAAACACTTGAATATCGACGCATACAATCATCAGTAATATACCTATATATAAAATCAAACATAATTTGGTATGGGCCGACCAAAACCACCTAACACATACAAGGAACCTGAACTACTTAATTCCTCAGTCCCGAACCCAGTACCATATAAACTCTCCCCCCCCCGAACAATACGTCTCTGGAATGGCCTCCCCTACTATGTACAGTCCAGCCCCAGCTTAACCAGTTTTGTTGAGCGGCTGGCCACGGTACCACTAATGTAACATGATGTCTGTTTTAACCTTAGTATGTAGTTCTTTTAACACTTTAAGTGTTGTTACCTGGAAAACTATAGTCAACAAGTATGTATACAATTATGCAAACCTTCAATACAGGACAAATTTAATTAGTGATGATACATTACAAAGCTTTTTAAGTATACACGGTGAGCTGATCCCATGTAGTCTATGGCGTTTTAGCCAACTATATCGTAATTATTTACCATATTGTAGGACAGTTATTTTGATGGCTAGTAAACTGTTTAGCAGACCATATGCAATGATATGTCCAAACTGTAAACTCGTAACGGACTCCATAGCAATCCATCTGGTATTGTTTTGTCGAGTAAACGACGCTACCAGACAAAATATGTGGAATAGTTTGCATAACTCTCTGGGACATGATACCTATACTAGCCTCACTAATATGTATTATAGAGATCAAATTATTGAAATGTTATCCGGATTTTCAACTTTAATTATGAGTGAGTCACAGAGAGTGCAATGTTTCAAATTAATGTTAAGATATATGCATCATTTAGCAAAATGCTTAAACTATTTATTATTGTAATATACCCTTACAAACTGGGTTTGAAAACAGTTAAAATTGTCCAATTCTGATTCCCTAAAGCTTTCGTTTTCGTTTAGGGTTGCTACTTTGGACATGCTTTGGAATTAATTCGAGTCGGTCTTAGAAATAACAACGACTTTTCTGTAGTTGAAAAGACGAACCTTTTCCTAAGTAACGTACACATACTTCACGAAAGTATTCATGAATATAATGAATATACTGAATGTAATGAATACAAGATCTCAGATCTACAAAGATATGTATACATAGCTAATAAAATGGTTAATATAGTTCATATATTAATGTCAATGACATATCCAGTAGTCTGTATGTCTGTGTATATGCATGTATATGCATGGGTGTATGTATGTATATGTGTGTATATGTACATATGTATACATGTATATGTATATAAATATATGTATATATGTATATGTGTATATGCATGTAGGTAGGTATGTATGTATTGTGTATCTGTGTGTATGTGTGTGTTATGTGCGTAGATGTAGAAATATACACACATAATATATTATAGTGCATATATGTGTAAAAGTTCTATGTTCCATTTCATCTGTTCATTTTGTTATCAATTGTCTGTGTTTATTATGTAAATGTATCTCATCATATGGTGGAATAAAAGATATCTATCTATCTATCTATCTATCTATCTATCTATCTATCTATCTATCTATCTATCTATCTATCTATCTATCTATCTATCTATCTATCTATCTATCTATCTATCTATCTATCTATCTATCTATCTATTATCTATCTATCTATCTATCTATCTATCTATCTATCTATCTATCTATCTATCTATCTATCTATTATCTATCTATCTATCTATCTATCTATCTATCTATCTATCTATCTATCTATCTATCTATCTATCTATCTATCTATCTATCTATCTATCTATCTATCTATCTATCTATCTCACTAATTGAGAGTTTTAGCCACTGTCCCTGAGCGCCTCCCTGTCATACTCGCGTCTGAGTGTTGGAAGTAATACGTAGATGTAGAATGTCATGTCTTACTTTACTAAATCGGGAATACAATTGCAAATATTATGAGATACAACCCTTATTTGTTTACCTTATCTGCATACTTTAAATAAATGTAATATGTTAAATAGATAACATGAAAATGATAAACTCTCCAACGGTATGTCCTATTTTATAAAGTTTAACAAAAGTTCGTATATATGGTCAGACACCGCTATTGAAATTTACATAGGCCACCATTATAACACACAGTGCCAAAATTCAACAGACTGGCCTTTGAGCCACAAGAAAATGTCAAATTTCAATGGGGTTGACCAATTGCGGTTTTTTATTTCCCACTAATATATAATGGCACACATCCTCTACTCTGAATGTAATTTGGTCGTGAATGTTACCTGTCTGTATCCGTCATTACCCTCCAACGTATGTTCAGTGTGGTTACCTGTATCCATCATTACCCTCCAACGTGTGTTCAGTGTGGTTACCTGTATCCATCATTACCCTCCAACGTGTGTTCAGTGTGGTTACCTGTATCCACCATTACCCTCCAACGTGTGTTCAGTGTAGCTACCTGTATCCATCATTACCCGCCAACGTATGTTCAGTGTGGTTACCTGTATCCACCATTACCCGCCAACGTGTGTTCAGTGTAGCTACCTGTATCCATCATTACCCGCCAACGTATGTTCAGTGTAGCTACCTGTATCCACCATTACCCGCCAACGTATGTTCAGTGTGGTTACCTGTATCCACCATTACCCGCCAACGTATGTTCAGTGTGGTTACCTGTATCCACCATTACCCGCCAACGTGTGTTCAGTGTGGTTACCTGTATCCACCATTACCCGCCAACGTGTGTTCAGTGTGGTTACCTGTTTCCCCTCACTTCCCTTCTCCGTGTGTTCATGATGGTTGCCCATATCCAATCACTACCCTCCGTGTGTTCAGTGTGGTTACCCGTATCCCCTCGTAATAACCGTCAGAGCATTGTTAGTCATCATAAATAAGTTATACTAACGTATATATATACTCTGTATATTTCAGTGACAGTCACAATCAGGGGTACGTCATACCAGCTGGGTCTCTTTGATACCGCAGGCCAGGTAGGTACACATGAGTTGGCACGACATACATACCCGGCTTGACCGGCTTGTGTTATACACACACTGTTCTAGAGTACAGCACTCGGAGAAATGCACCTCTCATCCACTGATAGCTGACACTGACCAGTTGTTGAATTTTATGAAACCTATGCGAATATAGTGTTAGTGCAGATTGATCTATGTCTTTTAGAGGACATACGACTATTTAAGTTTAAACTTTATTTATTTTACAACGATTGCGAAGCAAGTTCTAACAACTTATATTAATCACTCTCGTTGGCGCGGATGAAAGCGTATATGTGGTCATTCGTGTGGGAAGAAACCGGAGTACCCGGAGAAAACCCACCTGCCTACTATCTATATGGCATCGCTTATTGTTGAACATAAGTAAATGTTAATTGTATGCAAATATTACGGAGACAGTTGAATCGGCACCAACTATATATAGGGCTGACTACAGGCGTTCATCGAGTTCTCTCCAAATCCAAAGTTTCATACAACCACTTCGTCCTGGACCAACCCTCTGTATATCCACAAAGGTTCATCCAACCACTTCCTCCTAGACCAACCCTCTGTATATCCACAAAGGTTCATCCAACCACTTCCTCCTAGACCAACCCTCTGTATATCCACAAAGGTTCACCAACCACTTCCTCCTGGACCAACCCTCTGTATATCCACAAAGGTTCACCAACCACTTCCTCCTAGACCAACCCTCTGTATATCCACAAAGGTTCTTCAAAATTCGTCCAACAATTGTTTGAGTTTTACAACGTATACTGACGACAGCCAGATTCACCAAAATCATTAAGCCGTTAGTTTATACAAATTTATTTTAGGCCGATTGCGAAACAAGTTCTTACAACTTACTTAAGTATATTAATCACTCTCGAGACGTCATTCCGTATGGAATCAATCACCACGAGGTAGAGAGAAGAGGAAATGTGGAATTGTAATGCCTTGCCTATAAGGCACATTCGTAACGGCTCCAGTGGGATTCAAAGTCCCTTTCGCACCTGATGCGAACGCCCTACAACAGTGCTATCACGATTTCCAATTAACCCGTTCCAACGGCGGGGGGGGGGGGGCTCGGGTTTGTTGTTGTTTTGTTTCCCATCCCACTTCGGGTAAGCCCGTTTAATATACACAATACTCATCTTGTTCTATGTACCTGATTCAAATAAAGCGTAAATGCTATGCCCACAGCTGTGCTTGTGGCTGTCCATCACTAATGTCCATTGCTGTGCTCTGATATACATGTACTACGTGGTACAGATATGGATATTTTGGAATATATTGGTTAAATATTTCTTCATAATATAATCCGCCTCCGTGGTCGAGTGGTTAAGGTCGCTGACTTGTATACCACTGTAACCTATCATAACTGATGGTCACGTGTTCGAGCCCCGCTCAGACCGTGTTTCATTTATATGAAAAAGTTGGCAGTTTCTTACGGAACTTGGTGCACCCAAGTACTGGTTAACCAGGAAAGGTGTTGTTAGGTAAACTGCCCGCCGGCGATATAGCCCAAAATGGTGCGGATGCAGGCGTAAAACTCGAAATATAACATAACATATTCTTCATAATTCAACATTCACCAATTCATTTTGTATAAATGTAAAACATGGCATGTAATAGAACATTGTGTATCTGTGAAGGCTGAAATATGCCGTGTTACTGTAAATATGATTTTATAGAAATATATTGAACCCGTGTTGGTTCCAAAGAGAGAAAAAGAATAAAGCGTATATTATGTATCGATAACAAATATATATAAATAATAAGTATAAACGCTATAGAATAAGAAAATACGTTTTTGATCACTGAACATAACACGGAAATTAAGTATTTGATTATATGTGCAAGCAGACGACTTAAGCAGTAATTCAGCATTGTTAAATACTAGTGCTCTCTTTATTTTGTTCAGTGTTGGCGGACGGGCTTAATCATCTCTGTGTCAGATCAAATATCCACTTAAATAATACCGGTGAATGTGTAATTATTATAACAATGAGGTCAACAATGCGGAAGTCGTGATAGCGCCGTGGTAGCTCGTTCGCTTCAGGTGCGAAAGGCCCGGAGTTCGTGCCCAGCTATAGCCGTTACGAGTGTGCCCTTAGGCAGCAATGCCATTGCAATCCACATTACCTCTTCTCTCTCCCTCGTGACGATGGATTCCATCAGGAATGAGGTCTCGAAAGTGATTAATATAAGTTGTAGAAACTTGTTTCGCAATCGAGCTAAAATAAATTTGTATAAACTAACATTAGTTACTAAATTAGGTCAACAATAGTGTTACTTATATGTACATGTGTGAATTTCGCATACAGTCAAACCTGTGTGTGTCATCTCTATTAAGCAGCCAACCTACATTAAGCAGCCAACCTACATTAAGTTAGCAGCCAACCTACATTAAGCAGCCAACTCACATTAAGCAGCCAACCTACATTAAGCAGCCAACCTACATTAAACAGCCAACCTACATTAAGCAGCCAACCTACATTAAGCAGCCAACCTACATTAAGCAGCCAACTCACATTAAGCAGCCAACCTACATTAAGCAGCCAACCTACATTAAACAGCCAACCTACATTAAACAGCCAACCTACATTAAGCAGCCAACCTACATTAAGCAGCCAACTCACATTAAGCAACCAACCTACATTAAGCAACCAACCTACATTAAGCAACCAACCTACATTAAGCAACCAACCTACATTAAGCAGCCAACCTACATTAAGCAGCCAACCTACATTAAGCAACCAACCTACATTAAGCAGCCAACCTACATTAAGCAACCAACCTACATTAAGCAGCCAACCTACATTAAGCAGCCAACCTACATTAAGCAGCCAACCTACATTAAGCAACCAACCTACATTAAGCAACCAACCTACATTAAGCAACCAACCTACATTAAGCAGCCAACCTACATTAAGCAGCCAACCTACATTAAGCAGCCAACCTACATTAAGCAGCCAATGTTCATATTTCCAATATGTTGTTATCCATCGCCTATCCGAATGATCTAGGATGTGGATATAGGTTTGTCATTGACCGCCTGTGTGTCATTTCGTCCGTCCGTCCGACAGTCTTTCCCTCCGTAGTCAGATCTTTGTAATCAACCCTAATTAAATATGTATCTTCATAGTGCGCATGTGCACGTATAACTTTCGTCCGCTTCGGATCCGTAGCACCACATAGTTAAGGTCATTAGAGGTATGGCCATTTAATTGTGTAAATTGGGAAGGGCAGTTTACTAATGTTGCTAGAACTTGTTGCCCAACCCATTTTGCATTTTATCACATATAATGAATGTTAAGTCTATATGTACTATATATGTAAAATAGCAAATATAATGAATGTTAAGTCTATATGTACTATATATGTAAAATAGCAAATATAATGAATGTTAAGTCTATATGTACTATATATGTAAACTAGCAAATATAATGAATGTTAAGTCTATATGTACTATATATGTAAACTAGCAAATATAATGAATGTTAAGTCTATATGTACTATATATGTAAACTAGCAAATATAATGAATGTTAAGTCTATATGTACTATATATGTAAAATAGCAAATATAATGAATGTTAAGTCTATATGTACTATATATGTAAACTAGCAAATATAATGAATGTTAAGTCTATATGTACTATATATGTAAAATAGCAAATATAATGAATGTTAAGTCTATATGTACTATATATGTAAACTAGCAAATATAATGAATGTTAAGTCTATATGTACTATATATGTAAACTAGCAAATATAATGAATGTTAAGTCTATATGTACTATATATGTAAACTAGCAAATATAATGAATGTTAAGTCTATATGTACTATATATGTAAACTAGCACATATAATGAATGTTAAGTCTATATGTACTATATATGTAAACTAGCAAATATAATGAATGTTAAGTCTATATGTACTATATATGTAAACTAGCAAATATAATGAATGTTAAGTCTATATGTACTATATATGTAAACTAGCAAATATAATGAATGTTAAGTCTATATGTACTATATATGTAAAACTAGCAAATATAATGAATGTTAAGTCTATATGTACTATATAGTAAACTAGCAAATTAATGAATGTTAAGTCTATATGTACTATATATGTAACTAGCAAAATGAATGTTAACGTACTATATATGTAAACTAGCAAATATAATGAATGTTAAGTCTATATGTACTATATATGTAAACTAGCAACATATAATGAATGTTAAGTCTATATGTACTATATATGTAAACTAGCAAATATAATGAATGTTAAGTCTATATGTACTATATATGTAAAATAGCAAATATAATGAATGTTAAGTCTATATGTACTATATATGTAAAATAGCAAATATAATGAATGTTAAGTCTATATGTACTATATATGTAAAATAGCAAATATAATGAATGTTAAGTCTATATGTACTATATATGTAAAATAGCAAATATAATGAATGTTAAGTCTATATGTACTATATATGTAAACTAGCAAATATAATGAATGTTAAGTCTATATGTACTATATATGTAACATAGCAAATATAATGAATGTTAAGTCTATATGTACTATATATGTAAAATAGCAAATAATGAATGAGTCATATGTACTATATATGTAAAATAGCAAATATAATGAATGTTAAGTCTATATGTACTATATATGTAAACTAGCACATATAATGAATGTTAAGTCTATATGTACTATATATGTAAAATAGCACATATAATGAATGTTAAGTCTATATGTACTATATATGTAAACTAGCAAATATAATGAATGTTAAGTCTATATGTACTATATATGTAAACTAGCAAATATAATGAATGTTAAGTCTATATGTACTATATATGTAAACTAGCAAATATAATGAATGTTAAGTCTATATGTACTATATATGTAAACTAGCACATATAATGAATGTTAAGTCTATATGTAC
>CM026404.1:67866180-67900617 GCA_014843695.1 Archivesica marissinica
AAACAACAACCTGCAAATAGTGCTAAGCACAACCTGCAAACAGTGCTAAACAACAACCTGCAAACAGTACTAAACAACAACCTGCAAACAGTACTAAACAACAACCTACAAACAGTACTAAACAACAACCTGCAAACAGTTCCATAACAACAACCTGCAAACATTACTAAACAACAACCTGCAATCAGCACTAAACAACAACCTGCAAACAGTGCTAAACAACAACCTGCAAACAGTGCTAAACAACAACCTGCAAACAGTACTAAACAACAACCTGCAAACTCTACTAAACAACAATCTGCAAACAGTACTAAACAACAACCTGCAAATAGAGCTAAACACCAACCTGCAAACAGTACTAAACAACAACCTGCAAACAGTGCTAAACAACAACCTGCAAACAGTACTAAACAACAACCTGCAAATAGTGCTAACAACAACCTGCAAACAGTACTAAACAACAACCTGCAAACAGTACTAAACAACAACCTGCAAACAGTACTAAACAACAACCTGCAAACAGTGCTAAACAACAACCTGCAAACAGTACTAAACAAAAACCCGCAAACAGTACTAAACAACAACCTGCAAACAGTACTAAACAACAACCTGCAAACAGTACTAAGCAACAACCTGCAAACAGTACTAAACAACAACATGCACAGAGTACTAAACAACAACCTGCAAACAGTACTAAACAAAAACCTGCAAACAGTACTAAACAACAACCTGCAAACAGTACTAAACAACAACCTGCAAACAGTACTAAATAACAACCTGCAAATAGTGCTAAACAACAACCTGCAAACAGTACTAAACAACAACCTGCAAATAGTGCTAAACAACAACCTGCAAATAGTGCTAAGCATCAACCTGCAAGCAGTGCTAAACAACAACCTGCAAACAGTACTAAACAACAACCTGCAAACAGTACTAAACAACAACCTGCAAATAGTGCTAAACAACAACCTGCAAATAGTGCTAAGCATCAACCTGCAAGCAGTGCTAAACAACAACCTGCAAACAGTGCTAAACAACAACCTGCAAACAGTACTAAACAACAACCTGCAAACAGTACTAAACAAAAACTGAAAACAGTGCTAAACAACAACCTGCAAACAGTGCTAACACCAACCTGCAAACAGTGCTAACCAACAATCTGTAAACAGTGTTAAGCAACAACTTGCAAACAGTGCTAAGCACCAACCTACAAACAGTGCTAAATACCAACATGCAAACAGTGTTAAATACCAACCTGCAAACAGTGCTAAATACCAACCTGCAAACAGTGTTAAATACCAACCTGCAAACAGTGCTAAACATCAACCTGCAAACAGTGCTAAACAACAACCTGCAAACAGTACTAAACAACAACCTGCAAACAGTGCTAAACAAAAACTGCAAACAGTGCTAAACAACAACCTGCAAACAGTGCTAATACCAACCTGCAAACAGTTCTAACCAACAATCTGTAAACAGTGTTAAGCAACAACTTGCAAACAGTGCTAAACACCAAACTACAAACAGTGCTAAATACCAACATGCATACAGTGTTAAATACCAACCTGCAAACAGTGCTAAATACCAACCTGCAAACAGTGTTAAATACCAACCTGCAAACAGAGCTAAACACCAACCTGCAAACAGTGCTAGATACCAACCTGCAAACAGTGCTAAACACCAACCTGCAAAGAGTGGTAAACACCAACCTGTAAACACTGGTAAACACCAACCTGCAAACAGTGTTAAACACCAACCTGCAAACACTGTTAAACACCAACATGCAAACACTGCTAAACACCAACCTGCAAACAGTACTAAACAATAACCTGCAAACAGTACTAAACAACAACATGCAAACAGTACTAAACAACAACCTGCAAACTACTAAACAACAACCTGTAAACAGTGCTAGGCATCAACCTGCACACAGTACTAAACAACAACCTGCAAACAATGCTAAACAACAACATGCAACAGTGCTAACACCAACCTGCAAACAGTGCTAGACAACAACCTGCAAACACTGCTTAACACCAACATGCAAACAGTGCTAAACACCAACCTGCAAACAGTGCTAAACAACAACCTGCAAACAGTACTAAACAACAACCTGCAAACAGTTCTAAACATCAACCTGCAAACGGTACTAAACAACAACCTGCAAATAGTGCTAAACAACAACCTGCAAACAGTATTAAACAACAACCTGCAAATAGTACTAAACAACAACATGCAAACAGTACTAAACAACAACCTGCAAACAGTACTAAACAACAACCTTCACACAGTACTAAACAACAACCTGCAAACATTACTAAACAACAACCTGCAAACAGTACTAAACAACAACCAGCAAACAGTACTAAACAACAACCTGCAAACAGTGCTAAACAACAACCTGCAAACAGTACTAAACAAAAACCTGCAAATAGTGCTAAGCACAACCTGCAAACAGTACTAAACAACAACCTGCAAACAGTACTAAACAACAACCAGCAAAGAGTACTAAACAACAACCTGCAAACAGTGCTAAACAACAACCTGCAAACAGTACTAAACAAAAACCTGCAAACAGTACTAAGCAACAACCTGCAAACAGTACTAAACAACAACATGCAAACAGTACTAAACAACAACCTGTAAACAGTGCTAGGCACCAACCTGCAAACATTAATATACAACAACCTGCACACAGTACTAAACAACAACCTGCAAACAGTGTTAGGCACCAACCTGCAAACAGTACTAAATACCAACCTGCAAACAGTGTTAAATACCAACCTGCAAACAGAGCTAAACACCAACCTGCAAACAGTGCTAGATACCAACCTGCAAACAGTGCTAAACACCAACCTGCAAACAGTGGTAAACACCAACCTGCAAACACTGGTAAACACCAACCTGCAAACAGTGTTAAACACCAACCTGCAAACACTGTTAAACACCAACATGCAAACACTGCTAAACACCAACCTGCACACAGTGCTAAACAACAACCTGCAAACAGTACTAAACAACAACCTGCAAACAGTACTAAACATCAACCTGCAAATGGTACTAAACAACAACCTGCAAATAATACTAAGCAACTACCTGCAAACAGTGTTAGGCACCAACCTGCAAACAGTGCTAGACAACAACCTGCAAACACTGCTTAACACCAACATGCAATCAGTGCTAAACACCAACCTGCACACAGTGCTAAACAACAACCTGCAAACAGTGTTAAACACCAACCTGCAAACAATGTTAAACACCAACATGCAAACACTGCTAAACACCAACCTGCAAACAGTACTAAACAACAACCTGCAAATAGTGCTAAACAAAAACCTGCAAACAGTACTAAACAACAACCTGCAAACAGTGCTAACATCAACCTGCAAACAGTACTAAACAACAACCTGCAAACAGTACTAAGCATCAACATGCAAACAGTACTAAACAACAACCTGCAAATAGTGCTAAACAACAACCTGCAAACAGTACTAAGCAACAACCCGCAAACCGTACTAAACAACAACGTGCAAACAGTACTAAACAATAACCTGCAAACAGTACTAAGCAACAACCTGCAAACAGTACTAAACAACAACATGCACAGAGTACTAAACAACAACCTGCAAACAGTACTAAACAACAACCTGCAAACAGTACTAAACAACAACCTGCAAACAGTACTAAACAACAACCTGCAAACAGTACTAAATAACAACCTGCAAATAGTGCTAAACAACAACCAGCAAACAGTACTAAACAACAACCTGCAAATAGTGCTAAACAACAACCTGCAAATAGTGCTAAATACCAACCTGCAAACAGTGCTAAACACCAACCTACAAAGAGTGTTAAATACCAACCTGCAAACAGAGCTAAACACCAACCTACAAACAGTGCTAAATACCAACCTGCAAACAGTGCTAAACACCAACCTACAAACAGTGTTAAACACCAACCTGCAAACAGAGCTAAACACCAACATGCAAACACTGTTAAACACCAACATGCAAACAGTGCTAAACACCAACCTGCAAACAGTGCTAAACACCAACCTGCAAATGGTGCTAAACACCAACCTGCAAACAATCTAAACACCAACATGCAAACAGTGCTAACACACCAACAAACACTGTTAAACACCAACATGCAAACAGTGCTAAGCACCAAACTGCAAACAGAAACACACTGCAACAAACACCAACCTGCAAACACTGTTAAACACCAACATGCAAACACTGCTAAACACCAACCTGCAAACAGTGTTAAACACCAACCTGCAAACAGTGTTAAACACCAACCTGCAAACACTGTTAAAACACCACATGCAAACACTGCTAAACACCAACCTGCAAACAGTACTAAACAACAACCTGCAAACAGTACTAAACAACAACCTGCAAACAGTACTAAACAACAACCTGCAAACAGTACATAACAACAACCTGCAAACAGTATTAAACAACAACCTGCAAACAGTACTAAACAACAACCTGCAAACAGTGCTAAACACAACCTGCAACAGTACTAAACAACAACCTGCAAACTACAACAACAACCTGCAAACAGTGTTAAGCACAACCTGCAAACAATGCTAAACAACACACCATGCAAACACTGCTAACACCACCTGCAACACCATGTTAAACACCAACCTGCAAACCGTGTAAACCCAACCTGCCAACACTGTTAAACACCAACATTCAAACACGCTACACCACCTGCAAACAGTACTAAAACAACAACCTGACAAACAGTACCTAACCTCAACCTGCAAACGTTACTAACCACAACCTGCAAGAGTTCTCAACAACACTGCCAACCGTATGAACACGCCTGCAAAGAGTACTAAACAACAACATGCAAACAGTACTAAACACAACCTGCAAACAGTACTAAACAACACCTTCACAAATTACTAAGCACAACCTGCAAACATTCTAACAACACCTGCACCAGTACTACAACACCACAAACAGTACTAAACACACCCTGCAAACAAGAGTGCTAAACAACAACCTGCAAACAGTACTAAACAAAAACCTGCAAATAGTGCTAAGCACAACCTGCAAACAGTACTAAACAACAACCTGCAAACAGTACTAAACAACAACCAGCAAAGAATACTAAACAACAACCTGCAAACAGTGCTAAACAACAACCTGCAAACAGTACTAAACAAAAACCTGCAAACAGTACTAAGCAACAACCTGCAAACAGTACTAAACAACAACATGCAAACAGTACGAAACAACAACCTGCAAATAGTGCTAAGCACAACCTGCAAACCGTACTAAACAACAACCTGTAAACAGTGCTAGGCACCAACCTGCAAACATTAATATACAACAACCTGCAAACAGTACTAAACAACAACCTGCAAACAGTACTAAAACAACAACCTGCAAATAGTGCTAAGCTCAACCTGCAAACAGTACTAAACAACAATCTGCAAACAGTACTAAACAACAACCTGCAAACAGTACTAAGCAACAACCTGCAAACAGTACTAAACAACAACTTGCAAATAGTGCTAAACAACAACCTGCAAACAGTACTAAACAACAACCTGCAAACAGTACTAAACAACAACCTGCAAACAGTACTAAACAACAACCTGCAAACAGATCCATAAGAACAACCTGCAACAGTACTAAACAACAACCTGCAAACCGTACTAAACAACAACCTGCAAACAGTACTAAACAACAACCTGCAAACAGTGCTAAACAACAACCTGCAAACTGTACTAAACAACAACCTGTAAACAGTACTAAACAACAACCTGCAAACAGTACTAAACAACAACCTGCAAATAGTGCTAAGCACAACCTGTAAACAGTACTAGACAACAACCTGCAAACAATACTAAACAACAACCTGCAAATAGTGCTAAACAACAACCTGCAAATTATGCTAAGCATCAACCTGCAAGCAGTGCTAAACAACAACCTGCAAACAGTACTGAACAACAACCAGCAAACAGTGCTAACACCAACATGCAAACAGTGCTAAACACCAACCTGCAAACAGTGCTAAACACCAGTGTGCAAATGGTGCTAAACACCAACCTGCAAACAATGCTAAACACCAACATGCAAACAGTGCTAAACACCAACCAACAAACACTGTTAAGCACCAACATGCAAACACTGTTAAGCACCAACATGCAAACACTGCTAAGCACCAACATGCAAACAGTGTTAAACACCAACCTGCAAACACTGTTAAACACCAACATGCAAACACTGCTAAACACCAACCTGCAACAGACCAACAACACTGCAAAACAGTACTACACAACAACCTCAACGTACTAACAACAACCTGCACACCGTGCTTAACAACAACCTGCAAACATTACTAAACAACAACCTGCAAGACTCCTAAATAACCACTGCACACGTACTAAACACACCTGCAAATAGTGCTTAAGCCACAAACCTTCAAACATACTAAACCCAACCTGTAAAGTGCTCTCGGCACCACCTTCCAACGTACTATCAGTTTAGGTACGTTATAATATACCTTAACTCTTTCACCGCCAATGTCGCATAAAAGCGACTTTGCAAAAAGCAGAGAACCAGATCAGACAGAACAGAACATGCCGTCTGAGCAGGCTATATGCTGACTGTTCTTCAGACAGTGGAGCTGAAGCAAATGTCCGAATAGCAAACAACATAGACCCTGATCAGACAGAACATTACCTGCCGTCTGATCAGGATCTATGCTGATTGCTCTTCAGACAGTGGAGCTGAAGCACTGTCCGAATAGCAAACAACATAGATCCTGATCAGATAGAACATTACCTGCCGTCTGATCAGGATCTATGCTGATTGCTCTTCAGACAGTGGAGCTGAAGCACTGTCCGAATAGCAAACAACATAGATCCTGATCAGATGCGGCTGAGTTGTATCTATGTTGTTTGCACGTGCTCTGAATGTATTCGGCGCTGAAGGATTTAAGCCAGAAACTAATCACAAACAAACATAAATCGCTATCTGACCACGTCGTTTAATGACAGCGCAGCACAAGTATAATAAACATCTACATGGCTTATGTTTATCCTCATAATAGCGTCCCTAAAATACAATATTACGTGAGACGAAATGCTCGGCTAACCAATGGGAATCACTTAACCAGACCCCAAGATTAAATGGCCAACACGTCCAATACAGGATCAAACTGTTATTACACGTCATACCAACTGATATAGCGTAATGTATAAATGCCCACAGACATATTTTAAATAGCTTGGCATTCTTGTACCTGTATTTACCTGTACCTGTATTTACCTGTACCTGTATTTACCTGTACCCCACAGGTTCCATCGCCGCGGGTTCGGGGTGAGTGGTTTGTTATCCATAACCACCCCCGTGTGTTCTCTTTAGGATTTTGTCAAATCGGTTCTTGAAGCTGTTGATGCTAGGCGCTGATACTACGTCTTCTGGAAGCTCGTTCCAAGATTGAACCGTTCTTTGCGAAAAGAAGTATTTCCTGCAATCCAGCCTACTCAGCTTGACATTTAAGTATTGCACGTGCCCTCTTAGATTAATGTCATATCCCTCGTGCTTGGTGAACATATATAATCTGCTTTGATTCCTTCTCTACCTGTGAGTATTTTAAACATTTCCAGCATGTCGCCTTTATGTCTTCTTAAATATAATGATGTTAATTTAAGTGATTTCAGTCCATCCGGGTATGACATATCTCTTAATTCAGGAATACTTTTTGTTGCACGTCGTTGAACCTTCTCTATTAGGTTGATATCCTGTTGTTCCACCTGAACTAGGATAACCTTAATATGAATGGGGCAGTAAAGCCCCTCTAATCCGGTTTTGATGGGATTCACTATTAATACTTAATACATGTACAACGTACTATGATGAACAGGACAACAAACGAACATGAAAATAAAACAAACATATTTTTGTACACTATTATAAATGAGACGTATAGGCATGACCTGTATTTATAGCTATATACTCTAGTTTTGACCTGGGTCGTTTTTGATTGATCTAGTTTCCTGTTTTGGCGCACTTTACAGCTAACATAATGAGAAACAGTAGTGAGTTGCGGCCCCTGAATAGTGTTGTCCTCTTAATTGGTTTCCTCTGTTTTTATCGTTGTTTCCTTTGCACCACATGCTATCCATTTTCACCCATTTTATCTTCTCATAATTATTAAATTATTAAATCTCGTATTTATATGAAAAAGTTGGCAGTTTCTTATGGAGGTTGGTGCACCCAAGTACTGGTTAACCGCTGGGGCATGCCCAGGACAGGTGTTGTTATGTAAACTGCCCGCCGGCGATATAGCCCAAAATGGTGCTGATGCAGGCGTAAAACCCGAAATATAATAATAATAATAAATATAATTAAATCTCGACAAATATCCTACAGCATATCCAATGCATTCTTTAATGTAAAAATTGGATATAGAAATAATTAATCTTATTTTGATCAAATTACATTTAACCTACTAAACCACTGGTTAGAAAATAACAGTAAAAACAAAGGATTCCAACTAAAATGACCAATATGCGTTTCGAGATAATCCTGACTTTATTCAAGGGAGGTAATATAAAACACCACTAATGTCTCTCGTCGAATAGATATCACTGAATTGTTTTTCTTGTCTTACAGGAAGAGTATGAAGGTCTTCGTCTGCTCTCCTATCCAGGTACACACGTGTTTCTCCTGTCTTACTCCGTAGTCATGCCAGACACTATGAAAAATTTGGAAATAAAATGGCTACCGGAAGTGCGCACCAATTCACCTACTTCCGCCTTTATTATTGTTGGAACTCAAATAGATCTCCGCGAGGACGAAAAAGTTCGCCAAAAACTACAGAAACGTAGACAAAAACCAATCACTGCCGAAGACGGTATTAAGTTCGCGAAAAGAGCAAATGCAGACTGTTACGTTGAGTGTAGTTCATTAACTCAACAAGGGTTGAAAGACGTGTTCGACGAAGCAATGTTGGCCGTATTGGAACCCAAGATAAAACGGCGAGATCCGAGACGGAAGCGACGAAAGTGTGTTATATTATGAGCTACGTACTGTGTGTTCATTCTTCTAGTGTTAATGTTTGTTGTTACAGATGTTCCAAGCAGGATGCCAAAGCGCTAAGCGAAATGTTTTATTGTAAATGCTATCAAATCATGTGCAATACAACGCGATTTAGGAGTGCATGTTATGGTTCATGTTATACGTGTACACTGTATAACAGGGACTTTGTATATATGCATCTAGCATGCGTATGATAATGATCTATTCTCGTCATAATCTCTAACAAGGCTGTCCATCAGATGGGCAAGGTTTGACGTCCATAACATCAAAGCGATGTGCCAACTTCCGGCGGTCCATCAGATGGGCGAGGTTTGACGTCCATAACATCCGGGCGATGTGGCAACTTCCGTCATGTTTCCAGCAAATAGTGTCCTTTTTCCATATATTTTTTCGACACATGAAGGCAAAATGTGTTAGAATTGCACTTGTGTTGTATGGTATGTTGCCAAATATTGTTACGTTCTACAATAAAGTAAGAACAGGACTAACAGGACTGATTGAAGCTCGCGAAAATATATGCTCCAATCACATTAGCAGATCTCCGACAAATGGTAGTAAATAATGTCCGCTCTTTATTGTAATCCGCCGGGAAAGTGAAATGCATTGTACACTGTATATATTTCAATTGCGCACGTTGAAATAAGAACTGAATCTGTTGATTATAAAGCGTGTATATATGTGTAGAATGCAATTTATGCTACCATGGTTACATATAACGGGTATACAGTTTATCTACATTACCGAATATTCTGTAACATCATTTCCATTAGTCATCTGATACGACAAACAGCAGTATGGTGTCAATGTCAAATTACCGTAAATGTTCATTGGGACAATAGTTGCAGCGTGAAAATAAACATCTAATAAACTCCTAATATACATCTAATAAACATCTAATAAACATCTAATAAATATCTAATATACATCTAATAAACATCTAATATACATCTAATAAATATCTAATAAACATCTAATAAACATCTAATAAACATCTAATATACATCTAATATACATCTAATATACATCTAATAAACATCTAATATACATCTAATATACATATAATAAACATCTAATAAACATCTAATAAATATCTAATATACATCTAATAAACATCTAATATACATCTAATAAATATCTAATAAACATCTAATAAACATCTAATATACATCTAATATACATCTAATAAACATCTAATATACATCTAATATACATCTAATAAACATCTAATAAACATCTAATAAATATCTAATATACATCTAATAAACATCTAATATACATCTAATAAATATCTAATATACATCTAATAAACATCTAATAAACATCTAATAAATATCTAATATACATCTAATAAACATCTAATATACATCTAATAAATATCTAATATACATCTAATAAACATCTAATATACAATGTATTTCAACCTAAGTACAGTCTACATCCGTTATGTCGAATTCCGTCGGACCGAACAAAACACTTCGACATAACCGAAGTTTGACTTAACGAAATTCGATATAAACAGAGCCAGTTATATGTAAATGAAGTGTCTGAAACGAGACTTTGATCCGACTTCAGACTTTGACAACGGATGTAGACTGTATCAAAAATATTTTTCAAAAATCGTATCTACCGAAATAACAGGACGGGTTACGCGTTCGTATACCAAAGATACGGGCATTAACCTCGCTTTATGGTGGATCCCCTGTGTGCAAGCAGTTTGGTACATGATGCACAATCGTGTCTGCTTCCATAGTAACTTGTCTTGTTATAAGATTGTGTTTCCATAGTAACTTGTCTTGTTATAAGATTGTGTTTCCATAGTAACTTGTCTATTATAAGATTGTGTTTCCATAGTAACTTGTCTGTTACAAGATTGTGTTTCCATAGTAACTTGTCTGTTACAAGATTGTGTTTCCATAGTAACTTGTCTGTTATAAGATTGTGCTTCCATAGTAACTTGTCTTGTTATAAGATTGTGTTTCCATAGTAACTTGTCTGTTACAAGATTGTGTTTCCATAGTAACTTGTCTATTATAAGATTGTGCTTCCATAGTAACTTGTCTTGTTATAAGATTGTGTTTCCATAGTAACTTGTCTGTTACAAGATTGTATTTCCATAGTAACTTGTCTATTATAAGATTGTGTTTCCATAGTAACTTGTCTATTATAAGATTGTATTGTATTCCTTTAAATACGAGCAATTAATACTGCTGAATATTCCATGCCTGTTAACATTGTTTAATTGCTATTAATATACTGTATGCGTATACCAAGTAGTCGCCATGAATTTGTTTGGAAAGTCATACGAGTATTATTAAATTGGGAGGTCATAAGACTGCGTGCCAAAGGACGAACATATATAATGGTCAGATGTTGCTATTGAAATAGTTGAAATATGCGGACGGATCTGTAGCCAAGTGGTAATCCAAGCTGGACTGGTAATCCAGGGATCGCAGGTTCGACCCCCCGTCTGACCCTAATAAAATTAACAGCCTCGGACGTTAAACCGAGGTCTCGTGTCGGTGCTTTACATCGTGCACGTAAAAGAACCAGAGGAGACTCTGTAATGTGTCTCTGTCTGTATCATGCACTATCCTCCAACAAGCTAAAATTACTAATCTCTTCAGGAGGCGTCGCTCATATGGGCAACCGGTAGCGACGATAAATAAACGTAAAACACACGCATTGAAATAGTTGCCCCGGGTTGGTTCAGAGGGTGGATGGAAGCTAGCCTAGGAACAGGCGTTGATATATTTTGCCTGGTCAGTCATATAAATATATTTTAACACCGATACCATTAATTGGGCGAATTGAGTTTCTGATCATATCTTTTTGCCAGAAGTAAATTAGTTAATAATCGACAGACTGGAACATAGGCTAGATGGAAACGGTTAGATGAGACACAAGCTGATAGGCTGAGCAGGTACTGTCCACAATAGTGAAAGTGACGTCAATGATTTAAAATACAACATATCGGCTGCATTTTGGAATATTTCAGAATGTGTGCAAATTATTTTGTGAACATTAAACGGAATATTATAACTGTATAGGTGTCCATGAGGCATTCGCCGCCAGATTGAGTGTGTTGTCCTTAATGAGAAATTTAAAAAAAAGGAATTGGTCAACAGGATTGAAACGTGCCAATTTCGTGTGTTTCAAAGGTAACTATGTTAGATTTTTTTAGGCAAACTATTCTTGGGGAACATATAATGGCATTATAATGGAGGTCTTAGTGTGTCTTATCTAATGATTTGGTACATTTGAAGTGGAATTAACGTACCTGTAATCCTGGGATATTACAGACACGAGTCGCAGGATAACGTTACCATAGATATAGTGTTCAATCCAGCATATGTGTTCGTCCTTTGAATGATTTGACCGTAGATTTGAGCACAGCACACCTGGTTAGTCTGTTAGCGGCCTGTGTTAGTTGGTGCGTGTGTGCGTGCGTGTGGATAGCCCCTTAACTGCCAGGAAATTCGTTAATGACGTAGTGCCTTAACTTGGTATAGTAGGGAGACTTGTCACTTGTTAAGGATCAGCCAAGGGATCCCGCCGTTTGGGTATGCGTTTTGTTGTATGGTGCTGCTTGGGTATGCGTATTGTTGTACGGTCCTGCTTGTTGTTTGTGTATGCGTATTGTTGTGCGATCCTGCTTGCTGTTTGTTTATGCGTATTGTTGTACGGTCCTGCTTGTTGTTTGTGTATGCGTATTGTTGTGCGATCCTGCTTGCTGTTTGTTTATGCGTATTGTTGTACGGTCCTGCTTGCCGTTTGGGTATGCGTATTGTTGTACGGTCCTGCTTGCCGTTTGTGTATGCGTATTGTTGTACGGTCCTGCTTGCTTATAGGAACTCTCCAGTCTGGAAGTGGGAGGGGTATTGTAAAATACAGCAAAATACATGTATATGGTTGTCATAATCTCGCCCATTGAATGCCTGTAATGTATCAACATTCCTCTGAAAAACCTGAAACTCTAAGACATTCGACAGTTCACCGTCTCGTTTTCTTTATAATTTATCCTATAACAACTTGACAACAAAATGGCCGAATCCGAATTCACTGCAATTCTGTAGGAATTAGAGTTAAAAGAAAGTGAAAGAATCGCTAACATTTATTTTTGGATATTTCTAACCGAAACCGAAAATTGAAAATATTTATGGAATGTGATGAGATTCAAGTTTGTCCACTATCACGATTCTTCAATTATTTAGTTTAAACATGATTTATTTCAATATTTTTACATGTACTCAAGAAATGAACATTTTACATATAATTTAACAGCAATAGACTGAACGGACTTAGAAGGAAAGAAACCGTTCTAGTTCTTCTCCCTATATATTGTAGGCAGGAGCATAATAATTATATATATAAACAATGAAAATACGTGAACTATATTCTAGGTTTGTGCTAATCACACATTCAAATTATTATGTGAACCACAAGTTATTGTATTAGTAAGTAAATAGTTTTGGATGTTAAAAAGAAAACGGTTAATATTTAAATGAATATTTGAAGAAACTTCAAGAACTTAAAATATCAAATCGGAGCACGAGAAGAGATTAGTTTAGATAAAGGTTGTTGAATAGGATCGGTTGTTGTGTCAATAACGACAGCATTCAGATTGTAATCCGCTATGTGAACATTTTAGAGATCATCCATCTTCTCGGAACATTTCACTGCCAATAATGTATTCGTGTACAGCAAGGAAAATGACGGTGCCTGAGATCAGATGTTATATGTATGTTCCTTTAAGGTCAAACCCCTCGCGGGGACGTAGACATGTTTTCCTGGGCAGGCTTAGCCGACCTAAGCGATTAACCAGTACTAAGCAATGTGTGTGAGGTGTCTTGCTCAATGACACTACATACGTGGCCTGACCGAGTATCGAACCCGGGACCGTTCGTTTCCAAATCCGACGCTCTACCACTGGACCACGGACGCCACATATAGCTCAGTATGTGGACGTTATAAGCACGTCCAAGACCTTCCGGAACGTAAGGGGAAGTAACTAGAGCCACAGAGTGGGGCTACAGAAGGTAAGGGGAAGTAACTAGAGCCACAGAGTGGGGCTACAGAAGGTAAGGGGAAGTAACTAGAGCCACAGAGTGGGGCTACAGAAGGTAAGGGGAAGTAACTAGAGCCACAGAGTGGGGCTACAGAAGGTAAGGGGAAGTAACTAGAGCCACAGAGTGGGGCTACAGAAGGTAAGGGGAAGTAACTAGAGCCACAGAGTGGGGCTACAGAAGGTAAGGGGAAGTAACTAGAGCCACAGAGTGGGGCTACAGAAGGTAAGGGGAAGTAACTAGAGCCACAGAGTGGGGCTACAGAAGGTAAGGGGAAGTAACTAGAGCCACAGAGTGGGGCTACAGAAGGTAAGGGGAAGTAACTAGAGCCACAGAGTGGGGCTACAGAAGGTAAGGGGAAGTAACTAGAGCCACAGAGTGGGGCTACAGAAGGTAAGGGGAAGTAACTAGAGCCACAGAGTGGGGCTACAGAAGGTAACACCGGGCATCTAGGGTACACTGTCTCAGAAATGACAGGGTTACATATACGTTATTTTGCGCTTATTTATCGCCGCTACCACTGTCCCATATGGGCGACGCCTCCTGAAGAGAATAAGTCATTCTTGAGGGGAGGATAGTACAATGATACAGACAGAAATCCACTCCAGGGTCTGCTCTGGTTATTTCACGTGCATAGTATAACGCATCGACACGAGGGCCCGGTTTACAGTCCCAACTGAAAGTCTCTTATTATTTCGCAGTTGGATTCGCAGTTCAACATGTTAACCACTGGATTACTGACCCGTCTAGGACTACATATAAGTCTACATCCGTTATGTCGAATTCCGTCGAACCGAACAAAATACTTCGACATAACCGACGTTTGACTTAACGAAATACGATATAAACAGAGCCAGTTATATGCAACATGATAGTGTCTGAAACGGGATTTTGATCCGATTTCGAGATAACCGGAGAATTCGACATAACCGACTTTGACATATCGGATGTAAACTGTACATTGACATGCTGAACTACTTAAATGTTTATTGTACGTTACTTGTTATCATTGTATTGCATCGTTTTGTATACATGTACAATTGTACATGTAATAGTTTACTTTCAATTTGTACCCTCACTGAGAAATAGACATTCCTATGAAAACATTTAGATATACCCAATACCGATCCAATTACTGTAACAGACGATGTGTGAATGTGTAAACAACACGCGATATAACTGGTAGTACCTATACACGGTGACCCGTAAAAACAGGGTATCATTATCGAACAAACTATATTCTTAAATTGTAGTTACATGTAGTTATGTTTGAGATAGTTTCAACTGCGCGATTATAATGTCCCCATAGCGATGCTATCAATTAAATCATATACGCATGTTTGTGTTCATACAGCTATTTCAATGTTGGATATCAGCCTTTGTTGTAGTAATCCGCTGGCTATATTCGATTTAGATAAACAGACGGATATGTAGTCCAGTGGTAACACGGTGGACTGGTAATCCAGGGATCGCAGGTTCGATCCCCCGTCTGGCCCTAATAATATTAAGTCTTTCAGATGGGACTTTAAACCGAGGTCTCGTGTCGGTGCTTTACATCGTGCACGTAAAAGAACCAGAGGAGATTCTGGAATGGGGCTCTATCTGTATCATTGCACTATCCTCAACAATTTAAAATGACTTATTTCCTCAGGAGGCGTCGCTCATATGAGCAACCGGTAGCGCCGATAAATAAACGTAAAACACACAAAACTGCACGATTATAATGTCCCCATAGCGATGCTATCAATTAAATCATGTACGCATGCCTGTGTTCATACAGCTATTTCAATGTTGGATAGCAGCCTTTGTTGTAGTGATACGCTTGTTATATTCGATTAAGATATTGCTTAATTTGCCTTTTTTATTTACCAATGTATGTTTGTTCCTATATACGATGTTTTTGTATGAATACTATAATGTTGACGCATGTCGGTGATATTTAAACCGATACTATATGTTCCTTGTTGGTATGTACAGTCTTCTATTGAAAAAAGATGTATAAACATAATGTGTTAGTTTTTAATTATCTCCTGCCGCGTAGCGAGATTGTGATACCGGAATATGTGTGTGTGTTTTACGTTTATTTATCGTCGCTACCGGTTGCTCATATGAGCGACGCCTCCTGAAGAGATTAGTCATTTTAGATATTTGGAGGATAGTGCAATGATACAGACAGAGCCCCATTCCAGAGTCTCCTCTGGTTCTTTTACGTGCGCGGTGTAAAGCACCGACACAAGACCTCGATTTAAAGTCCCATCTGAAAGAGTGGTTAATTTTATTAGGGTCAGACGGGGGATCGAACCTGCCACCCGTGGATTCCCAGTCCATCGTTTTAACCACTGGACTACGTATCCGTCTGTGACCTGATCTCGATGGCCGTGTGACCCTTTATATTAAGATGCAAAACTGGTTGCGTGATCCGCTGTTTAATGTTATGTTCTCGTCGTCTGAGCCTCCATGGCCTCCACACTGCACCGTAAGCAAATTTCTACACTGTTTAGGAAAACTAAACCCGGTGTTACGTACAATTTTTCTTACTGAATGTGACAATACAATGATTCCTTTTTGTACGAATTTTGCTTCCTCCATACGAAATAAGTAGAATAAGGGAGGTAATCACATTTATATGATCACGGTGGAAGTTGAATTATCGTACCTTGTTGGACGAGGTAGAGTCGCGACTATTCATTCATAATTTTGTTTAAACCAATTGAACCAATCCACCTGTCATAATGTTAGATATATAATATGCAATATATCCCGTGGCGAAGGTAAATAAACTCAAATATCATAAACAGTTTGAACTTCGTCGTTTTAGTTTGCACTTGAAAAAGTGCAAGTTTGCTCTTAATTAAGCAATTTGTGTCGGTGTAAAGTATCAGTAGCAAATTCATGGACACGTATCGCTTTGTTCAAACGAAGGTGTTTTATCCATTAGGTGTTTTATCCATTATTAACTCAGCTATTCTTAGCTCACATAAGCATAGCGTTCTCAAGGTGAGTGTTTGTCATCGTCTTTTGTCCGTGGTCGTGCGTCGTACACAATATTGTATTATGAGTATGTGTATGCATACGTGGATTGCTCCCGACCCCTTGTTATACTATGTACCCACGCCTATGTACGTGGCACATAAACGATGATCCTTTGTGAGGGTCATATGTTGATGGTATTCTGTGAACAACTGACAGGCTAGTAGATAAGTACGTGCATGACAACGATTGAAATATGATTTGTTTATAGTCGCCACCACCGAAGCATCTGTGCGACTGTATCTTCGGAGATGATTACTGTTCGTACAATGCTCCGTTGATTATGTATAGGATATAAGCCGAAAACGATCCAATATGTAAACTGTTGGACTGTGTGAGGCGCGTAGCTCCGAAGACAGTATCAACATTTTACATATTGGATCCGTTTGCGGTTTATATCTTACTTAATACACACACTTATATATAATACGATCCTCTTAACATAAAATTGTTAATTTCGTACATTTACGCGTATTATGTAATAAAATACTATATCTTGACACCAGTCCAATATTAATAATAATTGACTGCAAATACAAAGGTATGACGTCACGACAGTGTTTTAAGTGTACATAGTTGATAAACTGTGTCTAGTAGAATTGTGCTCTCGATGTATAAAGTGATTGTGCTATAACAATTGACATCTAGAGGAGACATCTTCTTTCTCTACTCCCGTGACGATATTTTCTCTACTCCCGTGACGATATTTTCTCTACTCCCGTGACGATATTTTCTCTACTCCCGTGACGATATTTTCTCTACTCCCGTGACGATATTTTCACTACTCCCGTGACGATATTTTCTCTATTCCTGTGATGATATTTTCTTTCAAACGTCAGCATTTTGGGTCACACCTCTCACTGTTGGTCATCACGCAACATCATAAACACCGACCTGGCAGTTATAGACACCGACCTGGCATTTATAGACACCGACCTGGCAGTTATAGATACCGTCCTGGCATTTATAGACACCGACCTGGCAGTTATAGACACCGACCTGGCATTTATAGACACCGACCTGGCAGTTATAATCACCGACATGGCAGTTATAGACACCGACCTGGCAGTTATAATCACCGTCCTGGCAGTTATAGTCACCGACCTGGCAGTTTTAAACACCGACCTGGCAGTTATAAACACCGACCTGACAGTTATAAACACCGACCTGGCAGTTAGACACCAACGCGTCGTATATCGCTTACCTGTCTGAACACACTACCCCATCTCTGGCTGGATCATGTCGGCAATGTTGCGAGTACTCGTTAATCCAAAACTGTTCAGAAGACAATACGCACACCGGAAGTGAGTACGACACGCTTAACACCACTGTGTCCTATAGGCTGCTGCTGCTAGATGTACATCGGTTGCGATGTGTACGCTGTGAGATCATCCCTGAGTCCTAGGCTGCTGCTGCGAGACAAGCCTGGGTTGCGATGTGCACGCCATGAGGAGGTTAACTCTGTGTCCTAGGCTGCTGCTGCGAGACGTACCTCGACTGCGACGTGCACGCCATGATGAGGTCAGCCGTGTGTGCATGGCAATTATGTATAGGTAGGTTTTTATATACTAGTATAGAGATAGAACAGTGTCAAAGTGATTTATTGGTTTCATACCATATGCATGTCTGTATTCTAGGATCTCTCAATATTATTGGACGTAGTTTTTAGTAGTTATTCGATACCACGAAATCTCATTGATTGGCTCTGAAATGTAGTTCATGAGCAATTTGTCTATAATTATGTTCATAATTGTATGTAGCACTATACCGTGCCTCCATGACCGAGTGGTTATCAGTGTGTCGTTGACTTCAAATCACGTGCATCTCATCGCTGTAGATTCGAATCCCACCGGTATGTCTAATTCGTCGATGTGAGGAAACTATCCAGAATGATTGCAGAAGGTCAGTGGTTTTAGCCGTATGTCCGTCTGTTTAGTATTTCTCCACAAATAACAGCTGGAGGGTCGCCATATATCGACTTCAATCCCAAAACAAACCAAAATCAAAATTAATTGTGTAGCCTTAAGCATTCTTGATATCTTCATTTCTTTTCCTTCCTTTCTGGTCCAACCACATTACAACCGCATTACAACCACATTACAATGACATTACAACCGCATTACAATGACATTACAACCGCATTACAATGACATTACACCCGCATTACAACCACATTACAACCGCGTTACAACCACATTACAACTGTATTACCACCACATTACAATTACATTACAACCACATTACAACAGAGATATACATACATCAGTTTCATTATTATAATGCCGGATAAAATGTCTGGTTTTAAATCATATATGTTTACAATGGCATACAATTTGCGTGAATACAAGCGACATGATGCTGAATCGTGAGACATATGTGGCAATCGTTTGACCGGTATACAACCCAACAGTAAGCCACCCCCACCCCCAGACCGCTAAAGTATTTTGTGTTGATGAGTATAGACATTCGTAGCTGCGCAATATTTCAGTGTTAGTGGATTCCAGTGCTGTAGGTCTGAACTATTTGCTAATAATAATAATAATAATAATAATAATAATAATAAGACTTTATTTTACGAGAGAACTCATTTAAAAAAGTTAATCTACCATGAGAATCTAGACTCAAATTCCACCAATATGATTGGTCATATTGGTTGACTTGAATATCTTTAGATTTCAGCTCAACCAATCGGAAACCTTGAGACTGAGTGTGTCATTGCTAGATTATCAGTAAGAAGACATGTGCAGGGGAAGTAACCCTAGCGAAATGTATCAGTTTGGTATGCCAATAAACTCTGAAACTGGTTAGTTCAATCGACGTGGTCATAATTTGGCTTTATCTACGATCATCATTATCATTACAAAACTTGATATAACTGTATGGGGATGGGGTGAGGCAGTGGAGGGGCAGGGATTGGGGGGGGTGTCGTAGAGACTACACTTGAACGATGTGTGCAGACAGAACAGGGCCTATTGTTTGGTATATCCATTGTGATTGTAATTAATCGGTTGTGGGTGATCAAACATATTAATCCAACATATCCACAGTGTATTCAATGTCATTTAATCCAAACAATGCCAAATCTCATCAATTCAAATGTGTACCCATGAAACAAAAGATCGTGTAGCAATGCGAATTGTGACTAATTGTAATACGAAGTCTTGATTTGTTGCTGTGATTTGTTTTTCCGTTGGATTTGGAAAATAGAAAATGGTAATTTTATTAATTTTATTAATGTTATAGCCATATGAATGATAACTTTGGTTGCTGATAGTGCTGATTTTGATATAAATACAGTATTAAATAAATTCATAAAACATGGTAAACATATAGGATATGTTATGTTTTAGTTAGTTTATACAAATTTATTCTTACAACTTATACGTATCACTCTCGAGACCTCATTCCTGATGGAATCCATCGCCACGAGGGAGAGAGAAGAGGCAACGTGGAATATAAATGCCTTGTCTAATGACACAATCGTAACGGCTCCAGCGGGACTCGAACTCGAACTTATATGTTAGCAGGATTTTGCAAACCATTACGTACGGGTGTTCATGAAATTTGCTGGAAGGGTGTACCTCGGGTCAAGGACGAACCCATTAGATTCTGGTGGTGATCCGGGTCCAGATCAAGGATTAAAAAAAGATTTTTTCAGCATTGTGAGCTAGTGCACACACTGGACATTTAGCAGCGTTGCTGAGGTTTTGTTGCTCTCGTTTTATAAGCATTATGAATAGTCTCACCTAAACTGTATACCAATACATTACATGTATTACTAGTAGTAGTATGTACGTTTATGTACCCTCGCCGCGGGGAACCGTGTGGGCGAGCATTCTAAGATGGTTCGATTCTTGCATCGATTATTCATGAAGTGTCTGTAGATGTGTTGTCTTGTAGTGTGGTGGTCTTGAAGTATTCGATGATGGTGCGATAAAACTACAACTGGAGTAGGCATCTTCTCCCTCTTCATGGTGACAAGTCCTGATGGTCTCTTCTTTCTGAACGGCTCTTCTTAGGGCAACCCTCCTCACTGTTGATCATCCCGCAGCAGCATACAAACGGTTCTGGCAGTTAGACATCTGGTCGTCTCTGTCGCTGCAGCGGGCTGGCCATACCTTCACCACTTCCGTAACACGGCGATGCTGGAGTGTCCCTTGTTGCAAAGTCGACAACCAGAAGATCCCAGAATCCTACGCTGCTGCGAGATGTGCACAGACCACGACGTGCACGCCGTGAGGAGATCGACCGGGACATGTATTACTCTAAACCAAACTGGAATAGTAATGCGTTTCACAAATTAGAAAAATAACCCCATATATGTCTGTATCTAAATGGGGTGATCGATTACAACGGGTAACAAATAAACGATTGAAACATATATTATGTTTTATAAACAATACTATTAGTAATACTTTGCTGATTTATGTATTCATTTCCGTTCTACAGGTGGACAACTTCACAGAGGAACAGATAGCGGGTAAGTATATATAGAAGCTTACTTGTGCCTGACATTACATGTGTCGGTTCATTACTACATCCTCACACAGGGCTGGATTCGAGTATCGATCGTGATGTGTGAGTCGGTTCTATAATTGTATAGCTGTGGTCGAACACCACACCAACTCCTAACCATTGTGTCCAGAAATACCTAACTTTCAACACTGTAACATGCTGATGCTTAACATCGGATGAAGAGTTAAAAATCGCTGGCTTTTCTGTTAGGCTGTTACCTCCCTTGGCTGATAAAGTCCGATTTATCCCGAAATGTAGGTAGCTCCTTTTAGTCACAATAGTTTGTTTTTACTGTTGTTTCCTGACCAGATGTTGCGGTATGATACATGTCTATATAGTTACAATCATTGTATTGCATTGTTAGGCCACACAACACATGGATTATGTCTATATTAGTACAATCATTGCATTGCTAGGCAACATAACATATGAACTATTTCAATATAATAACAATCATTGCATTGCTAGGCAATATAAATATGGATTATGTCTATAGAGTTACAATCATTGATTTAACCATATTTGATTGCATATGCATATTAAACGGTACAGTTGACATACATGCATGATACAGAATAGAAATTAACAATGTATAAGATGCATACATACATGTGTGTAACATTGCAAAAGGGTCGGACCACAAGTTATAACAAACATTAGAACACGGCCCTTCCCAACATCATTGCATTGCTAGGCAACATAAAACATGGATTATTTCAATATAATAACAAGTTTACAACCATTGTAGAGTATAAAGAGGCGTTTAGTCTGTATGATAAAGGTGGAGAAGGGGCCATCGAGAGTAAGGAACTGGGGACGGTAATGAGAGCCCTAGGTCAGAACCCTTCTATGGCGGAGCTAGAGGACATGAAAATGGAGCTGGATACTGACAGTAAGTGGAACTGTATAGAAATCTCAATGTAAAGTATAAACTTTATTTATTTTTCAACTATTGCGAAACAAGTTATACAGACACACCCGACATACATTCAAATCTCACAAAATGCGCTCAATATCACAATTCATATACTTTTACTTCTTTGAATAGGTACTGTCGACATTATTAACTGTAATGTCGACAGGTTTTACTGTAATGTCGACAGTATTAACTGTAATGTCGACAGGTTTTACTGTAATGTCGACAGTATTAACTGTAATGTCGACAGGTTTTACTGTAATGTCGACAGTATTAACTGTAATGTCGACAGGTTTTACTGTAATGTCGACAGGATTAACTGTAATGTCGACAGGTTTTACTGTAATGTCGACAGGATTAACTGTAATGTCGACAGGTTTTACTGTAATGTCGACAGGCTTAACTGTAATATCGACAGGTTTAACTGTAATGTCGACAGGTTTAGCTATAATGTCGACAGGATTAACTGTAATATCGACATGTTTAACTGTAATGTTGACAGGTTTTACTGTAATGTCGACAAGTTTAACTGTAATGTCTACAGGTTTAACTGTATAATGTCGACAGGTTTTACTGTAATGTCGACATAATTAACTGTAATGTCGACATGTTTACTGTAATGTCTACAGGATTAGCTGTAATGTCGACAGGCTTAACTGTAATATCGACAGGTTTAACTGTAATGTCGACAGGTTTAGCTATAATGTCGACAGGATTAACTGTAATATCGACAGGTTTAACTGTAATATCGACAGGTTTTACTGTAATGTCGACAAGTTTAACTGTAATGTCTACAGGTTTAACTGTAATGTCGACAGGTTTTACTGTAATGTCGACAAGTTTAACTGTAATGTCTACAGGTTTAACTGTAATGTCGACAGGTTTTACTCTAATGTCGACAGGATTAACTGTAATGTCGACAGGTTTTACTGTAATGTCGACAGGCTTAACTGTAATATCGACAGGTTTAACTGTAATGTCGACAGGTTTAGCTATAATGTTGACAGGTTTTACTGTAATGTCGACAAGTTTAACTGTAATGTCTACAGGTTTAACTGTATAATGTCGACAGGTTTTACTGTAATGTCGACAAGTTTAACGTAATGTCGACATGATTAACTGAAATGTCGACATAATTAACTGTAATGCCGAAATAATTAACTGTAATGTCGACATGTTTACTGTAATGTCTACAGGATTAGCTGTAATGTCGACAGGCTTAACTGTAATATCGACAGGTTTAACTGTAATGTCGACAGGTTTAGCTATAATGTCGACAGGATTAACTGTAATATCGACAGGTTTAACTGTAATATCGACAGGTTTTACTGTAATGTCGACAAGTTTAACTGTAATGTCTACAGGTTTAACTGTAATGTCGACAGGTTTTACTGTAATGTCGACACGTTTAACTGTAATGTCGACAGGATTAACTGAAATGTCGACAAAATTAACTGTAATGTCGACATAATTAACTATAAGGTTTACTGTAATGTATACAGGATTAACTGTAATGTCGACAGGTTTTACTGTAATGTCGACATGATTTACTGTAATGTCGACATGATTAGCTGTAATGTCGACAGGTTTTACTGTAATGTCGACAGGATTAGCTGTAATGTCGACAGGTTTTACTGTAATGTCGACAGGTTTACTGTAATGTATACAGGATTAACTGTAATGTCGACAGGTTTTACTGTAATGTCGACATGATTTACTGTAATGTCGACATGATTAACTTAATGTCGACAGGTTTTATTGTAATGTCGACAGGATTAACTGTAATGTCGATAGGTTTTACTGTAATGTCGACAAGTTTAACTGTAATGTCGACAGGTTTAGCTGTAATGTCGACAGGATTAACTGTAATGTCGACAGGTTTTACTGTAATGTCGACAGGTTTAGCTGTAATGTCGACAGGATTAACTGTAATATCGACAGGTTTAACTGTAATATCGACAGGTTTAGCTGTAATGTCGACAGGATTAACTGTAATATCGACAGGTTTAACTGTAATATCGACAGGTTTTACTGTAATGTCGACAAGTTTAACTGTAATGTCTACAGGTTTAACTGTAATGTCGACAGCTTTAACTGTAATGCCGACATGCTTAACTGTAATGTCGACAGGATTAACTGTAATGTCGACAGGTTTACTGTAATGCCGACATGCTTAACTGTAATGTCGACAGGATTAACTGTAATGTCGACAGGTTTACTGTAATGCCGACATGTTTAACTGTAATGTCGACAGGTTTACTGTAATGTCGACAGGATTAACTGTATTGTCGATAGCATTAACTGTAATGTCGACAGGTTTACTGTAATGCCGACATGTTTAACTGTAATGTCGACATGTTTAACTATAATGTCGACATGTTTACTGTAATGTCGACAGGTTTAACTGTAATGTCGACAGGTTTACTGTAATGTCGATAGCATTAACTGTAATGTCGACATGATTAACTGTAATGTCGATAGGATTAACTGTAATGTCGATAGGATTCATTTTAATGTCTACAGGATTAACTGTAATGTCGACAGGATTAACTGTAATGTCGACATGTTTACTGTAATGTCGACATGTTTACTGTAATGTCGACAGGATTAACTGTATTGTCGATAGCATTAACTGTAATGTCGACAGGTTTACTGTAATGCCGACATGTTTAACTGTAATGTCGACATGTTTAACTATAATGTCGACATGTTTACTGTAATGTCGACAGGTTTAACTGTAATGTCGACAGGTTTACTGTAATGTCGATAGCATTAACTGTAATGTCGACATGATTAACTGTAATGTCGATAGGATTAACTGTAATGTCGATAGGATTCATTTTAATGTCTACAGGATTAACTGTAATGTCGACAGGATTAACTGTAATGTCGACATGTTTACTGTAATGTCGACATGTTTAACTGTAATGGCGACATATTTACTGTAATGTCGACATGTTTAACTGTCATGTCGACATGTTTACTGTAATGTCGACAGGATTAACTGTAATGTCAACAGGATTAACTGTAATGTCGATAGGATTAACTGTAATGTCGATAGGATTAATTTTAATGTCTACAGGATTACCTGTAATGTCGACAGGATTAACTGTAATGTCGACATGTTTAACTGTAATATCGACAGGTTTAACTGTAATATCGACAGGTTTTACTGTAATGTCGACAGGATTAACTGTAATGTCGACAGGTTTACTGTAATGCCGACATGCTTAACTGTAATGTCGACTGGATTAACTGTAATGTCGACAGGTTTACTGTAATGCCGACATGTTTAACTGTAATGTCGACAGCATTAACTGTAATGTCGACAGGTTTACTGTAATGCCGACATGTTTAACTGTAATGTCGACATGCTTAACTATAATGTCGACATGTTTACTGTAATGTCGACAGGTTTAACTGTAATGTCGACAGGTTTACTGTAATGTCGATAGCATTAACTGTAATGTCGACATGATTAACTGTAATGTCGATAGGATTAACTGTAATGTCGATAGGATTAATTTTAATGTCTACAGGATTACCTGTAATGTCGACAGGATTAACTGTAATGTCGACATGTTTAACTGTAATGTCGACAGGTTTACTGTAATGTCGACATGTTTACTGTAATGTCGACATGTTTAACTGTAATGGCGACATATTTACTGTAATGTCGACATGTTAACTGTCATGTCGACATGTTTACTGTAATGTCGACAGGATTAACTGTAATGTCAACAGGATTAACTGTAATGTCGATAGGATTAACTGTAATGTCGATAGGATTAATTTTAATGTCTACAGGATTACCTGTAATGTCGACAGGATTAACTGTAATGTCGACATGTTTAACTGTAATGTCGACAGGTTTACTGTAATGTCGACAGGTTACTGTAATGTCGACATGTTTAACTGTAATGGCGACATGCTTACTGTAATGTCGACATGTTTAACTGTCATGTCGACATGCTTACTGTAATGTCGACAGGATTAACTGTTAATGTCGACAGGATTAACTGTCATGTCGACATAATTAACTGTAATGTCGACAGGATTAACTGTAAAGTCGACAGGATTAACTGTAATGTCGACAGGATTAACTGTGCTGTCGACAGGATTAACTAATGTTGACAGGATTAACTGTAATGTCGACATGTTTAACTGTAATGTCGACATGTTTTATTGTAATGTCGACAAGTGTAACTAATGTCGACATGATTAACTGTAATGTCCACATGTTTAACTGTAGTATCGACAGGTTTGACTGTAATGTCGACAAGTTTAACTGTAATGTCTACAGGTTTAACTGTAATGTCTACATGTTTACTGTAGTGTCGACAAGTTTAACTGTAATGTCTACAGGTTTGACTGTAGTGTCGACAGATTCGAGCTTACAGCAGTAAGTGGGAAGTTATTTTAAGTCAGCGACCGTAACCACTAGGCCACTGCCATATATATTTACTAGTATAAGTGCATATCATGGATGCTGTAGTCGCCGTGTGGTTTATTAAATGCACGATATAATAACACGATTAAAGACTATACAAGTTCACATTTTGCACCTTGTAGAGGTGGACATGACAAGTTTCCTACAGTTGATGGCGACAAAGATGCCGGATCAAGAAACGGAAGAGGATTTGAACGAAGCATTTAGGGTGTTTGACAAGGACGGGGCAGGTAAGTTGTATTCGGAATGAAGACAACCAATATGAATGCTAAACAGGGAAGGAATATCAAGGTACATTGACAACTAATGCATCTGTAAACTACATTTAGGATATTAAACAAAAATAGATCAAGGTACATTGACAATGGATACAACCAATGTGTAAGATATATTTAGGATATTAAACAAAGATAGATCAAGATACATTGACAATGAACGCAACCAATATGTAAGATATATTTAGGATATTAAATAAAGATAGATCAAGATACATTGACAATGAACGCAACCAATATGAAAGATATATTTAGGATATTAAACAAAGATAGATCAAGGTACATTGGGTTGTTGGGGCAGGTGAAAATGTATCACTAATTAATAATTATAGCATTTTTTCTTCCAGGAAACATAAGTGCAGCGGAGTTGCGGCATATTATGACAAATATGGGAGAAAAGTTGACTGACGATGAGGTAGACGAAATGATTAAAGAGGCCGACCGCGATGGCAGTGGCATGGTCAATTACCAGGGTATGAATATAATAATATATACGTGACATGGTCAATTGCCACGGAGTACATGTGAATACAGAGATCTCTGATATACAACTGTAATATACTTCTTGAAGCATTGCCTCTTGTTCGATCCCTCAGCTGACCCTAATAATATTAACAGTCTTTCAGATGGGACTTTAAATCGAGATCTCGTGTCGGTGCTTTACACTGCCTACGTAAAAGAATGGATCTCTGTCTGCATCATTGCACTATCTTCCAAACTCTAAATGACTAATCTCTTCAGGAGGCGTCGCTCATATGGAAAATCGGTAGCGACGTTAAATAAACTTAAAAACAACGTCTCGATTAGCCAGGGTGTGAAGCTAAAGAAACGTATATACTAAAAAGGATCGGCTAACGGTGCGTGCTATTTGATCGCTCAGTATTGACAGACAATATCGTATATGTAAACTATGTACTAGAAATGTTACAGAATCTGAATATCACTTTTTGTTGTGTTGTCCCAGATATGCTGATACTCGTACAGAGTATTTTATTCACACTGATTGGCCATCTGTACAGAAGTTTACAAATATTATGTGCACAGAAAATAAGAAAAGTGTGTACAAAACTGCCACATATATACGTTAAAGCGACACTACATCGGTGAAAACGCAAATGTCTGCAGAATGTAATTTGCTATTATATGGTATAATCCCCCCCCCCAATATTTGAGTATTTCAACAAATAAACAAACGTCGTATACGCGGTGATAAAATAATGTAAATAGGGTCGACATTTATGCGTAATACAACGCGTTCATCCTGAATAACACTAGGTATGGTACATATTTACCGTGATATCTCACATGTGTGCCTATGCATATTTATTTGTAGACTAATCTTAGTTAAATTATCTCTAATTGAAAGTATCGCGTGTTTAGTATTGATTCCAATGACAAACAAACGTCAATTCAGGAGCGCGGATGATCTTTATTTGAAATCCTATTTTCACTTTTGGAAGTTTGTATACCACAAAAACACTGTTTATTGATTCAATGTTAGTGTTTAAATGTATTCAGAAGAATGTGTAATAGCAATGCATTTATACGAGGAAATGTGCATTTTATTTGATTTTTGCAATGTAATGTCGCTTTAATATATGAAGATAAGACAACAAACACTGGCTGATATATCTACTTCTAATTGATTGAAGGTTTATATGTCATAATTATGAATGTTGACATTCTGTTGATATATGTATTTATGTGTCATCTTGTAATGTATATGTGTCTTGGCCATATTTAATAATAATATTGTAAATGGCCAAAGGCAATGTTTTGCCGTTTGCCAATAAATGAATAATAAAAAATGTATTTCAAGAACTAAACATGTCGGCCGAGACAACCTACTTGTGATATAGCATAGCTGTGTAAGCTCTATGAAAGCCACAACTGTATGTAATATACAATTAAACACTTAATACAAATTCTGTTAGCTATCCCTTACCTCTGTTTTTTCAGACTTTGTGAAAGACATGTTCAGTAAATGATGTCACAAGATGACGTCATCATCATCATCATATCGGTAAACATTGAGGTAAGGTCCCTGATTATAAGTATGCAGTGGATCTGCAACGGTTCTACTAATTGCTTTGTTTGGTCTGTGGGTTTAAAGTCGAAACGACAGCTTAGGGCATTTGCCGACTCCCCATCTATTGGTGGGGGGGGGGTAGAACCACCGACATTCTGCAATACAGCTGGAAAGAATTTCCCCTAGTGGGATTCGAACCTACAACTGCGAGGGGCAAGTGACTTGAAGTCATCGACCGTAACCAGTCGGTCACGGTGGCGTCCTGCTATTTTCTCCGGAGTTTATCTGTAGGCTACGTATTGTACATACATAAACACAATGATTTTATTTATGCACTGTAGCCTAAGTATTGTACATACATAAACACAATGATTTTATTTATGCACTGTAGCCTAAGTATTGTACATACATAAACACAATTATTTTATTTATGCACTGTAGCCTAAGTATTGTACATACATAAACACAATGATTTTATTTATGCACTGTAGCCTAAGTATTGTACATACATAAACACAATGATTTTATTTATGCACTGTAGCCTAAGTATTGTACATACAAAGTGTAAACACAATGATTTTATGTATGCATTAATGTTTTCTGCATGTGCATCTATATTTAGTTCATGCACATATATTACAATCGTACAGCTGAATTGCATGCAAAGCTACTGTATGTAATATACAATTAGACGACTAACGGTTCTCCCCCGTTCTCTCGAGACCGCATTCCTAATAAATAGAATCCAATGAAGGAGAGAGAAGTAGCAATATGGATATACGTATTTTTACTAATGGTGCTGCCGCTGTGGCTATGGCTGGGCTCGAACTCGAAGCCCCACGACTACTAGGCTGACACCGTAGCCATGCATCACACGAGAAAGACAACACTTAAAACATTCATTTTTTCGTTTTCTTTTCAGACGCAGCTGGTGGAAATTGGAAAACGGGAGTCTCAAATGGATTGTGTTATTTGTCATGTGAATAATCCTTACAATCTGTAAACTAAACTTTACAGTATGCATATTTGAATTGGTAAATTACGCTAATGGCAAGGCAAACTACGATTTAAAGGAAGTCTTGGTGCACGTATATAACCACAGGAACTTGAAATGTTATCCATAAGCCATCAAAGGTCTCGTACCTCTATCCTAGGACACCCCCCTTGAAATTGTATCCATAAGCCACCAACGGTCTCGTACCTCTATCCTCTATTTAGAGGGGGGTGTCCTAGGATAGAGGTACGAGACCTTTGGTGGCTTATGGATACAATTTCAAGTTCCTGTGGTATAACGCTGTTTAAAACATAAATATAACACTGCTTTGCATAGTGACGTCATGATAATTTAGTGACGTCATGCCAATTTGCGCTGACAGTTAACTAGTGCTAAAATGAAAGTAGCACCGCTATTTTGTGCCACAGGCACCACACACACAAAAATAATTTTGTTTGGCCTATGGTCATATAGTAAGTAATATATAATAAAGGCAACCAACGAAATTGAAACATGCATGCAGAAACATCGACGAGAAACTATGTAAAAACGACCAGATCACTGATATGCCCTCGTGGTCCCGACCGGAAGACCGAATTTTTTTTATTTGTGTCTGGTGCCTGTGTTTTGTGCAAAACTATGCTTAAAACCCAATATGGTAATGTGATAAAACGGATCATACGCTCGTCATAAGGCTCGCTTAATAGCAAAAGTCCCAAACTCGTTTCATGAAATATGGTATGAAATCACTGTGTGTTTTACGTTTATTTATCGTCGCTACCGGATGCTCATATGACCGACGCCTCCTGAAGAGATTAGTCATTTTAGATTTTGGAGGACAGTGCAATGATACAGACAGAGACCCATTTCAGAGTCGCCCCTTGTTCTTTTACGTGCACACTGTAAACCACCGACACGAGACCTCTGTTTAATGTCCCATCTGACGGATCAGACGGGGGATCGAAGGTTCGATCCCCCGATTACCAGTCCAACGTGGTAACAACATGAAATCACTACTCATGTAAAATCCTATATATACTTCATATTGCTGTAATCTGAATGCTGTCGTTATTGACACAACAACCGGTTCAACTAACGTATCGTTACATTAAGCACTTCTTCTTTTCGTGTTCCGATTTGATATTTTAATGTTTTTGAACTTTCTTCAAATAATCATTTAAGTGTTAACCATTTTCTTTTAACATCCAAAACAATTTACTCACTAATACCATAATGTGTGGTTTACATAATAATTTGAAATTGTTTAGTATATAACTTGAATATTTTTCACGTATTTTCATTGTTAAATATATTATGCTCCTGCCTATATTTTATATCAGCCAATAAATAGGGAGATATAAGTCACTGCTGTTAATTTATATGTAAAATGTTCATGTTTTGATTACATGCAAAATTTGAAATAAATAATGTTATAAACTAAATGTCATTAACTCTTTCAGCACCGAATCAATTCAGAGGATGTGCAAACAATATAGATCCATGTTGTTTGCTATTCGGACGGGTGCTTCAGCTCCACTGTCTGAAGAACAATCAGCAGATAGCCTGATCAGACGACAGGTTATGTTCTGTCTGATCAGGATCTATGTTGTTTGCTATTCGGACAGGTGCTTCAGCTCCACTGTTTGAAGAACAATCAACAGATAGCCTGATCAGACGGCAGGTTATGTTCTGTCTGATCAGGATCTATGTCAGGTTATGTTCTGTCTGATCAGGATCTATTGTTTGCTATTCGGACAGGTGCTTCAGCTCCACTGTCTGAAGAACAATCAACAGATAGCCTGATCAGACGGCAGGTTATGTTCTGTCTGATCGGGTTCTCGGTGGTGACATAGTTCAATCACCTCTTGGATACTCTTAGATTCTGTCCACACACCTTTAGTTCACTATGCACACGTATATACGATGCGCCAAGTGAAACAAAGGACAAATCGTCAGGCCAGTCTGCTGTTGATGCTTTCAGTTATTTGCAGGCAATGTAGAAATTCGAGTTTATAAAAGTGGAATGTTTAACGAAATATAAAAAATGTGTTTCCGAAAATTGACATTTGCACATCATTCACTACTAAAATAGACCACTCACTGCTGGATTAGACTTCACACTGATGGAATACACAATTCGTACATTTCCACACGTTTCACTGCCAGAAAAGTAAGAATGGACAAAAAAGGTTTTTATTATTTTTATTTCCCCCGTCCCGAAAATTTGCATTTACACATCATTCATTATACCCACTGCTGGACTACACTACCCACTGCTGGATTACACTACCCACTGCTGGACTACACTACCCACTGCTGGACTACACTACCCACTGCTGGACTACACTACCCACTGCTGGACTACACTACCCACTGCTGGACTACACTACCCACTGCTGGATTACACTACCCACTGCTGGACTACACTACCCACTGCTGGACTACACTACCCACTGCTGGACTACACTACCCACTGCTGGACTACACTACCCACTGCTGGACTACACTACCCACTGCTGGACTACACTACCCACTGCTGGAATACACTACCCACTGCTGGACTACACTACCCACTGCTGGACTACACTACCCACTGCTGGACTACACTACCCACTGCTGGACTACACTACCCACTGCTGGACTACACTACCCACTGCTGGATACACTACCCACTGCTGGATTACACTACCCACTGCTGGAATACACTACCCTGCTGGACTACACTAACCACTGCTGGACTACATACCCACTGCTGGACTACACAACCCACTGCTGGATCACTACACTGCTGGACACACTACCCACTGCTGGACTACACTACCCACTGTGGACTACCCTACCCACTGCGGGATGTCTACATACCCACTGCTGACTAACTACCCAAGCTGGACTACACTACCCACTGCTGGACTACACTACCCACTGCTGGACTACACTACCACTGCGGACTACATACCCACTGCTGGACTACATACCCATGCTGGACTACACTACCCACTGCGGACTACACTACCAACTGCGGGACTTACACTACCCACTTCTGGACTACACTACCCACTGCTGGACTACATACCCACGCTGGATACACTACCCACTGGCTGGACGACACTACCCACGCTGGACTACACTACCCAATGCTGGACTACACTACCCACTGCGGACTACACTACCCTGCTGGACTACACTACCCACTGCTGGCTACACTCCCACTGCGGAACACTACCACTGCTGGACTACACTACCCACTGCTGGATTACACTAACCCATGCGGGACTACACTACCCACTGCTGGAACTACACTACCCACTGGACTACACTACCCACTGCTGGACTACACTACCCACTGCCGGATTACACTACCCACTGCTGGATTACACTACCCACTGCTGGACTACACTACCCACTGCTGGACTACACTACCCACTGCTGGACTACACTACCCACTGCTGGACTACACTACCCACTGCTGGACTACACTACCCACTGCTGGACTACACTACCCACTGCTGGACTACACTACCCACTGCTGGACTACACTACCCACTGCGGACTACACTACCCACTGCTGGACCACTACACACTGCTGGATTACATTACACACTGCTGGATTACACTACTCACTGCTGGACTACACTACACACTGCTGGACTACACTACACACTGCTGGACTACACTACACACTGCTGGACTACACTACACACTGCTGGACTACACTACACACTGCTGGAATACACTACACACTGCTTGATTACACTACACACTGCTGGACTACACTACACACTGCTGGATTACACTACACACTACTGGACTACACTACACACAACTGGACTACACTACACACTGCTGAACAACAATACACACTACTGGACTACACTACACACTGCTGGACTACACTACACACTGTTGGACTACACTACACACTGCTGGACTACACTACACACTGCTGAACAACACTACACACTGCTGGACTACACTAAACACTGCTGGAATACACTACACACTGCTGGACTACACTACACACCGCTGGATTACACAACACACTACTGGACTACACTACACACGCTGGACTACACTTCCCACTACTGGATTACACT
>CM026404.1:67901617-67978862 GCA_014843695.1 Archivesica marissinica
TATAATAAAGGCAACCAACGAAATTGAAACATGCATGCAGAAACATCGACGAGAAACTATGTAAAAACGACCAGATCACTGATATGCCCTCGTGGTCCCGACCGGAAGACCGAATTTTTTTTATTTGTGTCTGGTGCCTGTGTTTTGTGCAAAACTATGCTTAAAACCCAATATGGTAATGTGATAAAACGGATCTTACGCTCGTCATAAGGCTCGCTTAATAGCAAAAGTCCCAAACTCGTTTCATGAAATATGGTATGAAATCACTGTGTGTTTTACGTTTATTTATCGTCGCTACCAGTTGCTCATATGACCGACGCCTCCTGAAGAGATTAGTCATTTTAGATTTTGGAGGACAGTGCAATGATACAGACAGAGACCCATTTCAGAGTCGCCCCTGGTTCTTTTACGTGCACACTGTAAACCACCGACACGAGACCTCTGTTTAATGTCCCATCTGACGGATCAGACGGGGGATCGAAGGTTTGATCCCCCGATTACCAGTCCAACGTGGTAACAACATGAAATCACTACTCATGTAAAATCCTATATATACTTCATATTGCTGTAATCTGAATGCTGTCGTTATTGACACAACAACCGGTTCAACTAACGTTTCGTTACATTAAGCACTTCTTCTTTTCGTGTTCCGATTTGATATTTTAATGTTTTTGAACTTTCTTCAAATAATCATTTAAGTGTTAACCATTTTCTTTTAACATCCAAAACAATTTACTCACTAATACCATAATGTGTGGTTTACATAATAATTTGAAATTGTTTAGTATATAACTTGAATATTTTTCACGTATTTTCATTGTTAAATATATTATGCTCCTGCCTATATTTTATATCAGCCAATAAATAGGGAGATATAAGTCACTGCTGTTAATTTATATGTAAAATGTTCATGTTTTTTATTACATGCAAAATTTGAAATAAATAATGTTATAAACTAAATGTCATTAACTCTTTCAGCACCGAATCAATTCAGAGGATGTGCAAACAATATAGATCCATGTTGTTTGCTATTCGGACGGGTGCTTCAGCTCCACTGTCTGAAGAACAATCAGCAGATAGCCTGATCAGATGACAGGTTATGTTCTGTCTGATCAGGATCTATGTTGTTTGCTATTCGGACAGGTGCTTCAGCTCCACTGTTTGAAGAACAATCAACAGATAGCCTGATCAGACGGCAGGTTATGTTCTGTCTGATCAGGATCTATGTTGTTTGCTATTCGGACAGGTGCTTCAGCTCCACTGTCTGAAGAACAATCAACAGATAGCCTGATCAGACGACAGGTTATGTTCTGTCTGATCAGGATCTATGTTGTTTGCTATTCGGACAGGTGCTTCAGCTCCACTGTCTGAAGAACAATCAGCAGATAGCCTGATCAGACGACAGGTTATGTTCTGTCTGATCAGGATCTATGATGTTTGCTATTCGGACAGGTGCTTCAGCTCCACTGTCTGAAGAACAATCAGCAGATAGCCTGATCAGACGACAGGTTATGTTCTGTCTGATCAGGATCTATGTTGTTTGCTATTCGGACAGGTGCTTCAGCTCCACTGTCTGAAGAACAATCAGCAGATAGCCTGATCAGACGACAGGTTATGTTCTGTCTGATCAGGATCTAATGTTTGCTATTCGGACAGGTGCTTCAGCTCCACTGTCTGAAGAACAATCAACAGATAGCCTGATCAGACGGCAGGTTATGTTCTGTCTGATCGGGTTCTCGGTGGTGACAGAGTTCAATCACCTCTTGGATACTCTTAGATTCTGTCCACACACCTTTAGTTCACTATGCACACGTATATACGATGCGCCAAGTGAAACAAAGGACAAATCTTCAGGCCAGTCTGCTGTTGATGCTTTCAGTTATTTGCAGGCAATGTAGAAATTCGAGTTTATAGAAGTGGAATGTTTAACGAAATATAAAAAAATGTTTTTCCGAAAATTGACATTTGCACATCATTCACTACTAAAATAGACCAATCACTGCTGGATTAGACTTCACACTGATGGAATACACAATTTCGTACATTTCCACACAGTTCACTGCCAGAAAAGTAAGAATGGACAAAAAAGGTTTTTATTATTTTTATTTCCCCCGTCCCGAAAATTTGCATTTACACATCATTCATTATACCCACTGCTGGACTACACTACCCACTGCTGGACTACACTACCCACTGCTGGACTACACTACCCACTGCTGGACTACACTACCCACTGCTGGACTACACTACCCACTGCTGGACTACACTACCCACTGCTGGACTACACTACCCACGCTGGACTACACTACCCACTGCTGTACACTACCCACTGCTGGACTACACTACCCACTGCTGGACTACACTACCCACTGCTGGACTACACTCCCACTGCTGGACTACACTACCCACTGCTGGACTACACTACCCACTGCTGGACTACACTACCCACTGCTGGACTACACTACCCACTGCTGGACTACACTACCCACTGCTGGACTACACTACCCACTGCTGGACTACACTACCCACTGCTGGACTACACTACCCACTGCTGGATACACTACCCACTGCTGGACTACACTACCCACTGCTGGACTACACTACCCACTGCTGGACTACACTACCCACTGCTGGATTACACTACCCACTGCTGGACTACACTACCCACTGCTGGACTACACTACCCACTGCTGGATTACACTACCCACTGCTGGACTACACTACCCACTGCTGGACTACACTACCCACTGCTGGACTACACTACCCACTGCTGGACTACACTACCCACTGCTGGACTACACTACCCACTGCTGGACTACACTACCACTGCTGGACTACACACCCACTGCTGGATTACACACCCACTGCTGGACTACACTACCCACTGCTGGATTACCTACCCACTGCTGGACTACACTACCCACTGCTGGACTACACTACCCACTGCTGGATTACACTACCCACTGCTGGACTACACTACCCACTGCTGGATTACACTACCCACTGCTGGACTACACTACCCACTGCTGGACTACACTACCCACTGCTGGATTACACTACCCACTGCTGGATTACACTACCCACTGCTGGACTACACTACCCACTGCTGGACTACACTACCCACTGCTGGACTACACTACCCACTGCTGGACTACACTACCCCACTGCTGGACTACACTACCCACTGCTGGACTACACTACCCACTGCTGGACTACACTACCCACTGCTGGAATACACTACCCACTGCTGGACTACACTACCCACTGCTGGACTACACTACTCACTGCTGGATTACACTACCCACTGCTGGATTACACTACCCACTGCTGGAATACACTACCCACTGCTGGATTACACTACCCACTGCTGGAATACACTACTCGTACATTTCCCCACTGATCACTGTCAGCAGTACAGAGGTTTTTTGTTTAGGATAACCGTTTAGGTCGACAAAGCCTGCGAAGGAAAATATATATAGGTCCCCGCAAGGGGCTTGACATTAATGGACCATATACACATACTTAGCGGTTTGACGTGCAACTCCCGCATCCCCGTGGTTTGAGTGAGATATTAAAGGAAGATAGATAGTAAGTAAATATAAGGAATATAGATAGTAGGTAAATATAAGGAAGATAGATAGTAAGTAAATATAAGGAAGATAGATAGTGTAAGTAAATATAAGGAAGATAGATAGTAAGTAAATATAAGGAAGATAGATAGTAGGTAAATATAAGGAAGATAGATAGTAAGTAAATATAAGGAAGATAGATAGTAAGTAAATATAAGGAAGATAGATAGTAGGTAAATATAAGGAAGATAGATAGTAAGTAAATATAAGGAAGATAGATAGTAGGTAAATATAAGGAAGATAGATAGTAAGTAAATATAAGGAAGATAGATAGTAGGTAAATATAAGGAAGATAGATAGTAGGTAAATATAAGGAAGATAGATAGTAGGTAAATATAAGGAAGATAGATAGTAAGTAAATATAAGGAAGATAGATAGTAAGTAAATATAAGGAAGATAGATAGTAAGTAAATATAAGGAAGATAGATAGTAAGTAAATATAAGGAAGATAGATAGTAGGTAAATATAAGGAAGATAGATAGTAAGTAAATATACAGTAGATCTTACTATGACGATTATACAAGCTTGTTAATGCGCTATATAGCCCTCTCACATGCATTTGTGATAATATATACTTTAAATATACAAGCTCAGTCAAACACTTTAACGGATCTGTTGTCCAGTGGTTAACATGTTGGACTAGTATCCAGGGATGGCAGGTTCGATCACCCGTCTGACCCTAGTGAAATTAAGACATCCAGTCAACGTGTTTGTGTGTGTGTGTTTTAACTTTATTTACCATCGCTACCGGTTGTCCATATGAGCGACGCCTCCTGAAGATGATTAGTCATTTTAGGATTTTTGGAGGATAGTGCAATGATACAGACATATACCTATTCGTGAGTTTCCTCTGGGTATGTTACGTGCACAATGTAAAGCACCGACACAAGACCTCGGTTTAATGTCCCATCTGAAAGACTGTTAATGTTATTAGGGTCAGACGGGGGATCGAACCTGCGATCCCTGGATTACCAATCCAGCGTGTTAACCACTGGACTATAGATCCCTCTGCTACTAACTTCTATAAGCCCCTCTTGTTTGTATTGCTCAGAGATTCTCCGTTCCGGTAAGTGAATTCAGTCACATACACAACAAATTCATTACCAGTTCTATTCTGTTCGTAGCCTCATCCGGCCGAAATATCTCCGAACGAAATGTCATTCCATCGTATTATTGTCATATTGTAGTTGTCGCACAGGTAGGTTGTACATTACGAGCATTTTAGTGAATTTCGTGTCCATCTTTGACCGGATGGAGGCTACTAAATCGTCTTGTCATTTCTATGAAATTAATTAGTTCTTCCGTTATTGTCTGTCCCTGCCTAAACTCTACGAACTGATCATCTTCTCCAGTTGATAGCAGAATGCTTAGTGAAATGTCTCAGGAATATGTTCCAACGGAGCATTTCAGTTTCTGGGCAGCTGGTCCTGGCCGTAACTAAAGGTGGGTTTGGATTGATGTCGACTAGGTTGTGGAGGGTCTTGCATAGCATGGTTAGACGTGTGTATTCGCGGCGTTGTTGTAAGGTGGTCCATGCCATGTCGTTCATCATGTGTGCTGCACTGCTGGTTGTGGAGTAGTCGCTCTTGACAAACCTAGCAGCTCTCCGCTGGACCATTTCCAGTTGCTTGATGAGATTTTCTGATTGCTTGATGAGATTTTCTGAGTGGGGCGACAAGACAGAAAAAGCATGCACCACACACGGACGGACATAGGTATTGAAGGCATTGGCTTTGGCTGATGGTGGACTTGAGCGAATTTTCTTCGGATGAAGGACATGGTAGAATTGGCTTTTTTCGCGACGTTGTTGGTGTTCTTATTCCAGGATAGATCTTGTGATATAGTGACGCCATTTGCTTGGAGTTCCGTGGAGTATGTATGATACAGGGTGCTTCTTTGTGGTGATGTGGACTATCTCACACTTGTCTGGGTTGAAGGCCATCTGTCAATCGCGTTCCCAGGACTGGAGGTTGTCAATGTCCTCTTGGCAGATTTGACGATTCTGTATAGTAGACAATCATCAGCAAAAGGACGAGCGGTAGACTTGACCTTAGAGGGGGAAGGTCATTGGTGTAGGCCAGGAAGAGTTGGGCCAATAACGCTACCTTGTGGAACGCCAGCGGTGACAGGCGACGTGGCTGAATATGAGCAGTCAATTACAACTTGCTGGGTACGAGATGCCAGAAATCTCTCGATCCAAGAACGGATGTTTCCACGGATGCCATAGCGTCGAACGCTTTGGAGAAATCAGGTAGGACAGCGTCGATCTGATGGTTGTTGTCAATGCCTTTTACCAAGTCGTTAATGGTAATGATAAGTTGTGTGTCACAGGATAGTTGTTTCCGGAAGCCATACTGGTTATCAGTGATGATATGATGAGAATCGAAGTGGGATATGATGTTGCTGAAGATGATGTGTTCTAGGTGTTTACAATATACAGATGTCAATGAGATGGGCGATAGTTGGAAGGGGTTGATCTGTTCCCTTTCTTGAAGACGGGAGAGACTAAGGTTGATTTCCAGTCTAGTGGTATTTTCCCTAGTCTATTGAGAGCTGGAACATGTTGGCGAAGCATGTGGCTAATTCGTCAGCGGTAAATTTAAGGCGCCTGGTGGGTATCTTGTCATGGTTTCAGGTTGGAGAGGAGTTTCTGGACACCATTTACTGTGACCGTTATGGGGTTAACGCTTGGAGTGTGACTTGATGGTAAGGTTGGCTGATGGACTGTATCTTCGTTGGTGAGTACTGGGGATAACTGGTCGTTCAAGATACCAGCTTTCTGTTTGGCGTCACAATATGTCAGGCCATCCTTCTTCAGGGAGGACACACCAAGACTATTCTTTTTCCTGGACTTAATGTAATTCCAGAATACGTTAGGGCTTGTATGGTCCTCTTTCAGCATGTCCGATATATGATTGTTATGTGTTGATCGGCAGGCTCGCTGGGCTTTCCGTTTGATGTCCTTGTACTTTGCCCAGTGTTCAGGAGAGTTGGACTTCTTAGCTTGGTTCGCATTGAGTCGGATAATGGCTTTACACATCATCTTGATGTTTTCCACGTTGGCCATCCCCACATGTATAGTGTACGGTTGATGGGCTTGCGACGTGTAGCACACATGTTCGTGTCTACGAATAAGGCATGGTGGTCGCTAATGCCAGGGATGGCAGCACATCTGTTGACAAACTTGGGTCGGTTCTTGTATATGCTTGTGTCAAGAGACGTTATAGACTGTGCAGAATTCAAACAACGGTATGTGTGTTTATCTTGTTAGCAATTTTAATTTATAAAGACGACTTTTTAGAATATAAAATATGCTACGCTATACATTGTATACAAGTCTAAATAGTTGGACTAGGTTCACATACGGTCCAGTTTCGTGTATTCTTGCTGGTTCTGACATAATAATCCTCAAGTATTGTTCTGTTAATGAATATCCCTGGTGTGGTTAATCCTATATGTGTTACTTACTGACTATTCCTGTTAAGTGATTGATGTATGTATATGGGTGTATTTTGCTGTTTAGACAAAACTGTATATTGTTTAGCATGTACACTGCCACCTTGAATACACACTCTGTATTAGACGCTATGCGACGGTTGTGTTCCATACACAGCATTGGTAAACAAAGAATACCGCTTATATGTGGTAGTTGTAGCGGGCAAAATTGCTGAAACGTAAGTTTCTGGTGCTTTTTATAAGTATATACATGTATGTTATTGGTATGTATGCAGTGCTTAGTTGACGCAACAGTCTTATTTTAGTTGTGAGTACCTGTTACACCACACATTTGTATGTGACGTAATGCAACATGTGGGCAGCGTCATGCGACGTGTGGGGCACGCGCGTACAATGCGACGTTTGGAGTCCACAGTGTACATCCACAGTGGGCGCCCCACACATTGCATTGACCCGTTAGTATAAATACCGAGCAGAACTTCATTCTGGGCCTCCAACACTCTAACATAGCCGAGAATCCTTGCCAGTTTGTATTGCAGACATCATATTTTAAGCATTAGCATCCACGTATGTGCATAGCAGTTGGTGAAGAGTAAAACAAGTAAAAGTACAGAGAATCGTTTTCCTCATTCATTCGGCTGTCCACTGTGACCCGCCTAGGTCCGTCCGCCCGTCTGCCCTCTAGATTGACCCCGGTTGGCGCGTAACAATATACAAGAACCTGCATCACATGGGCCGGGGTTGTCCCGAAAATAATCATCTGTGAAGACAATGACAGCATTTGGGTCAGTTGTCTGTAACATCTGGTTGATTACTTGTCTGTTCCGTCGTCCTGTTCTTTGAGGATCCCAGGTTGTTCCAATATGTAGGCTTGCGTCTACTGGGTTGTATACTTTCCAGGTATGGACACCTCTAGCTCAATACAGCTGACGTTAACATATGTTAGCGATTCCATGTCGATAACCCGAAGAAGCATCTTACCAATTGGTGTTGATGATGAACTGGGAGCATCTGGTTTTTCTCTGCAACTGTTCAAACACTGCCTGGAGAGATTGTTTTCTGCCTTTGCCATTATATTTGCACACTATCGTATGGTCATCTCTTCCCTACGCAGGTCAAGGGGTGGGACTCCAGCATGAACCTCGATACCTTCGCAGTTTACTGATGGTGCAGCTCCAAGACATAAACCGAGTCCTTTGTGCTGAATCTTCTCTCATATGTTGACCGTAGTACCTGACTGCCAGACTGGTGAAGCATATTCTAAGTATGGAGCCACAACATTATTGTACAGTTTTAGCATATATTCTGTCGCTATTCTCTCCGACTTTGCTACACACATCATCTGTCCGAGCGCTTTGGAAGCCTTTGTCTCCGCAGACTGTATACTATTTATGCTGGCGGAAGTTTAACTTCTCATCTAGAACAACACCAAGGATCTTTGCTGTTTGTACTCTTTTCAGCTGGTTACGATTCAGAGAAGAGAAAATTTTCTGTCTGGTGTGTTGTATTGTCAGTCTTTCGTGAAGATCAGATACTCGATCTGTCTTTTCCGTATTAAGTTTCATCCTCCACTTGGTGGTCCATCTTGCTACGACATCCAAGTCATGCTGCAGGTGTTTCTCTTGTGTTTTAAGGCTACCCTCTGTTCGCCACAGCGTTCCATCTTCAGCAAATGTTACCTTCTGACTGGAAGTACCATGGAATATGTCTTTCAGATCTATATACAGGTTAAAAAGGAGCGGTGATAGAACAGATCGTGTGGTAATCCCATTTCCGTTCGGAAAATGTTGTCCTTGTATCCCTGCAAACAACACACAGCCTATGTGTCTTTCAGGAAGTTTGAAGCCCATTTCCAAATTGCTCCAATGATGCCCAATTGTGCTTTTGTTGACAGTCAACGTTAAACTGTCTGCGTTTAGCTATAGTTGTGTAGATCATTTTATCATTGTAGCTTGCACATACCATTTTATATTGAATCACTGCGACTGCCAAATATAATCGTGACTGAACTTAACCTACAATTTAAGTTACGCAAAACGATTGATTATCAGCCTGATGAGAAGCCGTCAGTTAAATTATGGGATAGAAATAAAGCGAATGAATTTATTAATAAACTAGATCGTCATAAAATACAAACTTTACAAGATACGCTAGACAATTTTAGTGTGGATACAAATTTTAACCAACAGAACGTAAATGCAATCGTTAACGATATGTCGTCACTATTTATAAACACGTCTACTGAAGCCTTTGGCTATACCAAAATAAACAATGTACAGGAGACAAACAGTTCCAAAACATCCCCGTGGTTTGGTCCAAAGTGTAAAAAGGCAAGAAAAAATTTCCACTCCGCAAAATATCTCTATAAACTAAGAAAGAATAACGAAACAAAAGAAAGCTTAAAACGAACTGCTACTATTTATAAAAATACTATGAAACAGTTTTACAATAAACATAAGCATTCAAATATAAGGAAATTAAGAGATGTTAAAAGTAAAGACACGAGAAAATACTGGAAAATATTAAAGGAAGAGCTATGAATAAAACTGAAGCTGATTTAACAGATCTTTATAATTTCTTTAAAAATGTAAACTTTACCGATAATAATAATAGCGATAACAATGATAATAATAATAATAATCATCATCATCAAGACAATGAAATTAATGGAGATATAAACCCCCCTATCACTGAAACAGAAATAGAATGGGCAATACAAAATTTAAAAAATAACAAAGCTAGTGGCTACGATAAAATACTAAATGAACAAATAAAAGCATCTTTACCTTTGATGAAAAACATATACGTTAAACTGTTAAATCTTATATTCGATACCGGAATCATCCCAGAACAGTGGACAGTTGGTATTATTAACCCAATATATAAAAATAAAGGAGACATAACAAAACCAGAAAACTATCGCCCAATAACATTGTTAAGTTGTCTAGGCAAAGTATTTACTAGTATTTTGAATAAAAGAATAACCGATTATGTTGAAACTAATGATATTTTAAACAACACACAAGCGAGATTCAGAAAAGGATTTTCAACAGCAGACAATTTATTTATTTTACAACATATCATTCAATATCTTAACAACAACAGAACAAAATTATTTTGCTCATTTATCGATTTAAAACAAGCGTTCGATACCATCTGGAGAAAGGGCTTATGGGAGAAATTAATAAATGCTAAAAGCAATGGTAAATGTCTACAGGTTATAAGAAACATGTATAATCGAATAAAGTCTTGTGTAAAAGTTAATTCAAAATTTTCGAACTTCTTCACATGCAACATCGGAGTTCGTCAAGGTGAAAATTTGTCTCCTTTGCTATTTTCTTTATTTTTAAATGACTTAAAGACGATTTCTATAGTTTTTTTCCTTTGATAGAATTTTTTCATATTACAGTATTTTGTGGCAAATTTTATGCTTAATCCAATGGCGAAATAAAAAAGATATGTCACCGTGCTCGTTTTTGAAATATGTTCCATTGTACATGGTACCCGTATAGTCATGTTTTCCGAAAATATGAACAAATTCAATTATTCATGTTTTGTTTTTAAAAAACATCCCAAAGAGCATATACAATTAGCCTAACCTCATAATCTATTTAAATATAATGAATGAACAGTATGAAACATCAAAAACATCTATAGATGTACTGTATTGAAAAATATTTACAAATCACCATCCGTTTCGGACTGGAAAATGGCGCAATAATTCTCTAACATGTACACAATTGATCAAATTTGAAAAAATCTGTTTAATAGGATTTGGTAATATTTTAGTATTTTACAGCAAGACTAATGTCTATTCTAATGGTGCCAAAAAAAAAATATGTCACCGACCTTGTTTTTGAAATATCTTCCATTGTACATGCTACCCCCATATTTCAGAAATTATGATAAATTTCAATAATTTATGTTTTTTGACAAAATGAAGGCAGATGCGACAAATACAATTGGACTAGGGTCTTAATTCATTATATTATATATGCATACACATCATATAAGAACAAAACATTTATGAGTTCATAAACTATGAAAAATAGTACAACCCTCTGACACATACATGTATTATATATATAGTGTAAATTTAGAAATGCGCTCATGCGCTTTTTCTGTTAATCGTATGTGTCTTCTACAAGACTAATTTTGAAAAACTGTAAGAGGTTTTCTCAGTATCAATCTGAAGTAATTTGATTGGTTGAAACTGATATTTGCTTTTGGCTCAACCAATCAGAAGCTTGAGATTGGAGCAAAGTTTTACAACCTTGGGGGCCTGTTTGCTGTAATGAACTCATACAGTTTTTCAATAATTCGTCTTGTAGAAGTCACCCTTGGCTTTCCATTAACCTTTTCTGACATAAGCTTTGACAAGCCCTCTTGTTCACCTCGTTCCACTGCTAGTTTCAAATGTTCAAACCGAAGATTGCTTTTTGCCATTTTTAGCAGCATTTGTTTGCTAACAACTTTCTGCTCAAGTAGAACATCGAAAGTTTCAAGGTTTTCATGGGATATTATGTCAAATTTATATATATCCAAAGCTGAATTGAACGTCACACTGTTATTAGACAGTGTTTTCGTGGACACATTGGAGAAAGTCACAAGTTTATGAAGACTTCTTACATCTTCTTCAGCATTGTGTGCAGCATAGTCAATATCTAGAACATGTTTTATTAGATGTTCCTGGGTATATTTATCTAAATCTGGAAACTGTTTCCGAAATAGAGGCAGGGTGTCCACTATGCCAACAACACAATTCTGAAGTGATGTAAGAAGGTGACATTTGTCAAAAGCTCTCAGAAGTCTTGGAAAATCAAATGTTCTGAAATTATGTCCTATCAGTAAGCATGGTTTCCGTTCATCTAGCCATGCAAGAAATAAATTTAATGATTCTCTTAATGGCAAAGTACGGACAGGGTTACCATGATAAAACAATACGTTCCCATGTAGCGCTAACCCAGTTACACATGCTGCACCTGGTGCAATAGGCTGAGAAGGTAGAATATACTGGTTGAACACATCATTTGCAGATATAGCTGCTATCTGTACAATATCACAAGTTTTACTAAGTGATGTTGTTTCTAAGTCACAATATATATGGGTGCAGTTGTCAGGAATCTCGAGTGTGATCACATCAGGAGGCAAAGTAGGTGCTGGAATTTCAGTCACCTGACTATTACTGTGGATAGAAAGTCCTACAGACGATTTATATGTGACACCTTCTCGCAATTCTTTTTGTGCGTTGAGAACACTTTTGTTTAATTTTCTTTCGAGTTTCCTTTTCTTAAATGTTAATGTATTTTCATATAGGAGGCGCCGTTTCCTGGTATTATCTTTGCGTGCTGCATGCTTGGCATAAACATTTCCAGGAGAGAGACCAATCGACTTATTAACCTGAGTAATGTAATGCGAGCCAATATTCTTTTCTGCAACAGCACAATTTACACGATTTTTTAGACTGCTTGATGCAGAATAGTGACAGCGCTTTGGTGCTTTTGATGCAACTATGTTATTAAAGGATTCCACATCTTTAGTTGATCCGCCTGGAGCAATTTTCTCTGCATTACTTACAAAAATATGAAATACAGAAGTTAGGTCAGCACGAAGTTCATCACCATGCAAGTCACGACCATATGGCAAAGACTTGTGCTTGTAGGTTTCTGCATTCATCATGTAACCACACCAACGCTTATCACAAGTTTGATGGTCACCAAATACATGGGGAATTATCTGGTTCAACGACATTTCAAGTCCCTGTGTGTTACCTTTATTTTGAGCTACTGCATAACTAAAGCATTTCTGCAGAAACTGAATCACTTTGGGTGTAAGGCACTTATGTTTCTTTTGAAGATTATACAGACTGTTACCTAAATGTTTTCTAGTGTGATTGAGGTCACTCCATTTTGTTACAGAATGTGGAACGGTCTGCCTTATCTTAGCAATTGTTGTAGCATCATCATCCATGATAAGTACACCTACTTCCACATTTTCCTTTTCAACCTGTTGTACAGTTTCAACAGCTACATCTGGTTCCATGGCTTTAGATGAGCCATTCCAGTTTCTGTGACAAGAGTGTGGTGGAGGTACATTTCCTTTATTGGTATGAAAAGTACATTTTCTGCAGTCCTTGCTGCGAATGCCATATCCACATATTTTTCCAGTTCTGTTTCCAATAAGAGTACCTACTCCTGATTTACTGTCATATGCACGTCCAGAACCCCTCTTTTGCCAACCCATGTCATATTTGAATTCCCCCTGTGTGACGACATCTTCTCTGCTATCATTTTCACCTGATCTGGAATATATAGGATATGTGTTAAGTAATTCATGTTGTTATCACTAATTTTAATAGGGCCCTCCGTTGACGAGTGGTTATGTTCATTCAGTTCAAATCACTAAAGCCGTAACCACTGTAGGTTCATATCCAACTGGGATTCATGTGAGGAAGCTATACAGCTGGCTAGCAGAAGGTAGTTGGTTCAACCTGGGTGTGAAATACTGCTCGGAAGGGCACACATGGTCTTCCTCCACCAATGAGAGCTGAAAACTCATCACCTGTTGCTGCGACTGTAGTGAACCACAAAAATACCAACTAATATAATAGTCATCTGCTAAAATCTGGTCTATACTAATTTATTTTATCCCGATTGTATATATATATATTTATTATATACACATCATAAATCCAAAACAAATACGTTTAACATACTAATCCTATTACTAGTATATTGGGCAGTTCTTATACCTTACAATATTCTGACACTCAATTTCTGCATGTATCGCATCATGGCAAGACTGCTGTGCAACATCAAAAACATGTGACTCCACCTCCAACTCTCTCAGTTTCATGGTAGTATGGTGCAAGCCCTTGATTTCCAGGGTAGACATAAAGTTGGTAATCTGTGTATGGCCAGTACCACTATGTATCATTCCTGTAAAATAAAAATATACTTTTACATAACCAATATTGGACATTCAAAGCAGTATTACACAGACAGGCAGCCGAATAGAACCACTGAACTTTCGCATACAGATTGATAGCTTCCTCACATGAAAGAATCCGACACTCACCATGGGATTCCAACTTACAGTGGTGAGGGGCAAGTGATTTGAACACAACCAGCTTAACCACACCACCACTTCTAATGTATTGAAGTTGATTTTGATATTCATTGTCAACACACATGGATGAGCCTAGATAATCAAAATAGAGGGAAGCCTTTGGTATTTTATGTTGACAATATACTGACATCATTTCACAAAATAATGAATAATTTCTTACAAAAGATATAGTAAAGTAATATATTCTCATTGAATTAAAACTAGGGAGAATTCTATTGGCTTATCCTTGAATGAAGCGTACAAATTTATTGTGGATAAACAATCCTAATATCATGCCATAAGGTAGAATGAAAAATAAAGAAATAGCAGAAGCAGCTGAGAATGTACAACAGTCTTTTTGAAAATGCAATTGTCCCAAGCTATTGTCATGTAAATAAAATACATGTCAATTTTCTTTCACGGATGGCTATACACAAACCAATAAAATTTGCAATATTTCTTAATTCACAACTGCCGTGGGTCTAGTTTGTTGGGAACAATTACAATTTCATTATGGCTGTAGCATTAGATATCTAGGGTATGCATGCAAAGCTAATTACACTACATGTCAATGCTTTAGTATATTATACTATTTATTAAGGCAACACTACAAAGCTAGGGTTAGTGGTTACATGTTAGCAATATGGTTATAATATTAGTAGTATATCATTATCCTCCACCATACAATAATAACTTACGTGCTGGAATCCACCCTATTGTGAAAAATGATAATAAACTTTATTCACATCATTCATGATACTGGTACATTTAATTTATAAATAGCATTGCTTTGAGGAAATTGTGACGCCCGAGTCAACCAAGCTCTTGAAATCCAGCAAGGTTTGACGATATATCTAAATATATATTAATGTACAATGATCTGCAAACCAATTCAGGCTGTCCGATTAGCACATTGGTTAGCATGATCGCTTATCACTAATGCAACCCAGTTCAATCCTTGGACTGGGAAGTATGTGAGGTTGTACGGTTCATTCCGTTGCCGCCAAATCAGACAGGCAGGCTTTCTCTGTGTGCTCATGTTTCTTCCCACATGAAGGACAACATATACATGTATATTTTCATCTGCGCCAACGAGAGTAATTAACATTAGCTGTAAAAGCTTGTTTCGCAATCATTGTAAAATAAATAAAGTTTACATTGGATGAATTAATTTGAAGGTAGATATATATACTAATACATACCTAAAGCTGCTTTGGTATTTACATCAAATACTGGTGGCCCTCGAGCTCCTACACGATGTGTCTTGCCTGTAGTGACTTCATTCACAATGCCACATTCACATTCAATCAACAGTAACGACCCAAACCCATATCTGGTTTCATTAACGATATTGAATAAGTTCAATGTTTTATCACAGTCTGTGCAGTTCATTTGTTTCGCCATATGACCTAGCTCCACAATTCTACGCCCGGAGTTCCATGAATTTACATCTACATGTACATTACCGTTATCAGCTTGAGTGGGCGGGGCATTTTCGCGCTCGCTGTCAAGAAGTTGAACTGTGGACAAAGAATCGTCCACATTATTAGTTTTGCTATTCCTGTACGCAGAAACCGCAGTTGCAGCTCTATTTGCTCGTCGTAGTTTTGATTTATTAGAAAACCGACCGTATAAACGTTGTTTATGATGCATAATGTAAACGATAGCTTACTTCCGCGTTATTTGTCCGAATAGCCGAATATACGCAACTTAATTTTCTATCTTCTCGGTGAAGAGTTCATTATCTCCCTTGGGTGCGCGCAGCGGCTGCGCGTAGGAAACTACCGAAATCGTCTTTAAGAGATTTTTTCCAAAACAATAGTAATGCGCAAGGAATATTATTACAGAATGAACAAAACACAAACGAGCTCTTTAATCGTTTAAAAATATACATTTTACTTTATGCAGACGATACAGTAATACTGGCAGAAACTGCAAGTGATTTACAAAATGCCCTAAATACTTACGAACAATACTTTGATAAATGGAAGCTCAAGGTTAATATCACAAAAACTAAAATAATCGTGTTTTCAAAAGGTAGACAACCTATGTATAATTTCAAATATAAAACGGAAACAATAGAAGTCGTAAAAGAGTATAAATACCTTGGTATCTTCTTCAATAGAAGCGGCTCTTTCTTTAATTGTAAACTGAAAATTATTTCAAATCAAGCAACTAGGGCAATGTATAGCCTAATAAGAAATTCAAATCGACTTAACCTACCAATAGATCTACAAATAGACCTATTTAATAAAACCATCAAACCGATTCTACTATATGGAGCTGAAATGTGGGGGTTTGGGAAATTAGATGTAATAGAAAGGGTTCAACTTAAATTTTTAAAACATATATTGAAATTAAAACGGTCCACCCCAAATTATTTTATTTATGGCGAAACTGGATGTATCGATAGCTATTGAGGAAAAAATTATTTCGTTCTGGTCAAAACTATGTATTACGGAAGAAGGTGATATACCAAAGAAATTGTCTCATCTAGTATATAAAAATATGTTACAAACATCACAAAATTTACCCGAAGAATTGCTTAAGGTAAAATGTCCATGGCTATATAATGTTAAAAAAATTCTAATAAAATGTGGTTTCATAAATGTATGGACTGAACATAGTTTTCCTAATGCAAAATGGTTACAACTAGCGGTAAAACAAAAACTACATGATTTATATTTAAACAATTGGTACACCATGGTAGACAACTCTAGTAATAGTACGTTTTATCGAGTGTTTAAAAGATCTTTTGGAATTGAATCTTACTTATCAAAATTACAAAACTCCACACTGTATAACCTAATTAAATTTAGAACAAGAAACCATCGATTACCAATAGAAACAGGAAACTGGTCAAGAACATCAATAAATGAAAGAACATGTAACTCTTGTAGAAACAGAATTGGGGATGAATTTCACTATTTGTTTGAATGTGAACAATTTACAAATGAAAGAAGACAATATATTAATCCGATGTATTTTCGACGCCCAAATATGTTTAAATTAGAGAAATTAATTTGCACCAAAAATAGTTCAGAATTTCAGAAATTATGTAAGTTTATTATGATAATAATGTTACATACAAGAATGTAACAGGTAGGGGCCTATACTCTTTTTCCAAATTTGTGATATTTGTGTCTATAACTAAGAATACTATTGGAAATATTTATTCACCTTGACAATTGATATATTCTGTTTTGTGCTTTTGTTTTATAGCCTCGTTTATTGTAAATACCTCATATTTGCATGTTCTGTACATGTATTGAGTGAAATAAAAGAGATGTTCTGTTCTGTTCTGTTCTGTGTTTTTCAATTAATGTTGATTGGAGTATGTGACGGTAAAAACATGTTTCATGCCGGACAGTAAATGTTCATTTTTGTATTCAAATACACCTGATTTATTTATAATTTAGATGTAATCATGTAAATGTTTATTCCAGGTTATTACCCTAATACTCATATTATAATAAGTTATTGTACTGGGTGGTGTTACTGTATAATTGCATCGTGGCAAGTACTGTAATGACATGTGTATGGTTTGGGACATTTACCGTACACATACTAAATTGTGTGACGGTAAAATATGTCATTAATGTCAACAAGAAATATAAGTGTTTACCATTAGCGTAGCTTCTTATAGGCCGTGTAGGCCGTGGCCTACACATTTCCTCGACAAATCGAAAAAATAAAAATGCCAAAATCTGCAACAAAAATCGGGAGGCCAGGATTAAATTGTATACGCAGCTGCTATCAATAGTGTTCTTGGGGACGATCCCCTGACCCCCATCCCGTCTTAAGTTGGCCTACACATCGATTCCAGCCAAGTTACACCCCTGTTTACTGATTAAATGAGAACTATATTTGAAGCAGGGTGAGAAACAGTGTAGTCAATACTGTTGGTCAACTCGCACCCATAGTCATTTTAAAATTGGTCAACTCGTACCCATTTTGAAATTGGTCAACTCGCACCCATGGTCATTTTAAAATTGGTCAACTCGCACCCATAGTCATTTTAAAATTGATCAACTCGTACCCATTTTAAAATTGGTCAACTCGTACCCATTTTTAAAATTGGTCAACTCGCACCCATTTTGAAATTGGTCAACTCGTATCCATGTTTTTTCTATATCGAAGTTGCCTATTTTGGACACATTTTCCAGTTTGCTTTCAATCATTATGTTATCATAATAACCGAAGTACAAAAGTAACATCGCTATTACCCTAATGTGGATATATCCCGTGACAATCTAAAGTGCGTGTAAATTAACAAAACAGTTCAGTGTAACAGGATTGGAAAATTGGAGAACATCTTCCAATTTATGATACGGGATTGATTAATAGACGAACAGGCGCGTAGCTGCCATTAGGCCAAAAGGCCCGGGCCTGCACAACATCATTTTGACCAACAACAAAAAAATATATATAATTGTTATTGCTTTTGATGTACAGTGTATTGTCATGTTTATTTGTTATAAAAACATGTCCGAATTTGTCTTTTAAATGCAGCAGAATGCGGGAAATTGCATCCTAAAAATAATAATCCGGGGGTCCATGCCCCCGGACCTCCCTAGCATCCTCGTTCGCTACGCTCACTCAACATTCTATACCCGGGCCTGCACATAATTTGCCTCCTGGCTACGCCCCTGATGTCGAATATATATATTTAAAAATTCTCAGGTAAAGAAAAGTAACTTTTGAATATCCGGTTCTGTCAGAAACATATAACTATATAATATGAAATTATATCTTTGACCATGTAGGTATTACATGTAAAAGAAACGTACCTGTTTCGCATGCGTGTTGTCACCCGCTGCACATGTCACACGAAAGGACGTTACAGGACGGTTACAGCGTAAACACGACGCGGTTTACATCTTGGAAAGATAATTAACTCACGGAACAATTTTAATAAAAAATTAAGTATGACATAATTATATTTAATCCATTATTCGCGACGAGACTATTCCCATGGCTCTGGGTTTGCTGTCATAATGTTCCTACATATACTAATTTTACTAAACTAAACCGGACTCTGGATTTGGACAAAATGAAGAATTATATTAAATGTGACAAGAAACGATATCTGAAATTTACTCCAATACCCTAGCATAATTCCAGGGATAAAGGAACATTTTTGCAAGAATCTTGGGACATATGTTCATATTAGCATTCCGTTCATCAGTCCGATGTTTATACATGTATAATGCATGTGAAATACATCAAAGACATTCCACATTCGCAAACAGCAGATTAACGTAACATAAAGACATGTTTTGTCTTACTCTATTATAATTCTGGTTGACTAGATAATAGCTATAACTCGTTTAATTTCTGGAAAAAAACCCAGATCCTTTACTGCTGTAATTGTTCGATCAATCAACATTTCAACCTGTTGAATACACAATTAACATAATTATTGGCTAACGAGTCTGATTAAAGCAACATATCTAGGATAACAATCAATTTCTCAGTCGCCCAAATCAGTCGGTCGGTCGGTCGGTCGGTCAGTCGGTCATAATAATCACTTATTACACCTTGACAGACTGTTTTGTAGTCCAGTGGTTAACACGCTGGAGTGGTTAACACGATGGACTGGTAATCCAGTGATCGCACGTTCGTCTGACCCTAATAAAATTAACAGTCAGTTGGGACTTTAAAGTTGGGACTTTAAACCGAGGTCTCGTGTTAATGCTGTACACCGTACACGTAAAAGAACCATAATGAGACTCTGGAATGGGTCCCCATCTGTATCATTGCACTATCCTCCAACAATCTAAAATGACTAATCTCTTCAGGAGGCGTCGGTCATATGGGCAACCGGTAGCGACGATATATAAACGTAAAGCACTTATAACACCAAAGTGAAACTGATTAACACCAAATGCAATTTTTAAGTGTGGCGGTAAATTTTGTTGATGTTTCTTACGCGATTCTTGTGCATATTTCTTCATTTTATATATTATTTAAGTTATAAATACGGGTGGGTACGAATTGACTTGTCCTAACGTTTTCTGGTCAACTCGTACCCATACTTTTGGTCAACTCGTACTCATTTTGGGGTCAAAATATGGAATGGGTACGAGTTAACCAATATGGGTACGAGTCGACTTGGGTACGAGTTGACCAGGAATCGAGTGATCACACACCGTGACTGGTCGTGTATTTTTCAATAGACTGATTCACGCTATATTACAAGTTTCCATGTGGCAATATTTCAAATTATCAGCTACCAGGATAGTGTGCGTTCATATTGTGTTTTAATTGGAATGGGTAGTGTTCAGTTTAGCTGCAGGTACACGATACCGAACCGATGCGCGTGCGCCCAGAAACAAAGACTTCCGGGTACTTTTGATTTACCATGACGACTAGTCGCCCTGCTGGTGGCATCCATTGCATGAACACAATCACTCATAACTGCGTAATGAAATAGAGGCCTATATTGCGAAGTGGTCTGCAGCAGAAGCAGAATATATGCCAGACAACGAGAGAGTGACAGGTCAGAATGGCATACAGAGCATTATATTGATGCGATGACACAATACTCAGTGTTACAGATATATCGCACAACAGAAGACTGAGATGTAAGTTGATGCTTTATTTATTTCTTCTACTTTACTAGCCCTATATATTTATGACATCTCTATAACACAAGTATAGCTTTATATTCATTTTATTGATATTTAAATATATTGTTGAATTCCATCGGACATAGAATAGTTTGACATAACCAAACAGGGTACAAACATTTTCAAATTTCTCACTCGTCTCGCAGAACCAGTACCCATGAATTTCCACTTGTCCTGCGTCAAGTATCACTAGTCCTGCATAAACGTTCTAATAATAAATATATATTTATTACTTCAACATATATGCAGAACAAATAAATATACCTATTATACTCTTGTGACCATCATGGACTAACTGGGCGGAAATATTTGTTGAAAAGATGTATTTCCAGTTATTTATATATTAGAATTTTTTTTCCACCGAAATGATACGGTTTATGAGCATTTCAGGTAACTATCTGAATTGGGGGGAAATGTGCTATAATAGATACTGTCGTTTAGAGATAATTTAACTAATGATTAGTCTACAAATAAATATGCATAGACACAAATGTGAGATATAACGGTAAATATGTAACATAAATCGTGTTATTCATGATACACGTGTTGTATTACGCATGGATGTCAACCCTATTTACACTAATTTGTTATGTCAACAAACTGCGTATACGACGTTTGTTAATTAATTGAAATACTCAGTTTTTGAGGCAAATATTTTTGAGAAAAATATACCATATAATAAGAAATTACATTCTGTAGACATTTGCGTTTTCACCGATGTAATGTCGCTTTAAGGTCTCTATCAAATACTCACATAATTTTATTATGACTACCTTTGTGTAAACACCCAAATCAGGACCTCGGCCATTTGCCGCGGTATATCCGGAACTACTGATTACGTAACTGCTGACACGATGGCGCCCAAAACATGATAAACACAAGTGATTCCCAATAGTATTTCTTCTTTGTGTATTTGTAATGTTGAAGTGGAGAAGTCATAGGATGAAGCAAAATGAGTTTTAAATTCAGGTACATAATAGTATATCTGTATTTTGGTTTTTAATAGCTAGTACCGTGATATACCCATAATGCATCCTACCCATCATTGACCATATTTCCCAAGCCTTTCTCGTAGATCGCAAGCTTGTAGATCTACTCATTATAAAATCATTATTATTAAGGTTGTAAAACAACAAATAAATTGCCTATTAAATACATAGTAAAAAGTAAAAACAGTCATATAATACAGTATACCAACCTTCAGTTTGCAATGGCCTGAATTCTTATACCACATCTTTTCTACACATCAACTAGTCTGAATTAAGTCACATAATTTCTCAAAAAACACAAAAACTATACACTGCCTGTCATGAAAATGCATTTTTACCAAAAAGAAAAATGAACTATATTAGTTATTGGGACTACATTCGAGTGGACCGCGGATGCACTTCTGCCTATTTACGTATATATAACAAAAACAAAACATATGCTATGTAATTATTTCTTGCTTTTCATGTAATACAATCCTTAACACACTACCATAACAATTTTGAGCCATGTGGAATCAGTATTTTCAACAGAAACAATGATTTTAAGAATTCACTAAAACCATGGTAAGAAGTGACATTTTTTTTACATTTTGACCCGTGTGAAATTTTGATCCCATTTTGCAAAAACGCGGCATTTGTTAACACTGAACTGGCCTGGCTTTATGCGTATGTTATTCAATAATAAATGCTTCTCAATAACAAAACTCTGCATATAAAAAATGTTTGCATTGCATATATTTGCAAAAATGGAGAAACGGCGTATTTTGGGGGGAAAATGTTTTGTTTACCGGTAATTATTTTCCTGATATTTTTACAGTGCTCTAAAATTAGTTGCTGTTTGCCATGTAATATAATCAATAAGAAACTACCATGACAAATTTGAACAATGTGTGACTAGTATTTACAACAAAAATTAAGTTTTTAAGAAGTGCCTCGGCGACCAATCTAATGTTTTGTACATTTCTGCCCATGAGTAATTTTGATCCCATTTTCCAAAATTCTTCATTTTTTAACATTAATCTGGCCATTCTGCATGCGTATGTATATGATATTAAATAATAAATGCTTCTCATTACCAAAATGCCCTGTATAATTTTTTTTACATTGCATATATTTTGAAAATGATGGAAAATCGCGTATTTTTGGGGTTACAATCTGTTTGTTTCATTTTTTCCATGACATTTTCGATGCGCTCTATAATTATTTGATGCTTGTCAAGTAATATTATCAATAACAAACTACCATGACAAATTTGAGCCATATGCAAACACACATTAAGTTATTATGAATTCACTAATATTGTCCTGGCCAATGTCAATTTTGGTACACTTTTGAAGCAAAGCCTGTATGCACCCAGGCCAAGATTAAAATGACTACATCGGCCATGACTATGCGATAGTCATGCATTGAGGTACTACTCGGCCCTGATAGTCTAGAGAACACACGTTTCCTAACATCAAGAAAAAACTGTGGAACAATAGTACTCCGAAATCGACAACATTCTCAAGAAATGCTGTCTACTGTACTCATGCCACTATAATTCTAAAGCTGTACTTGCTTCCTTCGAGCTCTGCTTGATCTTTTATTATATGAGGACAAGGAGGTCTCAATGCTGAAGACTCAAGTTTAAAGAACACTTACCGCGCACAAATGTTTCTCGGTATGGTTCACGCCAGAGACGTCACTGTGTACAAACAGATTTGTACTACTCCAAGCAGCTGAAGTGATCCTACACACAGATTTGTACCAGTGTCACAGCTAAAGCATCATGGATTCTGCAGAAAACATATATATTCCTCAGCTAAACAGATGCTCAAGATAAACAAATTAACAATGCATACATTTGTAACTGTATGCACCTATCTTGTGTTTTTGTTATGAAAAGTGCTTAAAATAGAGTTGGCTATATAATGCAACAGAATGCAGGATATGACATGCTAATTTAAAACCAATATCCTGGAGGGGGCATGCCCCCAGACACCCCTAGCCTACTCCTCTGCTTCCCTCATGCATTGATAGAAGTTCACTTGAACAATCTATCGCCTACTCGTTATTTGAGATCTGGCTAAAGGCCTGTAAATTAAAGATGTGCTAAAATGATTTACTCACACTCAGTTATTCGCTATTGTGATTTACTATATATTTACTAAGCCAATGGAATTGGATACAAACATTTTAAAACCCCGCCTATGACAAGCCACACAGAAATGCCGGGAAAAGATCTGTAAAATACAAATTTGCATATGTTGCGATAATTTTAAAATTTATTTCAATTTCGATCACGTGAATAGAATGAGAGTATACAAAAAGCCGGATGATTTTCGACAAGATTCAGGATAATATTTTTCTTAAGCAGAATAGGCCAAAAATATTATATTATTTTCATGAAACATTTTGATGCTAATGTTGTTTGACAGATCATTTTGATGCTAATGTCATTGTTTCATGAAACATTTTGATGCTGATGTCATTGTTTCATGAAACATTTTGATGCTAATGTCATTGTTTCATGAAACATTTTGATGCTAATGTCATTGTTTCATGGAACATTTTGATGCTAATGTCATTGTTTCATGGAACATTTTGATGCTAATGTCATTGTTTCATGGAACAGTTTGATGCTAATGTCATTGTTTCATGGAACATTTTGATGTTAATGTCATTGTTTGACAAAATACCTTTGTTGTCAACACAATTAACTGCATAAAATGTTAATTTTTGGATTTTCGATTTCAATGTTTTGTGAAGCAGAATAGTTGTGTGTGTACTAAATCAAGTTCATTTATTATTATTTGCATGTTGTAGTAGAACATGCGCCATTCACTCATTATAGCTAGCTATACATAGCTTGCACTGTTCTGTGTACTTTTCTGGGCCAAGTCTAATAAACTAACGTACATAAAGACAGTACTCGTATATAGATCTTTATGCTACCATTGTTTCATTAACTTTATTCACTCCGGCAATTTTAAAGGTAAAATTCATTATAAATATTAGAACTTTTCGCAGTCCATTTGCATCCTTTAAGCTGGCCCATTGAAAAAAGTTTACCCATCAACTGGATTATGATTGTATATTTAAAGCCTTGGTTGCATAAAAAAAGACAGACCGCCTCCGTAATCGAATGGTTACGGTCGCTAAAACTTGTTATCACGCTCGCTTCTCACCAATGCAACCCGTGTTCGATCCTTTGACCGGGAAGTATGTGAGATAGTATGGTGGTCGCCATATCGGACAGGTGGGTTTTCTCCGGGTACTCTGGTTTCCTCCCACATGAATGACCACAAATACGCTTTCATCCGCGCCAATGAAAGTGATTAATGACCACAAATACGCTGTTGTCCGCTGCAACAAGAGTGATTAATATAAGAATGACCACAAATACGCTGTTGTCCGCGCCAACGAAAGTGATTAATGACCACAAATACGCTGTTGTCCGCGGCAATGAGAGTGATTAATATAAGTTGTTAAAGCTTGTTTCGCAATCGTTGTAAAATAAATAAACTTTAAGCTAATTTTAAATTATAATCTGTGAAAAGTGAGTGCATGACCCGCTGCACACCCTCTCAATACGATACATGTGTACTGTGATTCAACAGCATAGTGCGGTATCTCAAAATACTGGCATATTAAAACAGCCCTACTATAATTTTAACGGTTATCTCTCTAGCAACATATGTTTTATAGCCATTTAAGCTTTTCAACTCGGGTGAGCGATCCAGGGCCTTCATTGCCCTCTTGTTTTAACCCTTTGCCTGAGTAAATAAAATTACATTTGCAAACAACATAGATCCATATCGCTACGTCTGATTAGGATCTATGTTGTTTGCTATTCATCAAAGTGTTTTGGCTTCACTATCCGAATAGCAAACAGCATAGAGCATGATCAGACGGAACATTCTGTGCCGTCTGATCTATGGCTCTATGATGTTTGCAAAAGTAATTTTATCTGCTGCTAGAGTGCAAAAAGTTAAGTATTGCTCTCCAGAAACCACACTGTCCAGAGCTGTGATATTGTGCACGTACAGTCAAACCCTGTGTTAATTGTTATCTGTATTAAGTAATGATATGATAGTAATGCCGGATATGGAACATATCCTGTTGATTTTGAAAATGACGGTTTTTCCCATACATCTTGTCTGAAAATTATTTAATATTGCTGAGACATTATCTATGATTTAAGAAGTTACGCTGGTCCTCTGACCTCTATAAAAACCACAATGTACCATTCACGTCGGTGTTCTGCAGACAGATTTAACTATATTTATATAAATTTGCATCATCGCCATGGTGATAAACAATAAAAAAAAAGAAGCCTTATTTCCAAAAATAAAAACATCATGAATGAATGCCGCTTGGTGTTCATGTCTTCTCTACTGGCAATTGAACTTATATTTGCAGATGGATGTGTACTTATCAACAGAATATTCGGCAAGAATGAAGACAATCTAATATGTATGTATAACTTTATTGTGATTATTTTTCTTTGGGGCAGAATAATCCCCAAGGCTAGAAGACAGTCTAATCTAATGACGGCCTTTTATGTAGTATGTATGAATGGATTATTTTTGTGTGCTCATGTAGTTCTGTATTTTATTTCACTTTATGTATTTCTATAATGTTGCTATGACGTCACATACATATTTGATTGAATTCTGTATTTTATTAGTTGGCTAATGTATTTATATATCGTGTCTATGATGTCACATGCATATCTAATTGAATTCTGTATTTTATTAGTTGGCTAATGTATTTATATATCGTGTCTATGATGTGACATGCATATCTAATTGAGTTCTGTATTTTATTAGTTGGCTAATGTATTTATATATCGTGTCTATGATGTGACATGCATATCTAATTGAGTTCTTTATTTTATTATTTGGCTAATGTATTTATATATCGTGTCTATGATGTCACATACATATCTAATTGAATTCTGTATTTTATTAGTTGGCTAATGTATTTATATATCGTGTCTATGATGTCACATGCATATCTAATTGAGTTCTTTATTTTATTATTTGGCTAATGTATTTATATATCGTGTCTATGATGTCACATACATATCTAATTGAATTCTGTATTGTATTAGTTGGCTAATGTATTTATATATCGTGTCTATGATGTGACATGCATATCTAATTGAATTCTGTATTTTATTAGTTGGCTAATGTATTTATATATCGTGTCTATGATGTGACATGCATATCTAATTGAGTTCTGTATTTTATTAGTTGGCTAATGTATTTATATATCGTGTCTATGATGTGACATGCATATCTAATTGAGTTCTTTATTTTATTATTTGGCTAATGTATTTATATATCGTGTCTATGATGTGACATGCATATCTAATCGAGTTCTGTATTTTATTAGTTGGCTAATGTATTTATATATCGTGTCTATGATGTGACATGCATATCTAATTGAGTTCTTTATTTTATTATTTGGCTAATGTATTTATATATCGTGTCTATGATGTGACATGCATATCTAATTGAGTTCTGTATTTTATTAGTTGGCTAATGTATTTATATATCGTGTCTATGATGTGACATGCATATCTAATTGAGTTCTGTATTTTATTAGTTGGCTAATGTATTTATATATCGTGTCTATGATGTGACATGCATATCTAATTGAGTTCTGTATTTTATTAGTTGGCTATTGCATTTCTATAGCGTTGCTATGATGTCACATAGATATCCGATTGATGTCTGTATTTTATTATCTGGCTAATGTATTTCTATGGCGTTACTATGCCATCACATACATATATCTGATTGAGTTATGTTTTTTTGTTATTTGGCTAATATATTTCGATAGCTTTGCTATGACGTCACATAGATATCTGATTGATGTCTGTATTTTATTATTTGGATAATGTATTTCTATAGCGTTACTATGACGTCACATACATATCTGATTGCGTTAAGTATCTTATTAATTGGCTAATGTATTTCTATAGCATTGCTATGATGTGACATACATATCTGATTGAATTCAGTATTTTGTTATTTGGCTAATGTATTTCTATAGCGTTGCTATGAGGTCATATGCATATCTGATAGAGTTCTTTATTTTGTTATTTGCTACTGTATTTCTATATCATTGCTATGATGTCACATACATATCTGATTGAATTCAGTATTTTATTTTGCTATTGTATTGCTATAGCGTTGCTTTGACGTCACATACATATCTGATTGAGTTAAGTATCTTATTAATTGGCTAATGTATTTATATAGCATTGCTATGATGTGACATACATATCTGATAGAGCTCTTTAATTTGTTATTTGACTAATGTATTTCTATAGCGTTGCTATGACGTCACATACATATCTGATTGAGTTCTTTATTTTGTTAATTGGCTAATGTACATTTCTATAACATTGCTATGATATCACATACATATATGATTGAATTCAGTATTTTATTTTGCTTTGTATTTATATTGCGTTGTTATGACGTCATATGCTTGTCGGATCGAGTTCTTGATTTTGTGATTTGGCTAATGCAGGTCTATAGCAGTGCTAGGATGTTATATGCATATCTGATATAGAGTTCTTTATTTTGTTATTTGGCTAATGTATTTCCATAGCGTTGCTATGACGTCACGTACATATCTGATTGAGTTAAGTATATTATTAATTGGCTAATGTATTTCTATAGCATTGCTATGATGTCACATACATATATGATTGAATTCAGTATTTTATTTTGCTATTGTATTGCAATAGCGTTGCTATTGTATTGCAATAGCGTTGCTATGACGTCACATACATATCTGATAGAGCTCTTTAATTTGTTATTTTACTAATGTATTTCTATAGCGTTGCTATGACGTCACATACATATCTGATTGAGTTAAGTGTATTATTAATTGGCTAATGCATTTCTATAGCGTTGCTATGACGTCACATACATATGTGATTGAGTTAAATATATTATTAATTGCCTAATGTATTTCTATAGCATTGCTATGATGTCACATACATATATGACTGAATTCAGTATTTTATTTTGCTTTGTATTTCTATTGCGTTGCTATGACGTCATATGCATATCTGTTAGAGTTCTTTAATTTGTTATTTGGCTAATGTATTTCTATAGCGTTGCTATGACGTCACATACATATCTGATTGAGTTAAGTATATTATTAATTGGCTAATGTATTTCTATAGCATTGCTATGATGTCACATACATATATGACTGAATTCAGTATTTTATTTTGCTTTGTATTTCTATAGCGTTGCTATGACGTCATAAGCATATCTGATTGAGTTCTTTATTTTGTTATTAATTAGCTACTGTATTTCTATTGCGTTGCTAATGTATTTCTATAGCGTTGCTATGACCTCACATACATATCTGATTGAGTTCTTTATTTTGTTATTAATTAGCTAATGTATTTCTATTGCGTTGCTAATGTATTTCTATAGCGTTGCTATGACGTCACATACATATCTGATTGAGTTAAGTATATTATTAATTGGCTAATGTATTTCTACAGCATTGCTATGATTTCACATACATATATGATTTAATTCAGTATTTTATTTTGCAATTGTATTTCTCTAGCGTTGCTATGACGTCACATAAATATCTGATTGAGTTAAGTATATTATTAATTGGCTAATGTATTTCTATAGCATTGTTATGACGTCATATGCTGCATGTCGGATTGAGTTCTTTATGTTGTTATTTGGCTAATGCAGTTCTATGTCGTTGCTATGACGTCACATACATATCCGATTGAGTTCTTTATTTTGTTATTTGGCTAATGTATTTCTATAGCGTTGCTATGATGTCACATACATATCTGATCGAGTTAAGTATATTATTAATTGGCTAATGTATTTCTATAACATTGCTATGATATCACATACATATATGATTGAATTCAGTATTTTATTTTGCTTTGTATTAATATTGCATTGCTATGACGTCATAATTATGCTTGTCGGATTGAGTTCTTTATTTTGTGATTTGGCTAATGCAGTTCTATAGCGGTGCTAGGATGTTATATGCACATCTGATATAGAGTTCTTTATTTTGTTATTTGGCTAATGTATTTCTATAGCGTTGCCATGACGTCACGTACATATCTGATTGAGTTAAGTATATTATTAATTGGCTAATGTATTTCTATAGCATTGCTATGATGTCACATACATATCGGATAGAGTTCTTTATCTTGTTATTTGGCTAATGTATTTCCATAGCGTTGCTATGACGTCACGTACATATCTGATTGAGTTAAGTATATTATTAATTGGCTAATGTATTTCTATAGCATTGCTATGATGTCACATACATATATGATTGAATTCAGTATTTTATTTTGCTTTGTATTTCTATTGCGTTGCTATGACGTCACATACATATCTGATAGAGTTCTTTATTTTGTTATTTGGCTAATGTATTTCTATAGCGTTGCTATGACGTCACATACATATGTGATTGAGTTAAATATATTATTAATTGGCTAATGTATTTCTATAGCATTGCTATGATGTCACATACATATATGACTGAATTCAGTATTTTATTTTGCCTTGTATTTCTATTGCGTTGCTATGACGTCATATGCATATATGACTGAATTCGGTATTTTATTTTGCTTTGTATTTCTATAGCGTTGCTATGACGTCATATGCATATCTGATAGAGTTCTTTATTTTGTTATTTGGCTAATGTCTTTCTATAGCATTGCTATGACGTCACATAAATATCTGATTTGAGTTAAGTATATTATTAATTGGCTAATGTATTTCTATAGCATTGTTATGACGTCATATGCTGCATGTCGGATTGAGTTCTTTATGTTGTTATTTGGCTAATGCAGTTCTATGTCGTTGCTATGATTTCACATACATATCTGATTGAATTCAGTATTTTATTTTGCTATTGTATTGCTATAGCGTTGCTTTGACGTCACATACATATCTGATTGAGTTCTTTATTTTGTTAATTGGCTAATGTATTTCTATAACATTGCTATGATATCACATACATATATGATTGAATTCAGTATTTTATTTTGCTTTGTATTTATATTGCGTTGCTATGACGTCATATGCTTGTCGGATTGAGTTCTTGATTTTGTGATTTGGCTAATGCAGGTCTATAGCGGTGCTAGGATGTTATATGCATATCTGATATAGAGTTCTTTATTTTGTTATTTGGCTAATGTATTTCTATAGCGTTGCCATGACGTCACATACATATCGGATAGAGTTCTTTATCTTGTTATTTGGCTAATGTATTTCCATAGCGTTGCTATGACGTCACGTACATATCTGATTGAGTTAAGTATATTATTAATTGGCTAATGTATTTCTATAGCATTGCTATGATGTCACATACATATATGATTGAATTCAGTATTTTATTTTGCTATTGTATTGCAATAGCGTTGCTATGACGTCACATACATATCTGATAGAGTTCTTTATTTTGTTATTTGGCTAATGTATTTCTATAGCGTTGCTATGACGTCACATACATATGTGATTGAGTTAAATATATTATTAATTGGCTAATGTATTTCTATAGCATTGCTATGATGTCACATACATATATGACTGAATTCAGTATTTTATTTTGCTTTGTATTTCTATTGCGTTGCTATGACGTCATATGCATATCTGTTAGCGTTCTTTAATTTGTTATTTTGCTAATGTATTTCTATAGCGTTGCTATGATGTCACATACATATATGACTGAATTCGGTATTTTATTTTGCTTTGTATTTCTATAGCGTTGCTATGACATCATATGCATATCTGATATAGGTCTTTATTTTGTTATTTGGCTGATGTATTTTATAACATTGCTATGATATCACATACATATCTGATCGAGTTCTTTATTTTGTTATTAATTAGCTAATGTATTTCTATAGCGTTGCTATGACGTCATATGCATATCTGATAGAGTTCTTTAATTTGTTATTTGGCTAATGTATTTCTATAGCGTTACTATGACGTCACATACATATCTGATTGAGTTAAGTATATTATTAATTGGCTAACGTATCTCTATAGCATTGCTATGATGTCACATACATATATGATTGAATTCAGTATTTTATTTTGCTATTGTATTTCTATAGCATTGCTATGACATCACATACATATCTGAAAGAGTTCTTTATTTTGTTATTTGGCTAATGTCTTTCTATAGCGTTGCTATGACGTCACATACATATCTGATATAGGTCTTTATTTTGTTATTTGACCCATGTATTTCTATAGCGTTGCTATGACGTCACATACATATCTGATTGAGTTAAGTATATTATTAATTGGCTAATGTATTTCTATAACATTGCTATGATATCACATACATATCTGATCGAGTTCTTTATTTTGTTATTAAATAGCTAATGTATTTTTATTGCGTTGCTAATGTATTTCTATAGCGTTGCTATGACCTCACATACATATCTGATTAAGTTCTTTATTTTGTTATTTGGCTGATGTATTTCTATAACATTGCTATGATATCACATACATATCTGATTGAGTTCTTTATTTTGTTATTAATTAGCTAATGTATTTCTATTGCGTTGCTAATGTATTTCTATAGTGTTGCTATGACGTCACATAAATATCTGATTGAGTTAAGTATATTATTAATTGGCTAATGTATTTCTATAGCATTGTTATGACGTCATATGCTGCATGTCGGATTGAGTTCTTTATGTTGTTATTTGGCTAATGCAGTTCTATGTCGTTGCTATGACGTCACATACATATCCGATTGAGTTCTTTATTTTGTTATTTGGCTAATGTATTTCTATAGCGTTGCTATGACGTCATATGCATATCTGATAGAGTTCCTTAATTTGTTATTTGGCTAATGTATTTCTATAGCGTTGCTATGACGTCACATACATATCTGATTGAATTCAGTATTTTATTTTGCTTTGTATTAATATTGCGTTGCCATGACGTCATATGCTTGTCGGATTGAGTTCTTTATTTTGTGATTTGGCTAATGTATTTCTATGGCATTGCTATGATGTCACATACATATCTGATCGAGTTAATAGTATTGCTATGATGTCACATACATATATGATTGAATTCAGTATTTTATTTTGCTATTGTATTGCTATAGCGTTGCTATGACGTCACATACATATCTGATAGAGTTCTTTATTTTGTTATTGGGCTAATGTATTTCTATGGCGTTGCTATGACGTCACATACATATATGATCGAGTTCTTTATTTTGTTATTAATTAGCTAATGCATTTCTATTGCGTTGCTATGACGTCATATGCATATCTGATAGAGTTCTTTAATTTGTTATTTGGCTAATGTATTTCTATAGCGTTGCTATGACGTCACATACATATCTGATATAGGTCTTTATTTTGTTATTTGACCCATGTATTTCTATAGCGTTGCTATGACGTCACATACATATCTGATTGAGTTAAGTATATTATTAATTGGCTAATGTATTTCTATAACATTGCTATGATATCACATACATATCTGATTGAGTTCTTTATTTTGTTATTAAATAGCTAATGTATTTTTATTGCGTTGCTAATGTATTTCTATAGCGTTGCTATGACCTCACATACATATCTGATTAAGTTCTTTATTTTGTTATTTGGCTGATGTATTTCTATAACATTGCTATGATATCACATACATATCTGATTGAGTTCTTTATTTTGTTATTAATTAGCTAATGTATTTCTATTGCGTTGCTAATGTATTTCTATAGTGTTGCTATGACGTCACATAAATATCTGATTGAGTTAAGTATATTATTAATTGGCTAATGTATTTCTATAGCATTGTTATGACGTCATATGCTGCATGTCGGATTGTGTTCTTTATGTTGTTATTTGGCTAATGCAGTTCTATGTCGTTGCTATGACGTCACATACATATCCGATTGAGTTCTTTATTTTGTTATTTGGCTAATGTATTTCTATAGCGTTGCTATGACGTCATATGCATATCTGATAGAGTTCCTTAATTTGTTATTTGGCTAATGTATTTCTATAGCGTTGCTATGACGTCACATACATATCTGATTGAATTCAGTATTTTATTTTGCTTTGTATTAATATTGCGTTGCCATGACGTCATATGCTTGTCGGATTGAGTTCTTTATTTTGTGATTTGGCTAATGTATTTCTATGGCATTGCTATGATGTCACATACATATCTGATCGAGTTAATAGTATTGCTATGATGTCACATACATATATGATTGAATTCAGTATTTTATTTTGCTATTGTATTGCTATAGCGTTGCTATGACGTCACATACATATCTGATAGAGTTCTTTATTTTGTTATTGGGCTAATGTATTTCTATGGCGTTGCTATGACATCACATACATATATGATCGAGTTCTTTATTTTGTTATTAATTAGCTAATACATTTCTATTGCGTTGCTATGACGTCATATGCATATCTGATAGAGTTCTTTAATTTGTTATTTGGCTAATGTATTTCTATAGCGTTACTATGACGTCACATACATATCTGATTGAGTTAAGTATATTATTAATTGGCTAATGTATTTCTATAGCATTGCTATGATGTCACATACATATCTGATAGAGTTCTTTATTTTGTTATTGGGCTAATGTATTTCTATGGCGTTGCTATGACGTCACATACATATATGATTGAGCTAAGTATATTATTAATTGGCTAATGTATTTCTATAGCATTGCTATGATGTCACATACATATCTGATTGAGATCTTTATTTTGTTATTAATTAGCTAATATATTTCTATTGCGTTGCTATGACGTCACATACATATCTGATTGAGTTAAGTATATTATTAATTGGCTAATGTATTTCTACAGCATTGCTATGATTTCACATACATATATGATTTAATTCAGTATTTTATTTTGCAATTGTATTTCTCTAGCGTTGCTATGGCGTCACATACATATCTGATAGAGTTCTTTATTTTGTTATTTGTCTAATGTATTTCTATTGCGTTGCTATGACGTCATATGCATATCTGATAGAGTTCTTTAATTTGTTATTTGGTTAGTGTATTTCTATAGTGTTGCTATGACGTCACATACATATCTGATTGAGTTAAGTGTATTATTAATTGGCTAATGTATTTCTATAGTATTGCTATGATGTCACATACATATATGATTGGATTCAGTATTTTATTTTGCTATAGCGTTGCTATGACGTCACATACATATCTGATCGAGTTCTTTATTTTGTTATTTCGCTAATGTATTTCTATAGCGATGCTATGACGTCACATATATATATGAGTGAATTCAGTATTTTATTTTACTATTGTATTGCAATAGCGTTGCTATGACGTCACATACATATCTGATTGAGTTAAGTGTATTATTAATTGGCTATTGTATTGCTATAGCTTTGCTATGACGTCACATACATATGTGATTGAGTTAAGTATATTATTAATTGGCTAATGTATTTCTATAGCATTGTTATGACGTCACATACATATGATTTAATTCAGTATTTTATATTGCTATTGTATTACTATAGCGTTGCTATGACATAACATACATATCTGATTGAGTTCATTATTTTGTTATTTGGCTATTGTATTTCTGTAGCGTTGCTATGATGTCACATACACATCTGATGGAGTTCTGTAGTTTATTATTTGGCTAATGTATGTCTATAGCGTTGCTATGGCGTCAAATACATATCTGATTGAGTTAGCTATTTTATTATTATTGTCTAATGTATTTCATAGCATTGCTAGGGTGTCACATTTATATCCGATTGAATTTAGTGTTTTATTATTTTGCTATTGTATTTGATAGCGTTGCTATGATGTCACATACACATCTGATTGAGTTCTTTATTTTGTTATCTGCCTAATGTATTTCTATAGCATTGTTATGACGTCACATACATATATGACTGAATTCAGTATTTTATTTTGCTTTGCATTTCTATAGCGTTGCTATGACATCATATGCATATCTGATAGAGTTCTTTATTTTGTTATTTGGTTAATGTATTTCTATAGTGTTGTTATGACGTCACATACATATCTGATTGAGTTAAGTGTATTATTAATTGGCTAATGTATTTCTATAGTATTGCTATGATGTCACATACATATATGATTGGATTCAGTATTTTATTTTGCTATAGCGTTGCTATGACGTCACATACATATATGACTGAATTCAGTATTTTAATTTGCTTTGTATTTCTATAGCATTGCTATGATTTCACATACATATATGATTTAATTCAGTATTTTATTTTGCAATTGTATTTCTATAGCGTTGCTATGACGTCACATACATATCTGATTGAGTTAAGTATATTATTAATTGGCTAATGTATTTCTATAGTATTGCTATGATGTCACATACATATATGACTGAATTCAGTATTTTATTTTGCTTTGTATTTCTATTGCGTTGCTATGACGTCATATGGATATCTGATAGAGTTCTTTAATTTGTTATTTGGCTAATGTATTTCTATAGCGTTGCTATGACGTCACATACATATCTGATTGAATTAAGTATATTATTAATTGGCTAATGTATTTCTATAGTATTGCTATGATGTCACATACATATATGATTGCATTCAGTATTTTATTTTGCTATTGTATTGCTATAGCGTTGCTATGTCGTCACATACATATCTGATAGAGTTCTTTATTTTGTTATTGGGCTAATGTATTTTGTTATTGGGCTAATGTAATTCTATAGCGTTGCTATGACGTCACATACATATGTGATTGAGTTAAGTATATTATTAATTGGGTAATGTATTTCTATAGCATTGCTATGATGTCACATACATATATGATAAGAGTTCTTTAATTTGTTATTTGGCTAATGTATTTCTATAGCGTTGCTATGACGTCACATACATATCTGATAGAGTTCTTTAATTTGTTATTTGGCTATTGTATTTCTGTAGTGTTGCTATGACGTCACATACGTATCTGATTGATTTCTTTATTTTATTTGGCTATTGTATTCTTCTGGCGTTGCTATGGCGTCACATACATATCTGATTGAGTTATTTATTTTGTTATTTGGCTATTGTGTTTCTTTAGCGTTGCTATGGCGTCACATACATATCTGATTGAGTTTGGTGTCTTATTATTTGACTGATGTATTTTATAGCATTGCTATGATGTCACATACATATCTGATTGAATTCAGTATTTTGTTATGTTGCTATTGTATTTCTATAGCTTTGCTATGACGTTACAGGGTCGATCTTCACATTTGGAAGTATGTTAGATGGTACGGTGTTCAACAGATTGGACAGGTGTGTTTTCTCCGGGTACTACGGTGTCCGTCCACACGAATGACCACAAGAATGATTATTATAAGATGTTACAGCTTGTTTCCCAATCATTGTAAAATAAATAAAGTTTAAGCTTAACCTCGCATAGTTGTCACAGGTGAGAGATTCCATGAACATCATTGATATACTGCATGTCATAATGTTATTTGAAGAAACTTCAACATAATTCTCAGACATGTGGCTAGTGGATATGTATACTAGCTGTGTTGCAACTATAATCATTCATTGGACGACCTGTTAAAATAGCATTAAATAGAATAAAAACAGTGTAGTGTTTGTTTATTTTGATGTCACTCCTATTGAAAGGGCCAGCTATTTCTGACGAGGTTCGAACCTTTGAGCTCCCGCTACGTATGTGGACACCTTAACCACTAGGCCACGGAGAATATGCAAACGTCCCAGATACTGTGTTTGTATAACCCTTTGAACTCTGGTGAGCACACTAAGGCCTTCAAAAGTTCATGAACTTGCATCCTAGAAATTACTAACCTCAAATGTCACTAATACATTCAGACTTTTATGATAATTTACTATTGTTTCAGATTGAACGGTTGGTCCTAGACGGACAGGTTCTGACAGTGTCTTCGGTACTACATGGACATGTTGGACGCAATGGAACATATATGGAAATGTTGGGACGCAATGGAACAAACTAATAACCAAATTAATTGCTGTATAATCATCTGGAATAAAAGTGCATTAAATGACAATTGTTCTCTTTCATTTGTTTGTTTCAAATAAAGTTTTAGTTTGAGGGGGAGGTATGTTACAGTCAGTAATCCTCGAATCATGTTGAGTCATCAAAGTTTGTAGAACAGTCTCTTTTTCTTCACACTGCATAGTGTCTGGACATGATTGGCATCATATCGTCCACATATCCATACTGCTTCGGTTCTTTCACAACATAACATGTCCAGTTGTTGCTATATTCTACATAGCCTGTAAATAAAATACAACATCATAATACTGTTACTAAACCAAACTAGAGCCAGTTTACCCTGGCACACCAGACAATGGTTAAAATTATCGTCAAACTACTGATCTTGTTTTGTACGAAGCAACTGTTGCGTTGTGTAAATGAGTTATGACGCAATTCAGTATTGTAAGCTGGCCTAGTTTTACACAATGATTCCATTTTAACTCGGAAGTTTATATGAAGCTATTGACAGGACACTACACCCACTATCTATCTGCAACACCCACTATATCTCCGTGGTTGAGTATCTAAGGTAGTCACCTGCTCCTCAACTCTATAGGTTCAAATTCCACTGGTGGTGTCCAATTATATCAGGTCGGTGGTTTTACCAGGTGCACGAAATACTGCTCAGAGTGCACCTGGATACATAAGCTGTTATGCTGTTGGTAATATACAAATTTCAGAATGACCATAAAATCTAGATGTGCCTGTAAACAGTGGTTTACAAAATGTCACAAATACATCTATAAAACTAGGGAATAGCACTTGGATTGCTGGTATTTGACAAAAGATTAGCATGACGCCGATTTGACATTGAAAGGTCAAACACATGGTATTGTTTATTTTGACAGTTCATACGAGGTTTCCAACTATTGAAATCAATTGCAGTGGACTAGTCGCTGATCATCCAGACCACAGACATTTGACCGGATTGGCACACAATCGAACCACTTTCGTCTACACTAGCCCTATATACTTTGTATACTCTACGGATATATATATATACACATTAGCAAAATAACAAAATGCAGAACTCAATCAGATGTATACTGTGCCTAAACAACAACGCTATAGAAATACATTAGTAAAATTTAAAAAATGCAGAACTCAATCAGATATACATTGTGCCATTACATCGGTGAAAACGCAAATGTCTACAGAATGTAATTTTTTATTATATGGTATATTTTTCTCAAAAATATTTGCCTCAAAACTGAGTATTTCAATTAATTAACAAACGTCGTATACGCAGTTTGTTGACATAACAAATTAGTGTAAATAGGGTTGACATCCATGCGTAATACAACACATGTATCATGAATAACACGATTTATGTTACATATTTACCGTTATATCTCACATTTGTGTCTATGCATATTTATTTGTAGACTAATCATTAGTTAAATTATCTCTAAACGACAGTATCTGTTATAGTACATTTTTCCCCAATTCAGATAGTTACCTGAAATGCTCATAAACCGTATCATTTTGGTGGAAAAAAATTTCCCAACAAGTTGTTTATATTCGGCTACTGAACCAGTCAGTTGACAGTTGCATTAGGCTACCGGCACACACAACGGAATGCTATAAACCATGCTTCACCTCTGTCAGCGAAATTAAGTTAAAACTATTTAAATATTTTAAATTCAGATGTAAATGGAAAAAATACGCTGAGCATAGGTTCCACCACTCTAAATATATATTATGGACATTTGGAGCATTTTTTCAGATAAAGGGGTGGGGTAATTTTACATAGATCTTGATATTCAAGTAAGCATCTTTCATTAGTAGTTTACTCACCACTTACGTTGACAGTTTATGATTTATTGTTTATCAACACATGTTTACCTTTCTGGGTCAACACTGATCCAATGGAAAGAATGATAGGTTGCGTTATTTTACCTCGTTCTGAAAAATTGTGGATGCCTTGGTATGTCAAGACCAGCAGTATGTTAAGAAACGACTATATGTCATACTTTGGCAGGGGACGAAAAATCCACTTGTCCGCTCGTGTTGACGAGTGACATTTCCGATCGGGCGAGTAGAAAATCCATGTCGGTCGTCCGACAGTACGAGTGACAATTTACCGTCTTGACGAAGAACAACAATAATCCAAATTCCCCATAATGTGCTTCAACTAGTAACAATAGTAAAACTACCGGATGTTCTGTGAATTTTCAAAGCAAATGTCGGTTATTATTCTAAGGGAGATAATTAACAGGCACAGTCTAAAGTACTGACACTTTCCACTGACAATATAAACATATTACGGACACGTCGATGTTGGGGCCAATTTGGTATCTGGCCGACAATGAGTTTGAGGTTTACATTTATTATAAACAACTGTGGGGAGAATGATAATTACTCTAATCGTAATGCATATTTTTTACTATTATTACGGATCTGATTTGGTTGAAAGTATTGTCCGAAAATCGGGTCCGAAACTCAGTCTTCACGAAACTTTGCCAGAGTTTGTCTGACACCGGTCAGACAAATGATTAAAATGCACTTAAACTTTCAATATATTTTGTCTGACCGAAGGATTTTTTGTCTGACATGTCAGGCGGTCCTACGGATTTCGGGAAGACTGGAAGTACATTAGCAAAATGCACAACTCAATCCGATATACACTATGCCTTGATAGCAACGATATAGAAACACATTAGTAAAACAACAAAATGCACAACTAAGTCCGATATATATTGTGCCTTCATACCAACGTTATAGAAATACATTAGCAAAATAACAGAATACAGAACTCAATCAGATATACAGTGTGCCTTCATAGCAACGCTATAGAAATACATTAGCAAAATAACAGAATACAGAACTCAATCAGATATACAGTGTGCCTTCATAGCAACGCTATAGAAATACATTAACAAAATGCATATCTCAATCAGATATACATTGTACCTTCATAGCAACAATATAGAAATATATTAGTAGAATTTAAAAAATGCAGAACTCAATCAGATCACAGGGATTCGGCACGTTTGGGGGTACTAGTATATATATTCAAGTACAGCGATTCTACTCTGTGGGATGTCAGATTTCGCATCGATCAGTAAAATGGCCCTATCTGAAACAATTTTGTACAAATCTGTCCAAATATAACGCCTATCCCGAGTCTTTATATTGTTCTTCAAATAAAACACAACTTTCAGCTGCATGCATGTATACTTTGCAAACAATTGCCACAGACATTGGCCATAGCAGGTCACATTTCCATACTAGGACACGGGTTATGTCAGCAACAACAACAAATCTTCGACGGGAGAGTTTTAACTGTGAATAACATTATCAATAAAATGTGTTTCCACTAACGTGTAGGTTTATTTGGCAAAAATGTACGTCAAAAAGAGATTTCGTAGAATTTTTCAATTTGTTTTGAAAATTTCTAAAGCGGCGCAATTCGCGTTGAAATGAGCGTTCTGATTGGATTATTAGAATGTAACAAGATTTTGTTTTTATATGAAGAATAATCATAATCCAATCAGCTATGTAAATACATTAGAAAAATAAGAAACTTCAGAATACTATCAGATGTGTATGTGCCAATAGTAGGTGACGTCATAGAAACGCTATAGCTATATCTCAATCAGATATATATTGTGCCTTCATAGCAACGCTATAGAAATACATTAATGAAATAACAAAATGCAGAATTCAATCCCTGCATAGCAACGCTATAGAAATACATTAACAAAATCACAAAATGCAGAACTCAATCAGATATACATTTTGCCTTCATAGCAACGTTATAGAAATACCATTATAGCAAATACATTAGTAAAATAACAAAATGCAGAACTCAATCAAATATGCATTGTGCCTTCATAGCAACGCTATAGAAATACATTAGTAAAATAACAAAATACATAATTCAATCATATATGTATGTGATTTCATACCAAACCTATGTAAATACATTAGAAAAATAAGAAACTTCAGAATACTATCAGATATGTATGTGCCAATAGTAGGTGACGTCATAGAAACGCTATAGCTATATCTCAATCAGATATATATTGTGCCTTCATAGCAACGCTATAGAAATACATTAGTGAAATAACAAAATGCAGACCTCAATCAGATATACATGGTGTCTTTATAGCAACGCTATATAGAAGTGCATTAGTAAAATAACAAAATGCAGAATTCAATCAGATATACATGGTGTCTTTATAGCAACGCTATATAGAAGTGCATTAGTAAAATAACAAAATGCAGAATTCAATCAGATATACATGGTGTCTTTATAGCAACGCTATATAGAAGTGCATTAGTAAAATAACAAAATGCAGAATTCAATCAGATATACATGGTGTCTTTATAGCAACGCTATATAGAAGTGCATTAGTAAAATAACAAAATGCAGAATTCAATCAGATATACATGGTGTCTTTATAGCAACGCTATATAGAAGTGCATTAGTAAAATAACAAAATGCAGAATTCAATCAGATATACATGGTGTCTTTATAGCAACGCTATATAGAAGTGCATTAGTAAAATAACAAAATGCAGAATTGAATCCCTGCATAGCAACGCTATAGAAATACATTAGTAAAATAACAAAATGCAGAACTCAATCAGTTATACATTATGCCTTCATAGCAACGTTATAGAAATACATTAGTAAAATAACAAAATGCAGAACTCAATCAGTTATACATTATGCCTTCATAGCAACGTTATAGAAATACATTAGTAAAATAACAAAATGCAGAATTGAATCCCTGCATAGCAACGCTATAGAAATACATTAACAAAATGCAGAACTCAATCTAATTTATTTATAGCAACATTATAGAAATACCATTATAGCAAATTAACAAAATGCAGAATTGAATCCGATATACATTATGCCTTCATAACAACGTTATAAAAATGCATTAGTAAAATAACAAAATGCAGAACTCAATCACATATGCATTGTGCATTCATAGCAACGCTATAGAAATACATAATTCAATCATATATGTATGTGATTTCATATCAAACATATGTAAATACATTAGAAAAATAAGAAACTTCAGAATACTATCAGATATGTATGTGCCAATAGTAGGTGACGTCATAGAAATGCTATAGCTATATCTCAATCAGATATACATTGTGCCTTCATAGCAACGCTATAGAGATACATTAACAAAATGCAGAACTCAATCCGATATTTATTTATTTATTCATAGCAACGTTATAGAAATACATTAGTAAAATAACAAAATGCAGAATTCAATCCCTGCATAGCAACGCTATAGAAATACATTAACAAAATAACAAAATGCAGAACTCAATCAGATATACATTATGCCTTCATAGCAACGTTATAGAAATACATTAGTACAATAACAAAATGCAGAACACAATCAGATATACATTATGCCTTCATAGCAACGTTATAGAAATACATTAGTACAATAACAAAATGCAGAACACAATCAGTTATACATTATGCCTTCATAGCAACGTTATAGAAATACATTAGTACAATAACAAAATGCAGAACACAATCAGATATACATTATGCCTTCATAGCAACATTATAGAAATACATTAGTACAATAACAAAATGCAGAACACAATCAGATATACATTATGCCTTCATAGCAACGTTATAGAAATATAATTATAGCAAATTAACAAAATGCAGAATGCAATCCGCTATATACATTGTGCCTGCATAGCAACGCTATAGAAATACATTAGTAAAATAACAATATGCATAACTCAATCAGATATACATTTTGCCTTCATAGCAACGCTATAGATATACATTAACAAAATGCAGAACTCAATCCGATATTTATTTATTTATAGCAACGTTATAGAAATACATTAGTAAAATAACAAAATGCAGAATTCAATCCCTGCATAGCAACGCTATAGAAATACATTAACAAAATAACAAAAATGCATATCTCAATCAGATATACATTGTGCCTTCATAGCAACGCTATAGAAATACATTAACAAAATAACAAAATGCAGAACTCAATCAGATATACATTTTGCCTGCATAGCAACGCTATAGAAGTACATTAGCGTAATAACAAAATGAATAACTCAATCAGATATACAGTGTGCCTTCATAACAACGTTATAGAAATACATTAGCAAAATAACAAACTGCATAATTCAATCAGATATACAGTATGCCTTCATAGCAATGCTATGGAAACACATTAGTAAAATAACAAAATGCAGCATTCAATCAGATATAAGTTTAGCCTTCATAGCAACGCTATAGAAATACATTACTAAAATAACAAAATGCAGACTTATACCATATATTATATAGTGTGCATGCATAGAAACGCTATAGAAGAATATTAATAAAATTTTAAAAATGCAGAACTCAATCAGATATACATTGTGCCTTCATAGCAACGCTATAGAAACACATTAGCAAAATAACAAAATGCATATCTCAATCAGATATACATATTGTGCCTTCATAGCAACGCTATAGAAATACATTAGAAAAATAACAAATTGCAGAATTCAATCAGATATACATTATGCCTTCATAGCAACGCTATAGAAACACATTAGATAAATAACAAAATCCAGATTTGAATCAGATATATATTGTGCCTGCATAGCAACGCTATAGAAGTACATTAGCAAAATAACAAAATGCAGAACTCAATCAGATATAAATTTTGCCTTCATAGCAACGCTATAGAAATACATTACTAAAATAACAAAATGCAGACTTATATCAGATATATATTGTGCATGCTTAACAATGCTATAGAAATACATTAGTAAGATAACAAAATGCAGAATTCAATCAGATATATAGTGTGCATGCATATCTAATTAGCAACGCTATAGAAGTTCATTAGTAAAATAACAAAATCCAGAATTCAATCAGATATATATTTGCCTGCATAGCAACGCTATAGAAATACATTAGCAAAATAATAAACTGCAGAACTCAATCAGATATACAGTGTGCCTTAATAGCTACTCTATAGAAATACATTAGAAAAATAACAAAATGCATCACTCAATCAGATATACAATGTGCCTTCATAGCAACGCTATAGAAATACATTAGCAAAATAACAAAAGGCAGAACTCAATCAGATATACAATGTGCCTTCATAGCAACGCTATAGAAATACATTAGCAAAATAACAAAATGCAGCATTCAATCAGATATATATTATGCCTTCATAGCAACGCTATAGAAATACATTAAGAAAATAACAAAATGCAGAATTCAATCAAATATACATTATGCCTTCATAACAACGTTATAGAAATACATTAGTAAAATAACAAACTGCAGAATTCAATCAGATATATAGTGTGCATGCATAGCAACGCTATAGAAGTACATTAGCGAAATAACAAAATGAATAACTCAATCAGATATACAGTGTGCCTTCATAGCAACGCTATGGAAACACATTAGTAAAATAACAAAATGCAGCATTCAATCAGATATATATTGTGCCTGCATAGCAACGCTATAGAAGTACATTAGCGAAATAACAAAATGAATAACTCAATCAGATATACAGTGTGCCTTCATAGCAATGCTATGGAAACACATTAGTAAAATAACAAAATGCAGCATTCAATCAGATATAAGTTTAGCCTTCATAGCAACGCTATAGAAATACATTACTAAAATAACAAAATGCAGACTTATTCCAGATATATAGTGTGCATGCATAGCAACGCTATAGAAGAATATTAGTAAAATTTTAAAAATGTAGAACTCAATCAGATATACATTGTGCCTTCATACCAAAGCTATAGAAATACTTTAGCAAAATAACAAAATGCAAAATTCAATCAGATATCAATTTTGCCTTCATAGCAACATTATAGAAATACATTAGTAAAATAACAAAATGCAGAATTCAATCAGATATACAATGTGCCTTCATAGCAACGCTATAGAAATACATTAGTAAAATAATAAATACATAATTCAATCAGATATGTATGTGATTTCTTTCTGCGACAATATATAGACGCTTAGATATACATTAGCCATATAAATGAAAGGCATACTTCAATTAGATATGTACGTGACGTCATAGCAACGCTATAGAAATACATTAGTAAATTTTTTAAAAAATGCTGAATGCAATCAGATATACACGTTATAACAACGCTATAGAACATAAGTAAAATAACAAAATGTAGAACTCAATCGGATATACAATGTGCCTTCACAACAACGCTATAGATATACATTAACATAATTACAAAATGCAGACCTCACTCAGATATACATTGTGCCTTCATAGCAACACAATAGAAATACATTAGTAAAATAACAAACTGCAGAACTCAATCAGATATAAATTTTACTAAAATACCAAAATAGAGACTTATATCAGATATATATTATGCATGCATAGCAATGCTATAGAAATACATTAGTAAAATAACAAAAGGCAGAATTCAACCAGATATACATTGTGTCTGCATAGCAATGCTACAGAAATACATTAGTAAAATAACGAAATGAAGATCTCAATCGGATATACACTGTGCCTTCATAGCAACGCTATAGAAATACATTAGTAAAATAACAAAAAGCAGAACTCAATCACATATACAATGTGCCTTCAAAGCAACGCTGTAGAAATGCATTAGGAAAATAAAACACACAATTCAATCAGATAGGTATGTGATTTCATAGCAAAGCTATGGAAATACATTAGAAATATAAGAAATTACGGAATACAATCAGATATGCCTGTGACAACATATATAGACGCTTAGAAATACATTAGCCATATAAATGAAAGACATACTTTAATTAGATATGTACGTGACGTCATAGCAACTCTATAGAAATACATTAGTACAATTTTAAAAATTGCAGAATTCAATCAGATATACAATGTGCCTTCATAGCAACGCTATAGAAATAAATTAACAAAATAACAAAATGCAGAATTCTATCAGATATATATTGTGCATGCATAGCAACGCTATAGAAGTACATTAACAAAATTACAAAATGCAGAACTCAATCAGATATACATTGTGTGTCTTCTTAGCAACGCTACAGAAATACATTAGTAAAATAACAAAATGCAGAACTCAATCGGATATAAATGTTGCCTTCATAGCAACATAATAGAAATACATTAGTAAAATAACGAAATGCAGACATATACCAGATATATATTGTGCATGCATAGCAATGCTATAGAAGTACATTAGTAAAATTCAAAAAATGCAGAATTTAATCAGATATACATTGTATTGTGCCTTCATAGCAATGCTATAGAAATACATTAGTAAAATAACAAACGGCAGAATTCAATCAGATATACACTGTAACAGTGCATTGTGCCTTCATAGCAACGATATAGAAATACATTAGTAAAATAACAAACGGCAGAATTCAATCAGATATACACTGTAACAGTGCATTGTGCCTTCATAGCAACGATATAGAAATACATTAGTAAAATAACAAACGGCAGAATTCAATCAGATATACACTGTAACAGTGTAGTGTGCCTTCATAGCAACGATATAGAAATACATTAGTAAAATAACAAACGGCAGAATTCAATCAGATATACACTGTAACAGTGTAGTGTGCCTTCATAGCAACGATATAGAAATACATTAGCAAAATAACAAAAGGCAGAACTCGATCATATATACATTGTGCCTGCATAGCAACGCTATAGAAACACATTAGCAAAATAACAAAATGCAGAACTCGATCATATATACATTGTGTCTTTATAGCAATGCTATAGAAATACATTAGCAAAATAAATTACATAATTCAATCAGATATATGTCAGTGACGTATTATTAATACTATAGAAATACATTAGCCAAGCAATATAAAATACTGAACTCGATCAGATATGCTATAGAAATGCATTAGCAATATAAAATACAGATATGTCAGAGCAACACCATACAAATACAGTAAACAACTAAAGCACAAAACTGGAACAGATATGTCAGTGATGTCATAGCAACGCTATATAAATACATTAGCCAAATAATAAAAAAACAGAACTGACATATGCATCACATATTTTCTGTTTCAGTCCTGCATATTATTGGATGCAATGTCTATTTTTAGATAATGTATGCGTCCTTATACATACATTACCTAAAAAATAGAAAACATTACGTCCAATAAAATATTGAACTGAAATTACGTCAAATAATATACAGAACTACCGGTAAATCAGATGTCATGTGACGTCATAGCAACGTTATATACATATAATTATTACATAAAATATAATACAGAAATGAATAAAATATGTAACTTGACGTAATAGCAACATCATAGACATACATTATGCCAAAAAGGGTACATAACTGAATCAGCACATTAAATAACCTAGAAAATACATATTTATACAAACAGAAAAGGCCGTCATTAGACTAGACTGTCTTCGGGCCTTGGGGGATTATTCTGCCCCAAAAGAAAAAAATATAATCACAAAAAGACTTACGTGTACCGGTACATGTTAGATTGTCTGCTACCCTGTCTTCGGGCCTTGGGAGATTTTTATTATACTGCAAATATAAAAGGCCATCGTTACATTAGACTGTCTTTGGGACTTGGAGATTATTCTGCCCAATACAAATTGACAATGTATGTATACAAAATAATACTAATTAATAATACAACAAGAAGGCCATGAATGCCCTGCGTCAAATTCATTTACAGTCGAACCTGTGTTAATGGTCACCTCTATTTAATCAGTCAACCTGCATTAAGCAGCAAGTTTCCCCGATTCCCAATATGTTATTTTATTATACATTTGATGTATATTAAGCAGCCACTTGTGCTAAGCAGCCACCTACGTCATTCCCTTGGCTGACTGCTTAACACAGGTTTAACTGTAATATTTGTTGACATGTGTAACACAGGTGACAAAAACTTGCAGCAAGTCCGGGACTCAAACGCGGGTCACCTCGCTTACAGAGCGAGTGCTCTATAGACTGTACCAACCAGGCTGTCTACATCCATCTCACAGAAATGGTTGATATACACACCATTAGTCATTACACATATCTCCCATTGAAAGTTTGTAATTGCAACCAGGGTTCATCCGTCTATAAAAGATGTTATTTAATATGGTTAAAATGCACAGTATGACCATTAAATATAACATTTGAATAGAATGAATGCTTGATGATGGGCCAGTATATCTTACTGGACAAAATTGTGTATGAAAATTGTAAAAGGGAGAAGTGGGACCCCCAGAGGGCGAAGTCACCTTCCAGAGGGCGAAGTCAGCTTCCCCAGGGCGACTATTTTGCCCACATCGCCCTCTAGAATGATCCCTGGCAACAGAGCCAATATATTGATGCCACATGCCATATTTCAATGTCAACAGAATCATCCTGTCTAAGTAATGTATGAAAACAATGTAGCTAATAGGTCATAAAAAACAAGAGCTGTTGGAAGGACAACACGCTAGACTATTCGAAAATTTGCATTAACGTTGCCATGCAAGTTTATTTTATAGTATCAAATCTGAAAGTAGAAATGAATGTACAGTCAAACCTGTCTTAAGCAGCCAGTCAAGCGTATCACATAAAGTGGCTGCTTAGCACAGGTCACTGCTTCTTAGGAGGTTAAATGTATAATAAATTAACATATTGGGAATCTGGAAACTGGCAGCTTAATACAGGTTGATTACTTAATAGAGGTGACCACTAACACAGGTTTGATTGTAATTAATTAATAAGAAGTATTACAAGAACAACTTGTTGTTATCGTTATGAGTAGCATGCAGTATATCGTAAAACCGAGTACGAACATGTCAATATATCAAAGATATGTTGTTAGTAAAATATATGAAATATCCCCGAGGTACATTGGATACATTTTCCAGAGTTTTTTACATTATCATTAATGATTTTTTACCTCTGGTTTTTACTCTGGCCCTGTGTATCTCGATCTGCGCTGAGGCTATGTTTCATGTATTCGACTATATGTACGTCATTACATTGAATAAACGATCGCAAGTCTTGCCCATTGCAAGCAGAGTTTGAGTTTTGTATGTGGTTTAAGTTAATAAAGAAATTGACACATGCTCACAGTTATCTAAGAATCATCTGAGACTTAATTTTAACATTTTTTTTAAATTTAAGTTTATTTAACTTCGCTATCGGTTACAAATTTGATCGATGGGCAGTTTACCTAACAACACCTTTCCTGGGCAGGCTCCAGCGGTTAACCAGTACTTGGTGCACCAATACAACCTCCGTAAGAAACTGCCAACTTTTTCATATAAAGAGACATTGGTCTGAGTGGGGCTCAAACCCATGACCATCAGCGATGATAGGTTACACTGGTATACAAGTCAGCGACCGTAACCACTCGACCACGGAGGTGAACTAACTTTAACAATTACAGACTATGGTATATAAATCCCAGATTTTACTTATTCAAAAAAAGAACAAATATAACTTAAGTGTAATACTATGTATAGGAAATAACCTTTATCAATTCTCTGTGAAAAATACTTTGTGAACTTTTAATTACTTGTGTATGATCATTTAGACTGTGTTGTGCTTGACATTTTTCTTGAAAAGAAATTGAAAAAATGCCAGTATCTCTGTTATGTAATTCTTCGAAAAAGGACACCAGTCACCACACACTGCAAACTGGGACCACAACAGCTCTTAACCCATTTCATTCTGGATACCGTTCAAACAGTATTTGCAAAGAACATAGAGCCAGATCGGCCACCATGGAACTTTCCGTCTGATCAGGCTCTATGCTGTTTGCTTTTCAGATGATCTTGCTAAGACAATTGGCTATGTAGCAAACAACATAGATCCTGATCAGCACGCAGCGTCACGCTGCGGCTGATCTGGATCTATCTTGTTTGCAAAAGCCTTTAAATGTATCCAAAATGAAATGGGTTAATACTGTCATCATGTATTTCTTAGCTACATACTACTATCCAATTTCAAAAATCAGGGGCGGGAAAGGGCACTATTTAGATAATATTTAATGCAAGAGTTATGGAATTGTAGAAAAATGGCAGGTGATTGAGCTGTAACATTTAACCCTGGTTTGACTGTGCGTAGGTAAAACATATGATATCAAGCATTCTGGTTTCTGACAATATTTTTAAAGTTGTACTATATAAGCCTATGTAAAGAATGTGACACCTACAGTGATCAACTATATTACCAAACTGATACCTAGGTGATGCTACATGCAAAATATCAAAGCTCTTGACATTGTGCTTTCTGAGAAGATGATAAGATTTTTACTATGTAAGTCAATGTAAACTATGTGACCCCTACCGTGGGGTCAAATAATACCCAAGAATCACAATTTGAGCAGACATATGTATGTATGTTACATTAAAGCAGCATTACATCGTAATAAAGGATGTTTTGGGTAAAATATAAATACTAATCGAAATAGTCGCTCAGAAACGATAAAATTCCAATAAATTTAAACCGTCGTATACGCAAATTTGTTTATCAACACACGAAATGTAAACACGCACAGCGCGAATGCGTGAAACAACAGAGGATGTAGAAAACAACGTATATATTTTGAATATGAAATACTATCTATCTATCTTCCTCTAATTTCGAACCCCTCGCTGGGATGTAGAAATATCCCTAAAAGACGCTAACAGAGGTATGAATCAACATATCAAGTAATTTAATTAAAAAAGACAACGTGGGACAAATGGGGTCGATGCATTCTGAATGTAAACAAGTGCGGACGATGCGTTCCGGTTGTAAACAAGTGCGTGACCGATCGACTCGGAAAGTCCTACTTTCGGTTTTGAGTTTGTTTTATCGCAAAAAACACTGTTAGATGTATAATGTTAGAATGTGTAGCAGCATTGCTACCCATACGTAAAAATTGAATTTTTCAAATATCTTTTATTTCATACGATGTAACGCTGCTTTAATGTCAAAGCCCCTTGTGGGGACCTAGACATGTTTTCCAGGGCAGGTATAGCCGACCTAAGCGAGTAACCAGTACTAAGCATTGTATGTGAGGTGCCTTGCTCAATGACAGTACATATGTGGCCTGAGTTTTTAGAGTTGTATTTTCAGATTTTTCCTTAGGAATTTCCAGTGGTGTTTATTTTTTTTTAAGGTTCATTTAGCAAGAGCAGAACATTTTAATTCAATAAAATTCTTTCCCAGTGTAGATTTAAATAACCATGCAATTTGGTTTTCTCGGATGTCGTGAAAGTCCATAGCGGTGACATCGTGTAATTTATATCACCTGTGAGAAGTGAATTTGGACAATTACCGTAATTTGTAAGCTTAATTTATATGCTATCTATAGGCAGTACAAGCCTGAGTGGGTCAAAGGTTGTGGTAAGCAGCGCAGGAACTGATTGGATGGTATTATAAATAATTTAAATTAACAAATGACTGCCAGATTTGGTGTTGATGTTCAGCTAATATGTTACCCTTAGTTTATACAACATTAGTTTAGCTCGATTGCGAAACAAGTTCTGACAACATTAGTTTTAAGCGCTATCGAGACCTCATTCCTGATGGAATCCATTGCCATGAGGGAGTGAGAAGAGGCAATGTGGAATTTAAGTGCCTTGCCTGAGGACACAATCATAACGGCTCGGCATATGCTACCATTAATGACCCTGTATTACTTATTTCATCATGTTTATTAAATTTTAGACCCCTTGCTGCTATTATCTAGTTATTCAGTGTCAAAGTATCCCTTTATTTTTATTTACATGACGCCGGGTATCATGATTGTTAAGGTTTAGTGTGGCCGATTAGAGCAGTGCCAGGTTAGCACAGTCACTTTCTTACCAGTGCAACACGGGTTAAATCTTCGGTCCTGGAAGTATGTGAGATGGTACGATGGTCGCCAGATCGGGCACGTGGCTTTTCTCTGGGTATTCCGGTTTACTCCCACACGAATGACCACATTTACGCTTTCATCTTGGCCAATGAGAGTTATTAATATAAGTTGCTAAAACTTGCTTCACAATCGTTGTAAAATAAAGTTTAAACTTTTAAACTATGGTGATACGTATTTAAATTAAGTTGAATAAAATCCCACCCATCCGTTACTAAGAAATGAATCTGGAGAGCACAAGTTTTAGTCATTTAAAGGGCATTAACTCTGGTGTTACTCACCCGATACTGTCAAAACTCATGCATGCACCAGCGCACTATGGCGAAATTAACCCTTTACTCCACAACAGAAAAGGCCAAATTACTCATTTTATCTCCAGAATGCTGATAAGCAATAGGCACACTGTACTATTAAGAGGCCCTGTATGGTGTTACTCTAAGTGAGGTATCAAGGTATTGCTACAAGGCCCTGTATGGTGTTACTCTAAGTGAGGTATCAAGGTATTGCTACATGACACTGTATGATGTTAATCTAACTAAGGTATCGAGGTATTGCTACGAGGTCCAGTATGGTGTTACTCTAAGTGAGGTATCGAGATATTGCTACGAGGCCCAGTATGGTGTTACTCTAAGTGAGGTATCGAGATATTGCTACGAGGCCCAGTATGGTGTTACTCTAAGTGAGGTATCGAGATATTGCTACGAGGCCCAGAATGGTGTTACTCTAAGTGATGTATCGAGATATTGCTACAAGGCCCTGTATGGTGTTACTCTAAGTGAGGTATCAAGGTATTGCTACATGGCACTGTATGATGTTAATCTAACTAAGGTATCAAGGTATTGCTACGAGGCCCAGTATGGTGTTACTCTAAGTGAGGTATCGAGATATTGCTACGAGGCCCAGTATGGTGTTACTCTAAGTGAGGTATCGAGATATTGCTATGAGGCCCAGTATGGTGTTACTCTAAGTGAGGTATCGAGATATTGCTACGAGGCCCAGTATGGTGTTACTCTAAGTGAGGTATCGAGATATTGCTACAAGGCCCTGTATGGTGTTACTCTACGTGAGGTATCAAGGTATTGCTACATGGCACTGTATGATGTTAATCTAACTAAGGTATCGAGGTATTGCTACGAGGCCCAGTATGGTGTTACTCTAAGTGAGGTATCGAGATATTGCTACGAGGCCCAGTATGGTGTTACTCTAAGTGAGGTATCGAGGTATTGCTACGAGACCATGTATGGGGTTACTCTTAAGTGACTCATATCGAGATATTGCTACGAGGCCGAGTATGGTGTTACTCTAGTATGTGTGTGTGTGTTTGTTTTATTATAGTGTCACCCCTATTTAAAGGGCCAGCCATTTCTGACTTATGAGACACCTCTTTTTATGAACATCAGTACTTCCCGAATCCTATACTTGTATGCCAGGCGCCAGTCTGGTAGGCAATCGGTAACCATTATTTAACAAGTTGGCGGCTCACAAACTGGCCATATCAGAATAAACAACTGACATACCTAAATGCCTTGCCTAAGGGCACAACCGCTAGAGCCGTTACGATTGTACCCTTAGGCAAGGCATTTAAATTCCACATTGCCTCTTCTCTCTCCCTCGTGGCGATGGATTCCATCAAGAATGAGGTCTCGAGAGTGATTAATATAAATTGTTAGAACTTGTTTCACAATCGAGCTAAAATAAATGTGTATAAACTAAACAACTGACGAGATTCGAACCTTCGACGTCCCGCTCCGTAGGCGGACGCCTTAACCTCTATGCCACAGAGAAGGTTGGCCCTGTATGGTGGGTGTTACTTTAAGTGAGGTATCGAGATATTGCTACATGGCTCAGTATGGTGTTACTCTAAGTGAGGTATCGAGATATTGCTACATGGCTCAGTATGGTGTTACTCTAAGTGAGGTATCGAGATATTGCTACATGGCTCAGTATGGTGTTACTCTAAGTGAGGTATCGAGATATTGCTACATGGCTCTGTATGATGTTACTCTAAGTGAGGTATCTAGATATTGCTACATGGCTCTGTATGGTGTTACTCTAATTGAGGTATCGAGGTATTGCTACGAGGCCCTGTATGGTGTTACTCTACGTGAGGTATCGAGGTATTGCTACGAGGCCCAGTATGGTGTTACTCTAAGTGAGGTATCGAGGTATTGCTATGAGGCCCAGTATGGTGTTACTCTAAGTGAGGTATCGAGATATTGCTATGAGGCCCAGTATGGTGTTACTCTAAGTGATGTATCGAGATATTGCTACAAGGCCCTGTATGGTGTTACTCTAAGTGAGGTATCGAGATATTGCTACATGGTCCTGTATGGTGTTACTCTAAGTGAGGTATTGAGATATTGCTATAGTCCTGGATTGTGTTACTCTAAGTGAGGTATCGAGATATTGCTACGATGCCATGCATGGTGTTACTGTCAATGAGGTATCGAGGTATTGCTACATGGCTCAGTATGGTGTTACTCTAAGTGAGGTATCGAGATATTGCTACATGGCTCAGTATGGTGTTACTCTAAGTGAGGTATCGAGATATTGCTACATGGCTCTGTATGATGTTACTCTAAGTGAGGTATCTAGATATTGCTACATGGCTCTGTATGGTGTTACTCTAATTGAGGTATCGATGTATTGCTATGAGTCACTGTATTGTGTTACTCTAAGTGAGGTATTGAGATATTGCTACAAGGCCCTGTATGGTGTTACTCTAATTGAGGTATCGAGGTATTGCTACGAGGCCCTGTATGGTGTTACTCTAAGTGAGGTATCGAGGTATTGCTACGAGGCCCAGTATGGTGTTACTCTAAGTGAGGTATCGAGGTATTGCTATGAGGCCCAGTATGGTGTTACTCTAAGTGAGGTATCGAGATATTGCTACGAGGCCCAGTATGGTGTTACTCTAAGTGATGTATCGAGATATTGCTACAAGGCCCTGTATGGTGTTACTCTAAGTGAGGTATCGAGATATTGCTACATGGTCCTGTATGGTGTTACTCTAAGTGAGGTATTGAGATATTGCTATAGTCCTGGATTGTGTTACTCTAAGTGAGGTATCGAGATATTGCTACGATGCCATGCATGGTGTTACTGTCAATGAGGTATCGAGGTATTGCTACATGGCTCTGTATGATGTTACTCTAAGTGAAGTATCCAGGTATTGCTACGAGGCCCAGTATGGTGTTACTCTAAGTGAGGTATCGAGGTATTGCTACGAGGCCCAGTATGATGTTACTCTAAGTGAAGTATCGAGGTATTGCTACGAGGCCCAGTATGATGTTACTCTAAGTGAAGTATCGAGGTATTGCTACGAGGCACAGTATGGTGTTACTCTAAGTGAGGTATCGAGGTATTGCTACGACGCTCTGTATGGTGTTACTCTAATCGAGGTATTGCTACGAGGCCCTGTATGGTGTTACAGTAAGTGAGGTATCGAGATATTGCTACGAGGCTCTGTATGGTGTTACTATAAGTGAGGTATCAAGGTATTTCTACAAGGCCATCTTTGGTGTTACTCTAAGTGAGGTATCGAGATATTGCTAAGATGCCCTGTATGGTGTTACTCTAAGTGAGGTATCGAGGTATTGCTACATGGCCCTGTATGGTGTTACTCTAAGTGAGGTATCGAGATATTGCTACATGGCTCAGTATGGTGTTACTCTAGTTTATACAAATTTATTTTAGCTCGATTGCGAAACAAGTTATTTCAACTTATATAAATCACTCTCGAGATCTCATTCCTGATGGAATCCATCGCCACGAGTGAGAGAGAAGAGGCAACGTGGAATTTAAATGCCTTGCCTAAGGGCACAATTGTAACGGCTCCAGTGGGGCTCGAACTCCGGACCTTTTGCACCTGAAGCGAACGCGCATCCACTGCGCTATCACGACGTGTTACTCTAAGTGAGGTATCGAGATATTGCTACAATGCCCAGTATGATGTTACTCTAAGTGAGGTATCGAGATATTGCTACGAGGCCCTGTATGATGTTACTCTAAGAGAGGTATCGAGATATTGCTACGAGGCCCTGTATGATATTACTCTAAGTGAGGTATCGAGATATTACTACATGGCCATGTATGATGTTACTCTAAGTGAGGTATTGAGATATTGCTACAATGCCCTGTATGATGTTACTCTAAGAGAGGTATCGAGATATTGCTACATGGCCATGTATGATGTTACTCTAAGTGAGGTATTGAGATATTACTACATGGCCATGTATGATATTACTCTAAGTGAGGTATCGAGATATTACTACATGGCCATGTATGATGTTACTCTAAGTGAGGTATTGAGATATTGCTACAATGCCCTGTATGATGTTACTCTAAGAGAGGTATCGAGATATTGCTACGAGGCCCTGTATGATATTACTCTAAGTGAGGTATCGAGATATTACTACATGGCCATGTATGATGTTACTCTAAGTGAGGTATCGAGATATTGCTACATGGCCATGTATGATGTTACTCTAAGTGAGGTATCGAGATATTGCTACATGGCCATGTATGATGTTACTCTAAGTGAGGTATCAAGGTATTGCCACAATGCCCTGTATGATGTTACTCTAAGTGAGGTATCGAGATATTACTACATGGCCATGTATGATATTACTCTAAGTGAGGTATCGAGATATTACTACATGGCCATGTATGATATTACTCTAAGTGAGGTATCGAGATATTGCTACAATGCCCAGTATGATGTTACTCTAAGTGAGGTATCGAGATATTGCTACAATGCCCTGTATGATGTTACTCTAAGTGAGGTATCGAGATATTACTACATGGCTATGTATGATGTTACTCTAAGTGAGGTATCGAGATATTACTACATGGCTATGTATGATGTTACTCTAAGTGAGGTATCGAGATATTGCTACATGGCCATGTATGATGTTACTCTAAGTGAGGTATCGAGATATTACTACATGGCCATGTATGATGTTACTCTAAGTGAGGTATCGAGATATTACTACATGGCCATGTATGATGTTACTCTAAGTGATGTATCGAGATATTGCTACAAGGCCAAGTATGATGTTACTCTAAGTGAGGTATCGAGATATTGCTACATGGCTCAGTATGGTGTTACTCTAGTTTATACAAATTTATTTTAGCTCGATTGCGAAACAAGTTATTTCAACTTATATAAATCACTCTCGAGACCTCATTCCTGATGGAATCCATCGCCACGAGTGAGAGAGAAGAGGCAACGTGGAATTTAAATGCCTTGCCTAAGGGCACAATTGTAACGGCTCCAGTGGGGCTCGAACTCCGGACCTTTCGCACCTGAAGCGAACGCGCATCCACTGCACTATCACGACGTGTTACTCTAAGTAAGGTATCGAGATATTGCTACAATGCCCTGTATGATGTTACTCTAAGTGAGGTATCGAGATATTGCTATGACGCCCTGTATGGTGTTACTCTAAGTGATGTATCGAGATATTGCTACATGGCCCTGTATGATGTTACTCTAAGTGATGTATCGAGATATTACTACATGGCCCTGTATGATGTTACTCTAAGTGAGGTATCGAGATATTGCTACAATGCCCTGTATGATGTTACTCTAAGTGATGTGTCGAGATATTGCTATATGGCCATGTATATTTTACTCTAAGTGAGGTAACAAGGTATTACTACATAGTTCTAGCTGGCGTTATATATTTTAGCTAGATTGCAAAACAAGTTCTTAGCACTTATATTAATCACTCTGGAGACCTCATTCCTGATGGAATCTATCGCCACGACTGACGAGGGAGAGAGAAGCGGCATGTTGTCACAGCCATAACGGCTCCAATGGGGCCGGGCCTTTCGTGAAACGAACGAATATTTGAATGGCAGTTATGCATGTATGTGGGAAGAGATAAATTTAAAAGGTGATGTGTTGCATTTATGTGAGCAAATGGTTAAGCAAATTAATTCTTTGTGACGTCCTCTAAATTTGGATGGCGCTTTCAGGTCCATTATTTACACATTTCTCAAGGTCATGTAATCTCAACAGCGATTCATTAATGCACTAGTTTTGCAGACAATAGGAAACACATTGTGATTTTATTTTAATGTCAGTTCACACTCAATAATTTGATATTAAAAGGATAGTTGTTGAAATGTGTCAGTGTATGTAATTCACCGAATGATCAATGAAAGCATTAACACAAGAGGCGCCGAAGCCACGTGTGATAATAATAGTTCTCTTATAATGTTCATAAGTGAAATATTATTCCATCATTCACTTAACCCTTTCCCTGATAGAAGCACCTCTTGACGCCATATACCAATACAACATACATTAACCCTTTCCCTGATAGAAGCACCTCTTGAGGCCATATACCAATACAACATACATTAACCATTTCCCTGATAGAAGCACCTCTTGACGCCATATACCAATACAACATACATTAACCCTTTCCCTGATAGAAGCACCTCTTGAGGCCATATACCAATACAACATACATTAACCATTTCCCTGATAGAAGCACCTCTTGACGCCATATACCAATACAACATACATTAACCCTTTCCCTGATAGAAGCACCTCTTGACGCCATTACCAATACAACATACATTGACAATGTAGTAGACAAACCAATGTTCATAATAAAGGCCAGAATCTCATGTAGTCCCAGTAATATATATGGACGTGGGATAGATATGGCGACTACTTATCCACTGCATGATAGCTAAATGGCTGTCATTTGTATGGAGATATAATAGTATTTTAACCTAAATCTCTATGAAGTCCAAGTAATATCTATGGACGTGGGATAGATATGACGACTACTTTAAGTCTTATCCACTGCATGATAGCTAAATGGCTGTCATTTGTATGGAGATATAATAGTATATTATCCTAAATCTATATGAAGGAAAGGGTTAAACAAACAACTATTCTTTTTATTTTAGGATGAAAAGAGTTTTTATGATAGAAACCGATACAGATATGCCCTAAATGACGCTATAATGCCATGCTTAGACGACCATAAATGACGGAATTTTATTCCTCTCCACTGCAATGAAATATAGAAAGTTATCAGTGAAATAAGAATGTGTTAATTTGGTTGAAAGCAGTGGAATACCACATGTTCGCAAACGAGCTAAAATAACTTTGTATAAACTAAACAGTGACGGAGAACAAAGGAGTGTCCAAAATTGTCTAAGGTTTTACCTCAATAATATGGAATCCTCAAGAATATGAGAATCACAGTATCCACATATCAAAGTACTGTTGAAAACTAAATGCTAACCGGATACCGTTATTACGTGTGGTCGACGGGTGATCGAGGGAATGCTAACCGGACAGGGGGATCGAGGGAATGCTAATCGGACAGGAGGATAGAGGGAATGCTAATCGGACGGGGGATAGAGGGAATGCTAATCGGACGGGGGATAGAGGGAATGCTAACCGGACGGGGGATAGAGGGAATGCTAATCGGACAGGGGGATAGAGGGAATGCTAACTGGACGGGGGATAGAGGGAATGCTAACTGGACGGAGGATAGAGGGAATGCTAACCGGACTGAGGATAGAGGGAATGCTAACTGGACGGGGGATAAAGGGAATGCTAACTGGACGGGGGATAGAGGGAATGCTAACCTGACGGGGGATCGAGGGAATGCTAACTGGACGGTGGATAGAGGGAATGCTAACCTGACGGGGGATCGAGGGAATGCTAACCAGACGGGGGATCGAGGGAATGCTAACCAGATGGGGGATCGAGGGAATGCTAACTGGACGGAGGATAGAGGGAATGCTAACCGGACGGGGGATCAAATGCTAACCGGACGGGGGATCGAGGGAATGCTAACCGGACGGGGGATAGAGGGAATGCTAACCGGACGGGGGATAGAGGGAATGCTTGCTAACCGGACGGGGGATAGAGGGAATGCTAACCGGACGGGGGATAGATGGAATGCTAACCTGACGGGGAATAGATGGAATGCTAACAGGACAGGGGATCGAGGGATAGCGTTACTAGTAATTACATGATAGCATACATACATATTGTAATGTTGATTTTGTAAAATAGAAAAAATAAATAAAACATAAACTTACATGGAACATGGACGTTGTCCGGTTTAACACTCATTGACTCGGGTTTGTAGTCAGCTGACACGAAACAACATGTGATTGAACTTAAGTAACCCCTTCACTGTCATGGTTTAAGTGTTTGCACTAATGTTTGCATTGCAGAACACTAGTCTGTGGTCAATTATTGCACTTGCAGTTATTTCACTTTCAGTAATGGTCTGAATAAACTCCACCTCTCTCCAGGTTTGTTCTCTGTTTAATAATAATATGACTGTGTTGTCCACAATTTAAAATGAAATGTGTCTTCTATTATGCCACATGATTCACATATTTCTGCTTTAATATTGTCAATCTTTCCATGTGATAATTCGGTTGGAAGTGTCCACTGATTAATTGCTTTAATTGAATGTCAGCCACTCTGAATTTGAAGCATTATCTTCTCTATTTATAATAAATATATCTAGCTATATATCGTAATTTCACGTGTGGTCCTAGCCACAGGGATTCGGCACGTTTGGGGGTACTAGTATATATATATTTAAGTATACTTAAATATATATACTAGTACCCCCAAACGTGCCGAATCCCTGTGGTCCTAGCTCTCTGTATCTGTATGTTACGTAGTAGATCCCAATACTGGTATTTCACTACGGGGAGGGGTGCGCGCTTAGTAGCAGCTCTGGAGGCCTATCTTGAAGGCCTCGACTGTCTGGGCGCTAATAGTGCACTCGTTCAGTTTGTTCCATTTTACCACTGTTCTTATGAAAAAGGAGTTTTTGTATTGTTCACTGTTAGCACTATTCACAACAAAACAGTTTGAGTTGTTTGTGACCTGATTTTCAAGAATGTTGCTAACTTCAAAGTTTGTATACTTAACGGGTTTAACCCTGCGTTTTGGTTTAATTCTGACTAAGTAGTCACGGGTGTCTACTGCCGGTACCATACCCCCCACTATCTTGAACAGGTAGGTTAGCCTGTTGAATTCACGGCGCTGTTGGAGGCTTGGCAGGTTGTGCTCTTGTAACATCCTGGTGACACATCCCTCGTCTCGAGACTTGTAGTCCTTCGTTATGAAGCGTGCGGCCTGTCGTTGAATCCTCTCGATGGCGTTGATATCTTTGGAAAGATAGGGGTCCCAAATAGTGGATCCGTATTCCAGGCTTGATCGTACGAGGGAGATGTAAGCAAGTTTCCTGCATTCCATAGGACAGTTTCGAAGGTTACGGCGTAAGAAGCCTAGTGTGGAATTGGCTTTCTTGCAAATGTTGGATATGTGGATGCCCCATTGAAGATCTTCGGATATGGTGACACCGAGGTAAGGATTACAAGGTACTTGTTGAAGAAAGACGTTGTTGAGTTGATAGAACTTGGATGATTTGTTCCGGATGCTGAGGATGTAACACTTTTTTGCGTTGAATCGCATTCCCCATGTGGCTGCCCATTTTTCTAATTCATGTAAGTCGTTTTGCAGTATGATATGATCCCTGGCTGACCGGATAGTTCTGTATAATAGACAGTCGTCGGCGAAGAGGCGGACTTGGGAGGATACACACTCGGGTAGATCGTTTATGTGGCACAGGAAGAGAAGAGGTCCCAATACTGTGCCCTGGGGAACACCGGACTCAACCCTGACGCTCTTGGAGTGTTCGCCTTCGCAGACTACATCCATCATCCTCTCTGTCAGGAAGGATGACAGCCAGTCGTTAAGTTCTCCTCGGATACCATAGCAGTCTAGTTTGTGTAGTAGCTTATTATGTGGAACAGTATCAAAGGCTTTACTGAAGTCGAGTATGGCCACATCTATTTGTTGTTTGCTGTCAAAGGACTTTAGTAGATCATCATAGCTGGATATAACTGCTGTCCACTTACACAAATACCCCACCTTCTTTGCTATTTTATCCTGATAGTTTCCCCATGCATCTCTCTTTGTTTGTTGACATTGAGACAATAAGCATCCGGGCAGCGTCGCCAGGTGACACCGGATGTATACCCAGAAGTCTTTGGGTTTATTCACAGGAACTTGATTTTTGTTATACATATGGCAGTAAAAACATGATTTAGGCACAAATAACCCTGTACCTATATCATAGGACACGCCCTCTATAGTTTATATAAAGAGATATCCTGGGATATAGATGCACGGTTATTGTTGCCTAGCACGTCGTGGTTTTTGGTGCGTTGTGGATAAAATCAGGTTCCTGTGGTTATTTAACACGCATTCACTCATGCATCTTCACGTTTTCGTTTCCATCCACAGCAACTGAGCGGGTTCAAAATTAAAACACACCACAATGCACACCCCAGCTCCGTCTATCGATATAACTTGCATTTTGAAAGAAATACCGCACGGAAACTAGTAACACGACTTCAGACAATCAGTACACATTCAGTCACGGTATGTGATCACACTGTGTAAAGTATCGAGAGGCGACTTACAGGGTTAAATATCCGATTTGCAAAATCATAGGGCCTATCTAAATTCATTTCATTTGGGTTTATACAAATTTTGTTTCGCTCGATTGTGCAACAATAGATTAATCTCTCCCCGAGACCTCATTCCTGGCTGATGGAATCCACCGTCATGAGGGAGATCTATACAGGAGCGTAGCTAGCCTTTTAGAATATACAGGCCAGACTAATACATTGAGCATTGAGTACAGTGGTGCTGTAGAGGTATGACAGTATGCTCCCCACAAAAATTACGATTCCTAGAATTTTGACTCATTTCAATGTACTTTTTAGATGTTCAAATGTCGATGTATTTTTCAAAATGATACCAAATTTAGCATAACAATCAGGCGCGTAGTTGCCTTTACGCCACAAGGCCCTGGTTGCACATTATATTATGTTCATGATTTTGTTTGCTGGATAAAAAATTGAACTTTTCTTATGTGTCTGTTAGTGTATAAATGTCCCTTAAAAGGTACAAGAGTGCACCATTTGATGTCTAGGTTTCAAAAAATTCGAGAGGAAGAAGGCCCCCAGACCACCCTACCGACCGTGCGTGCTTAATTTAGTTCCAACGGGCTTGCATATCATTTTCTGCTGGCTACGTCGCTGAAAAAGCTATGTACAGAGATGAACTGTCACACTGATTACAAACATATGATCGCATCGTGAGATATGTGACGGTGACCGTAGGTCTAGATTCTATACCATACAGGCATGCTACTATGCCGCGTATGAATAACCAAGAGAGCGCTCGCGCAATTGGCATGCACTACAGACCGGTCATTCTCGGGGACAGGTATGTGTTATTATTTTTATAAAAGGGTATTTCATCAGTACTTGCACATACTTTTATATGCAACAAATAATGCGGCATTCGTGACAGTGTGGTTTATATCTCTGACTGTCATCACTTGCCCCTCACCGCTGTGGGTTCAAGTGTCAGTCCCCCTGGGCCTCGGACTTTCATGTAAAGAAGCTATCCAGCTTGCTTACGGTAGGTCGGTGGTTCTACCCGGGTAGTCGTCCGTGCGTTAACATAATACACGGCGGACACCTGGGGTCTTCCTCCACCAATAAAAGCTGGAAAGAGCTTGAGTGCGATTACAGTATAAATAAATCGAAACAAAATATCCAAACATTTATTGAAAATTATTTTAAAGTGGCCTAATTTGATTAATAACAGCAACACACATCTTATTCCATTTTTGTCTCTACAGATTGCTCGAATTTTTGGCAGGCATACTAGCTTCCACAATCACCAACCTCCTGAACAAGTTCCAGCGCACAGGTCGTGTTGGGGACGAGCCCAGACAACCTCGCAGGAAAGTAACAACTCTAGCACAGGATGCACAGATTGTTGCTGACCACCTTCGCACTCGGTTTAGGACCGCAGCTTTAACCGCCAGGCAGACGATTGATACTCATAACAGACCAATTAGTCAAATCCCCGTTATTAAACGCCTTCGTGGTCAGGGTATTAGAGCCAGGAGTCCATTCCGTGCATGCACTTATACTTACGGCACACCATCGACAACAGCGGGAGCTCTGGGCTCGTCATCACCACGGAGGATTTATCTAGTATCTACATAAACTTCCCACTGGAGCCTACAGAGGCTCTGCAAAATTATCTACACAGTGAGATGGTACAAATCGTTCCAAGTTAATGTCCACTGAAGTAAGGTAGTTTTCAGCTTAGCGGTCCACACACAAGCATACGCCCCTGTACCCCATCCCTCAGGTTACTATCCCCCCAGCTCCACGGTTCTGTGTTTTTAATTTGTGCAAGGCCCACTCTGGAGCATTATCGTACCACAGGAACTTGACATTTTATCCATACGCCACCAACGGTCTCGTACCTCTATCCTAGGACACCCCCTCTCTATACTTTTTGTAATAGCGGGGGTGTCCTAGGATAGAAGTACGAGACCTTTGGTGGCTTATGGATACAATTTCAAGTTCCTGTGATCGTACACAGTCGGTATGTTGTGGTGAAGAAGACCACCCAAATTTCCTTGTTAGAAAATTAATTCTCCAACCTCCGCAAGTTGGAGCAAGCGGGACAACTTTCATGTCCCTTAAAAGGAGTGAACTTGTGTGCTAGATCACTCAACCACGGAGGCTAGCCAAAATAGTCAAAATACAATGTAGCATCAAGCAAATATAATTTCTTGTCAAAAACACATCGTACCTGGCGTGGGCTGTTCATGTCATATACACATGCAAAAGCTGAACGGTGTCGCGGGGGCAGTATACGAGCAAACGCTGAACGGTATCGCGGGGGCAGTATACGAGCAAACGCTGAACGGTGTCGCGGGGGGCAGTATACCAGCAAACACTGAACGGTGTCGCGGGGGGCAATATACAAGCAAACGCTGAACAGTGTCGCGGGGGATACAAGCAAACGCTGAACGGTGTCGCGGGGGCAATATACAAGCAAACGCTGAACGGTGTCGCGGGGGCAGTATACAAGCAAACGCTGAACGGTGTCGCGGGGGCAGTATACAAGCAAACGCTGAACGGTGTCGCGGGGGCAGTATACAAGCACAAACTGAACGGTGTCGCGGGGGCAGTATACAAGCACAAACTGAACGGTGTCGCGGGGGCAGTATACAAGCACAAACTGAACGGTGTCGCGGGGGCAGTATACAAGCACAAACTGAACGGTGTCGCGGGGGCAGTATACAAGCACAAACTGAACGGTGTCGCGGGGGCAGTATACAAGCACAAGCTGAACGGTGTCGCGGGGGCAGTATACAAGCACAACTGAATGGTGTCGCGGGGCAGTATACAAGCACAAGCTGAACGGTGTCGCGGGGGCAGTATACAAGCACAAACTGAACGGTGTCGCGGGGGCAGTATACAAGCACAACTGAACGGTGTCGCGGGGGCAGTATACAAGCAAAATTGAGCGTGTCGCGGGGCAGTATACAAGCACAAACTGAACCGTGTCGTGGGGGCAGTATACACGGCTGAACGGTGTCGCGGGGGAAGTATACAAGCACAAACTGAACGGTGTCGCCGGGGCAGTATACAAGCACAAACTGAACGTGTCGTGGGGGCAGTATACAATCAAACGCTGAACAGTATCGGGGTGTCGCGGGGGCAGTATACAAGCACAAACTGAACGGTGTCGCGGGGGCAGTATACAAGCACAAACGTGAACAGGTGTCGCGGGGGCAGTATACAAGCACAAGCTGAACTGAACGGTGTCGCGGGGGCAAGCACAAGCACAAATGAACGGTGTCGCGGGCAGTATACAAGCACAAGCTGAACGGTGTTGCGCGGGGGCAGTATACAAGCACAAATTGAGCGTGCGCGGGGGCAGTATAAAGCAAACGAACTGAACGGTGTCGTGGGGTGTCACCGGGGTATACAAGCACAAACTGAACGGTGTCGCTGGGCAGTATACAAGCACAAACTGAACGGTGTCGCGGGGGCAGTATACAAGCACAAACTGAACGGTGTCGCGGGGGCAGTATACAAGCAAACAAACTGAACGGTGTCACCGGGGCAGTATACAAGCAGCAAACAAGCTGAACGTGCACGCGGGGGCAGTATACAAGCACAAGCTGAAGACTGAACGGTGTCGTCGCAGGGGCAGTATACAAGCACAAACTGAACGGTGTCGCAGGGGCAGTATACAAGCAAACGCTGAACGGTGTCGCGGGGGCAGTATACAAGCACAAACTGAACGGTGTCGCGGGGGCAGTATACAAGCACAAACTGAACGGTGTCGCGGGGAGCAGTATACAAGCACAAACTGAACGGTGTCGCGGGGGCAGTATACAAGCACAAACTGAACGGTGTCGCAGGGGCAGTATACAAGCACAAACTGAATGGTGTCACGGGGGCAGTATACAAGCATGAACGCTGAATGGTGTCGCCAGGGCAGTATACAAGCACAAACTGAACGGTGTCGCGGGGGCAGTATACAAGCACAAGCTGAACGGTGTCGCGTGGGCAGTATACAAGCACAAACTGAATGGTGTCACCGTTGGCAGGTATACAAGCACAAACTGAACGGTGTCGATGTACCGGGTGTAGGGGCAGTATACAAGCACAAACTGAACGGTGTCAATACAAGCACAAACTGAACGGTGTCGAGGGGGCAGTATACAAGCACAACTGAACGGTGTCGCAGGGGCAGTATACAAGCACAAACTGAACGGTGTCGCGGGGGCAGTATACAAGCACAAACTGAACGGTGTCACCGGGGCAGTATAAAAGCAAACGCTGAACGGTGACGCGGGGCAGTATACAAGCACAAACTGTCACGGGGGTGTCGTGGGGGCAGTATACAAGCACAAGCTGAACGGTGTCGCGGGGCAGTATACAAGCACAAACTGACGGGCAGGGGGCAGTATACAAGCACAAACTGAACGGTGAACGGTGTCGCGGGGGCAGTATACAAGCACAAACTGAATGGTGTCGCGGGGGCATATACAAGCAACGGCACGTATACAAGCACAAACTTGTCACCGGGTGGCAGTATACAAGCACAAACTATACAAGCAACGCTGAAGCTTAATGGGTGTCGCAGTATACAAGCACAAACTGAACGGTGTCGCGGGGGCAGTATACAAGCACAAACTGAATGGTGTCGCGGGGGTATACAAGCAAACGCTGAATGGTGTCGCCAGGGCAGTATACAAGCACAAACTGAACGGTGTCGCGGGGGCAGTATACAAGCACAAGCTGAACGGTGTCGCGTGCGTGGCGCAGTATACAAGCACAAACTGAATGAAGCAAGCGGCTGTGCGCTGACACGGGGCAGTATACAAGCACAAACTGAACTGAGTACAGCACAAACTGAACGTGTCACCGGGGCAGTATACAAGCACAAACTGAACGGTGTCGTATACAAGCACAACTGAACGGTGTCGTGGGGGCAGTATACAAGCACAAACTGAACGGTGTCGCGGGGGCAGGTATACAAGCACAAACTGAACGGTGTCGCGGGGGCAGTATACAAGCACAAACTGAACGGTGTCGCGGGGGCAGTATACAAGCACAAACTGAACGGTGTCGCCACCAAGGGGTCGCGGGGCAGTATACAAGCAAACGCTGAACGGTGACGCGGGGGGCAGTATACAAGCACAAACTGAACGGTGTCGCGGGGGCAGTATACAAGCACAACTGAACGGTGTCGTGGGGGCAGTATACAAGCAAACGCTGAACGGTGTCGCGGGGGCAGTATACAAGCAAACGCTGAACGGTGTCGCGGGGGCAGTATACAAGCACAAACTGAACAGTGTCGCGGGGGTCAGTATACAAGCACAAACTGGGTGTGCGGGGGGCAGTATACAAGCACAAACTGAACGGTGTCGCGGGGGCAGTATACAAGCACAAACTGAACGGTGCGGGGGCAGTATACAAGCACAAACTGAACACGGGGGTCAGTATACAAGCACAAACTGAATGGTGTCGCCAGGGCAGTATACAAGCACAAACTGAACGGTGTCGCGGGGCAGTATCAAGCACAAGCTGAACGGTACAAGCACAAGCTGAACGGTGTCGGTGGCAGTATACAAGCACAAACTGAACGGTGTCACAGTAACAAGCACAAACTGAACGGTGTCGCGGGGGCAGTATACAAGCACAAACTGAACGGTGTCGCACAGGTGTCGCGGGGGCAGTATACAAGCGGGGTCAGTATACAAGCAACGGTGAAATACAAGCACAAACTGAACGGTGTCGTGGGGGCAGTATACAAGCACAAACTGAACGGTGTCGCGGGGGCAGTATACAAGCACAAACTGAACGGTGTCGCGGGGGCAGTATACAAGCACAAACTGAATGGCAGTATACAAGCACAAACTGAACGGTGTCGCGGGGCAGTATACAAGCACAAACTGAACGGTGTCGCGGGGGCAGTATACAAGCACAAACTGAACGGTGTCCCGGGGGCAGTATACAAGCACAACTGAACGTGTCAACCGCGGCAGTATACAAGCACAAGCGCGGTGGCCAGTATACAAGCACAAGCTGAACGGTGTCGCGGGGGCAGTATACAAGCACAAACTGAACGGTGTCGCGGGGCAGTATACAAGCAAACGCTGAATGGTGTCGCGGGGGCAGTATACAAGCACAACCTGAACGGTGTCGCGGGGGCAGTATACAAGCACAAGGAACGTGTCGCGGGGGCAGTATACAAGCACAAACTGAACGGTGTCGCGGGGGCAGTATACAAGCAAACTGAACGGTGAATATGCGGTGTCGCGGGGCAGTATACAAGCACAAGCTGAACGGTGTCGGGAAGGGGCAGTATACAAGCACAAACTGAACGGGTATGCACAATGCGCGGGCAGTTCAATCAAACTGAACGGTGTCGCGGGGGCAGTATACAAGCACAAGCTGAACGGTGTCGCGGGGGCAGTATACAAGCACACACTGAACGGTGTCACGGGGGCAGTATACAAGCACAAACTGAACGGTGTCGCGGGGGCAGTATACAAGCACAAACTGAACGGTGTCGCTGGGGCAGTATACAAGCAAACGCTGAACGGTGTCGCGGGGGCAGTATACAAGCAAACACTGAACGGTGTCGCGGGGGCAGTATACAAGCACAAACTGAACGGTGTCACGGGGGCAGTATACAAGCACAAACTGAACGGTGTCGCGGGGGCAGTATACAAGCACAAACTGAACGGTGTCGCGGGAGCAGTATACAAGCACAAGCTGAACGGTGTCGCGGGGGCAGTATACAAGCAAACGCTGAATGGTGTCGCCAGGGCAGTATACAAGAACAAACTGAACGGTGTCGCGTGGGCAGTATACAAGCACAAACTGAACGGTGTCACCGGGGCAGTATACAAGCACAAACTGAACGGTGTCACCGGGGCAGTATACAAGCACAAACTGAACGGTGTCGCTGGGGCAGTATACAAGCACAAACTGAACGGTGTCGCGGGGGCAGTATACAAGCACAAACTGAACGGTGTCGCGGGGGCAGTATACAAGCACAAACTGAACGGTGTCACCGGGGCAGTATAAAAGCAAACGCTGAACGGTGACGCGGGGGCAGTATACAAGCACAAACTGAACGGTGTCGTGGGGGCAGTATACAAGCACAAACTGAACGGTGTCGCGGGGGCAGTATACAAGCAAACGCTGAACGGTGTCGCGGGGGCAGTATACAAGCACAAACTGAACAGTGTCGCGGGGGCAGTATACAAGCACAAACTGAACGGTGTCGCGGGGGCAGTATACAAGCACAAACTGAACGGTGTCGCGGGGGCAGTATACAAGCACAAACTGAATGGTGTCACGGGGGCAGTATACAAGCAAACGCTGAATGGTGTCGCCAGGGCAGTATACAAGCACAAACTGAACGGTGTCGCGGGGGCAGTATACAAGCACAAGCTGAACGGTGTCGCGTGGGCAGTATACAAGCACAAACTGAATGGTGTCACCGGGGCAGTATACAAGCACAAACTGAACGGTGTCACCGGGGCAGTATACAAGCACAAACTGAACGGTGTCGCTGGGGCAGTATACAAGCACAAACTGAACGGTGTCGCGGGGGCAGTATACAAGCACAAACTGAACGGTGTCGCGGGGGCAGTATACAAGCACAAACTGAACGGTGTCACCGGGGCAGTATAAAAGCAAACGCTGAACGGTGACGCGGGGGCAGTATACAAGCACAAACTGAACGGTGTCGTGGGGGCAGTATACAAGCACAAACTGAACGGTGTCGTGGGGGCAGTATACAAGCACAAACTGAACGGTGTCATGTGGGCAGTATACAAGCACAAACTGAACGGTGTCGCGGGGGCAGTATACAAGCACAAACTGAACGGTGTCACGGGGGCAGTATACAAGCACAAACTGAACGGTGTCGCGGGGGCAGTATACAAGCACAAGCTGAATGGTGTCGCGGGGGCAGTATACAAGCACAAGCTGAACGGTGTCGCGGGGGCAGTATACAAGCACAAGCTGAACGGTGTCGCGGGGGCAGTATACAAGCACAAGCTGAACGGTGTCGCGGGGGCAGTATACAAGCACAAGCTGAACGGTGTCACGGGGGCAGTATACAAGCACAAGCTGAACGGTGTCGCGGGGGCAGTATACAAGCAAACGCTGAATGGTGTCGCGGGGGCAGTATACAAGCAAACGCTGAACGGTGTCACGGGGGCAGTATACAAGCACAAACTGAACGGTGTCGCGGGGGCAGTATACAAGCACAAACTGAACGGTGTCGCGGGGGCAGTATACAAGCACAAACTGAACGGTGTCGCGGGGGCAGTATACAAGCAAACGCTGAATGGTGTCGCCAGGGCAGTATACAAGCACAAACTGAACGGTGTCGCGGGGGCAGTATACAAGCACAAGCTGAACGGTGTCGCGTGGGCAGTATACAAGCACAAACTGAACGGTGTCACCGGGGCAGTATACAAGCACAAACTGAACGGTGTCACCGGGGCAGTATACAAGCACAAACTGAACGGTGTCGCTGGGGCAGTATACAAGCACAAACTGAACGGTGTCGCGGGGGCAGTATACAAGCACAAACTGAACGGTGTCGCGGGGGCAGTATACAAGCACAAACTGAACGGTGTCACCGGGGCAGTATAAAAGCAAACGCTGAACGGTGACGCGGGGGCAGTATACAAGCACAAACTGAACGGTGTCGTGGGGGCAGTATACAAGCACAAACTGAACGGTGTCGCGGGGGCAGTATACAAGCAAACGCTGAACGGTGTCGCGGGGGCAGTATACAAGCAAACGCTGAACGGTGTCGCGGGGGCAGTATACAAGCACAAACTGAACGGTGTCGCGGGGGCAGTATACAAGCACAAACTGAACGGTGTCGCGGGGGCAGTATACAAGCACAAACTGAACGGTGTCGCGGGGGCAGTATACAAGCACAAACTGAACGGTGTCGCGGGGGCAGTATACAAGCAAACGCTGAATGGTGTCGCCAGGGCAGTATACAAGCACAAACTGAACGGTGTCGCGGGGGCAGTATACAAGCACAAACTGAACGGTGTCGCGGGCAGTATACAAGCACAAACTGAACGGTGTCGCGGGGGCAGTATACAAGCACAAACTGACTGAACGGTGTCGGGGTGCACCGGGGTATACAAGCACAAACTGAACGGTGTCGCTGGGGCAGTATACAAGCACAAACTGAACGGTGTCGCAGGGGCAGTATACAAGCACAAACTGAACGGTGTCGCGGGGGCAGTATACAAGCACAAACTGAACGGTGTCACCGGGGCAGTATAAAAGCAAACGCTGAACGGTGACGCGGGGGCAGTATACAAGCACAAACTGAACGGTGTCGTGGGGGCAGTATACAAGCACAAACTGAACGGTGTCGCGGGGGCAGTATACAAGCAAACGCTGAACGGTGTCGCGGGGGCAGTATACAAGCAAAAACTGAACGGTGTCGCGGGGGCAGTATACAAGCACAAACTGAACGGTGTCGCGGGGGCAGTATACAAGCACAAACTGAACGGTGTCGCGGGGGCAGTATACAAGCACAAACTGAACGGTGTCGCGGGGGCAGTATACAAGCACAAACTGAACGGTGTCGCGGGGGCAGTATACAAGCACAAACTGGTGGGTGTCGCGGGGGCAGTATACAAGCACAAACTGAACGGTGTCGCGGGGGCAGTATACAAGCACAAGCTGAACGGTGTCGCGGGGGCAGTATACAAGCACAAGCTGAACGGTGTCGCGGGGGCAGTATACAAGCAAACTGGGTGTGGGGGGGTTGCTGAACGGTGTCGCGGGGGCAGTATACAAGCACAACTGAACGGTGTCGCGGGGGCAGTATACAAGCACAAACTGAACGGTGTCGCGGGGGCAGTATACAAGCACAAACTGAACGGTGTCACCGGGGCAGTATAAAGCAAGCTGAACGGTGTCGCGGGGCAGTATACAAGCACAAACTGTACGGTGTCGTTGGGGCAGTATACAAGCACAAGCTGAACGGTGTCGCGGGGCAGTATACAAGCACAAACTGACGGGCAGGGGGCAGTATACAAGCACAAACTGGGTGGGTGTGCGGGGGCAGTATACAAGCACAAACTGAATGGTGTCGGGGGGTTGGGGTTGTTGTGGGTGGGTTGTTGGTGGTTTGGGTGTGCAGTATACAAGCACAAACTGAACGGTGTCGCGGGGGCAGTATACAAGCACAAACTGAATGGTGTCGCGGGGGTATACAAGCAAACGCTGAATGGTGTCGCCAGGGCAGTATACAAGTACAAACTGAACGGTGTCGCGGGGGCAGTATACAAGCACAAGCTGAACGGTGTCGCGTGGTGGGCAGTATACAAGCACAAACTGAATGGGCGGTGTGCGTGACCGGGGCAGTATACAAGCACAAACTGAACTGGTGTGGTGTCACCGGGGCAGTATACAAGCACAAACTGAACGGTGTCGTTGTGGGTGTGTGGGGGCAGTATACAAGCATAAACTGAACGGTGTCGCGGGGGCAGGTATACAAGCACAAACTGAACGGTGTCGCGGGGGCAGTATACAAGCACAAACTGAACGGTGTCGCGGGGGGTTGTGGGTGTGGGGGTGCGGGGCAGTATAAAAGCAAACGCTGAACGGTGACGCGTGGGGCAGTATACAAGCACAAACTGAACGGTGTCGTGGGGGCAGTATACAAGCACAAATGGGTGTGTGGGGGGTTGGCTGAACGGTGTCGCTGGGGCAGTATACAAGCAAACGCTGAACGGTGTCGCGGGGGCAGTATACAAGCACAAACTGAACAGTGTCGCGGGGGTCAGTATACAAGCACAAACTGGGTGTGCGGGGGGCAGTATACAAGCACAAACTGAACGGTGTCGCGGGGGCAGTATACAAGCACAAACTGAACGGTGCGGGGGCAGTATACAAGCACAAACTGAACACGGGGGTCAGTATACAAGCACAAACTGAATGGTGTCGCCAGGGCAGTATACAAGCACAAACTGAACGGTGTCGCGGGGCAGTATCAAGCACAAGCTGAACGGTACAAGCACAAGCTGAACGGTGTCGGTGGCAGTATACAAGCACAAACTGAACGGTGTCACAGTAACAAGCACAAACTGAACGGTGTCGCGGGGGCAGTATACAAGCACAAACTGAACGGTGTCGCACAGGTGTCGCGGGGGCAGTATACAAGCGGGGTCAGTATACAAGCAACGGTGAAATACAAGCACAAACTGAACGGTGTCGTGGGGGCAGTATACAAGCACAAACTGAACGGTGTCGCGGGGGCAGTATACAAGCACAAACTGAACGGTGTCGCGGGGGCAGTATACAAGCACAAACTGAATGGCAGTATACAAGCACAAACTGAACGGTGTCGCGGGGCAGTATACAAGCACAAACTGAACGGTGTCGCGGGGGCAGTATACAAGCACAAACTGAACGGTGTCCCGGGGGCAGTATACAAGCACAACTGAACGTGTCAACCGCGGCAGTATACAAGCACAAGCGCGGTGGCCAGTATACAAGCACAAGCTGAACGGTGTCGCGGGGGCAGTATACAAGCACAAACTGAACGGTGTCGCGGGGCAGTATACAAGCAAACGCTGAATGGTGTCGCGGGGGCAGTATACAAGCACAACCTGAACGGTGTCGCGGGGGGGCAGTATACAAGCACAAGGAACGTGTCGCGGGGGCAGTATACAAGCACAAACTGAACGGTGTCGCGGGGGCAGTATACAAGCAAACTGAACGGTGTTGGGTGTCGCGGGGCAGTATACAAGCACAAACTGAACGGTGTCGGTGTCGGGGCAGTATACAAGCACAAGCTGAACTCCTGGCAGTATACAAGCAAAATCTGAACGCCAGGGGCAGTATACAAGCACAAACTGAACGGTGTCACGGGGGCAGTATACAAGCACAAACTGAACGGTGTCGCGGGGGCAGTATACAAGCACAAACTGAACGGTGTCGCGGGAGCAGTATACAAGCACAAGCTGAACTGTGTCGCGGGGGCAGTATACAAGCAAACTCTGAACGGTGTCGCGGGGGCAGTATACAAGCACAAACTGAATGGTGTCGCGGGGGCAGTATACAAGCACAAGCTGAACGGTGTCACGGGGGCAGTATACAAGCACAAGCTGAACGGTGTCGTGGGGGCAGTATACAAGCAAATGCTGAATGGTGTCGCGGGGGCAGTATACAAGCAACGCTGAACGGTGTCACGGGGGCAGTATACAAGCACAAACTGAACGGTGTCGCGGGGGCAGTATACAAGCACAAACTGAACGGTGTCGGGGGGCAGTATACAAGCACAAACTGAATGGTGTCGCGGGGGCAGTATACAAGCAAACGCTGAATGGTGTCGCCAGGGCAGTATACAAGCACAAACTGAACGGTGTCGCGGGGCAGTATACAAGCACAAGCTGAACGGTGTCGCGGGGCAGTATACAAGCACAAACTGAACGGTGTCGCGGGGCAGTATACAAGCACAAACTGAACGGTGTCAGGGCAGTATACAAGCACAAACTGAACGGTGTCGCTGGGGCAGTATACAAGCATAAACTGAACGGTGTCGCGGGGGCAGTATACAAGCACAAACTGAACGGTGTCGCGGGGGCAGTATACAAGCACAAACTGAACGGTGTCACCGGGGCAGTATAAAAGCAAACGCTGAACGGTGACGCGGGGGCAGTATACAAGCACAAACTGAACGGTGTCGTGGGGGCAGTATACAAGCACAAACTGAACGGTGTCGCGGGGGCAGTATACAAGCAAACGCTGAACGGTGTCGCGGGGGCAGTATACAAGCAAACACTGAACGGTGTCGCGGGGGCAGTATACAAGCACAAACTGAACGGTGTCGCGGGGGCAGTATACAAGCACAAACTGAACGGTGTCGCGGGGCAGTATACAAGCACAAACTGAACGGTGTCGCGGGGGCAGTATACAAGCACAAACTGAACTGTGTCGCGGGGGCAGTATACAAGCAAACTCTGAACGGTGTCGCGGGGGCAGTATACAAGCACAAACTGAACGGTGTCGCGGGGGCAGTATACAAGCACAAACTGAACGGTGTCACCGGGGCAGTATACAAGCACAAACTGAACGGTGTCACCGGGGCAGTATACAAGCACAAACTGAACGGTGTCACTGGGGCAGTATACAAGCACAAACTGAACGGTGTCGCTGGGGCAGTATACAAGCACAAACTGAACGGTGTCGCTGGGGCAGTATACAAGCACAAACTGAATGGTGTCGCGGGGGCAGTATACAAGCACAAACTGAACGGTGTCGCGGGGCAGTATACAAGCAAAAGCTGAACGGTGTCGCGGGGGCAGTATACAAGCACAAACTGAACGGTGTCGCGGGGGCAGTATACAGCACAAAGAACGTGTCGCGGGGGCAGTATACAAGCACAAACTGAACGGTGTCGCGGGGGCAGTATACAAGCAAACTGAACGGTGTACTGCGGTGTGGGGGCAGTATACAAGCACAAACTGAACGGTGTCGTGGGGGGTTGTGGGGGCAGTATACAAGCACAAACTGAACGGTGTCGCGGGGGCAGTATACAAGCAAAAGCTGAACGGTGTCGCTGGGGCAGTATACAAGCAAAAGCTGAACGGTGTCGCGGGGGCAGTATACAAGCACAAACTGAACGGTGTCGCGGGGGCAGTATACAAGCACAAACTGAACGGTGTCGCGGGGGCAGTATACAAGCACAAACTGAACGGTGTCGCGGGGGCAGTATACAAGCACAAGCTGAACGGTGTCGCGGGGGCAGTATACAAGCACAAACGCTGAATGGTGTCGCGGGGGCAGTATACAAGCACAAACTGAACGGTGTCGCGGGGGCAGTATACAAGCACAAACTGAACGGTGTCGCGGGGGCAGTATACAAGCACAAACTGAATGGTGTCACCGGGGCAGTATACAAGCACAAACTGAACGTTGTCGCTGGGGCAGTATACAAGCACAAACTGAACGGTGTCGCTGGTGCAGTATATAAGCACAAACTGAACGGTGTCGCGGGGGCAGTATACAAGCACAAACTGAACGTTGTCGCGGGGGCAGTATACAAGCACAAACTGAACGGTGT